>CAWUFW010002051.1:1216518-2433036 GCA_963921515.1 Calotriton arnoldi
AGCGCAAGGGGATTCCGAGGGTGCACACCAGACTCCGGGGTCACAGTCATCAACACCGCAGAGCTGTACACTGGTGATCGCTGTGTCGCAGGTCGTATATCACATCAAAATAGAAGAGCAAGCGGGTCTCTGAGGCGTAGCGGCCCAGCACACTCCCAGGGCCGTCAAGATGAGGCAGACGAGATCAGGCGGGGGGAACCACCAGCAGACCGCCAGTTGTACCGCACAGTCCCAAGGCCCCAAAGCAGGCTGCCCAGTTAGATAGTTTAGGAGAGTTAGGAGGATCACAACGCTGAACTCGGGGGCAGTCTGGCAGTTAATGACCTATTCCAGCAATTAGTACTTCCCCATAGAAGTCCGCCGCCAACTCAGCAGGGGCACCCCCACAGATCCGATATGATCAGCGCGGTCCGGCTCTCTAGCGCTCCGCCTCCCGCCGAGCAAATGGCGCCGACAGTAGCAACTGCGCTCCGCCACCACAGCACAGACAGCGATGCAGGGCGGACCGTACATGCGGATCCTGGCCGCGCACAAGACAGTGTCGTGAGAGCCTGCAGTAGGGACCAGCGCTTCACGCAGAATTTATGCTCGTCGGTCCATGCCTTATACTGGACCCACGATATTACGTGCCGCGGCAGCGGCCAGAGCGGGCCAGGGGGGTCGCAACGCAGGCACCTCACCTCACGTCAGCAGCTCCCGCAATAGCGGTCTCCCGTCTCGCGAATCCAGCAAGCGGGACAGTAGCGCAGGCGCTCTCCAGCACGCCACCAACGAACCGCCGCCCGGCAAGTCCGCCCTACAGAGGCAGACGTCTCAGATGTGGGGCACAGCAGCAGAGAGAATCTGAGCAGGGGGCTCAGTGGCCAGTGCGCTTCAGGGCAGCCATCTTGCGCCCGATTGCCGAAAAGTTGGACAAATATGTCGTAGGGCACTGACCAGCCTGATCAGCAACCCCAAAGTGTTCCTCTGTGCCTCGGGAGTCAGGATCGATGTCTCACCGCCGTGGTTGGCGCCAATGAAGCAGGATTGTAGACGGATTGTAGGCTTGACCAGCAGAGCAGCACTAAAGTGCGGCCATTTTGCTCCGGGCTCTCTAGCGCCCCCTCTTTTAAGGTTGACAGTGCTAACTTAACTCAACCAAGCACTGGCCTTTAGTTTAATATTCTCAGCTGTATGTTTGCTCAGGGGACATGAACATACTATTGCAGCACTTGTAAAAGTTAAACAAACTTGCCAGTAGATTGAGGCATAGTTTGAAGGGGAGGAGGGCCCTGGGAGTGGGAACCAGGAGAGAAAGAGAGAGGTGATGGTCCGGAGTTGCGTGGGGAGAATGCACATAAAACGGGGGAAAAAGCAAAAAACAAGGAGGAGGCATACAAAAAATTAGGGAAAGAGTGAGGAAAAAGCTGTTAAAATGAAAGAAAAGCAAGGAGGAGGCACACAAAAAAGAGGAGAAAGAGCAAGAGAAAGCAGTGAAAATGAAAGCACTTTGAGTCAACTTATCCTTTGAGATGTTGATTGCAGGGAGTGCTTCTGCATGCCCTAAAGTAACCCAAGGATGGGTAGCCTAAAGCTGTTCTCTTTGGCTCTGGAGCACCCCTGCAATGATCTGTTAGTTTAAAAAAAGATTGACAGAATGTGACCAGCATGGCATGGAGACACCTAGCAGCTATGAAGGAAAGTGAAACCTGTATGTGTATTATTGTCATACCCCTTGCTATATGTCCACCATCCTCACCAATCAGTGTTTGTTGGCAGCACTTTATGGTAAGATTATTATTATTATTATTTATTATTATTTAGGAGTTTTATATAGCGCTGGCCAGACCCGAAGGTATCGGAGCGCTTTACAACATTTGTCAAGTAACAATCGAGTACAAAGAGTAGTAGTAGTAAACATAATGTATCATGACGGGTCTTGTTCAAAGGGGGGGACATAGGTGCGAGTCCAGAGGTAGATGCTGTAAGAAGTTATTCTTATCGCAGTGACTGGATACTCAGGTGGGCGCGATTCCGTTTTGTGGGTCCGCTATCACTTCGTGAGAGTTCGATTGAAGAAGAGGACTTTGAGCTGGCTTTTGAATTTTTTGAAGAAAGCGTTAGTCCCGATATGTACTGGGATGGCGTTCCAAATGTTGGGCGCATTTCCAGAGAATGAGCGTGATAAGGTTTTTTGTTTGCGGGTTTTCGGAGGGATGAGAAGTAGAGTGTTGGTGCTCCTGAGATTTCTTGTCTGCCCAGCTTTGTTGAGTTTGCAGGCCAGATAGGTAGGTTTGCCAGTGTGCAGAGCTTTGTGGGTTAGACAGGCAGTTCTGAAGTTAGCACGCATTTCTATTGGGAGCCAATTTAGCTCTCTGAGAGCGGGGGAGATGTGTTCGAATTTGTTTACTCCGGTCACCATTCTGGCTGCTGCATTTAGGGTTGATCTGAGAGGAGCAAGGTGTGATTTTGCCGTGCCTGTGAGGGTGGCGTTCCCGTAATCTAATCTGGATAGCACAAGGGATTGCGTGGCTTGCTTAAGGTCTTTTGGAGGGATGAAGGGTTTGTTTTTGTTGAGTAGTTTTAAGTTGAAGAAAGCACACCTTGCGGTGTTCCTGATGTGTTTGACCATGTCTAGGTTAGGGTCCAGAGTGATTCCCAGTGAAATTTCTGATTTTTATTCTTTGTGAGCGGTTTTGCAGGAAGGAGGTGAACCACCGTAGGACCACCTCTTCTGCTCCTACCCTTTTACGGAGTACGTTGATGAGTAGTTTGTGGTCAACCGTGTCGAAGGCTGCCGATAGGTCCAGGAGTATGAGGAGACAGCAGCGGTCCTTGTCGAGTGACTTGTAGACGTCATCAATGACATTCAGGATAGCTGTCTCTGTGCTGCAACCTTTTCTAAAGCCCGATTGGTGAGGGTCTAGAAGTTCGTTGTTGTCCATGTGATGGATAAGTTGACGGAGAACACATTTTTCTAGCAATTTGGCTAAGAATGGGAGATTGATGACAGGCCTGAAGTTATTGAGATCGTTTGGGTCAGCGCCAGCTTTTTTCAGTAATGGTGTTACTTTGCCGATTTTGAGGCAGTCAGGCATGATTCCTGTTTTCAGGGAGCTATTTATAATCTTTGTCCAGAGTGGGGCTAGGGAGAGTTTGAGTTTTTTTGGCCAGTTGGGCAGGGAGGGGGTCTTCAATGTGTGATGAGGGCTTGGTTCCAGTAGTCAATTCCATAATTTCTGTTTCGGAGATGGGTTTGAATGATTTCCTGTTGTTTGAGGGTTGCCTGGGTGGGTTGTTGACTTCTTTGTAGGGGGGTGGGCTTACGTCGGGTGGGCGGAGGTGGTCCTCTAGTGAGAGCTCAATCTTTGATATTTTTTCATTAAAGAAATTGGCAAAGTTGTCACATAGGTCTTTGGAGGCCGGAATTGCGGAAGGGGGGGGGTTTGGATGTTTGCTGTCTAATGAGATTGAAGAGTTCTTTGGGGCGATTTTTAGCATTGTTTAGTGCACCGTAGAAGAAGGTAGATTTTCATTTTTTTTTTTATAAATTCTTTTTATTGAACAGTTGTGACAGCATAGCAAAGTACATTTCAAGGTCATATAACATTCGGAAATTACATTGACCCCATAGTAATAAAGTATAGTAACTCGAGTTGAACACATTTTCTTAACGACCCTGGCTCAAATCAAGATTAAAATCTACCCTTGCACCTCCGTTGGGGAAACACACAGGTCACCCCTTGACGCATTCCATTTGGCCCATTTTTGATCCCATTTCTTGGGGCAGCCCCTATGTTTAAATACCTCTTTCTCTGCGATCATTGCACTGTCCATATCATTTGCCCACCTTCGATACCTCAGTAGTTTGCCGGCCCCCCACAGCTGAGCAATGTTCCTCTTGGCAAGGGCGAATCCCAGTGAAGCTCACTTACGCTCGGTCTGGGTTAGATCAGTGGGCTCCCAGATGTTTAACAGGCAGAATTGTGGAGAGCTGGTGATATCTTTCCCTCCCACCTCCTTGAGTTTGAAAACAATTCTCTCCCAGTATGGACGGATGCTTGGGCATTCCCAGATTGTGTGAAAGAATGTTCCTGCCCCGGCGCACCTTCTAAGGCACATCGGGTCAGGTCTTTGTCCCATTTTGACCAGTGTATGCGCGGAGAGATATGTCCTGTGTAGGATTTTTAGTTGGATTAAGCGAAGCCACATGGGGATGGCCACCTCTTTGGGGGAAGAAAGGGCCTCCTGCAAATCATCGTCCTCTATGTACCCAATATCTGTTTCCCATAGCTGTCGGAGACGTACTAGCGGGTCAGGTTTGTTATTGAGTAGTTTACGATATGTAAGGGATATTGCTTTCCGTTGCATGGGCACTGTCAGGAATCTGTCCTCTAATGGGGAAGCCTCGGGCAGAGTTTCGCCACTCGCCACTATGGTAGTTATGGCGTGGTGTATTTGCAAATATCTGAACGTCTCCGCCGCATTCATTTGATATTCTGCTTGTAGATCACTAAATGGGACATCTTCCACAGGTCCCCAACCGAGGAGATGCCAATGTCATCCCATTTATTGAAGCCCGGGCATTTACTAAGCATGCCAAGTTGCTCCGTCTCCCATAGAGGAGTAGTCAATGTCAGTTTGTTGTACCACCCCAGTGCTTTTGTAGTCCGGTGCCAGATCGCAACTGTTTGGGCTGTGGGACCTGTGAGGCATTGATGTCTAGGGTTAGAATAAAGTGCCCTTCGGTACCCCTCCGGACTCATCACCCATTTGTCGGTTTGATATGCCGGCTCAGACGGCGATGCATAAACCCATCTATTAATACCTGTAAGCTGGGAGGCCCAATAGTATTACTTGAGATCGGGCAACGCGATACCTCCATCGTACCATCCTCTCGTCAGTTTGTGAATGGCTATTCGTGGGCTCTTGCCGTCCCATAAAAGAGTTCTAACTTCACTCTCTATACTTGCGAAGTATGCGTCTGGGACTTTATAAGGGGTGTTCTGCAATAAATACAAAAATCGGGGTAGTGCCAGCATTTTAAACAATGCAGCCCTGCCCAGAAGGGACAGGGGCAGGGACCGCCAGTGGAGCACATCACTGCGGAGTCTGGTCAGGGGGGGCCTTAAGATTGGCGTCATAAAATAAGGATGGGTGTGGGGTTATGTATATGCCTAGATATTTCAATCCTTCAGTTGCAGCCGTTACTGTTGTGCCCTTGGGCATCCGTGGTACTGGGCCCTGAAGCATATACAGCACGGATTTGGTCCAGTTAATGGTGTACCCCGAGTGTGCGCTGAAAATTGCGAAAATGTGAAGGATCCTATGGATCGAGGTTGATGGAGCCGCAACATATAGTAAAACATTGTCGGCATGGAGGGAGATTTTGTCCTCGTGGTGTTCGGTACATTTCAGCCCCCTGATCATGGGATCGCCCCTAACTCAGGTCGCTAATGGTTCCAGTATCAGGGCAAACACGAGGGGGGAGAGGGGACAGCGCTGCCGGGTACCCCGCTCTAGTCGGAAGCGCTGGGAGGTATGCTGATTTACAACTATTTGGGCAGTTGGTTCTGTGTAGAGCAGTTTTACCCACTTTATAAATGTGGGGCCAAAGCACATTCGCTCAAGGAGAGCAAACAGGTAAGGCCATTCGATAGTATCGAAAGCCATTTTGGCATCCAGTGACAGCAAGGCAGCATCCTCCTGAATGGTGTTAATCCTCCCCAGAGCCCCGTGAAGTCTCCTAAGATTGAGCGCTGTATTCCGGCCTGGCATGAAGCCGGATTGGTCCGCATGCACCAGCTTGCAATTGATAGGGATTAAGCGATTGGCCAACACTTTGGCGAGAATTTTAACTTCGGCCGTTAGCAGTGAAATTGGGTGATAGGAGTCGCATTTCGTCGTTGGTTTGCCCGGTTTGTGTATGACAACCACCAAGGCCAGCATCAGGTCTGTGGGTAGGGACTCTTTCTAGTAACTTTCGAGGTACATAGCTAGGAGAGTGGGTGTTATCTTAGAGGTCACAAGTTTAAACAATTCTATTGGGAGCCCGTTGGGTCCCATGGCTTTCCCTGATTTTATCCCTCGTATAGCAAGTGCTAATTCCTCCTCTTTAATCTCGCACTCTAAGGAGTCACGGTCCTCTGGGGTGAGAGTATTGACAGGGATGGTGGCCAGGAGGTCCCTGGAGTCAGTGAAAGTGGTAGTGGTAGTGGAGGAATATATTGAGGCAAAGTGGGACGCAAAAGCCTCGGCAATCTGTTGCGGATCGTCGAGGAGCCCACCATTTTTCCCCTCAATCTGGGGTACCCATCTTTGTGCTGTTGCCGCCTCTCGAGCCACGCGTTAATTTCCCCGTTTTATCACCCATTTCGTAGATTTTTTGCAATGTGGCTTTCTGCTTCGATCTAGCGGCCTCCAGTCCGAGTTGCCGGTAGTCTTGCCGCTTCATGCTAAGAGTGTGGGCAGCTAGTTCGTTGTCTGAGTATGCCACTGTGTCCTCTAGTCCCCTTATCTCCAGTTCTAGGGCCTCCAGCCTCGCCCTCAGCTCTTTCTTGCGGCCTGCCATTAACGAAAGTGCTTGGCCTTTAATGACTGTTCCGAACGCCCCCCATAGAGTTTGGTGGGAGTCTACTGTGTTTGTATTTTCTGTAAAGTAGTGGTCCACCCCTTTTATGAGTTCTGCTTTAACGTGTGGAATCTTCAGACACCACGGATTTATCATTAGGGTGGTGTGCCTGCTCGCCTGCGGCAGTGCTATCTGGGTAAGGACAGGTGAGTGATCAGAAATGCCATGTGCCAAACATCTGACTTCAGTAAAGTTGGGCAAGTCGCTGACATTTGTGAGGAGGTGGTCTATTCTAGACTGGCTGCCTTGGGCGCCTGAGGGAAATGTGAAGTGACGCAAAAGGGGATTGAAGTGTCGCCAGAGATCGACTAGGCCAAATGCCGAGAGGAAGTCTTTTAGTAGTGAGGTGTCATGTGATTCACATCAAGGTGGACGTCGGTCAAGTTGACCATCTACCGTCAAGTTAAAATCACCTCCGAGCACTAGGATGCCCTCAGGGAGGTTAAGCAGGAACTTGCCCAGGTAGGCTAGTGTGTTTTTTTGGATTGCGGGTGAGTTATAAATCGACAATATTGTAAGAGGCCTCCCTTCCCATGTCCCAGCTACTGCGGCAAATCTACCCTGGGTGTCTGCCCACGTGTTGTTTATTATGTAGGGGAATTGCTTGCGGATTAAGATACCGGTCCCTCTTGAACCGGACATAAAGCCTGTGTGCGCTGCCAGTCGTTATCCCCATCTATCTAAGGCCTTACACTTGCTGCCTATTAAGTGCGTTTCTTGCAGTAAGGCGATGTCGGGGGTCTGCCGCTTGAGGTACTGGAGTACCACGCTTCTTTTCAGTTTGTCACCCAGCCCGTTGACATTCCATGTGAGCACTCGGAGCGCTCTATTCATGTCCTGTCCTGACATCGTACGGTAAGGTGATGTGGGTCGCCCCACCGCCAGGGCGTGTATGTAGGTGTCATTCGTTGGAGCGGGCCTAACAAAAGCCTGGGTCGCGAGTACAGTGATAACATTTTCTCCCTGCCCACTGTCACAACAAAACAACAACAACAATCAACAAAACAGGTCCCACTCCCCCAGAACGTCGCCTCCACTCCCCCACCCTGCCGCCCTGCATTGCGGTCTCTGAACCTCCCGTCACCCCAAACATGCAGAGTGCCTATCGCCCACCCCTGGAGTGTTGGAGAACGTAGCCCAACCCCACTCCCGCAGTCCCACATTATTAGGATCGGAAGTGACTTCATATTAAGCAACTCAAGTGATCATCCATACCCCGTTTCAGATTATAGTGACATCGTGGGAGTGTCTAGCAACTGCGCTATGCAACAATGGAATCGGGGCCTGGTGCAGATTGATACTAAGCAAAATTACAAGCAGTGCGCAGGCAAGAGGAGTACAACTCGTCTGTCCATACCAACATCACGTAGTGTTCAGTCTTCCTGATTCGACTCCGCCGAGTCCCGCGCCGTCGTGGTGTCCGTCTGGGGACCTGTTTGGCAGCTTGATTTATTGTTGTTGCCACTGCCCCGGTTCACTTTACGATTTCGCTTTGTGACTGTGTGCCACCCATTAAGCCAGTCCCACGCTTCCTCCAGGATAGTGAAAAACCACGTTTTCCCTTCGGATTCCACTCGTAGCTTTGCTGGCAACAGCATGACATATTTGATGTCTTGATCCTGCAGCGCACCTTTCACTTCCAGAAAGCTGCGGCGTTGTCTTGGCACTTTCAATGTAAAGTCCGGAAAGAATGTTATTGTGCTGTTTTCCAAGAGAACCAGGGGGGCCACTCGCGCTGTGTGGAGTATGATGTCCCTGTCCCAGAAATTAAACACTCTGGCGAAGATGGGTCGGGGAGACGCGCCAGGTTTCGGCCTTCCGCCCGGTACTTTGTGTGCTCTCTCGATTGAAAAGTAGTTGGATAGGTTCTTTGGTTGGAGATGTTGCGTCACCAGTTCCTCCACAAATAGGTCCACCGCCTGTCCTTCCGCCCGTTCCGGCACCCCCAAAATATGGATGTTGTTGCACCGCATTCTACCTTCATAGTTGTCAAGCTGACGTTCCATTATGGCTCGGCCAGCTTGAAGGTCTGTGACTTGGCTTTGGAGAAGGGTGGTGTCTGTTGTTAAGGCCTTGGTTGCGGTTTCTACCTCCTTGATGCGATCGTTCATGTTCCGCATGTCAGCCCTGATCAGCGCAACCTCTGATGCGACGGTGTCAATCCGGCTTTCCAGGGACGTGCGGACTGTTGTTATAGCCGCCAAAATGTCATGGAGCGTGGGATCCTGTTGGTCCCCCGATGGCTTTGGGGTTGCCGGTGCGTCATCCCGGTCTTTCTGCCAGATATATTTGTCCAACTTTGCCTGCATCGCGTTGTGGCCGCCACGTCCGCTCGCCATTCTCTATGCGGCTGATGTCGCGATGCCACCACTGAGATTCAGGCCCTGCTGGTTAATAACCGCCGCCTGCTCGAGGGCCGAGGCCCTGTCCGGCCTGTCGGGGTTCACCAGCTAGGCCTCTGTGGTGTGATGGCCCAATTCGTTGTGCACTCAATCCCGTAGGAGGAGGTGGTTGGTCACACACTGCACAATAGTCGGCCACCGCTGCAGAGTGTAGGCGCTGGTGGTCACTAGAGGGGTATTTTGATCTCTACAGCACCTCAGAGACTGCTGGAACCCTGGGCGCCACCCCCCGGAGTCAGCGTGCAGTTATTGTAATGGCCGCCAGGTATCGGCCTTCCGCCCGGTACTCTGTGCGCTCTCTCGATTGAAAAGTAGTTGGATAGGTTCTTTGGTTGGAGATGCTGCGTCACCAGTTCCTCCACAAATAGGTCCACCGCCTGTCCTTCCGCCCGTTCCGGCACCCCCAAAATACAGATGTGGTTGCGCCGCAATCTACCTTCGTAGTTGTCAAGCTGACGTTCCGTTATGGCTCGGCCAGCTTGAAGGTCTGTGACTTGGCTTTGGAGAAGGGTGGTGTCTGTTGTTAAGGCCTTGGTTGCGGTTTCTACCTCCTTGATGCGATCGTTCATGTTCTGCATGTCAGCCCTGATCAGCGCAACCTCTGATGCAACGGTGTCAATCTGGCTTTCCAGGGACGTGCGGACTGTTGTTATAGCTGCCAAAATGTCATGGAGCGTGGGATCCTGTTGGTCCCCCGATGGTTTCGGGGTTGCCGGTGCGTCATCCCGGTCATTCTGCCAGGCATATTTGTCCAACTTTGCCTGCATCGCGTTGCGGCTGCCACGTCCGCTCGCCATTCTCTATGCGGCTGATGTCGCGATGCCACCACTGAGATTCAGGCCCTGCTGGTTAATAACCGCCACCTGCTCGAGGGCCGAGACCCTGTCCGGCCTGTCGGGGTTCACCAGCTAGGCCTCTGTGGTGTGATGGCCCAATTTGTTGTGCACTCAATCCCGTAGGAGGAGGTGGTTGGTCACACGCTGCACAATAGTCGGCCCCCGCTGCAGAGTGTAGGCGCTGGTGGTCACTAGAGGGGTATTTTGATCTCCACAGCACCTCAGAGACTGCTGGACCCTGGGCGCCACCCCCTGGAGTCAGCGTGCAGTTATTGTAATGGCCGCCGGCCGCCCAGGTGAAGAGGAGGAAGTCTCTCTGGCGCGTTGGTTTCCCGGTGTTTCCTGGGGCAGGCACCCAGGGAGGCAGGCTGCGTTGTGCCTTGAGGGATCGCTGAGGGATCGCTATCTCCCCTGCGATGTCAGGTGTTGCGCCCCTGCTGCAGTAGCGATCTCTTACCTGCCCGATTTCCGGGCATCACTCGCGGTAGAGGAGGGCAGTTTGCATAGCCGGCAGGATGCGGTGCTTACGTGGCGGTGGCAGAATTCGGCCTCTTTGAAGGCGGGTGGCGCAGTGCCTCCGAGCCTCGCTGCTCACTTCACAACCGGAGGCGCCTCACTGAGCGTGGTCGGGGTAGCCGCGGCTGATCACTCTTGCCTGTGGCGCACTTCACACCTCGCTGTTCCGGAGCGGGTGCAGGCTCTGTTTCCACGCTGTCGATGTCCGCTGCGCTCGGAGCCACAGATGTCGAAGTTACTGGGGACAGCTGCTCCTCTGTTTGAGGAAGTTATTTTCGGGGCATGTCTATAATTTAACGGATTTAGCTGGAGTGGTGAGCAGGAGCCGGGCTAGCGTGCGGCCATTTTCTTCGGCAGTAGGCCACGTCCCCGATCGGATTTTTCATTTTTGATGTGCTTTTTAGGTCTTGCCTACGCAGCGCGCATGCGCTGCATAGGAGAGACCTTTAGCGATCGGCACAGCTTTGGGGGCAAAAACGTGCACGCGTTGCATTGCTTGCAATGGCAACGCGTGCACGTCTGGCGATTCCCTTGCGGGAGCGCGCGGCGCCATATGGTGGTGCCATATGGTCGCAATCATCGCGCCTTGCTGCACGCTCCCGCAAGGGAATCGCGCAGGCCCCCTCCCCCTGCTGCCGCGCGAGGCGCACGCTTGTGCTGGTTACTTATAGCGCGAGGCGCCCGCGCTTGTTTCACTAACGCGCACCAGCAGGAACCGGTGTCTCTACTCTCCGTATTCCATTCACCGATGTAGAATAATGCCATTCTGCTCAACAGAGCCAAGAGCTTTCACCTCGGTCCTGCTACAGAATACACACTATGATGTAAACAGAAGCCGGTGAGGATGTGAATGCAGCGTCCACTCATTCACCACCCTGCACAATAGGTATTTACGCTGCCTCTTACAGTTGTATTAGGAGTCCATGTCTTACTTGGCCAACAAGCACAGAGGTTACATCTTCACAGATCTTCAAAAATGGAGCATTTCTAATAAATGAAGTCGAGGTCGGTATAAGCATGATCCAAAAGGTATGAAGACCATGAGAAAAAAGGTCTTAGGCTAAACCACAACAAAATCCACACCTACAATCTTATCTAAAGGTCAGCCTTCGTGCAAAAATAGTTTTGGGCAATGATGATAAAATGCTGCCCTGAGCTAATTAATGGCTTATTCATCACTCGACAGAAGCGCAAAACCTTTTATAGACTGGCCTTTTCCCCCAGTGAAAAATGACAACTTGGGAAGAGCACGGGAGCTGTCCAGTTCCATGAAAGCATTTGGAGAGGATGAAAACTATAGAGAGTTTCAAACAGAAACATGTAGCATAACAACAAACATTTGTTCCCTGGAGCACCTGGCAGGAAACCGTGTAAGTGGGATCAGTAGAGAAGGTCTGAGTATTACCACAACTCCTTACTGCAAACCTGGCCGTTCAAAATACATCCTTAAAAAAGAGCAATGAGTGATGATCAGCTGTTTCCAAAGGAAGGTTAACGAGCATCCCAAAGCGAGCGCTGTCAGTCACTAATATTCAATATGGAAATACAAACATGTTTTAAACATTTAATAAATACCTTAAAAAAGAAGGTACATATTTTTGTCAAATTCGTTTAGGAAGAATAAGTGGCTTGCCACTAACTATCAGTCTCCCCACAGCCTGGTGGGGGCAAAAGTCACCCCATAATGTGTGGTACGCTTTGATTCCACCTCTTGGCAACAAAGCCTCATACTTTCAAAACGCGATGCATCCTCTGTATATTTTCAGAATGTCAATTCCGTTAAAGGAAAACAGGCAAGTCAAAAATAAGTAAAAATGGACAAGATAGCTTCTTGACCCACAAGGAGCCATCCTCAAAGGCAGGCAGAGCTGCTATAGCCCAGAAGTGCTACCAGGGAGACGTTATGGGTGGAAGGAGGTGCCCCCTGGCCCTACCCCACAGAGACTGTGGTGACAGTATGGAAAAGGGTTACTAAGAGGCTGGGGTGGCAGGGTCTCTGTTTGCGGGGCTGTCGGATGAGGGGCACATTGATCCACACATTATGGGACTGTCTGGAGGTCCGGGTCTACTGGAAGCAGATAGGCAAACAGCTATCGGAGATGCAGGGTTCTGCAGTGCAACTTCAGCTAATTTTCCTGGGCATCTAGGGGGGGAACAATCTCTAGACCGGTATGCCCTGCTTTTTAGCAATCTGGGCTTGATGGTGGTTCAAAGGGATCTCCTTAAACACTGGGGAATGAAGACATTGAGAACCATGCTTGAGTGGGAAGAAGGCATGGACCGTTATATGTCGGCCAAAAGGTTGATATATCGTGCGAGGGGATACCCCTGTAAATTTGAAATGGTATAGGGCCCATGGATGGAAATGAGGGAGAAGATTGGGGTGGAGCTCCGGGGAAGGGACGAGGCAAGATTGGAGGGGGGTCCTGCTTGGGCCATGGATAAAGCCCTATGGGCTCAAGGGGCGGTCAGAGGATCTCAGAGTCATTGCAGTAAACAGGGTTCCAGTTCTAGAATGATAGGAAGCATTGTAAATTGGTGGATGCATGGTGCCTTCCGCATTGTGGGGAAATGGTCTTTTTGCCTGTTTTTGTCAAAATGCAATAAAGATTATTTTTAAAAATGGACAAGATAGCACAGTTGTATGAAAAGGGTGTGATTTTATGTACCTCCAACTTTGTAGACCACTTTCCAGTAATTGGTGGGAAAGAGGGCTGGAAAATTGTATACATCATTTTAAATAAATAACAGAACTTCACTTTTACTCTTATGGAGTTGGCCTGGAGAACAACCAAATCACTGAATTGGTAGGATGTATTCCAATCGTGATGTCAAGTCTCAGTAGCCTCCATGTCTATGGGCCTGATGTAATTGCCTGCCAGTCCTTTGGCATTACTTAATACTACCAAAACTCTCACTGACTAGGCTTGCTAGTAGCTGCAATGAGGATAGACACTTCCTTAGAAAACTGAATTTCATTTGTCAACAGACATTTTGTCAAAACTATACAGACCTTCAATGCTAGACATGAACAACCAAGTGCTGTCTACTCTCTTTCTAAAAAATGATATGCCTGAAGTCCTAGAATATAGGGGAGAGGAGTTGGCCTAACGGCTAGGGCGGTCGACCTCGAATCTGGGGAACTGGGTTCGACTCTCGGCAATGACGCTGAACATCCTGTGATTCTGGACAAATCACTTAATCTCCCCGTGCCTAACAAAAAAATGAATGTGTCCTCATGTAACGCAACTGGTGCTATGTAAAGCGCTCTGATACCAGATTCCTTTGGGTCAAATTCGCGCTATATAAAACTCCGTAAAATAAAAAAAAAATAGCTAGCTTAAAAAAAAACATGAAAGCGGGAGAGAGATGATTTCCCTATAGCAGATAAGGCCAAGCATTTCTGTGTGACATAGGATGTTGCTGTGAAAAGGCCTTCTTCAGGTACATAATTAATTGTGCCAGATGAGGATTTGAGCTGTAATGATTTTCATGTTTTAAATGCTTTGAGGGTAAAGCAGAACTTAAATACCCAGTGAGCCTTGGGAAAGTAACTCATTGACTTTGCTGCCTGTGTCCCATTTTACAATTTTGCAAAATCTCTTCTAGACATTTGGAAAGAGGTGTTTTCTACCAAATTGGAGACATGTTGTACTAAAAACAAGTTACTTACCTGTGCACTGCGGTTCTCCAGTAGTGATATCTTTCATGGATTCACATGCTTGAATCAGAGTAGTGAACAGTATTAACTAATGGAGGTGGGAATAACCAACCACTCTGAATAAAGAAAAAAAAACAGTCTCAAACATTTCAAGTGTCAGAAAAGAACACCACTTTGTTTTCAAAATAAGAACTTTCTTCGATGTTCAAGATGCAATGTACTATAAAAGAAAATAACTTTTTACCTTATTTAAAAAAGCAATGTAGAACCGCTTGGCCAACTGCGGAATCAGCTCTCCAGGATGAATCCAAACAATAATGCTTGGTAAAGGTATAAACATTGGACCAAGTTGCTCTGCAAATGTACGGCAAGCAACTCCAGAAAACAGGTCTGTACAAGTCACTATTCTCCTCGTTGAACATGCTTTCACCATTGCAGTTAATGATCTTTCCGCCTTAATGTGACAATAGGTAATGGCTACAGAAATCCAGCAAACTATACTGCTCTTTTAAAGAGCATATCCTTTCCTGGGCGGGAGAAATGCTATCAATAGTTGGTCAGACTTCCTAAATGTCTTTGTTATTTCAAAATAGAATTTCAGACATCTCTGAACCGCTTCGCCGCGATCGGAATTCCGCCCAGGTGCTGGACATTCCGATCGCGGGCGTGGTCGTGACGAGCTCAGCTCGTCATGCGCACACGCCGACCGCGCAGCATGACGAGCTGAGCTCGTCATGAGCATCGAAGGGGTTAATATCCAAGGAATGTAAAGATTTTTCAGCTGTCTTAGAAGGGTTTGCATCAATAGTATTTTTGATTTTGTTCCTCATTGCTTGTTTAGATAAAACAGGCAGTGGTATTGTCTGTACGTACCAAAACTGTTGAATTGTTTATTTTGGGTAGAAAGGACTGAAGACCTAAATAAACTGCTTTCAACTCTAGAGGGTTGAAGTGCATTTTTGCTTCTTGCGGTGTCCATTGGCCATGAACCTCTAGATCTTGTAGGTGTGCCCCAATCGTTCTAAGGAAGCATCTCTTGTCAAAGTGAGGATGAGTGGGAATTAACGACAGGCCCAATCCACTCTACACCACTCTAATCTGCTCTGCACTCTACTGTAGTCTAGAACAATCTACTCTGTGCCACTGTGCTGTATGCCAATCTATTCTGCGCCACTACACAACTCTGCAACATGTTACACCATTGCTCTTTATGCCATTGTACTTAACAACACTGAGCTCTATGCTACACCACTGCAGTCTACACCAATGCAGTAAACACCACTTGTCTCTAAACCAATGCACTCTACGCCAACTACTCTGCAGCACTGCACTCTATGCCAGTATACTCTACTCTGCAATACTCTATGCCACTCAATTCTGCTCTATACCACTGCTCTCTGCCCCACTCTACAAGACTGCACTCTGCCACCTAACTCGGCACCACTGCACACTATATCATTGCATGTTGTCACTGCACCATACACCACTTTTCTGCTGTACGCTACTACTTTTTGCGCCATTCTACTCTGCCACTTAACTCAACGCCATTCTGCTCTGCATCACTGCACTTTACGCCACTATATGCTACTCTACAAATTGTTCTACTCCTACTGTGCACCACTTTATTCCATTCTACTGCACTCTACGTCATTACACTCTGCATCACTCCACGCCACTCTACTTCATACAATCTACCTTACATCAATGTGTTGTGCACCACTGTACTTTACGCAGGTTCCCTATAGGCCACTGTCCAATACTCCACTTTGATACACTACTCCATTACGCTCTGTGCCACTCTACTTCACTCTGCAACTCTACGACGCTCTATGCAACTCCCTTTATGCCATGCCACCATACTCCACGCCTTTCCACTCTGACAATACTCCACGCCACTCTGCTCTACACCACTCCACAGCACTCTACGCCAGTGTTCTTCAAACTGGGGGCGGGCCCCCTGGGGGGCCTCAAGTGACTCCAGGGGAAGGGGGGTGCTAGGCTCTGGCCAAAAGAAGCATTTAGTTGATAACGGTGCTTTCATTTCAGAAGAAAACAAGCATTGGCATAGCCAATAGGTCTCGCTTTTGGGACCTTATAAGTATTTAGTTATGCAGCACAATATCCTTGGTGCAACAACATCAACTGTTGCATGGCTAAACACTTATAAGGTCCCAAAGGCGAGACCTATTGGCTATGCCAATGCTTGTTATATTTCCTACGTTCCTTTTTGAGTTGATCAAGGTGGATTGTTGAAGGGTTGTTACGCCAGAGTCTTTCTGTAGCTCTTAGTTGTCTTCTTTCCGAGTTTAGGTCTGTGTTGAACCACGATCTCGATGGAATGTTCTTGACTTTTTTTTTGTTTCAGGGGAGCTAGTTGGTCAAGTATGGCGGTCATAGTCGCATTGTAATGTGAGGTAAGTTCTGTTGTGGAACTGTCGCATGCGATGGAGGGGAGGAGTGTACTTATCTTTTCTTCTAGTTCTGCGAGGGGGATCTGGCTTAAGTTTCTCGTCCAGTGAAAGGGTTCATTTGTGCGAGGAAGTCGTTGGGTCTTTTGATTGATATGAAATAGAATGATATGGTGGTCTGACCAGTCAACAGGGAGGGTAAGGTCGATGGTGATTGAGTCTTCGTGTGCTATGATGGCATCCAGGATTGAGCCTTTGTTGTGGGTTTGCTCTGTGCAGTGTTGGGTCAAATTGTTATTGCGAAGAAGCTCATTCAAGGATTGGATCAGAGGGATGTTTTCATCATTCCAGTGTAGTTTAGGTCGCCTAGTATTAGGTTGTTCGCGTCTGAGAGTGCACAGTGTGTTATCAGGTCGGAAAGGTGTTCTCCAAATGCGGGGGTGTTGCCTGGTGGATGGTAGAGGAGGTGGCAATAAAGCGTTTTGTTGTCTGTCATCTTAATGGTGGCGGTTAGGTATTCCAATGTGTTATATTTGAAGGGGTCCGTTTCTGTTATAGAGATGTTACTTTTGTGGATGATTGCGGTCCCCCCACCTTGCTGGTTCTTTCTGTCTTTATTGATGATTGAGAACCCCGGGGGTACCAGCATATCGATGATGGGGGGGTGAGGATTCATTCAACCAGGTTTCTGTGATGAACGTGATGTCTATGTCATGGGTTAGGATGGTTTCTGCCAGTTCTGTTGCGTGTTTGGTCGCAGATCTGCAGTTTATGAGCATGCAGTTGGTCACCCTCTTTTTGTTGTGTTTCTCATTTGGGGGAGCCATGGGGATATTGGTGAGGTGGGCTGGAGGTCTCAACGTTCTCGGTACGGTATGGTCTCTACCAAATCCAGTGATTACGTGCATCACGGAGCTGGGGACGACAGCTGAAGTTTCTTTATAGGATTCGGCGTGATCCCTTGCCTCTTTCATGGACATTGCAGTGCTTGTTCTTTTGGTTCTGTGCGGCTGGTTCCTGAAGGAGGTTGTGTTCCATCTTAGTCGTTGGACCTTGTGGGGATTTGTGTGTTTATTGAAAGTGCCTGTGTGTGTGGGGGTGGGCGTTGGGCGTTGGGTAGTGGGAGGGGTGATTATTTTCAGTTACCAAGATGAGTCATCTTAAGAATGAGACAGATGAGCCTGGTCTTGCAAGATTAAAAAAGCTCTTCTGAGGGGAGTGGTCAAGATGGCGAACGAGTGAGACATGTTTCTTAGTCTCTCCATGCCCATCGCCGATCCAGCACATTTCCACAGCTCCACAACTGGGGAAAACTGCCCCGCTCAGTGTGCACCAGCCAGGGGTAGTCGTGGGGCATGTTTGGGGAAAGACCAGAGGAGATCTAAGTGGTTGAGCAACACCCGAGACCAGACAGAAAGGAGCGATGATGAGCCGCGACAACATGGCGGTGACTTAGCCTGTGCCCCACCACAGGTGCAGCCTGCAGGCCCATCCGCTTCCATCGTAGACATCATAGCAGGAGTAGCCTGCCACCCTAAAGACCATCAAGCTGGTGGACTGGGACGGTGAGTACCAAGCACTAGACAGCACCCATAACACCAGATAAGCTCCCTGCACACTTGAGCCCGCCTCCAGCCGCGCAGTAGAAGTCGTACGACATATGGCTGGGCTGTGGCCTGAGTCCTGGCATTAGGGTAGAGGGATTTCCCTCCATCAAGTAAAAGCGGGCCGAGGCCATTGGAGAAGGCCTGGCCCGGACTGAGGCCAGACCTCCTGAGTGGCCAACCAGAGGACCGCCATTATCGAGCAGTGACCTTGAGACCATAGGGATACTTCAACGCTACGGGACCTGGCTGTAACCCAGCCAGGGAGGCCCGCACTGATCTGCTCAGAGACTGGGCCTTGCCCCCACAGAGTACTGCTTCTGGGCTGGGGCTGGCTGCATGGGAGGTCCAGGGAGCAATGATTGCGGAGCCCTAACCTGCTGAAATTGGCAATCCCTCCAGACAGCTGAGGCCTTTACCGGCTAGCCAGGAGAATCAAGCAAGAGGCGTAAGCCCAAACGGCCCTAGGTGCATCGTGGCAGTGAGGTATGCTTTGGGGGCAATCGCTATCCTGGCAAAGCTTTTGCAAGGCACCTCTGCCTGATCACTGACTGCAAACGAGCAGTCCCAGCATTGCAGTAGTGGCCCAGTACTGGGAGGGCCGTTATCCTGCATGGTCCACCTCCAAAATCAACTGGGAGTACACCCCCCACATAAACTCTGTGCCTCGGGAACGAGTAGGGGCCTCGGTCATTCTTGACAGTGAGAACTGAGCGTGACGCATCGGGCAGGCTAGGGCCCCACCTGTTTGTGAGCACGAACACAGAGTTTCTGCACCTTGGTTCTATTGCCCGCTTAGTCAGAGGCTGCTGCATGTTGAGGCCTAAGAGGACAACATCACAGAAACCCCAGGGCTGCAGCCCACTCCAACAAGAAGCAGAACTCTCCATGTCTAGATTGCTTGGGCAGATGGAACGCTACACGCCACCACAACCCTTGAGCTGATCCCTTGGCATCAGTCTGAACCATAGGATAGAGAAGAGTCACCACCAATTATGGTTGGAGACGTAGTATGTAAGGCGTCTCCTTAAAAGATCTCCGATAAAGAGCCCTCTTGCGGGGCCCATGGAGGACAGCAGCACCACCCCCACAAGGAGCAATGCCCGATGATGAAGCATGACACTCGCACGGGTGTGCGAGGGCACTATATCCATAAAGGAGGGATTCACCCCCATTATTTGAAATAACCCAACTATACTGAGATTGACCTCTTACATACTACGTCTCCAACCATAATTGGTGGTGACTCTTCTCTATCCTAAGGATCAGCTACCCTCTAGTGAATACCACATTTATCTTTGGGAGCACAGGTACTGGACCTACTCTTTCTTTAATAGCTCCCCGTCCCCCCTCTACAATGTGTTGTGATCAGTCTGAACCACCCATTGGCCCTGACACCCAATCTCTCATATATCAGAGATTGCAACTATCAAGGGAGCTATCATCGAAACCTGCTGTGTCTTCTAAAGAATGATGCCTCTTGGACACGATGAGGCGTAAGGACGCAACCGAGTAGAAGTACGTCCATTCTGCTGCACATCCTGAGGGCCCCATGAGTCGCGCTCCTTGGCCTTGGTGCTTGGCAGTTGCCTGCTCCTGAGGTCGCATTGCCCCCCTCTTTGGTGGAACTCTCTAGAGACAACGAAGGCGAGTGACCATCTCCTTCCATTCCACGACCAACGTTAAATCCCGACTGGGAGCGATGGCCATCCAATGGGATAAGAAAGACCACACATTAAAGGACATGCTCATTAAACCTGATGGCCACAGAGTAGTGATCTCTTGCCATTGACAGGTTAGGATCCTGGGCTGAACTTTGGTGAGGCCTGTGCCTTTCTAGAGGCTCTCTTTGCTTCTCTTCGAGAGGACCTACAGACCCTTAGGAAAGACCTCTCAAATGAGCTAAAGGATGTCGTTGAAACGTCAACAGCCTGGGGGATAGAGTGTCTACACTAGAAGATCATGAAACAAGTCGTGAAGAGGAGATCGAACAGATGCAGCAATAACTTCTATGCTTAGGTAACAAAACCTCGACCTACAAGCCCACACTGAACATCATGAAAATCAGCCCTGATGAAACAATATTCGGATTAAAGGCATGCCTCCTTGAGTTGAGGAATCTGGTATCACCCTGTTTGTCACTGAGCTCTTCTGCTCGATCCTGCAGGCCCCACAAGGAACAGATATTAAATTGGATAGAGCACACAGCCTGGGCCCTAGGAGGACAGACTCAGCCCCTTTGGCTGACATTTTGGTATGTGACAATGACTACACACTAAAGGAGTACATCATCTGAGTGGCGAGAGACCAACACCCAATACAGTTCAGAGGAAACTAGCCTATCCTCTACCAAGACCTAGCTGCCGCTTCAGAATCGCAGAACATTCCGCCTAGTCATGGCCCATCTCCAAGTCCAAGGCATATCCTACTTGTGGGGACATTCCTTTCAGCTAGTTTTCTATCTACAGGACCAACTCCACCAACTCAGTTCACTTGCGGTCCTCTTACCAAATCAGCGTGCAAGAGGAGCTAACGGACGTCAGTGACAGAGGGGTCCCATGGCCTTGTCTGTGATGCTTCGCCAGACATGGTGATTATGGCGAAAGAAAGACAAACAGTATTACAGTCGCTCTCCGGAGAATCAGCTGCTGCAGATGCGACCTGAACCTGGCTGTGATCTATACCTTTTGTCATTTGAGATGGGTGGAATGGGTGGAGGGCAGAGTTATGACAACCCCTGTGCCTTTACATCCCCCACCATTCTTTTCTCACTTGGAACTTTGACCCTGGACATTGTCATTGATGAACATTGTTTCTCTAGTTATTGTTCCTGATTTTGTTTATCCTTTGATTTGTTTAAGCAGGAACCTACAGATGATGATCTCACTTACACACCTCAACAGGTCTTTCTTTTGTACCCTCACACTCCACAACACTGGCCAAATTTCATGGATTGGCCTATATGTTAGGGTGATCCTGTAGATAGGTCATTACTAAACTACTATGCACCACACCCTATGAATTCTCACACTTTAAGTGAAAGGTTTGAATAACCCTGTTAGACGTAGGGCTATATTATCCCATCTGGAACATTACGGAGCTCACATATGCCTGCTTCAAGAAACACATCTCGTAGCTGGTGACTGCCATTGATTGAGATCCCGGGCCTTTCTGCTTCAATTTCTCTCCTCTAACCCCTCTAAAACTACTCTAGTGGCGATTCTGATCTCCAACTCTTTCCGTAGCAAGGTAGGTCCGAAACAGATATAAATAAGAGGTTGATTGCGCGCCCATTCTGTGACCCTAGGCAATCACACATTTAAATTGGGGACTATATATACTCCTAATGAGGGACAGGAACACTTTCTATGCCACACAGTGGCTGAGGTCATGGCTACACAGCCTGGCATTAAGGGCATTCTCTTTGGTGAGGAGGAACATGTCATCAGTCTGTACGTTGATGATGTCTTGATGGCTGCAGGACAGCCCTCTAGCTCCCTTCCAGCTTTTCTAAAGAAACTCGCGAGCTTTGGACAGGTGACAGAATTTTTCATAAATGTGCATAAATCTCTAGCCCTTAATCTCTCTCTCGCCCTTTCCTCCAGAAACCCAGTAGAATGGGTGACTACCTCTATTCCCTATCTGGATATACAACTGGCCCCATAGGCTAAGACCACTGCATCCCTCAATTACAAGCTTTTACTAGGCCTGGGCTGAGCTTGCAGAGTTTCAATCCGTGGAAATTCACAGAGTTGGAGAAAAACTTTCTGGAAAACTGCAAGTTCAGCAAGCGGGCGTAGTCTGGCTGCAACTCTCCGAGATGCCTGTGCGGTTCCAGGCGCAACACAACTATATAGCTGCTCTGCATTCTGAAAAATGCCAGAAAGAACCCAGAGCTCATTGCATCTGCAAGGGAAGCTCTGAGTCCACATGTCTCTACAGACTAGTTATGCACACAAAGCTTTCACATAACATGACCTTTGGGCATGCACAAAACATGCAGAGGTTAAAAAATGGGGGTGTGCACACAGAAAGTAGAGATTATGGAGCGTTACTAGGCATTATGTGCACCAGAGCTTCCAGAGTTCAGACAGAGACTGTGTGCATAGTGCATACACCTTGAGGATGGGGTCTGACAGAGTCACACAAAGCATAAGAGCAGGGGGCTGGGAGGCAAAGACTGTGGATTTGGGATGGCAAAGACTGTGGATTCTGGGAGCGTACATGGGCTCTATTTGCACTTACAGAGATTTGTAAGATCATGGGGTGGGCTGCGCTGCTCTCTTAAGCGACTATCTGGATATATGAACACAGCCCAGTCGGGCGGGTGACATATGGACTTGCCCCTAGAAGTGCATGGAGGGCAGATGTGCTCATAGAGCTGTGTGGCACAGACTGTGGATGGGATACTTGAAGCAGCAAGGACATGCCCAGGGAAGGACATGGGCTCTCTACACAGAGCCTGGAAGGACACGAGCTGTGCGCAGAGCAGTAATTCTGGCAATAAGCTGGGATCTTCTGTGCATGTCATGAATGTCCTCCCCCTTGTCCTTCATTCCCCTTTCCTTCTCGCAGTCCCTTTCAAGATAATAATAATAATAACCTCATCTCATATTCTCCCTGTTCCCGGATGACCGGACAACTGTTTATGTGGATCCTGGGCTCTCCCTTCAGCTTTGACCCATTATCCCCTCCCCTTTCTGAATTGCGACTAGATTTTTTTTAGCCCCTTTAATCATTTGTCTCTCTCTGAGCCACCGTAGTGCAGCACAACCTACACGTGACATGTCCCACTAACCCTTTGGAAAAATCTCCCACCCTCTCAGCACCGAGAAACAGGAGACCTAGCCAATGACAAGAAAATGCCCCATCTCATCCCCAATGTGTGACACAAGCAACTCATTCACCAGCCATTGGCTGCACCTTCTCCGCTATGGTGAGTGCTTCCTCATTCATCCTTCTCCCACTAGAGCATGTACTCCATGGGCTGGCTCCGATCTTAACTCCGACTCCATCCCCAGGAGAAACAAAATAATGGTCCATCTCTCTGGGTGTTTGTCTTTCAGTGTACTCTATTCCCATCATCACTTGGGGGTGGGCTGGTGCTGCCGCATCGGGTAAACTCCATCATGCGGTAGAGGCAGAGTTTTTGCCAAACTCCGCACTCCAGGCGGAACGTAGAGTAGGAAAATTCCATAACTCTGCCAGAGGAGCAGAGTCCAACGCCCACCCCTAGCTTTTACATCAAAAATTAAAACAGACCTCACCAGGTGGAGGCCATTGGAAAATCCCCTTCTTACCTAAAAGCACTCGACTGAGAAGTCTCTATTTGTCACCCATTACTAAAACCTTATTAGACGTCTGGGACTGAGTTAGTGAACAGAGACGTTTGACATCATTCTCCTCCACGTTATCCCCAATTGCAGGCAATGTGGACTTCACTCTGGGACTAAATCTGGTGGAGTTCCTGAACTGGCAACAAGCTGAGTGCCGGTTCATAGACCACTTATTTGATGCAGATGGTACCCTGTCCCTCGCACAGTGCTGCTCTGAGTACGCACTACCTGAAATGGAGTGACACCACTACCTCCAGATTTGGCACTGACTGATGCACCCCACTGTTCGTCCCCTCACCTTCTCACCACTTTTGAAAAGTGGCTAGTGATCAAATCTTCCAACAGATATCTTATTACTGAAATATACAGCCTCTTGCACCACCCTGTCCCACAGGTCAAGTCCACGGGTCAGAGGTGTGTGAGTCAGAACTGGGTCGCTCCTTGCCCACCAGAGAATAGGAGGATATATATTACTGAGCTCTCCATAGGGCCCGTAACATGGCCAGTATCGAAACAGCTATCAAAATAGCCATGTACTGGTATCTCACTCCTGTCTGCCTCCATCTAGCCAACCCCATGTGAAAATCTGACTGCTGGCATTGCTGCGGTTCCCAGAGAACCTTACTGTATCTACTATGAGAATGTCCAAAGCTATCCACCTACTGGGCCCAATTTCTGGATGACATAGACATTCACTTTAGTTCCCAACTACCCAGATTTCCTGCCTATATTATCCTGGGGCTGCCAAACCCACTTACGGTTCCTCTAAAATCATGTGGGGTTGATAGAATGGGTTGGCTCTAGTAGCCGCATTACAGAACATTCTGACTCATTGGAGCTCTGGACAGATTCCTACTCACCAGGGGTGTCTTCACTGCCTCTAGTATATACTGGGGATGGAAAGATTGACCCTCACTCTTTCAGCGTAGGGCGCATGATACCCTGAGCTCTGGTACCCTTTCATTGCCTTCTAATCTTTGGTATACCGAGAGCTTACCAGCCCTAAATATCTTCACTTTCACTGTCTGACGGATCCTACTACCAACCCACTTCCGGAGAACACTAACTAGGAGGATGAGCGGCAATATACAAGATCACAACACTCACATCTTTCATCAACACTCTAGTTCCAAGGGGGGGGGGGTTGGAAAATGTTTTGCACATTCACACTGAATTTCGAACCAGAGAATTGTGGGCTCATGATGATGCAATGTTATTTTGTTAAGAAACTAATAAAAAGATTTGAACCATAAAGAATTTCTTCTAGTCTTCTAGCACACACTGGCACCATTCCTGATTGGCGTGTCTTAGTAAAATAAAAAAAAATAAAAAGTAACATAATACAGTGTATAGCACTGATTTGCATTACCTTCTGTCAGGTGGGCATTACAAGAACATTACATGGGTGGCGCATGGGCGTTCCAGTGCATCCACCTATGCATTATCTGGTGTTCCTTACATCATGGCCAATATTATTGTTATGGATGGTGGAACATTCACGGCTAATAAAACATACAAGTGAGTTTTGCTCACAGTCCATCTTAAACTGAATTACTTGAACGTGCTCTCAACTGTCACTATCGAGTAAATTATACACATAAAGTAAATTGATTTGACTAAGATTACACAATTTAGCCAGACAGGAAATCCGGGATTTCGACCCAGGCTTCATGATCACACATAGTGCACTTAAACCACTGACTAGATTAATTTATTTTTCTCAAACCCTTTTAAAACCAAAAGACAGTGTTTTTGTACAACCTGTAAGATGAATAGTAAACTGTGTTAAATAAATACAGATCACAAGTTAATCTGACACAATATCTAAAAAAATAAGGTTTACAATGAAGGAAAGGGAAGGCAGGACACCATGTGTTAATATCACTGTCTTTCTAGACATTATATAGCTATTCAAGCGGTGAGCGAGCCACTGAAATCTTGTGCCAGACTTGAGCCTGAAGACTGTCTCAGCTGGAGCTCCTGCTGAAACCATGATCCCATAAAAAGCTAAGCTTTTGTGTGGCTTCTGCCTACCTCCTTTACGCTAGCCAGGATGTGGTGTTAGGGACAGGGGTGCTGACTTTGGAACTGAGGTACCAGGTTCGAGTCTCTACAACGGCTCAACATCTTCTGATTCTGGGCAAACCTCTTATTCTCCCCACGGCTATAAACAATGAATGTGGCCTTGTGTAATATAAGTGGTGCTCATGTAAAGTGCTCCAATACCTTTGGGTCAAGTTCACGCTATATAAAAATTACACAAAAATGCACAAAGAAGTACAAAAATAAGCCCTTAACATAAGGAAAGACAAATACTTATTTCCTGTCTGTTTTGTGCAAAGTTATATCATAATACCAGGATAAATTGCTGCTTCCCTGCTTAAATTGTGTGATCTTAGGCAAATGTTTTACTTCACCAAAACTCTTTTTTCTTAATGAATGCATATGAAAACACTTTCAAATATGCGAGTACCGAAAATCAGTTGTACTAAAACCCTATTGTATTTGATTTAATAGACTTTAATGTAACTTATTAACGTCAATGCTTCAAATACACTTCTCTTGAATTATGTCATATTTTAGATGATATTTGCTATATGATTTACACAGCAAATATATCAGAGCTTATTTCGTGCATGGGCATCCGAGCCAGACCATTGGCTAGCTCTCCTTGGTAATTTGTTGACTCGCCCACCTCAAAGCTATTCAATGCAGCTGTTGAAGTGCATTAAAAAAAAGTATGGATAATGCCTTTGGGACATGGTCATTGAGTGAAGAGGCTTAATCAAAGGTGTGGCTAAAAAGAGCAAAACATTCTGCACCTATTTTGTTGATTTCTCAACGTCAGGAGACAACATATAAAATAACACACTGAAAAATACATAAAAGTTAAACTAATCAGTGTGAATGCAATTTTATGTTTTGAAACCTGTATTGCTTAATGCGATCACAACAGATGTATATGTGTGCAATCATAGACTCACAGAATGTAATCCTGTTTGATGCAGCATGGAAAAGCGACTTGTTAATTTTTAGAGGTCCCTCAAAGCACTGTGAATTTTTAAGTCACTATTTTAAACGTACATTATACACAGTTTTTAGAAATGGGGTTTCTGGTTGGCTAGGGTATTCACCTAACCCAGGCAGAACCCACCACTTTAGTCAGGGCAAGGGTAAGTAAGTAAGTAAATTTATTTGCATAGTTAATTAAAACCATTGCAATACAAACATCGAGATTTAAAAACTTGCTCTGCATGCATTGGTAAAAACCGATATATCATAAATCTTAGTTTTTTGGTTAAAATCATAAAAATGTATACTTTTTAGCGACCTTTTGTGCAAAATAGATACAATTTCATAAATCACAATTTTTCAAAAATCATAAAAGTGTATACTTATTAGCGACCTTAAGTTGAAATAGATACAGTTTTGTGTTATAATACTATCTAAAAGGCAGTTAAGAATCAGTTTTTGGCGCTGAACCACATAACCGGCAGAGGAAACCCGCCTTATCCTTAAGCCAGTGTGGAAAATGCCGGATACAGGGTAACAAGCCCAACCTATACTTTAAAAACTTCATTTTGATAGTTTTAACATAACCCAAATCAAGGTAGCTCTGTGGTGCTTGTTTGGAGTACGAGTTCAGAGTCATCCAGCCATGTGACCTCTTCGCGAGGGATGCCTTGTCTTCAACCCACGAAAGATGTTTGACGATTTTCCTAACCAGTTTTTTAAGCGTTATATGCTTTGTGGGGGTATCCCAGAACTGATTTAAGCCAATTTTTGCCAAGCTGCTTTTGAGATACTTGGCAGCTGGAGACGCTGAGTGTTGCTCTAACTCCATCCATAGATAATTATTTAGAGTTCCTTGTTTGGATTTTCGCACTTTGTCCCAGGTAGTTATATACGCCCCCTGTCTCAACAGGAGCTGTTTCTGGACGCCAAACTCTAGCCTAATTTGAGCCGGTGAAGTATGTTTGGGTAGGCTAAAAATAATCCTGTAGGCAGCTATGACTGTACTATCCAAAATCATTGCATCTCTGCCTCTCTGTACTTCACTCCCGTAAGTGATTGTTGGCAGGAGTTTAGCTTGTATTACTTGTACCAGTGGTAGGAGAGATGGCCCAGTAAGCTTGCTGTTTAGTGCTTTTAAAGATATTGCTAAGGCAAGGCCTTTACCTCTGATGCTGGTTTTCTGTACAGTAAAATGACCGCTGTTGTCAATTTTTACTCCTAGATATTTATATACTGACGAATCCTCAATACGTACATTGTTCCAAAACCAAATAGACGATTTTTTCCTGTTCTTACTGATCGTCATTGTCTGCGTTTTCTCCAGGTTTATGGTCAATTCATTTGCTTCTGAATAGCCCTGTGTAGCATTCACAAGATGTTGTAGCCCTACTTTTGTATGGCTGATTAGGACTATATCGTCCGCATAGATAAGACACGGTAGTAATAGCCCTCCTAATTTGGGGGCATGCGAGTTACAGCTATTTAGGATCGGGACGAGGTCTCCTACAAACAAATTGAATAATGTGGGGGCTAAAACACAGCCCTGTTTGAGGCCTTTGTTGGTTGGTATACGTCTTGACAGAAGTGATCCGTCACCCAGTTTTATCTGGACCCATGTCTCTGTATGGAGGTTAATCAACAAATCTAACAGGGGTCTTGGTATCCCCCAACAATTCAATTTGGACCACAAAATATTCCGATTTATGTGGTCAAAAGCAGCCTTATAGTCTATAAAACAGAA
This sequence comes from Calotriton arnoldi, assembly GCA_963921515.1. NCBI lineage: Eukaryota > Metazoa > Chordata > Amphibia > Caudata > Salamandridae > Calotriton > Calotriton arnoldi. The sequence continues at coordinate 1,244,648 of CAWUFW010002051.1, forward strand.
GTGAATGGGCATTTTAGTTGATCCAGCCTTATCTATTAACATACCCATGGTTAGGATATTAGTGGTTGTCCCAACTGATTTAGCAAAGCCAGTCTGATTAACCGGAATTAGGGATTTCTCTGAGGCCCAGGCCTGCAGCTCCTCCAAAAGTATACTTGCAAAATACTTTGCCTCGTTATCCATTAGGGCCACTAATCGATAATTTTGCGGGAGAGACTTATCCCCAGACTTAAAAATCGGAGAGATAATTGAGCCCTTCCAGGAGGCAGGCAATCTATTAAAATGTCTTATTTCCAGAAATAGAGGCTCGAGCGCTGTTGCCCATTCATTCTCATCTTGTTTGTAAAGATGGGCGGAATTCCGTTCGGGCCTGGCGCCCCCTCTCTTCTTCCTTTTTAATTTTGCGCTTAATGATGTTTCGCGTACTTGACAATCCATCATTTATGGTTGATGTGTAACCTTCTGGATTGCCGAGCCTCCTATGGAATGTCTGTGCTTTATTTGTAACAAAACTTTTTATCACATTATCGATTTTTGTCTCACATTTACCATCCATATCCTGATTAAAATGATTCCTAAGGTGGCTTGCCCATACCTCTCTGTAATATTGGATGAAACTCCGTCATGCATTGGTCTTAAAAAGTTGTTTATGGTTTTCCAAAAACTTGCACCATCGTTACATTTTGTATCAGCGTGTAGTTTTGCCCACATATGGTCCTCCATTGATCTGTTGGCTTCCCATTTTATTTTTTTCAGCATTGCCTTTTGTTTCCGTAAAAAATCGTGTTTTACTATATCCATAGGATTATACCGAAGTTGTCTTATCGTGTGATAAATTGAATTTTTTATACACCTGAACTTCTCTTTGTACTCTCGTGAAAAGTGTTTCATGCTGCTGCGGCCCAATTGGCCTTGTGGCTTTAATATTGTGGCGTAAGCTGCCATAGATGTTGTAAATTGCTCCCATTTCTCAACTTCACTAGATCCGATTCTGGCATTGAAGTGTTGTTTAGCCTTTTCCAGTATGTTTTCATCGGTTGCTACTGAGTACTTAATCCTTTTGTAGTTAATAGTATACACTGACTCTTTCGGCACCGCGGATAACTCAAATTTAGGCTTGCTAATTTTGAGGACCATTTCTTGGGGACAATGATCGCTGTCAGCTTTTTCACCTATCTGGAATGAAATCATATGCTGAAATAAAGGTAATGAAATAAAAGTATAATCTAGGATAGAATTTGTTCTTGTGGAGTGAAATGTAGTAGCAGGGGGATTATCTCCAACAAATCTTCCATTTAATGCTCTGATGTTAAAAAGCTCGAGGTCCTCTAATATCTGCGTTCCTAATTTGGTTTGTTTGGGAGCTTGTGGTTTCCCTTGTAATGGTATGTCCCAAGCTGAATTTTGAGTTAGAATCTCCTCATCTGACGAGGTTCCCATAAGATTTAGATTGAAGTCCCCGGTGAGCATAAGATCTGTTGTGGGACTTTCCCTTATACACTCCTCCACGAAGTTACATAATTCTTTTACTGCCTTTGCTTTCCTTTTTGGATGGACATAAACATTGATCAAGCTAAGTTCTATTCCCCCTGTGCCTGGTTTTGGTTGCGAGGTGAAAAGGTTTATTGCCACTGATTCTGAAGAGGTTGGACCAACTTCTTTGACCACCTGGGCACATGTGGCTGAAACATAGGTTACTAAACCGCCTTGGAGGTGGCCGTATTTTTCCATCCTAGTTGCACCAGTAAAGAAACGCAAGAAACCCTGAAGGTGTGGGGGGTCTGCCTGCCATGTTTCCTGTAATGCCACAATGTCAAAAGATCTTATGTAGTTAACAAAATCTAAGTCAGACAATTTGGAAGCTAGACCATTTACGTTCCATGAACATATTCGTAGATGATTGTGCTTACTCGATCTTAAATGTGAGCCTGTTTGTCAATTTGTATAATTATTTATTGTTCTAGCGATCCATCTTAGCTCAGTTAATTCAGTTGGTGTTAATGCGCCATCTTGGATACTTCTAATGCTTCCTGGATGTTGCTCATTACTTGTTCCGCATTTCCCCACCGCTTCTCTGAGCACCGATATTCCAGGTCTGTTCTCAAACGCCTGAGTTCCCACCGTTGTTGCCGGAATTAATAGTTCTGGGTATCTTGGCTTTTTATAAGGTGTTATTGTTATCCCCCAATTTTTGAATGTGTGAGCCTCTGCTAGTATTTTGTGTGCAATTGTTGATGTTGTCCATGATGCTTTTGTTTTTTCACCACCTGTTCCGTCGTCATCTATGAATTCGATTGAGACCAGGTCCAAAGTTGTCACTTCTTCCAAAGAGGGAATATGAGATAACAGCCGTAGAATATTACCTCTATTCAGTATATCATTCCTACCCTTTGAGATGTAATCCGGGCGAAACCATATAGCACTTATCTCATTCCTTAATTCATTCGTGCTCCTGGTAGGATCGTATCCTCGTGTTGCTGTTAATGATACCTGATAGATGGAAGATTCTACTTCATCTCTCTCTGTTTGGTGAGTTGTTTCCTGTCTTAGTATGAGCGATTGGCCTTCCTCTCTGTGCCTAGGAACATCTAACGAGGTTCCTAATACTTTTACGTGTGCCTGCGATTTTTGTCTCTGATTACCTCTTTTATATATCGATGAAGTCGCTTGAGTAGTGGAAACCAATTGACTATTGTTTAACTCTTTAGGGCTGCACCATGTTGTTCCTCCTGGCTTTTTGGTCCGTGTGCATTGGTCGCTTTCGTTCTCAAGCTTTATTACTGATGTGTGTTCACAGTTTGTTGTTCAATTGACAGTAGAACGTGTCATGGTATTGCACATTTGTAATTGGGTCTGTTCAGGCTCGAGAGATGCTTTTTCCTCTTTGATTAGTTGGGGAATCGTGATAGGCCCTTCTCGATGTGGGCCTTCTAAATCTTCATTCGTAGTATTCCCAAGAACTTGCGATTTCTCCATTACCTGCTTCGTTCTGTTGACCGTCTGCTTGATTACTTTTGCAGCTACTGTATTTTGTACAGGGGGCCCTGCTAAACTGATGTCCTTTCTAGGCTTGAGTTCACTTTGCACTGATGGAGATGATGTCCCAAAGAGACGCATGAATCCTTCATTGTTTAAATTTGTTTTTTGATTTCTGCCTTTCCGTTTTTTTGCTCGCCTTTGTTTTGCATTCATTTGTTTGTCAACATTGTCTCCCGATGAGGTTTCAGACGTTTGGCCATCAAATGTTTTGGTTTCTCTACCCTCTGTTCTATTAATCGTATGAGCCAGGGTATCTTTTGTCCCGGAATATCCTTTTCATTGGCTTTACTTATAACTGTATTTATCGGATCGTGTTTTTCTTTTTCCGGATGGACCTCAAAAAGTTGGTTATATGGGCCCTGCGGAGACCTTTTGAGTTGTGTACACAGATCACTCAGCATTGCTGGGAGTGAGGCCAATTTGTCAATAATTGGACCACAACCGCAACTCAAGTTTGCGCCTTGCGATTGGTCATACTTGTTTTGTAGAAGCGTGTTTAATGTACCCAACTTCCCATCGATGGCGACCACAAAGACGGCCAGAGTATCTAGTAGCGTCAATTGAGTGTCCATCTTGTCGGATTGGTAATGGCGGGCCTCTACCAGAAGTTGCATTGTTTTTAACAGACTTGGCCACGCACTTTCATGATTTATATGTTTTGGTGACCCCTCTTGACTTCCTGGGTTTAATGTAGCATTTTGGTCTCCCTTGGTCGCCCCCTCCACCTGTTGTTCCTGATTGCCTTCAGTTGTCATGTTCGAAGTGTGTGTGGTAGGCCCGCTCCTGCACTTATCTTGGGAGTAGGCGGCCATAAGATCTTCCCACTCTTTTTTCCCCAGGTATGAAGAGACCTCTGTCTCTTCTGAGGAATGATTTGCTGGCCTATCGTCTTTTTCCTCTTTTTCCTTCTTCCCCCCTGATCCTAACGTTGTATTGCAATCTGTCACTTGTTCGTTCGGTTGTGAAACTGGCGCTGGATCTGCCAGCGAGAGATCCTTTTCTCTCCATTCTTCCCTTACCCTCATTTGTATATATTTTGTATTCTTAGAGTGCTTTGTTTCCTCTGGACTTCTCTGTTCACGAATCGATGGTGCGCCTATTGTGGCGCAGTTGGCAGTTGTATTTCTACTGTGAAGTGATCCACTGGCCCCAGCTGTTTCATAAATATCTGTTTGGCTTTCCTCTAGATTGTCCGCAGATATTTCTTGTGCTTCGTTAGACCTATGTACTTGGATTAGTTTGATGTCAATTGCAGCTTCCTTACTGGTGGTAATAACCTCATGAGCCATCCGAATTTTGTTACATTGTGGAGTCGATGTTACTTGCAGTGGACTGCTACCTGACGTGCTAGGACTTTCCTTTTTGTAAGTGTTTTCCTGTGCGCCAGTAAATTGTAACGGTTGTAATGGCTGAAGAGGTGATTGAAGACCCGGCACTTCTCTGGCATTTGAAAGTAGAGTATCCCCCATATTTTAAAAAAGCAAAATTTTGTGTATATTTTTGGTTGGAATGAGGTTTGGGAGATTTTTGATTTATTGATTATTTCCATTTGTAATGGATGTCCGCTCTTTGCTTCCCTGAAATGTTTGTATCTGTTATTGTATCTGTTGTTATTTCAATTAAGGAGCAGTCGCTCTGTACTGCTGACCTGGTTTTAGATGGTGGTTCATCCCTGTTGCCCTCTAGCGTCTTGATGTTTCGCTTACGCTTTTTGTAGCTCCTTTCACCGTAGGACCTCCTCGGACACGGCCTGACCTCATACTGCGCTTTACCAAGCCTAATTATCTGTACTAATTCAATTAGAAGGAAAGAAAACCCTTTAAACGTTTTTCCAACTGTGTTCTATTCCAGCCGTTGGTTTCTTAATTCCAGATACTGTCTGGATAAATAGTGTGTTTGGTAGGATTGTAGTGCTACCAACGCTGTTGAAGAAGGGGAGGCAGAAAGGGAAGCAGGGGAGCGTGGGAGAGAGCGGGGAAGCAGGGACCTTCTCAACCAACTGAACCCGATTCAACCCGACTCAACCCAGCTCAACCCGAAGGCTATGGCAGTTTCCTCCTCCTTCCCACTGATGAAATATACTGAATATACTGAATTAAGTTGGAAAGTGGCTGCGTTAGACTCACCAGCACACCAGTAATTGTCTTCAGTTGTTTTCTCTTGTCACTTATCCTTCACTTGCGTGCCTTGCTCCTGCCGCTTCAGAAAAAGAAACTCACAGGATTCTGCCGGGTTCCGCTGCTCTCACAATTTTTTTTTTAGCGCCAGAGAAAGGCTTTGCGGCTCCCGCGCTGGAAATTGACTCGTGGCAGCGCTCCAGGCAAAACCCCTGTGGACCCCTGTGGATCCTACTGTGCCTTGGAAAACGCTGTGCGGCACCGGCACCGGCAAGGCAAGGTAAGGTAAAGGCAAAAAGCGAGGCTTCGGTGAAGGACTTGCGGCGTCTGCTGCAAACACCCGCAGCCGCGGCCCCCCAGCCGCACTCCTGCCGCACTAGGAAAGCCCCTGGTTTGTTAACGCCCTCGCCCTCACCGTAAGAGCAAGAGTCAGCAGGGGCAGCGGGGATAGCGAGCCGTGAACTGCAGGGATTTGGCATCCTCTCTCGCTCATTAACTGAAGGTCTGCCAATCTGTGCACCTGATGAAGTTCACACTCCTCGGTAGGGAAATGTTTTTGCGTTGGGAATCACACTCGCGGCTTCTGCCGTGGTATGGAAATGTTCTGCGGCTCCTGCCGCTCGCGGGAGGTTCTCGCGGCTCCTGCCACTCACGGGAGGTTCACTGGAGGTTCTTGCGGCTCCTTCCGCTCACGGGAGGTTTCTCGCGGCTCCTGCCGTTCACGGGAGGTTCTCGCGGCTCCTGCCGCTCACAGGAGGTTTCTCGTGGCTCCTGCCGCTCACTGGAGGTTCTCGCGGCTCCTGCCGCTCACGGGAGGTTCACGCGGCTCCTGCCGCGATAGAGGGACTCTCGCGGCTCCTGCCACTTCAGGGCAATTCTTAGCGATGCAATGGATGTCCAGTCTCCCGCAGTTAATCTGGACAACAGGGCAAGGGAGTTACACAAACAAGATAACCCCTGCTAACCCCTTGGCAGCTTGGCAGAGCAGTCAGGCTTATCCCAGAAGCAATGTGTAAAGCGTTTGCGCAACACACACACACACCAGTGGCACACTAGGCACACCACAAAAGGGACTCCACACAAGGTTATATAAAAATATCCTTTGTATTAGTCATAAAAACACGTGAGACCACAATCACATAAATTACTGTGCCACTAGGCACTTGTCATGACATCACACAGATTCATAAATCACTTGGCCAATCAGGCCAGTGTCATGGCAACACAAGTAGTGCGATAGGGTAAATACTCCTAGATTGCACAGGTTACAAAACCACCATCATTATACACATAACAGCAATTTCCCGAAACAATGATCAGTATCCTGATACTGTAAGGCAAAAATGACATACATCATCTCAGTGCCTGAGGTGCACCCGAATGTATCACAACCCACACAATTCCTGTGCATATCAGACACATCCATCGAGGACACTCGTGACTCTGTCACTGCAATGCCAGGACAGCATATCCTCCAGGACACCAAAAGGCAGTGGTTTGATCCGAGAGGGAAACACCTCCTTCCTACCATTGGCGGAGAGACTTCACTCAGTCCCCTCTGCCTGGGAAATGGCCGAGGCAGCCCCACAGGCATGCGGTGCAGATGCCAACTTCAAATGCGGTGGTGGGGAGAACCCCCACTACCGGGCAAAGGTAGGCGAGAAAAAAGTGAGGCAGGGACCTATCAGGGTGGTCCCTGACAGATGGTGTCGCTGCTGACGGCAGCCACGTGATGCTGCGGGACACCACCACTCCCTCCAACAGTATAGGTCATGCCCCCCTTTACCAAAGGGGGACCGTATGAGGAAATCCAGACACTGCTTTTTAGGAATGGTCATGGAGCCCCCGCGACGTGCTCTCTTCCGTCGAGCAAGGCGCTCCTCTCAGGTCTGTTCACTGCGTCGCAGCGCCTCGCAGCACAATGAGCGAGAGATTACCCAGCCGCCCAGCTTGCCGCACGAAAGCTGCCAAAGCGGGAGTGCTGTTGCTGCCCAGGAGCACTCCCCCATCAAGTGTGCACACAAGAGAATTCTCCACGCTACCACAAGGGAGGACAAGGTAGCAGTCCCAATGCTCGTAGCCACAAACAAAGTGCTCACACATGCTGATCGGGGACCAACTAGGAGGTGCTCTCCCTGCGCTGCTCATTTTACCAGCTGTAGAGAAACAACCAGGAAGAGTCCACAGCGCTCACCTCACGCTAAGCTCCTTTGAAAGCACTGAAGGGGGAGCATGCAGTTTTATGGAAGCAGGCAGCAGGCAGCACACAGTATCCTTGGGGCATAGATGCAGTCCTTCCAGCAGATCAGCACAGCAAGGCAAAGTCACAGTGGCGGTTCCCTGGCAGCACAGCAATCCTCTGGTGCAGCATGCAGAGCCAGCAGCGTCTGGTTACAAGTCCCACGCAGTGTCTTGATTTGTGAGGCCACATCCCCTGTACTTATAGTTAGAATGTCTTTGTTCTGGGGGCACTTCAAACACTGTATAGAAGTGCACTATACCCCCCTTCACTTCCCAGGCCCTGTCCAAAGACACACCACAGGGGGGCAGAGACAGCATTGTAGAAGGTAGGCACAACCTTATTCAGGTGCAGGTGTAACTCCTCCAACCACTCTAAATGCAGACCAGGCATAGTCAGGTGACAGGGAAACTCCTCCCGCTACTCTAGATGCCGCCAAGGTCTATTCAGTCTAGCGCTGAGTCACCCAGGAGAGGAAGGACACACCTCAACCCCCCTTGTGACGGTCTAAAGTGAATGCACATTCCCTCTCCCCTCTCTCCTGTCAGTCAAAATCAGACAGTGAATACACATCAAGGCAGGGCACAAAGACACATAAGCACACAGAAATGCCTACCTCTAAAAGTGGCATTTCTAAAATAGTAATGACACATCCGCTTTCACCAATAAGCAGGTTTTTATCACTACTATTCCAAACATACCAAACATGATCACGCTACTCCTCTCATGTCAGAAATTACCACTGAAGCACATATCAGGGAATCCCCAATGCAAACCTATGAGAAGGCAGCCTCACAGCAGTGAGAAACCAAATAGGCTGTTTGTCACTGCCAGGACATGCCAGACAGATAAGGCACATGTCCTACCTTATCCCGTTTACCGCAGCGGCAATTCCGCCGCGGTGCGAGGCGTTCCATTGAGTGGGCGGGGCCGCGTCGGCCAACGGACGTGCGCAGCACTATTGAGGTAGTGCTCGCGACGGCCGTTGGCCGACTGAAGCACCCTGCCCATAGGGCTAGCTAGGGCCTACCTTAGGGGTGACTTATATGTAGTAAAAGGGGAGTTTCAGACCTGGCAACCACTTTGCATTCCACGTCACTGCGGCAGTAAACTGTGCGCGGAGGCCCTGCAGCGGCAAAGGCCTGAGACAGGTTTGAAAGGCTACTTTGCTGGGTGGCGCAAGCAGCGCTGCAAGCCCACTGGTGGCATTTAATTTACAGGCCTTGGGTATATGGGATACCACTGTACAAGGGACTTACAGGTAAATTAAATATGCCAAACAGGTGTAGACCAATCTTACCAAGTTTACAAGAGAAAGCACATGCACCTTAGCACTGATCAGCACTGGTAAAGTGCTCAGAGTCATAAAACCAACAAATACAGGTCAGAAAAAATACAGGAGGAAGGCAAAACGTTCTGGGATGACCCTTCAAAAAGGGCCAAGTCCAACAACAGTACAATAATAAATTTAGGTTAAAGATAAAAAGTGCTTCTAAAGAGTAGATTTTATTAATATGTAGACTATACCTAGTGCAATTTTTTTTATAATTGTCCTTTAAAAGCATGCACTCAATAGCTCAGCTTGGAACACCCTTACAGTACCTCGCAAAATAAAATATCTTGTCATCAGCAAACTTCAAGTGATTCTATCAATTAACGTCTCCCAAGCAGTCATTACATTTGCCAAGTAACCATTTGCACACATTTGCATTTCTTTGGGGAAGCAGACACACTGACAAGAAGGCTTATTTATTTTTAGCCATCTGTCCCTCCCTCCTAAATGCAGCACAGGAGACTCCCTTGCACGTCAGTTGGGGAACCTAAATTGTAGAAATTAACTTTTGTTCTTTAGCTGACAGGCTAAAATTACAGACTAATGCTGTCCGTTAAGACATCTTGAACAACGGAGTTTAGGGATAATTTACGGATAGTCTGTGAAAATTAAGGACGGTTGGTCACCCTAGTGATTAATGGGCACCTTGATAAATATGTGCTGCAATAGGTTCATAGGTGTTTGTGTCAGTGTCGAAGTATGTGTTCCTCAGGGTCCCTGTGAGTTCCTATCTGTACCTATTGCCTTCAGAGCGAGTATCTGAATAGGGTTGGGCCAGTGGGTGAAATTCACCATGCCTGTGAGCGTGTCTCTTTGCTTTCAAAATTCTACATCTGTATTAGTGAAAATGATGTTCCTAAGTGTCCCTCCGAGTTTGTCAATACACCTATGAGCTCCTGATTTTGTTTCCGAGTGTGTGCTGGTGTGTGAATGTGTTTCATTGAATGTCTCTCTAACTTTGTCTCTATGCTTACGTGCATCTTTGTCTGAGTAACTAGCAATTGTGTAAATAGCGTCCCTCAGAATACTTTTGGGTATGTCTCTGCTCATATGATCATATAAGTGTATGACTGTGTGAGTAGGAGTATGTGAATGTGCCCATTAGCGTGCATTTGACTGTGTCTTCATGCTTTGTGGTGTCTACGTCTGAGTCAGTTTTACCTCAAAATATGTTTGAGTGTGCTTCTAAGTATCTCTCTGCTTCTATGACTTGGTGAGTGTGTGCTTAGGTAAATGGTGGAATAAGAGTATGTGTCTCTGAATGTGTCTCTAGGCTTACCTGTGTCTGCATATGAATCAGCAAGATGTGCAAATGATTCTGTTGTGGGTGCCTCTGTGTATGTCTCTGCTTCTATGAGCTTGTTGTTGTATTTGTGTGTGAATGCATATCTCCGTGGGCCTGATTCACAAAGGTAAACTTACACGTTTGTGTATGTTTACTCTTTTTCAGTATACACAAAACTGCGATATAATAGCAAGTTTATGCATGCCGAGACTCCACAGTGCGGGTGGAGAACTCAGGAAATAAAAAGATAGGCCTGTCCTACCATGCCAAATGCAGGTTTTTCATTTCTCGTAATTATGCATATTTTCATGTAATTTTGGCAAATTTGTATGAGTATGATGCAGAGTGAAAAATCGGTAATCCTGATTGTGCCTTTAAGTATGTGTCTACTTTCATGAGTGTATGTCTCAGTCAATAGAGGTAACACTGCAGCTTTGAGCTTTGTTCATTAAATTAAACATTGGCTGTGTTTTTAAACTTGCTTTAAATTGTTTTCAGATTCTCACAACTGTGTACTGAATTGTTTTGAATTTGACTTGCTCACTCCTTTGATACTCGCATACCGCATTTCTTCTTTAATACTCGCATACCGCATTTCTTCTGTCTCCCTCGGCCCCTAACGGCGGTCACATTCTCTACACTCTATTAGGGGCAGCCAATCATGGTGGGCGGGGCCAACCAGCTGCTCCCGGACATTTAATGCCGGTTGCAGCGCATAAGCGGGAACTAGAGGTAACACTGCCGCTTTGAGCTTTGTTCATTAAAATAAACATTGCCTGTGTTTTTAAACTTGCTTTAAATTGTTTTTAGATTCACACAACTGTGTACTGAAGTGTTTTGAATTTGACTTGCTCACTCCTTTGATGCTCACATACCGCATTTCTTCTTTGATAATAGCATACTGCATTTCTTCTGTCTCCCTCAGAACCTAACGACGGTCGCATTCTCTACACTCTATTAGGGGCAGCCAATCACGGTGGGTGGGGGCGGGGCCAACCAGCTGCTCCCGGATATTTAGTGCCTGTTGCAGCGCCGGAGCACAACAGACGCACGCAGCAGGCACGCCGATGGCGCGCCGAAGCCGTGCCAAAGGCAAGCCCGTCTGCACCCGTCCGCGCTTGTCTGTGGCGAGGGGCGAACCACCATGCCCAATTTTTAACTTACTCTGCTGTTCAACTTAAACAACAATACTCTAAAGATTACTTACTTAGCCCTGTGAGTCAAGCTAGACTCACCCACCTGGGGATTATGAACCACAGGAATAATCGGCCAGAACTTAACTTATCTCTCTTTATGGGTAACCCTACACAGAAGAAGTACACTCATGAATATAGGGCCCAAGACCTAACTCTGATATAGCTGAACCCTCGGTCTATTGTGAAACATCAATTGGAAATATTTACTCTTTCAGACTCCATCAAACCAGATATACTCCTGCTTACTGAAACGTAGCTCACCCAGGAGTCCATCCCTGACATTCATGCCGCCCTTCCCAGCCACTATTACATTATGCAGGCGAACCGGCCTCTAGGGAAAACTGGGGAGGGGTGTAGCGGCCATAATTCGCCATGAGTTGAAGTTCACTACTCTAACAGCTATAGACATTGCTTCTGTGGACTGTTTAGTCCTCAAACTTGACTCCCCTTCTACCCCCTTGACTTGTGTATTGCTGTACAGACCCCCACACAACATGCCTCTCTTTCCCCAATTATTGGAGGAACAAATGTCCCACCTGGTAGTCCATCATGCAAAAATATTGTTAATCGGGGATTTTAACTGTTGGGCCAATAAGAAATTGGGCGACCTACACTCTACAGAAATGACCGACTTCCTTATTGGGCTAAATTTCACACAACATGTGACTACGACCACTCATATAAAAGGTCATATTCTTAACCAAATTTGGACCACCAATCTCACAATGTTCAATTTGACGGTATCCCCCTGCACTTGGTCCTATCATTTTTTCTGGAACTTTTCCCTCAACAACTTGATCGGAACCAAAACTTCTGTCAAAACGAGTCTGATGACACGGGATTGGAACCATATTAATATCAGTGCCTTCTGTAACTCGCTGCAATCCACCGTACCTATACACCAGACCTCTATTAATCTAAGAGAAGAAAACATTAGATCCTGGCCGACAGATGCCAGTAACACCTTTGCTCCTTTGAGGAAAGTTAATATGGCTAGGAGTCATGATGCACAGAGGTGGTTTTCTAATGATTTGAAAACTCAAAAATTGGCTCTACGGCAGGCTGAAAGCACTTGGAGATGGAATTACAGTCCTGATAAAAAGGATTTTTTTCAAACTCAACTTAAGCAATATAAAAAATCTATTCTTCAAACTAAAGCAGCTTACTTCTCAAATAAGATTCTGAATTCTAAAAATAAATCTAAAGATATATTGGCGATTGTGAATGAACTGTCCAATCCCGACAGAATCACTGCTAAACTAGCCCCTACCCAGGCACTGTGTGATTCCCCGAATACCTTTTTCATCAATATAATCAGTTCCATCAAAGCTAGCATTCCAGATAATCCATCCTCTAACAAACAGGATGTGACACCCAGGAACCCTTACTAGTTACACCAGTTTCCTGCTATTAGCAAAGAATCCCTCCCGAACCTGTTAACTAAAGTGAAATTAGGCTCCCTGGCTCACAGTTGCCCCCCACATATTTTATGAGAAATTTTTCTAGCATACCCCGAGCTGGCCATATCCCTCTTAAATGGCTCACTCAACCAGGGCTTGGTCCCCAGATTCTTTAAGGAAGCTGTGATAGTCCCTCTAATTAAGAAAACTGGAGCAGACCTCTCAGTCCTTTCGAACTACCGTCCCATTTCATTACTTCCTTACCTGGCCAAAGTACTAGAAGCCCATGTGGCCAACTGCCTTTGCTCTTTCATAGAACAATCTCACTTCTTACATCCTCGCCAAGCTGGCTTTCGGCCCTCTCACTCTACTGAGATGGTAATTTTTAGTGTACTGGATGAAATAAAGAAAGAGGCTGATAAAGGTACCACCCAGGCATTAGTGCTACTCGATCTCTCGGTGGCCTTTGACAAGGTTGACCATAAAATCTTGCTGGATCGTGTTAGGGACGCAGGGTTTCAGAGAGCCGCCCTTCAATGGCTGACATCCTTTTTGGACGACTGTTCACATTCTGTTCATCTTTCCCAATACATGGCCCCAAGAGTTCAATTAACTTGAGGGGTCAGGCAAGGTTCCTCTTTGTCTCCACACCTGTTCAATTTGTATCTCCTTCCCCTTATTCAGTCTTTGGGGGAAGGTAAGGTGCGCATCTTCAACTATGCAGATGATATGCAACTGATTTTCACCATTGATAATACCCCCGCCTCTATTCTGAACTTTCAGACCACTATGTTATACATCCGCAATTCTAAATTCTGACAAAACTGAGCTGATTCTAACCGGTGGCTCTCGAAACCCTTGGACTTTAAACTTCTGTCCAGCAAAGTTGGGAGTGCCCCCACTTCCCTCTCCCTCAGCCAAGAGACTTGGCGTTACAATCGATAGGGACCTTTCAATGAAAACCCAGATTGGAACAGTGGTTTCCACCTGCTTTTTCCAACTTCGTAAAATTAGGAAAATCAGTGGATTCCTTACACCAGAAGCAGCCATCCAAGTAATCATGTCCCTGGTAATCTCACATCTCGATTACGCCAACTCCACTTACTTTGGCCTTCCTGGGTACCTGATGAGAAGACTGCAACTAGTGCAAAATCAGGCAGCAAGACTTATTCATCACCAGCCAAGATGGCACCATGTCACTCCTCTCATGAAGAAACTGCACTGGATCCCAGTAACTCAACGCTGTGCATTCAAGGTCGGATGCCTGATATTGAAATCACTCCATGGCACATGCCCGGAATTTATTTCCAATCTTATCCAGAGGTACGTCCCCGCCCGGGCCCTTCGGCCCTCCCATCTGTCTCTGTTAGCCATTCCCTCCTATAAGCGGAAAAGAACTGGTGGATCCCGCTTTGCGGTATTAGCTCCCTCTTTTTGGAACGCACTCCCTCTCAACATTAGATCGTCTCCATGTTACTCTTGACAATTGAAAACCTGGCTGTTTTCTCAGGCCTATGAATGATTGATCTTATGAGCAGCAGTTCACTACCTCTATAAGCGACATGAAACCATGTGGTGTATGTGCGGTATACAAATTATTTTAACATAACATAACATGTGCTGTACATATGTTGTGATGGGCTGTGCTTTTGAGTTCATTTGTGCACCTTTGAGTGTCTGTATGAGTGTTTGGTGGTGTGTGTACACATGTCCATGAATGTCGACATAAGTGTGTCTTTGCCCACCTGAATCTATGTCTGTGTTAGTTGCATGGTGTGGATGTAAACGCTGAGTGTGCCTCTTCATCTGTCTGTGCACCTAAGAGTAGGTGAGTTTGTGTCTCAGTGAGTGGCAGCAAGTAAATGCCATATCTCAAAGCATGCCTCTGTTGATGTCTCTTTGTGTTTTAGTCCATTAATCTGTCACTGATTCAATTAAAGCATGTATATGCACAGCCGTCAGTGTGCTGCTGATTTTGTGTTTGCACCTTTTAGTGTGTATCTGGACGAGTGATGATATATGAAGAATTATACCAGAGTGTCTTGCTAAGAGTGTCCCTACGCTTTCATGGGTTTGTTTCTGAGTCAGTGCCACTGTGCAGTAGTGTCCTTGCGTGTGCCTCTGAGTGCATATGTGCACTGGTAAGTGTGTAACTTTGTGGTTGAGTGAGATGCAAATTCACAATTGCTTACATGACTCCATTTGTGAGCCCGTGAGTATGTCAGTGCAACAATTAGTTTGAGACTATGTCAGAGCCTGTGGTGTGTGAAAGCATGTCTCAAAGTGTGAGTTGATTTGAGTATCCCTTTGCTCACCTGTTTGTGATTATATTTACATGACTCTGTGTCTCAGTCAGTAGCAAGTCATTGAGTATGCCTCTGCACCTTTGCATATTTGCTTGTGTGAGAGATGCAGTTTAAACAACTAGTTGTATGAGTTTCATTAGGATTGTGACTATACATACTGGCTATGTGTCTCAGTGAGAGGGTATCTGAGTGAGAAGCGATATGCAAATGTGTGTCCCTGAGTGTTCCTCTTTTAACCCTATATAAAAGTCATACGTCAAGTCTGACTCATGATTCTTAACAAAACGGAGGGTGGATATTGCAAAATAAAATTGCAGCTCTTGACTTGCAAACTCGACTTGGCTTCCAATCCATGATTACCGTCAACTTTTTTGTCTGATAGGAAGACTTAGGGCCTGATTTAGATATTGGCGGTAATGGTTCCTCCGTCGCTTTCCGTTGGATTCCCTGTCTGCCTAATAGGTGGTCCACCCGCTCTATTTAGATGCTGACAGGTCCATGGACGAAGGACTGTCAGAATGCCGCTGACTCCACCAGGTATGTTCACCCGCGTCAACTGTGCCATAGGCAAAAACGTGACTGTGGCAGAGAAACCTCTATAACTGAGTTGGTCGATTGTAACTGATATAAGGCAGAAACACACCTTTTCTCGCTTTCGCACTTTCCTTTTCTGCCATGGAGCCGATCTTCCAAGTCCTACCTCTGCTGCTACTACTTGACTACGAAGCAAATCAGCCCGTCATGGCTGGAATCAAAGGTAAGCTCCTCTTTTACCTGTTACCTTTTGACTTGTCTGCAACATTTGTACTGGACTCGTGCATTTTTAAATCTCTTTTATAAGCAATAGCCTACCAATGTGCAATGCATATGTTGATGTTTAAGAAATTTAAAGCAACACACCTGTATGATTACATTGTATTTAAACATTTGGTGCAAGCTGCCTACAAAGAAATGGACACTTACACAAAAAGGACATCAATTCTGAAAATCTATAAGTGACCATACATGTGTGTTTAAATAAATTGCGAAAATTGTCAAAATTAAAACATGTGCATTGCACATCATTGGGATTCATGAAATGTAACATAATGTAGAAAATGCAAAAGGCAAGGTGTAACGTTTGCTTTTTAAATACCTGTAAATTCAATGTCAGTCCCAGCCCTGAATCAATTAACATATTATTCCATGTAACATTTCCCCTTGTCTAGTGCAATTTCTGTATTTGATCAAATTTCAATTGTGACATTATTTTTTAAGGTATAATGCATATGTGTTTATTCTTATCAAGTTGAAATAAACATACCTGTATTAACAATTTAAAAAAGTAAATTAAAACATCTATTTCTTGGTGCAAGCGTCCATTATCTTGATGAATCCTTCTACCTAAGTTCAAATGACCATCACATACAATTTTAACCAGTATACCTTAAAGATATTCTGTACTTCCTGTCATAATTGTAAATAAAAGTATGTACTTCATATTTTAGTCATAAACATTTCTAGGAATCAAACAATTGCAGAAGAAAAATAATGTCAGGACAAACTTGTTGAAAATAAAAATAGTGGTTTTATTATCCACATGAGATACTTCTCTCAGCAATGAACTTCAATATAATAAATAGAAAAAAAACAATAGTCTCTTATTGCTGTGCCCTTGGTGGAAATTTGCCTCCTATGGAACTGCCAACTAGAACCTCCTCAGGAAGGGGCATCTAGTGGAAACAGAGCAGGCCCCTCAATCATCTTCCTTGGGAGGGGTGTGCTTGGGAGGGGTGGGTTTGGGTTTGGGAGGGGTGGGCTTGAGTTTGGGAAGGATGAAAGGGGTGGATTTGGAAGTGGTGGGAGGGGTGGGTTTGGGTTTTGGAGGGGTGGGTTTGTGTTTGGGAGGGGTGGTTTTGCATTTGGAAGGGGTTAAGGTCAGAGCACAAATAAAAGCAGAACTAGGATAAAGGATAGGATTTGTGGGAGAGGCCTGGGTTTTGGAGGTAGAGGGAGCTGGAGTGTGTGATGTACGTGCGTCTGTCTGTTGTGCAGTTGCTCATGGGTCTAGTGTATGTTTTGTACATTTGGGTGCATGTTTCATGGCAGGTGTATGTTGGTTGGTTGAGTGTGTGCGTTTGTGTTCAGTGGGTGTTATTTTTGCAAGTAGATGTGAGTTTGGATGAGTGTGCTCTTGAGGGGGTCAGTGTGGTTGTGGTGCGTGTGGATGTGCTGGTTCTTGTGGGTCTGATGGTGGATATGGTGCTTGTGGAATTGGTGGTGGGTGTGGTACTTGTGATAGTGGTTGCGATGGGTATGGGTGTGGGTGTGATTGTGCGTGTGGGTATGGTGGTGGTGGTTATGGGTGTGGTGGTGGTGAATGTGGTGGTCAGATTGGTGGTGGTGGTGAATGTGGTGGTGGGTGTGGTGGTTGTGGGTGTGGTGATGGTTGTGGGTGTCGGGTTGAGTGTTGTGCTTGTTGGTGTGCTGGTGGTGGTGTATGTATGTTGTTTGAGCATGTGCTTGTGTTTCTTGGTGTGTTTGTGTTTACGTATGGGTATGCTGCTTTTGTCTGTTGGAGTGGGTGCATGAAAAGGAGTCTGTGTGCTTGAGACAGGGCTGGGAACTGGGAATTGGGATGGGGAAGGGGCCTGATTTGAGGCACAAGGTTGGGCTGCTTGGGAGGCTGCAGTCAATGAGGAGGCAGTCCTGTGAATGATCTCTGCAGGTCAGGCATAGCAGTATGAACGCCTTCTAGGTATGCTACCCTTTGATCAGTATGACAACTAAGACCCTGGATGGCATCCAGGAGTGCAGTCTAGCCTACATAGATGCTCCGTAGGATGTCTATAGCCTCCTCACTCAGCACAGCCAGGGTACAGGGGCAGGGGGTGAAGTATATATCTCAGACTCACAAATTTAAACAGCAGAGATATACAACAGTCCATCAGTCAGCCTTCTTCATTGCTTATATGTCAGAAACTACTAAACTGATTTACACCAAACCAACAAAAGCATGCTTTCTTAGTATAATTCTACTTTAATGCCAGGTTAATGCCAGGTTTGGTATAAACCCGTTCAGCGGTTTGGATTATATGTGCAAGCAAAATTTCCTATTGGTGCTAAAATGGGAAAACAACTTTCATACCTCCCTAACTATTTTCCTCTACATGGATCTGCATGTAGATTTGCACGCTGGACTTTAGATTGCTACACTAACCGATTGTCAGATTTCATGCAGAGCCATCCCCAGGTTCAAAAGCTATAGGCACATCTAAAAATGTCTTTTCAATGGAAAGTGAAAGCTGAACCATACCTACATAGTGGGTGGTGAGTGTCACTGGGTGATACATTTTATATGCAGATGTATAATATGTTATGAATTGCCAATGGAAAGTATGTGGAAGGGTTGTGACTCACAAGAGTGAGTCATGATGCTCCTGCTCTCTCCTCCCTCAACAACAATAAAAATGTCAAATTATACTCTGTACATCTGTATATGTGGTTTATGCCATGGCATTTTTATGTGTATTCATTCTAGCAAATGTAATTAACCAATACTAGGAGGCTAGGGGCTAAATTAGTATAGCAAGGTCCAATCACATTCAAGAGATATGTTGACTATTAGGAGAGCGTACTCCTTGTGTAAAGTAATTTTTGCAGGCAGTAAAAAGTGTTTTTCTGATGTCCCTTGTGCTGTACTGTGGTGGTAAACTCCAATATGAACTTTGCACTCTAGTAATAAATGTGCGTTTATTAGTACGATTGCTCTAAATAACATCTGCTGTTTTTGAAACCATCTCTTTTAAGTCATAATATGAGAGTAGTTCTAGAAAATAAATGCTGGAGTTCACCAATCCCATTGCAATTTCTTTGTGTAAGGAAAGCTGAATAGATGCTTTTAAATTACAGCCAATAACCTGTTGCCATAATTTCAGCAATTACTCAAAGCATATTCTGTCCTGTCACCCACTGATTATTGCATTATCATGTGAAGAATAAAATCTGACAACATTATTAAGCATCCTTATGAAAAATGGCCAAAACCGTAAAGAGAGTTGTCTGTGTTCTTTTCCTGCTGAGAGTATAAAAAAATATCACCTGGACATTATAAAGATGTATTTTACATTAGTTTTATTATGAGCTTAAAATCCTTTATAAAATTGTACATTTTATGTATTTCTTTGCAAATGGTCTTACACAATGTTACCTTCTCAATGCTAAAACCCTTCTACTACTGCATCCAATTTAAATATATATACTGTAACATGATTTATTCTTCATAATGAATGATACATTTTCTGAACACATGATTTTCGCTAAGCACATTCCAGTAACATAATAGTCACTCTTTACAATAACTTTTTCATACACACGCAGTCACTGTATTACAAGATGAAAGAGGATTTAATGCAAATATGGTATTTGCCAGAATACGAGTCTGGCAGTCCACAGACCACCAGAGTCGCTGGGGCATGGTAGTGGCGGTCTCCCGACCGCCCAGTTACGACAAGGGCAATCAGTCGGCCCTGGGACCAGCTCAACCACCAGGGATCAGAGAACCCTGGTGGTGGCACGGCGGTCTTGATGCCGCAATATGCTTGGCGGTGCAGCTGCCGTCCTGCCAAACATATTATGGGTTTCTTCACCACCAAATTTTTCATGGCGGTCAACCGCCATGAAAAGTGTGGTGATGAGGAAACCCCCTGGAGCCTCACGCCATGTGGATGCACACTGGGGGGCAGAACATGTGCTTCCCTGTGTGCAGGTACTGCCTTTAACATTCCCATTGTGGTGCCTCTTTCATAGGCACCACCCTAGGAACGGCAAGAACTGCCCACCAGACAGGAGAAAACTCCTGATCTAGCGAGCGGTTTGTACATGGGTTTGACCATGCGAGAGCCGAGCGGTTCCGCTCCCAGCCGGCCAAACTCATAATAAGCCTTTGAACAGTGGACAGCAGTCAGCAATTTATTTTTACCAACACATATTTGTAATGATTTTTCCAGTAGAGTAACACATCCTGTGCAGCCCCTGTGATGAAGGACCTTTCAGCTTTACGGGGGCCCAATCAGCCCAGAGCAAATGAATATCTGTAAGACATTGGAGTATCTGGACTCCTTCCCCACTTTCTACCTGGATGCCCATCAGTTTGTGTTATGCAACTGCCCATATAATTATCAAATAAGGCACTTTCCTAATGTAAATGCTATCATCTTCTGTGTCATGGTCAGTTGATATAATATTTAAGTACTCTTCTTTCCATATTGGAGAGACATATAATGAAAGAAACATTACTTTGTTCTCTGTATCCTTTAAAATCAACACACTTATACTGTAGATGAACAACAAGTGATACAGGGCCCATGTGTAACTGAGTTGTTTGAAATATACATACTGTCCGAAAGAGGGTTACTAATTTGGGAAGAAGGAACCCTTACCATCTAAATAAAGTGATTAGGTCACAATACAAATATCAGTGAACCTCTGTTCAATCCATGGAAGCTATAACCAGGCCAGGGCGGAGTTCGCGTGGCCACGGAACTCCGCAAAATGGATAAAAACTCTGCAACGCTACGCAGAGTTCTGCGAGCATGTGGAGTTGCTTGTTCCGCATGCTCGTGCATGCTCGCGAGATGTTTTCTGACGTTCGGCAACGCGGATTGCGTGCTCGGGGGAAATACCGCGCAAACTTCACCATGCGGTCGCACATGGGTGCGGCCATCTTGTTTTTCTTGTCTGGTTATGGTTCTGGGGCCTGTTTTTCAATCCTCCCTAAATCTTTCCAATCCTTTGTCCCAAAAACTTTTTTTCTGATCTTTTTTATTTAATATCTATCCCTCTCTCTTCCCAAGTGTATATTTTGCATTTTTTTCTACTTTTTGTGTGTTTTACTGCATTTTGTACTGTTTTACTATAACTTGCATTATTGTTTTGTTTACTTCCCTTCTTTTTCTCCTGACTTAAATTGTTACTCCTACATTTTGTTTTCCGCCCCCACCCCCAGAACCATGGCCAAGAAGACTACGAAGAGTGCTTCCCCTTCCTCCAGTTCCCCGGGAAACAGGAAGAGCCGCCTTCCTTTGGAAGGCGGCGCCATAAAGGGTGCAGCTCCGTGCTTTATTCTCTGAAGTGGAGGTGGCTCCACTTGTTTTTTTTGTGCAGCACCACCTCCCCTTAACCTTGGCAGCAAGCAGCAGGCCTGGTTCCAGGTAAGGGATCCAGGAGCGTCACCGCCGGTGGGCGAGGGTATGCCAGACAGTGTTTCGCTGCTCTGAGGTCTGGCGCACCCATAACCAACTCAACGCACTGGTGGTCCGACATCCTGGACCGGGAGTAGGACCTGCTGGACCTGCTAGGTGTTGAGGTTGTGGGGCTTGGTGAGTAGCTAATTATAGAACTATTGTGTGTTCTGTTCTGTGTTATTGCGAATATTATTTTTTCCCAAATGGCAAGAATGCTGCTGCTGCTTACATGCAGGTAAGATACGTTTAAAAATCTTATATTATGTGATTGTTATTCTTCTAGACAGGTGAAAGGCGCTACTAATCTTACTTGCTTGCAACTTTGCTCTCGCTTGGGCTGATTATGTAAGAGAGGTTAGAGAACTTAAGTTAGGTAATGCAGACTAGAGAGACTCCTTTCCTTTATCCTGTCACTAAGATAGTGGGAGGTAGTTAATTAGTTACTTAGTATTAGTTGGTACTTTTTTAGCGGTCCGCGTAACCGGTCCTCCTCTCACGTGCTGCTGACTCCTTAGTAGAACCTTTTTGTAGTTTGTTAGTGAATGAATAATATAGCAACTCAGCAACCAACCAACAATTTGGTGTATGCAATATGCATGCGTCCAACTATGCATTTTTGAGTACTAAAATAAATGCAGACTTAGTGAACTGGCCCGTCAAAGGGGGTTGATGATTGCGAATGAGATCGGAACTTAGACGAAGCAAATATAGTTTTTGGGCAATTCATTCCAAAGTCTTTGGAATAGGTGGGCTAGTTGGTACTTAGGTTTAGGATTCTTGAATCGGAATGGAACAGTGGAATAATAAAGAGATAGGATGGTCCGCGACTGTGATACTAGTCTACTACTAGCCTACTACTAGTCGATCTGATTAGGTAGGTCAATTTTATTGCAATTGCCGTTTCAAGTCAAAAAATCTTTTTGGGGCAATTTTTGGATATTTATTATTTCACACCAATCAATTTTTGTCTCCTTAATTATGTCTTACATGATCAGCATCCAGGGGCACAAAGAAGACGGGTTCTGCCGAGGTGGGAGCCGGAGGTGCCTCCCAGGATAGCTCCTCTGCACATGGCTCTGCTGGCCCCAGTAAGTCCTCCTGTTGTTAATATTAATAATTATATTTCCCCAACTTTTACCGCACCTTATTTTTTTTAACCATTATTTCTGTTTCTTAATTCTATTTTTTACCAAATCTATAAGTTCTTGTTATACCTGCATTACCTACCAACTTAGGGGCCTATTACGATGGCGGTCGGAACACCTCCCCGACCGCCATGGCAACGGGAAAAGATCACCCGCAAGGCCCGCGACATAACCGCCAGTCGCATTAGGATGTTCCTTGCTCGAAATCCGATCGCGGCAGTCGGATTGCGGGCCTTAACATTGCGGCGGTTGCTGCTGCCCACAGCACCGCAGCGATGTCCAAATGAGCATGTCCTGCATTTCCCTGCACTGCGTGGCAGGCAATGCACAGTGCCTGCCACCTGGTACAGGGACATGTAGGGGGGAACCATGGGTACCCCCCAGTGCACCCACACCCCCCACAAAACATTGGGGGCCCGCAACGGGCCCCCAGAAGACAATCACTGCATGCCTTTCCATGGCGGTCTGACTGCTGAGGAAAGGTTGGCTACCGCCGGCATCATAATCATGCCGGCGGAGCCTACCCTGCACTGCTACCATTATCCCGGTCCTTCTCCGTCCACAGGGCAGGAGTGCGGATGGCAACCGGCGGAAAAGCGGCAGTCAGAATTTCCCACCGCCGCAGTCACCACCGCCATCCTAATCTGACCGGCGGTTTTCTGGCTTGCAATCGTGGCGGATGTCCGCTGCAGGTCCGGCAGTTGCCACCGCCGGCCGGGTGGCGGTCATACGACCGCCATCGTAATAGGCCCCTTAGTTATCTATGTTTCTAGTGTCTGTTTTTTTTTTACATCAATATAACTGCCTCTGACTCTGTACTATTAGTCTGTCTGTAGCTTGCCTAATTCTGGTTTATCAGTCAGCTTTCCCTCTCCCCTTATATTTTGTGGACTGCCTAGTGGTGGTACTACTGTAAGACTCAGAGAACACATTGGTCCTTACTGCTACTAGTACTACTACTCTGCTGTGCAGATTGCATGCCCAACTAAGGTATTCTACACATGATTGTTGAGATTAGAAGGCTTTCTTTTACTTTCTTTCTCATGCTCAATCAGTGAATAAAATGATGGTCACGTTGGACACCCCAAAGTGGTGTATTTTTACTTTTTCTCATCTAGGCCTCGTATATTATTAGCAGCAGTTGATGGTGAACAACTCATTACTGTGCACCAGGGTTGGAAGGAAGTATGAGGAGGAGGAGGGCACAATTATATTTTCCAACCAAGAGAGAGTACTCAAGACTATAGACCTCATGTCCGATTGTCCGCCCAGTTAGCCACTCTTTTTCTTTTTAAAAACTCAGATTCACCAATAGCGCTAGCCACTGAGTCCAGTCCTTTGGGTTGTCCTTTTCTTGAGAGGCTTTTTAAAAATTGCCACCAACAAAATGCCCAACCAGATATTTTATTATTTTTGATAGGATAGGACATACTGTCTGCTCTACTCTAGTACCCGATTTGTACTAGTGATGTGTGTGGTGCATGTATGTATTGTATTTTCAATCTTGCTAGTGAAAAAAATAAATAGGGGGAGGTGTATATGACATCTAAAAAATGTGCAATGTTTTTTCTAGGCGATCCGACCACCAGTGCTGGGGCCAGCGGTGAAGGCGATGCCAGTAAGGAGGGAGCGGTAGATGCGGCAGCTGCAGGGGATGAGCCAGCAGCAGTGGCGGGCAGTGGTAAGTTATATTCCTTACTTATTGACAATACACTCGCTGCAAGGGTGTACACTGTACTGTTGGGAAAGACTAAGGGGGTCATTACGATGGCGGACGGAAAAGACTTTCGACCACCGTGGTTGCAGAAACAAAACGCCCGCATGTTCCGCAGCAAAACCGGCGGTCACATTACGATGCAACAATTGCAAAATCCGACCACGGCGGTCAGATTCCACAAAAATCGGTCCGCCACATCCGGAAAACCAGAAAATCCAACCGCGGCGGACGGAAATGCTGCGGAAAGCACCAAAAACGCCGATCCACAAGCGGAATGACCGCAAGTGGAATTATGATAAGATGGTCACGCGAAAAGATGAATGGCAGAGCTGGCGGAACGATCATTACGTTCAGACCACTGCAGTCACGCGGAAAGAAGAATGGCGGTCAAATGCAACCACACCACAAGGCCTCCAAGTGTGGATGATTTTTTCCACTGCCTTCAAAAACAATGACACCCCCCCATGGCATTGAAAAACAAACAAATCCCAGGTCAACATAGAGAACACACCTGACATGAATACCCCATTCGGACACACCCACACAGCTGTGTATAAAACCAACCCCTTCCCTGACCAAGATCCTTTGCACAACTCCAGCAGTGAAGGGCCAAACACCACAGCAGAAAGGAGAGGCAAATCATCACACATCACAACCCCCCACACCAACAACACCAACACTCACCTCACATATCTCCACCACCACCTTCCCACCTGCACTTGTCACCTATTTGCACATCACACACAATGGCACAGAAAAAAATGCCCAACTTCACAGACAATGAGTTGTCAGTGATGGTAGACGAGATAATTAGAGTAGAACCACATTTGTTTAGAAGCATGGTCCAACAGACACCACTAGTCAAAAATAATCAAATGTGGGAAAGGATAGTCAACAAAGTCAATGCAGTAGGGACCACCCTGCGCTCACTACGTGACATCAAGAAGAGGTGGCGTGACCTAAAGACCATGGTGAAATACCGTGCCAACAGGAGCCATGAGGCGGCTCAGAGGACTGGCAGTGGCCCTCCCATTCCACCACTAACATTCACTGAATGGGAGGAGAAGGTGCTTGCCATACTGCATCCAGAGAGTCTCACAGGAAAAGCTGGGGGAGTGGAGGCTGGTAAGTACCAACAAATGTATCCCATCACACTGCCATGTACTATCTTGCACAACTATAAAGCTACACTTGCTAGACCTAAATGCACTTACGTACAACACACTCTTCCCAACACGTCTCACATATCTACCATTTCATTCCTCTGATTCACCTCAAAGGTAGCTAGCAATATTTCCATGGGGGTATGTGTACAGGTAGCCATCACTATAATTCCCACCAGGCACCTTTGACTCACAGCTGAGCAGGATGGAACACTCCCCCCACCCAAGAGCCATGTGTAACCTATTCCCTTCCTCTGCTCCACTTCACAGGGAGGTAGCCTTCTCAACAGGGAGGGGTGTGTGTGTACAGGCAGCCAGCACTACAACTCCCAGTAGGCACCCTTGAGTCACAGCTGAGCAAGATGGAACACTCCCCCACCCAAGAGCCATGTGTAACCTATTCCCTTCCTCTGCTCCACTTCACAGGGAGGTAGCCTTCTCAACAGGGAGGGGTGTGTGTGTACAGGCAGCCAGCACTACAAGTCCCATCAGGCACCCTTGAGTCACAGCTGAGTAAGATGGAACACTCCCCCCACCCAAGAGCCATGTGTGACCTATTCCCTTCCTCTGCTCCACTTCACAGGTAGGTAGCCTTCTCAACAGGGAGGGGTGTGTGTGTACAGGCAGCCATCACTACAACTCCCACCAGGCACCCTTGAGTCACAGCTGAGCAAGGTGGAACACTCCCCCACCCAAGAGCCATGTGTAACCTATTCCCTTCCTCTGCTCCACTCCACAGGTAGGTAGCCTTCTCATGCTCACTTGCATCACCCCTGAGCAGGATGGAACACCCCCCCAGAACCATGTGGCAGCCATTTAATTGCTCTCCTTCACCTTACAGGTAGGTAGCCATCTCAACAGGGAGGGGGGTATGTGGATAGGTAGCCAGCACTACAACTTCCATCAGGCACTCTTGTCTCACCCCTGAGCAGGATGGAACACTCCCCCCACCCAGAACCATGTGGCAGCCATCTCATTGCTCTCCTTTACCTTACAGGTAGGTAGCCTTCTCATGCTCACTTGCATCACCCCTATGCAGGATGGAACACTCCCCCCTCCCAGAACCAAGTGGCAGCCATTTCATTGCTCTCCTTCACCTTACAGGTAGGTAGGCTTCTCATGCTCACTTGCATCACCCCTGAGCAGGATGGAACACTCCCCCCACCCAGAACCATATGGCAGCCATTTCCCTCTACTGTGCTACCTAACAGGTAGGTAGACAGTTCCTGCACCCTGTCATCCTTCTCAAAATGCTTGGAGCCATATGACCACCACATCCCTCACATGTTAGCCAACTCTGTATAGATCCAAATTTCACATCCAGTGTGCACACAGCTACGCGCATGTAACTGTCACAGAAATTACACTTTGACTCACCAAGTCACATGCAAAATGAATTCAGGGCCCAATCATGCAAAGCACAGAATGCTATGTGTCAGTGCCATGGTTTCAAAGCATGAAGGCTCATATGAACACAACACATGGACGGTCAATCTGTTAAACAAACAAAACCACATGATTTGAAAGAACATATAAATAATTAAATTGTTAAGTTTTGGCATAGCTGAAACAGATTCTCTGAAAAGTCAACTAAATCCACACATAAACCAAAGTTGATGTGCACCAAGTTGGTAGATGATACATGTCCTTTTAAACACACTATCTGTATATGTCAAATGGTTGTTATTTACATGTCACACTAATGACAAGTAATGTATGTACCTCAACATCATGTCATGATGCTGATAATCTTTTACCAATACCAAGTGATTGCAATATAAAATGTTTGGCGTATCAAATGTAGCATCCAAAAGTGTGGCACCAAGGTTGTGTAGTGTACTTAACTGACAATCTAACCTCTGTTCAACAGGAGTTCCCCAAGCAACAGCTGGTGAAAACACCACCAACCAGCAGAGCCAGTCTCCCCCCCCCGCCCCGGAACGTGAACTCTCTGTTGCAGATCCTCTAAGTTTCTCGGATGAGGAGCAACAACCTAGCCCCTCAGGACTGCCAGGGCGCACTCCGTCTCAGGTCCTCATTGTCCCCACCACCACATCTATCAACACACCAGTGACAACCACTACGCTGACCCCTGCTACAATGACCTGTGCTGCAGCCACCTCCACCATCACCACTGCTGCCTGCAACACTGTCCCTGGCTCAGTGGTTACCAACACCACCACACAAGCTGAGGATGCCGGAAATAGTGTGCGGGTGCATCGACAGCCAATGCCACAGGTCCGTGTTAGCAGGACAGGTGGGAGGGCAACTGGGTGACAATCACATGAGGACACTGAGACAGAAGCCCTGGCCACCATCGCAAGAGTCCTTGGTGCATATCAACAGAACCAGGGACAATGGGCCAGGTTGTAGAAGAACTGCGTGAGCTCCGCCTGCTGCAGAGGTCCATGGACACACGAATGGGACAACTTGTGGATCTCATGGGCCAACTTGTGGGTGTTCTGAGGGACATACATGCTGCTCAAATGACGGCTCAAACCCCCTCCAGTGGCCAGCCTGCTGAAACACACACCACCTCAGCTGCGGCCACAGAGATGGGTGAGTTGCAAGACAATGACTCCTCAGACACCTCTGAGCCTGCAGCAGAGGGCCCCTGCCAAACGCAAGAGGGGACGTCCGAGAAAAACCACAGGAGGATCACGTGGCAAAGCACCAACCACAGCCAAGTCGCTGAGCCAGCATTGTTGCCACATGTGTTGCATTGAACATTGACTTTGTTGATTATCCAATTCCACATTGCCATGTTGATGGCAGGAGTTTGTTGGACTGTGTAATTCCATTAATGTGGGGACTACTCTATTTGTCTCCTTTACCATCACTGACAACTCATACACTCACTATGCACAAATTACCTTATATCCACTTTAATTTTAACAGAATCTAATAGAAAAAACACTATTTACACACCTATGCCTTTGTGTCAGTTCCATGTTTATCACAGTATGTACAATGTCAACTCTGATTCCAATGTACCACAAGCTCTGATTGTGATGAGACATTGATGGGGCGAAGGAACCTAGAAAGACACCAGAGGATGACATTGAGTTGTCAGGTGATGCCATTACAGCAACAACACACCACTAGTCAACACCCTACAAGATTCATCACACATAACAATGACCATCACCATAGACATGAGGTAAGTGGAATCCAATACAGTGTGCCACACACATCAGCCATTAGCAGTGAGCCAACAACAGCCAGCATCCAAACACCTCATCTATGCTTCGCCACTAACAGCAAAGTCAACAGACAATGTCATAGTTGTTCAATGTTAACTTACACTCAAGGGAAGTAGTTGTTGATGAGCTGTTGACGCAGGTCAACACCTTCCTCTTCTCCACTATCATCGTCACTGGGCATGTGTGGATATGCAGCGGGGGGCATCTGCTGCTCATCATCGTCCAGAATCAGGGAGATCTTTTTGCGCAAGGCCAAGTAGTGGAGCATGCAGCATGCAAATATGATCTGACACACCTTTTGAGGAGAGTAGAGTAGTGCACCACCGCTCTTGTCCAGACACCGAAATCTAGCCTTCAGAGTCCAAAAGCACGCTCCACTACACGACGTGTCCTCCCATGGGCATCATTGAAGCAGACTTCCCCTGGGGTCCTTGGATTCCTCAGTGGGCTCAGCAACCAAGGCCAGTTGGGATATGCAGAGACACCTAGTTGTGAGAAATGCAGACCAAGTTTGTAATACAAAGAGTTGAGGAGAACAGCATGTCACACATACAGCACACTACTTGACACAGCTTACTCACCAGCAAGCCACGCACACTCCGGATGCAGATTTTCCATCAATTGTGGGATGATGCTGTTATGCAGTATGCAGGAGTCATGTGCAGAACCCGGATATTTGGCACATACATGGGAGATAATCATATCCGCTTGGCATAACACTTGCACATTAATGGAATGGTAATGCTTCCTGTTACGGTAGATGTGCTCACGTGCCTGTGGTGGAACTAGGCCAACGTGTGTGCAGTCAATGGCTCCAATAACATTAGGTCTGTGACCAAGGTCATAAAATTACCCCTTCACATCTGCCAATTCATGTCTCCTTGGAAAGTGGATGTAGCGGTCCTTGTAGGTCAACAATGCGGACAGGACATCACGCAGCACCATGCTGAACATAGGTTGAGACATCCCACCGGCGATGGCCACAGTGAACTGAAACGACCCAGTGGCAAAGAAATGCAGTGCAGCCACCACCTTTACTGTTGGTGTCAAAGCTGTTGGATATGTTCTGTGATGCCTCAAATGGGGCTCCAACTGAGCACATAGCTCTTGAAGGGTAAGGCGATTCAGACGGAATTTCCTTATGATGTCCTCATCCTCCATGTTCCCCAGCACTGGGAAAGGCCGATGCACAGTTGGTCGTCTCCTACGTATTCAGAAAGAGGACACATGTAAATATGAGTCACAGATGAGATGTGGCAAACATCTTACATATTGAATAACACAGCCCCAACATTGACAGGACCGTGAAATCAGCTTTCTGCACAAGTCACATGCACAGACACCTTGATCTACTGTAGTCATTCATGTGGGCAGGATGTACATACTAACTACTGTCAAATCAGAATCAGACTATGTGAATGGTATATGGTACACTCTTACATCTTGTGTCACCAGCCCTGTGTGTAGCTGACACAGCACATGTGGCAAACAGCAACAATGCTGAGTTGTACAACGCTGCTGTCACTGCACAACCTTCTTGCTTAAGTCTCACTAAGCACAATATCATTACAAAATGAGCACAGTCAGTGTAAGCTGGACAACTATCAATATAAATACAGCACTGTATACAGTGAAATGGGCACATTATGTGGTCAGTCCATCATGACTGTGGGATGAGTTGCCATTTCACACATTGGCATGTTGACAAAAAGTGAGACTCAATTACACCTCAAATCTGTATACATGCCCACAAAGATTAAATTTGACATTTGAGTAAGTACATACCAATGCATTTAATCATGTGTACTGACATGACATGTGTGGGCATCATAGAGTAAAATGTCACACTCTCATTTCACTTTACAACCAGGTGCAAGAATATATTGTAAATGTATAGTGATCAGTGATGCAATTTGCACAGTGACAATGCTATAGCACAATGTGTCCATAGGTGCGGTAGCCGTTCACCGCCACTGCGGTCACAGGCATTGACCACGATTGAAAGATGCTGGATTGCGGTAGAGACCACCTGGCCCCAGCGGTGTGATACTGCCTATGTGAATGTCATTGCAGCCAATGGGAGCCGCCATCGCTGTAGTGCAGTACATATTTGAAACTCGAGGTAGGCGTGCACCGCCACTGCGGTCACAGGCATTGGCCACAATTGAAAGATGCCGGATTGCAGTAGAGACCACCTGGCCCCAGCGGTGTGACACCGCCTATGCGAATGCCATTGCAGCCAATGGGAGCCACCATTGCGGTAGTGCAATACATATTTGAAACTCACGGTAGGCGTGCACCACCACTGCGGCCAGTACAGGCGACTATATGGTGCTCCAGAGGTACTGGTAAGTGTATGAATAAAAGTTTGAGAGTGCTCAGAATGCTCACATGATGTTACTGTACAGCAGTATGTGCCTGTGAGTGCAAGCCAGTGTTCATGCATTCATATTTTGACAACAGTATGGTCCATACATGACCTAGAACTTATTGCACTTATTGCACTTGAGTATGTGGGGAGGATGGCAACATAGACACTGGTGCAGCTCATTTGAAGCCAAAAATCACACATGTTGTTCTGGGACTGGGTAATGTAAATGTGTGAGACACTGCCTAGCATGATGACTTCACGTCAATGGGGTGTACAGCCTTATTTCAACAGATCCCTGACTGCATGCAATGATGTAAAGGACATACTGTGGTTTAGCAGTTATACAGTTACACTGCTGATTTGAGACACTTGAACTCTGAACACACATTCCCTGTGCCACGTAATGTCATAGTTCATTAAGTGTTCATATGCCCATTTGTGACATGTACAATGTAGATTGGCCAGAGGGTAGTGAATAATGTGTGTACTGCTTTCAAAATACCCCTATGGAGATGTGGATATCCTGCACAGGAGTACAAGGCCTGGATCTATCACTATTTGTGCTAAATCACCTCGGACACATCTTCCAAATGTACAATTGACATGTCATCCTTCTTTTGATTCCATAATGTGTAGAGTCTTGCATGTCTATGCACTGTTCCACCATTATGATTGTACATGCATGTGATTTTGGTGATGGTCCACGCGTTTCTGCAGTGATAAGCCCTCAGGCCTGCCCAGTGAATGCACAATGTTTCAAGGCCCCATCACTAAAATGACTTTGATAAACATATGTGTTGTCCACCATCCTATTTTTGGAGGAGATATCATAGGCCTGAGGAGTACACAAGACAGGCCTACACATTGTGACAAGAGTGTGTGAATGTAAGATCAGTTACCTAATTGTGACCTCCATGACACGTGTAGATATGCAATGGTCAAGGACATTAAGGGGTGTGTAGTGTAAGACACAGTGAGCCTGACCACTACCCATCATTCACAGTGTATCGTATGTCATGCTCACTCGTATAGTGCATCACAGATGAGGCACATTCTCCAATTGCTTTCTGTGCTGGCACTCTGCATGTGTATGAGATGGGCATGTAGTGTGTCCATCATCATATATGTACTGGGGGTGAATGTATGACATTGTTCTGCATTCTGTCCATCAATTGTTCTTTTTGCATTTGTCACCCCGAGTGGGACGGGTATGCCCAGACGTGGGTCCCGTGCTCTCCATGCCACTGGAGCTGGAGTCCAGCTATCCTGGCTGATGAGGGCTGAAAGCCTGAAACCGGTCCTAGGATGCTTGTTTCCAGTCCATGGAGGACCTGGCCTGGCAAATCGGGCTGGACTGTTCCCATTGGGCGCAGGGTCAAGACTGATTTGCATATGGCTGGGTCCAAACTGGAATGGCATGGTGAGCAAAAACTATGGATTTAGGCCCAGATCTCTGTACTGGGGTGAATGTATGACATTGTTCTGCATTCTGTCCATCAATTGTTCTTTTGCATCATCATATATGTATACATTGCAATGATCCGGCTTGCTCAAAGTGTACTATGTGACATGGTGTATGGGCTCTGCTGCCCATTGATGTATCTGTGTGTTATGTGTTTACATGTTCCTGTACTGTCACACAGTGGTACACAACACAGTGTTACAAATGTTCCTCTTCTTGTCTCCCATGGGTGCAGCTCAAGGTCCATCAACATAAGGCCATATGGAGGGCCATTGCACCCGCAGGGTGCGGTCCCTGGGTGTCTCAATCCGACGCCATACACACTGCCACAAGAGGTGGGATGACATGTGCCGGCTCAGCAAAAACATTGCTGAAATGACGCAGGGGCTGGTCCCTCGAAGTGGCAGGAAGGCGTGCAGGAGCATGACACCACTAATGGCCCGCATCCTGGCAGTAACACAGCCAGAGCTGGATGGATTTTTAAGGGCCCACCAGCAGCAAGTTGGGGGTGAGTATTGTGCTAAGTGTGACTTTGCGCATGAGTGACTGCCTGAATTACCATGAGAACCATTAAAACCAGAATAACAGAACACAAAAGTAATATTCGTTGCTTGAAGACCAACATTAAGCTCTATACTCATTTTACGGAACATCAACATTCTCCTGAGAGTATAAGCTGGGTGGTACTGGAAGCACACCAACAGATTACACAAATAGATCTCTTTAGGATAGAACAAAGATGGGTCTATCGTTTGGACTCGGCTCACTGTGGTCTCAATGATGAAATTCCCTGGGGTACTCTAAACCATTGATAGTCAATTTCACAAACCCGTATTAAACGTAAAATGGGCGTTTCATTCACTCTATACAGGGGCCACTACATCTATAAGCCCCTATACCAACCGTTGGACTAATGGAACTCTGGTCCCGGTTATGCACCATATATGATGATAAACAATTTTAACGTATGCATCTCCGTTGTAGCCCATACCCGAGATACATAACATCTATCGAGGTCACACCCTCACATCCCCTTATTTCAAGTAATCACGGGACCGCTTATCTGTGTCCTGAGTTTTATGGACCGTTACTTGTGTACCCCATTCGGACATCACCTATTCAATATATTCACAAATCATCACTTCACTCGAACATGTCCACTAATAGTGTATCAAAGGGCCCCAATTCTTCTATCCGTCCATTTTGTCCACAAGCCAATTCTTAAACCTTTTCTAATGTGGTTAAGATAAAAGACGGGCTTTTGTGATACTTTGATCTGGTTGTACTAGAATACACACTAACGTTGTGCATCAATTGATTTCTGAATATATTTGATTCCATTGATTAACTACAAATTTGAATGGCCATTAGGACTTCCATCCTACAAACCCACTCCAAGATGGCCGCCACTTTTACATGGTAGCACAAGCATGTGAAGCGATCACATGACCCTCGCAAACACCAGCTGGAAACGATCGGCTCGCGCGCTCTCGACTCCGTTCTCCAGGGAAAGTATTTAACGCTGCCGGTTCCAGGAATAAACACCTTCCTGGATGCAGCGAAGCGGGGTAGGTCGGCCGTTTGGCTCCAAATGGGAGTAGGTAAGTTGGCATGAATGATTGAAAGCCTCCTTGTCATATGTAACGTATTGATGTGAGGAAACCGAGCGTTAAGATCCTTAGTTTGCCTGCCGGTGGAATCCACTGTGTTTTCTCACAAACTTTTTGAGGATGGCCTTGTACGCAACCGTGAGTCGGGGGTTGTTTATGCGCGGCGATAATAACTTTTGGCTATCCACTTCTGACAGTGTTTCGTCGCGCCTAGTGCGCCCCCCTAGATGTCCATGGATTGTGATTACGGTTATTTTAAATAAACAAAGTGGGGAGAGGGTATAGTGGCTTCCACTCTGGCGACACCTGGACTGACCGGGACCCTGTGCCTTTTTCCTCTACTCATTACCTGGCAAAGACATGATGCAGAAAATCAGGATACTAACACCTGACGTTTCCTTCTTTTTATGTGTCATCTTTTTACTACTCTAGAGACACTACTTATGGTGTCCTTTTAACTTCGTTGCAACTGATGAGGCAACATCAGATACCTAAATAGGTGAGTCTACATTACACTCACCAACACGGGTTTCATCATGTGTGCATAGATGTTTTTATGGGGTTATCTATGAAGTCACTCAATGCTTCAAATTGTAAAAGCATGACCAGTATTGTATTTTTCATTAATTTGAATTCACTATAGTATTATCGACTTATGTGATCCTTATGAAAAAACCTTTTTTGCTTTTGTTTATACTACAGGTTATTTCATTTCCTAAAGGAAATGTCCTTGAGGAACTACTAGTGGTAGGTAGCATTGCACCTTGCCACCTATGTGTAGATAGTTTTGTTTTAATTCACACGGTCCTGAAGAATCGCTAATGATCATTCCTTGACAACTAATAGCGAGAAACATGTCGACCATTTGGGAGTTGAGTGTCATTTTTGTCGCATTATAACAAAAAGAGTCACCCCTCCCTATTTACTTTTAATCAGGTCGGGTCCCTCACTGAATAAACCCATCACAGAGGAGTCCCTTACCTGTTTTATTATCACTTTACACATCTACACTCATTCTGGCCCCACACACCCACGGCACCCATACGGCGAGGAACAGAAGATCTCCGAAAAAGAGCCCCTTTAAGGGTGCCCGTCAGGCATTGCAGCGCCGGCCCGACGAGGAGCAGGCTCAAATGATGAAGCATGACACCTAGCTTGCTGGGTGTGTGAGGGCCCTAGTTCCTACAGGAGGAATTCCCCCTATCCTCCTCTTTACCTGTAGCACCTTTAATATTCTTACCTTTTGAGTGATTAACACATCACATAGGAACTCCGTACTCTCTTTCTTGGGAACTGCCTGAATCCCATACCAGAGCAAGTGCGGAGCTCTGTGATGTCTTTGGTGTGATGCAATGGCTCCTAAGTATCCTCAGTGTTGAGTGCAGAGGGTCTGCATGTGTCCAACATTTAGTTGCTCATGTGGTAAATCCATGAACGTTGTCATAGCAAGTCAGCTTGACATGTTTTCATCTCACATTTTGTGAATGTTGTCTGAAATGATACCTTCCTACACAGGAAAAATCTTTGTGTGAAGTGTGTAGCCCAGTACACTTGTCAGGCTTGTGTGTGCTGTGTGGCTACCACAATAGTGTGCTCATGTAATGATGTGTAAGTGGCTACATCAATGCACAAATGTGGACTCAGGGAGCAGTGAGTTGGTAGAGGTCACACCTGTCCCATGGGTTGTGTTTTTCACAATGATTGAGATGACAGCATCATTGCAAAAAAGATTAGCCAAATATCAGCAGCATGGCATCACAAGATGTGATTTCCTGCCACAGTGACAGCAAGTGCACACAGGTGCTGAAGGGGTAGGTGGTGATGATTGCGGTGATGCATTGGCTGATTTGCATTTGCCAATTGTGCACATGGCAACGTGACTGGGATGGTTAGACTCTGGAATTTAAATGCAATGTTGCAGAACCAGGCTATTGTGAGATTGTTTGGGCACTAGGGATTAACATGGTTGGATGTGATCAGTGGGTAAGCCAAATTGTGATGTGACTGAGGTGTTGTACTGTAATTTGATAGATGAACAGAAGCAAACGTTACCCAGAGTGTCAGTCAACAGTATGTGTGCATTGTGGAGGGGTGCCCATGTGCATCAGTGCATGGTGAAGTTGTGGCTACTGCCTTTAGCCAGTGATTGATTTTTTGGCACATAGATGTGTCATCAATGTCATCAGTCAGCACAACGTAGGGATGTCATATGCCAGACCCTAGGTATTGTCACAGATTAGCCAGTCCTAATGGAGGCCACTCACAACTTCATCTACAGAAGACACTATCATGCCTTGGATCAATGAAGGCCTGTCAGGCAATTGTAAAAATGTTGGTATTTGACATGTCACAACACATGAAGGCCTTGCATTACATTGCCATTTTCATGCTATTGTGCATTGTCTATTTGACTACATTGTTACATGGGACTTATTTGCATTTCATTACCCAAAAAGATGTGTCCATGTGACATATGCTGCAGTGTGAGTGTCAGAGACATCAACTGGCAGTGAACAACAGTGAGTATCATGTTAGTGTGCATTTAGAGATGTGTGCTGTGCACTTCAAAGTAATTGGTACATCTACACAG
This sequence comes from Calotriton arnoldi, assembly GCA_963921515.1. Taxonomy (NCBI): domain Eukaryota; kingdom Metazoa; phylum Chordata; class Amphibia; order Caudata; family Salamandridae; genus Calotriton; species Calotriton arnoldi. Next base: position 1,281,048 of record CAWUFW010002051.1, read on the forward strand.
CTGACACCAATGTACAACTGTAGTTGTGCTTCATTGCCAAACATAGTGGATTTAAGGAGGTAATATCACTTGCAAATGGATATATTTTACTTTGTATCTGTGGTGTTCAGTGAAATATACTTCAAAAGTGACTGAGACAACATATTTGGATGTGTAGCTATCTTACTTACAGGCACGTATCAATCAATCAGAACATTTATAAAACGCACTACTCACCCGTGAGGGTCTCAAGGCGCTGGGGGGGGGGGGTGCTGCTACTGCTTGACTAGCCAGGTCTTGAGTAGCCTCCTGAAGGTTAGTAGGTCCTGGGTCTGCCGTAGGAGGATGGGGAGGTGTTAGACCTGGCACCATTGGCGTGGGTCTCCCTTCCATTTTTCGCTGTTGTCCCCCTGTTTTTGCTGGTGTTAGATGCTCTGGGCGCTGTGCCACTGCCCTTCAGTGCCACAGCGCGAATGCTCCCTGTGTAAAGATGACATGTGAATTGGTATATCCATGATTGGCTTATTTGGTTTACCTGTTAGTCCCTAGTAGCGTGGCCTGTGTATGCCCAGGGTTGGTAAACAAAATGCTGCTGGTGGGCCTGCAGCGCCGGTTTGCGCCACCCACAAAGCAGCTTGTAAATGATGTCTCAGACCTGCCACTGCAGAGTCTGTGTGCAGTCCAGAACTGCCATCTTGGCTGTGAAGTGCACCCACTTCCCAGCCCCTGAACCTTCCCTTGGCATCATGTAAGTCACCCCTATGGTAGGGTGCATTGTATGTGTAAGTTAGGACATGCCTTGGTGTGTGTAGCATGTCCTGGTAGTGAATTACACCCAATTTTGTTTTTCACTACTGTAAGGCTACCTGTTCCCCATAGGCCAGAATGGGCAGTTTGACTATTACATGCTATAGTCCTAACTGACCCAAGGAACATGGTAGAAAAACGAATTTAGTATGCCTGAGCTCAGAATATTAAAATACATCTTTTTGTGAAGTTTATTTTTATATTCTGTGTTTGAAAATACCACTTTTAGAAAGTAGGTATTTTCTTGCCTAAGCCTTCCAGTGTGCTCTGCTGTTATGTGTATTGGCTGTCTGGTTTTGGAGGGACAGGGCAGGCTGAGCCAGACCTGGGTTGAATAGAGAGATCTGTGTTTGGAGTATGGGGAGGGGTAGCTCCTTGACTTGAATAGGGCTGTGCCTGGCAAGGTGAATGATGGCTCCACCTCCCACTGTGCGTCTGATAGCAGACCCCCTCTACCTGAAAGGAAGGATGCAGCCTGGTAAACAAAGTGCTCCAGGACTGAACAGAACTGGTTCTGGCTAGGCTCAGTGACTTGTAGCTTTTGAGAACAAAGACTTTTGGGGTATAAATATCTGTGCTGAAACCCCTACAAAGTATGTTGCTCCTGGATATCAAGACGAACCTCTGTCCGTGTAACTGAAGGAATCTGCAGGAGGTGACTATCTTTGTGCTTGTGTGCTGTTTCTTGGATTGGCCTGCAGTGGTTACCATTGGACTTGGAAGAAGAGGAAAAAGGACTTTGAGAGAACTTTTATTAATCTTGCTAAAGCAATCACCCAAGGGCTAGGAGAGAGCTAGCCTCCTGTTGAAGTCTCAGGCACATCAGACTTCACCACCAGCCTCCTGATTCCTCCCAGCGAGGATTTCTATCTGCAGGTGAGGCTCCTGTGAGTTCCAGGGCCTCTAGTTCTACTACAGAGAAGAGAGTGCTGAAATCGTCGCTAACGCACGTTTGCGAGCCGCCGCAGCCGAAAGCGCCCGAAAAATCATCGCGCTGCTGCCGCCTAGTGCTCGCAACCAAAGATTGAGTCATCGCACCGAGATCATTGCTTCACGACATCGCAGCGCGGACGCCGAGCGTCCACCATTTTCATCGCATCGCATCAGGATCGTCGCTCCCTCGCGGAGCGCCATTTCTTCGCATCGCAACCCGATCGCACACGCAACAGGATCGTCGCCTCGTCTTCTCCCTTGTGGCAAGGAGTCATCGCACCAGCGGTCTAGCGTGCAGAAGTTTGTCGCATCATCTCCACACACATCAGCAGATCGGCGCATCATCCTCCCTCGCGGCAAGGATTTAACGCATCGCCGGCCTCGCGTGCAGAAATTCATCGCTACAGCTCCTTTGCGACAATTTGTTGACTTTGCTACGAAATCCAGGTACTTTGTAAGTAAAAGGGTCGCAGAGACCACTGCTTTGAACTGAACTCCTCTTTGCGCACTTGAACTATTTTTGCAGCATTCCAAGAGTGATCCTATTTGACAGTATTGTGGCTTTTTATCGTTATTGGTCTTGTGTTAAGTCTATATATAAAGATACTTATTTTTTATAACTCCTTGTGTGGTGTCCCTTTGTAGTGTTCCTCACTGTGTTACTGTGTATGGTCATAAATGCTTCACACACTGCCTCTGAGATAAGCCTAGCTGCTCATGCTACGTTACCACAGGGTTGAGCAGGGGTTATCAAAGGGTGTGGCTCTCTTACCCTGACTTAGGAAGAAGGGTCCCTACTTGGACAGGGGCCAGCCACTGCCAACGAGAGACCCCCATTTCTAACAGGAGGGTGTTCCAGGTCTTGGCAGCGAGGTGGGAGAACGATCTGCCGCCGGTTGTCGCTCTTCGGATGCGGGGGACGGTGGCGAGGGCGAGGTCGGCGGAGCGGAGCTGGCGGTTCGGGGTGTAGAAGGTGAGTCGTCTGTTGAGGTATGCCAGTCCGGTGTTGTGAAGTGCCTTGTGGGCATGGGTGAGGAGCTTGAAGGTGATTCTTTTGTTGATGGGAAGCCAGTGCAGGTCTCTCAGGTGGGGTGTGATGTGGCTGTGGCGAGGGATGTCGAGGATCAGGCATGCAGAGGCGTTCTGTATGCGTTGAAGTCGTTGTAGGAGTTTGGCCAAGGCTCCTGCGTAGAGGGCGTTTCCGTAGTCCAGCCTGCTGCTGGCAAGGGCCTGGGTGACCGTTCTTCTTGTTCCGGTGGGAATCCACCTGTAGATCTTGCAGAGCATGCGGAGGGTGTTGAAGCAGGAGGATGAGACGGCGTTGACTTGCTTGGCCATGGAGAGTGTTGAGTCGAGGATGAACCCTAGGTTGCGTGCGTGGTTGGTGGGTGTCGGTGCTGCTCCCAGTGCGGTCGGCCACCAGGAGTCGTCCCAGGCTGAGGGGGTGGAGCCGAGGATGAGGACCTCCGTCTTGTCCGTGTTCAGCTTCAGACGGCTGTTCTTCATCCACTCGGCGACGGCCTTCATTCCTTCGTGGAGGTTGGTTTTGGCGGTGAGGGGGTCCTTGTTGAGGAAGAGGATCAACTGGGTGTCGTTGGCGTAAGAGATGATGTTGAGGTCGTGCAGTTGGGCGACGTGGGCGAGCGGTGACATGTAGACGTTGAACAATGTCGGGCTGAGGGATGATCCTTGGGGTACGCCGCAGATGATCTCGGAGGCTACGGACCGGAACGGGGGGAGGCGGACGCTCTGGGTTCTGCCGGAGAGGAAGGAGGTGGTCCATTCCAGAGCCTTGTCTCAGATCCCTGCGTTGTCGAGGTGTGTGTGTAGGGTGCGGTGACAGACAGTGTCGAAGGCGGCTGATAGGTCCAGGAGGATGAGGGCCGCGGTTTCGCCATTGTCCAGCAGGGCCCTGATGTCATCGGTGGCGGCAATGAGGGCAGATTCGGTACTGTGGTTGCTGCGGAACCCGGACTGGGACGGGTCAAGGATCTTGTTCTCCTCGAGGTTGTGGGTCAGTTGTCCGTTGACGGTCTTCTCAATGACCTTCGCCGGGAATGGGAGCAGGGAGATGGGCCGGAAGTTCTTGAGGTCCTTCGGGTCCGCCTTGGGTTTCTTGAGTAAGGCGTTGATCTCGGCGTGCTTCCAGCTCTCCGGGAAGGTCGCGGTCTCGAAGGAAATGTTGATGGCCTTGCGGAGATGGGGTGCGAAGGTGGCGCTAGCTTTGTTGAAGATGTGGTGTGGGCATGGGTCTGACGGAGAGCCGGAGTGGATGGTGTTCATGATTTTGATGGTGTCGTCGTCGTTTATGTTGGTCCAGGTGAGCAGGGGATCGATGCGGATGGTGGCCATGGGGTCTGAGGTGTCGGTGGCTGTCGGGGCAGCCCGGTTGTTGAAGCTGTCATGGATGTCTGCGATCTTGCGATGGAAGAAGGTGGCAAGGGAGTCGCACAGGTCTTGCGATGGTGGGATGTCATTGGTGTTGGAGCTGGGGTTGGAGAGTTCCTTCACGATGTTGAAGAGCTCTTTGCTGTTGTGCGCGTTGTTGTCGAGGCGGTCCTTGAAGGAGGCCTTTTTGGTGGATCTGATGAGGTGGTGGTGTCTGCGGATGGCGTTCTTGTGGGCTGCGTAGTTGTCCGGTGTCTGTTCGCGGTACCATTTCTTCTCTTGTTTTCGGCAGTTTTGCTTGGAGGCCTGGAGGTCTGCGGTGAACCAGCTGACTTTCTTGTTAGTGCGTCTGTTGGAGGGTTTCTTGATCGGGGCGAGAGTGTTGGCGCAGTCGTTGATCCATCACCTGAGGTTGCGGGCGGCAGTGTCGGAGTCGGTGGGGTCGGCGGGTGGGCTTCGGGCGAGGGTGGTGTTTAGCTGGTCTTCGGTGATTTTGCTCCAGCTGCGGCGGGGGATCTGTTGAGTGCGGTAGTGCGTGGTGGGTTTCCGGAAGGTGAAGTGGATGTAGCGATGGTCGGTCCAGTGGAGTTCGGTGGTGTGGTTGAAGGTGACATGGGGGCTTGCGGAGAAGATGGGGTCAAGCGTGTGGCCAGCGGAGTGGGTGGGCGTTGTGACGAGCTGTCTGAGTCCAAGGTTGGCGAGGTTGTCAATCAGGGTGGTGGTGTTGGTGTCGTTGTTATTCTCGAGGTGGAAGTTCAGGTCTCCGAGGAGGATGTAGTCTGTGGAGACAAGGGCGTGCGTGCTGACGAAGTCGGCGATGGAGTCGCTGAACTGAGGCCGGGGTCCGGGGGGTCTGTAGACAAGAGTTCCTCTGAGGGTGGTGTTGGGGTCGGTGTGGATCTGGAAGTGCAGGTGTTCGGCGGTGTTGAGGGTGTCGTCGGTGCTGGTTGAGACCCTGAGGGTGTTCTTGTGGACGATGGCGATTCCACCTCCTGCTCCGTTGGTGCGGTCCCTGCGGGTGATCTTGTAGCCGTCCGGGATGGCTATGGCGATGTCAGGTGCCGAGGAGGCGTTCATCCAGGTCTCTGTCAGGAAGGCGATGTCCAGGGAGGATGTGTCGAGCAGGTCCCAGAGTTCGATGGTGTGTTTGCGTGCGGAGCGGGTGTTCAGTAGTATGCATCTGAGGTGGTTGCGTTCTGTCGCGGTGGGCGGTTTGGCGGCTCGGAGGCTGGTGAAGCTGCAGCTCCGGCAGGAGAAGGGTCCTTTGGTGTGCTTCGGGGCGGCCAGGAAGCAGGTATGCGGTCGTCCGGTGTTGAGTGCATGGAGGGTGCTGGCGGTGTAGTGGCGGCGGTCGGTGTGGCGTTCGCGGGGACCAGGGGGTCTGGCGCAGGGCACAGTCCAGGCGCGGATGGGCGCAGACAGGGCTGCCTTAGGCGCCCCAGCGGCGCGGCCGCTATTATGAGGGGAGGTGGGAGGGAGGAGCAGCTGGGAGGCGGGAGCGGGCAACGAATAGGCAGGCAGGGGGGCGGGGCCACAGTGGTCGCAGCGGCGGGAAACGGGGCACGGAGAGAAAGAAAACAAAAGGCACAAAAACAGAACAGCAGAATCAAGAAAACAAAAGGCACAAAAACAGAACAGCAGAATCAAGAAAACAAAATGCACAAAACAGAACGACAGAATCAGTAATGCGAACAACAGAGGCACACAACTCAGGCTGAGGAGCCCAAGCCCAGCAGAGCAGAGCAGGGGGACACGGTCACACAGGTGGTGCTGTGCGGCATGGGGGAGCGACCTACCCAAGTCAGGTGTGCCTACAGACAATTGTATGTGATGTTTAAATGTAGGTACATGCACAGCTATTTGGCTGTGTCAACGCAACATGACTATCAACTAAGCATGTTTCCATGCATCAGCTGATGATTGCACAAATTTGGCATATGCTGAAAGTACATAGAGTAGTTAAATGTGCGAGTTTCAGTCAAAATATTTGTGTTTGTATTGCATATAATGTTTGTGAGCATGGCACTATACTGAACCTATTTCTCTGTCCCTTGCAGCATCTACCGAGGGCAGGGAAGGACAGGGGCCCGACACCGTTGGGGAAGCTACTGGCATGACTGGTACACTGGAGTTCAGTGACACTGAGGGGACCAGCACCTCGGAGGGGGACAGGAGTGCCCTGGTGGATTCCTGCCCGCAAACACCAACCTCCACATCTTCCCAGTCCAGCGGTGACTCCTCGATGTTGGCAGGGACAGGAAGTTCAAGATCTGCATCTTCTTCAGCCACACCTCGTCCTGTGTCCACCCTCCCAGATGCTCCCCAAAGTGCTATCCGTGCCCGCAGCCCTAAGAAGGGTAGAGTCTCCTTCCCCCCAGGCACCGCTGCCCCTGCCCCTGTCTCGCCTGCTGCCCTCAGTGTGGAGGCCATAGACATTTTGCGTCAGCTGTGTGTGGGTCAGACTGCTCTCCTAAATGCCCTCCAGGATCATGGCAACAAGTTGTCACAGGTTGTTGCGTTCATGGAGGGCATTCATTCGGACGTGGGTGGCCTACACCGAACTGTCCAGTCTTTGTCCTCCACAGTGACGACAGCCATTCAGCAGTCCCAAGCTCCCAGTCCAGCTCCTGTCCCTTCTGCAACCACACTCCCAGTGCCCCCACCTGACCAGAGTACACACACACCAGAGCCCTCAGACACCCAGTCATCCACATGCAGCACACAACACCAGCACTCTAAGCGAACCAGACACCATACACCATCACTACAGCAAACAAAGAGCACACATGACCGAAAAACAAAAAAACCATCACAGGACACTCAGGGACATAAGGCAAAAAAGCATGTATCCACATTACATTGCTCCAATTCATCACCATCCAAGGGCACTCCCATCCCCACACCTGATCCCAAAGACACACAAACACTTGCCCTGTCTGCAGTGAACATGGTGCCTGCCACAACTAAGCCCAAACACATTCAGAAGGCAGTTTCACCCAAAACTTCAACTCCCACCCACACCCCTGTGAAGCATGGACAAGAGAGCAAAGTGGGGAGTGTACCTCCACAACAGGGGATGCAGGGGAAAAGGCAACCCCACCCCCAGCTTACCACCAGGTCCAGCAAATCTCCACGGGAAGATCCACCACCACCTGCTACACTTTCGGGGAAGAGGGAGGCTGTTGGGGCCACCTCACTTGTCACTTGTGGCAAGACACTTGTGGGATATCGGATCCCAAAACAATTGAGACCCAGCCCTCCACATTCACAATCAGCCACTGAGCCTCCACACAGCATGTCTCCACCTCCCCGTGCCACCACTCCACCCAGTCCAAGCAGCCCTCAGGCTCCCACATCCATGGATCCCTCTACCTCAGCCAGTTCTCTCCCTCCCAGGTCCAGTCCTCCGACTAGCCCAAACAATCAGCCCCCTCCCAGTTCAACTTCCACCCAAATTTGAAGCCAAGTCCCCCTTCCCACCCTATTCCTCCCTGAGCGGTGCCTGGACTGCCCGTACGAGGCCCCTATCCTGTGGTGATTCCCATGGCATTGGACTGTGTTACATATTTGTTGTGCAAGTTTTCATGCACACATGTGCAGACTTGAAATTTGGACTAGCCAATGGCCTTGATGTTTTGCACTTTTGATGCCGATACAGAGTTTATGTAATAAAGACTGTTACTCATGTTCTGAGCTTTGTTGCTGCCCTTGCTAATGATGCAGTGCAATGTATGTGTATATGTTCATCTATTACATGCTCTGTATGCCACATTCACATTGGCATCGGCTTGATATTCTTTTGCAGAGGTTGCCAGAGGTTCCAGCCACTTTCGTGCTTTTTGACTCAGAGGCTTGAGGGTGCAATGATGCTTGTCTGTGATGGTCTACTCTTGTCCTAATCATTCTATTGCCGGGTCTCTAGTTTTGTACACATGTCCTATTTGTATGGTGTACCACAACAGCAGAGAATTCTATTCACATGATAACTTGCGGAGGGGACAGAGTCCGTCATATCTGTGGAATCTATCTTAATGTGTACACAGCAGTGTAGATGTGTGGTCATCTTGTGTAGGCCTGGCTTCATAGTCACATGGGTACATTAGAATGTGTGCACTTGAGTAGTCATACAGTGTGATTGTCCTGTCATTAGCTGAAGTGTTGATGTGTATGTGCCCTTGAACATGACACTTACACACATGTATGATCCAGTTGATGAGTGCCTGTTTGTTTACATGATCAGACACCTGCTGTAGATTGTGGGCACATGTAGGAGTTGTTTGTTGAGCAATGTGCAGTCTGTCTGTATGACCTTGCAGTCCTGGGGTACACCTACTTGTTGTCAACGTCATTTGTGAGTATGCAGAGTGTGTCCCTGCAATGTCTGTGTTGTTGTTTTATGATCAGCCATGGCTCTTGCTTACGTTTGTGCTCACTGTGCTGACTGGCTCAGGCAAACAAACATTGTAAGTGACTTTTGACATACATTGATGTCATTTTATACTTTATTTTGACCACTATGTGGTATTCAGAGTCATACCAGCCCCAAGAGGAGCTTTTGATGCCTACACATTGTGAGTTACTCCTCTATGTGTTTTTGCTCTGTACACTCCTCACCTGTCCAATACTAATGTACACACCACTTCAGTCTAATATCTTCCACCCCATGCCTTGCCAGTGTTTGACCCTCCCCACCACTTCATAGTGTGACACTATACTGTGTGAGGATGATCTGTGTCCAGAACCAATGTGCCCCTCATGACTGTCTCACAATTTGTTATGTGCTATTTTCTTCTACTTTATTGCAGTCATGGTTGCTCATGCACAGTGCAGATGATTTTCCAGCAAAGTCCTCTAGTCATGTTCCATGCATCTGTGTTTTCCTGAGTTGTGCAGCAGTAGGTGATAGCTAAAGTGTGTATCTGTTTGATGAGGTACTGCTACCTATCCTGAGTGTGATGTGATCTGTGTGCTGTGATGATTTGTGATCTTAAAGTTCATGGAGGAGCACTCAGATATGTGTGATACTGGTTTTGGTGGTGTTCACACACTGCTTACTGTGCATGCATTGCTGTCAGTGGATGTTGCATTGTCCTTGCCAGGTGTGAGTCCCCCTGATGTCCAGCTGAGTTTGTTAGGTTATGTTTTTGTATGTGCAAATGTTATGTATTTGTTGTTGAGGGATGCAGTCTTTTGTTGTTGAGGGAGCCTGTGTTGGCTATTTCTACTGACAGGTCCATGTGTGTGTAATGTTTTTTTAGCATGACATTGTGTGTGAGGAGTTTGTGTATTTGAATGCATTCAGATGTGTGTTGAATTTGTAGTGTGCATTTCTTGTGTGAATGTCACATGCAGCAATGTGCAGTCTTGTTCATTAGCTTGTTTTGAGTGCACAATTGTGCTATGGCCTCCTATATTTGAACAGTCACTTGTCAGGATTGTGCATGTGAATGTTTGTTCTACACATTGACACCATGCTCACTTTGTAACTGGTGGAGTGTCTATGTCTGTGTTTGCAGATTTGTCTGGTTGCACACAGTTTGTGTTTATGATTGGCATTTGTTCATGTATTTTTTGATTGGTTTGGATGATGGTGTTTGTGCAGTTGGCCAGAGTAGAAATTGTATCTATTCCAGTGCTGTGTAGGATCACATTGCCTATCCACTGTTTGGCTGCACATGGTTAAGCTTGTTGGACTTCTTTTAATGTGGTTTGTGATACATGTGTTTGGCAATTGGTTTGGGATTAGCATTGGTTCAGACATCCCTGAGTGGGATTCAGACATTTGTAGATACACACCAGGGTGTGGCATTGGTTATCGGGGAACTCACAGAACCTTATTTTCATATTTATCTGTGCTTCTCACAGGTGTTGAGTAGTGAAGGTGGGAGGTGGGTAGATGAGGGGTATGTGTGAAGGTCATACTTGGGTTTGACAGTCAGGGAGTGTCACCGTGAGCCATTAGTGTTGTGTTGGTGGCATACACATGTCAAGATAGTTGACACAGATGAGGACCTGGTCACTGTATGGCTTATGACAGTTCATATCATTCTGGGCCAATGCATTGCTTGCATTGCTGTATCACAGGGATATTGCACAGATGTTACTTTCGTCCAATTTCAATCACTGTACCACCCATGTATGATTTGATGGCCTAAGTGTAGTGTGATATGTTGTACCTCTTGTATGTCATGTAGAAATGGTAACAGTAATTTCTACATGCTTTTCCTGCATTGTGCACTCCACTTTAGGCTAGTTTACTTATTATGATACAATGCTGATGACTTATGGTATGTGTATGAGGCTAAGTTTAAGTGTGTGAGCTGTCTGAAGGACTTGACATGCAGTGTGAACAGTTCCAAGTTTGTTAATCTGCACAGTGACTCTTCATTTCTTCAATTACTCACTTTAATTCACATGAGTGGAAGGCAGGTGTGAGGAGGAGGAGGGTTGTCATGAGTCTCAGGTCAGAGTTTCCTGCTGTCAAGATGGACTCTTCCTGACACTTTGGCATTCATTCACTACTTTGTAGTTGGTGCTACCTTTGTTGAGGTGGAGTAATGGTGTGTAGGTGTTCTGTGAGTTGGCAGTGTAGTCAGTGTTGTTGATGTACAGGACATACTCACAGGGTGTCATTTTTTGCAGCAGTACACTTGTGAGTCAAATGCACAGTGGTGCTTACTTTGAGTTTGTTGTATGAGTCAGGAATTTCTTACTGTGTTGCATGATATGGGCTGTCATTGTGTGATATGGTTTGCCATTGTATGTGATGAGCCTATGAATGTCTGCTTGGGGGCTGTGGTGATCTGTGATTATGTGACAGTGGTGTCTAATATGATGTGTCATCTACCTTTGCTCACTGACTCATTCCAACACCTTGTTGGACTACTGTAAAATACACATACACACCCTGCTTGCTCTGCCCTCCTCTGTTCCACATTGTATTTGGACTGACCCTTATTTGGGTGCAATGATGAATATTGTCATTTTGGAGGGACGCTTGCCTCAACTCACATTCATGTTACTATACAATTGCTGATGATCTTAATGAGATGTCACTATAGACAGTGTCCCTGCACATGACTTCTTGCTGCAGATATGTTGTGCTGAGTGGTGCTTCTTTTATGATACATGTGGTGTGGATGTTGTGGTGTTGGTCTTGCTTGTCTGGGACAATGTCCTGGACTCTACTACATTGTGGGCAGGTTTTACTGTGGTGACATGACCGGCACCGCTGGGCTAGTTGCAATAATTTCTATGGGGATGGGTGACCCCGATGCAGAGGTGACAATTAGTTACGTGCAAGACATGTGTAATGGGACTTTGGGATATGTTCCTGTCTCCACCAGGGTGTATGTTGTAGACAAGACACGTATTTCACCACAACAGTTGTGTGTTGTTGTTGTTGTGCAGGGGTTGTATGCGGGGATATGTTTTTGACATACCTGCGGTGTTGACCACGATGGCGTCTTATCTGCTGGTAGTGGATCAGGTACAGCAGCGGAAGGGCTTGTAGAGCAGGATCCCTGACGGCCAGGAACGTGTGGGGGTGTCTCGGACTTGAGTTTCTATCTCCGCACTTGTGCTTCCGCCATCTCCGAATAGCTGGTTTCTCCACTGCGTTCTTTTGGGCTGGTTGACGGATCGTGATTTGTACGGCGGCCGGAACGTCATTCCGCACGGTGGTCTTTCCCTATTGGCTCCCTCCGGCACCGTTGTGGAACAAAAAATCTGGCAGACCCGGAAACTCCGCGACGGATGGAAAATGGGCTATCTTTGCCCATTGTAATATGGGGGTCGCGAGGACCACTGAAGGAGTAACTAAATGGACGTTTTTCACAAACACTGCGGAGGGACCTACGACCGCCATCGTAATCAGCCCCTAAGTTGTTGTGAACTCTGGTTGAAGAAGACACCCTTTACTTAGCTTTAGCAATAGCATTAGCGGCGGGAGTTGAGAAACTAATGGCCTCTTCTATCTGACTTCAACTCAGCTACGAAAGTTTTATGAAGAAGACTAAGAAGAGTCAGACGACCTTGATAGATGGGTTAAACGAAAAGGGAAAGAACTAGAAGGATGGAAGGAGGAAGGACGGGTGACATGCAATATATGACTGGCAGAGAAGGTTGCATGTGTGAAGGAAGGGGGCCCAGGATGTATATAGGTGGCTGATAGGATGCATAGATGGTTGAAGGATGGGTGAAAGGATGCCTGTCTTGGTGGGTGAAACTGTATTGGTGAAAGGAATCCTCCAGGGGGTTTGATGGGTGAAACTCAAAGGCAAGCAAGGACGCATGGGTAGTGGTTAAAAAAATGACAAATATATGTTGTTGGTGAAAGGTTTGTTGAGATTAAGAAGAATGATAGCCATGTTTACTTTGAATGGATGGATGCCTGGATGGTATTCAATCATAGCATAGGTGGAGACTGTCACTGGATTAAGAGAATGTAAAAGAAAAATAAACTGTGCCAGAGTAGCAAAGCCAAGGGTGAAGAATAAGATTAGAATAAAAAAATAATGCTAGAAGAGCAATGCAATGATAAATGGAAAAATCGCTGGGAAGAAACAAGGACTGTTTTTTTCCAAGGTTTTTGATTCAAGGTTGTATTTCAGAATACTCCTTTGACTCACAGTAGTTTGCAAACACAACATATATATTGTGTATGTATGTACCCATAACCACCAATTATCAATCGCATCCCTCCGACTCCGAGGCCCACTCCCTCTCCCTACCTATGTCCTTTGCTCATTTTGACAGTGTCAGCCATGGGTGGCCTATCGGCTGCATGGTGGTTACACAATCAAATATTAGTAGTACCTCACGTCATCCCGTATATCATCATTCATATTAGTAATCAAATATCATCTGTCTTGTTGTAGTAGTCAGGGTGAAAGTCAAATTGAGCAGTTGCCATTGATTTAACAGAGTTAGGCCATAATAGAAAAATAGATAATTGTGTAGTACAGCTGCCCAACCTGCAGACAGTAGTAAAGTAACGTGAGTCTGCAACTGCGACACGAGTATGTCTGTCTAGGGCGCAAGCTGACTGAGCTGGCATGCCTACAAGGTTAATTTAGCTAAACAAGAGAGAGAAGAAGAAGACTTTTCTACTCCATAGTGCCTAGTAATGCCTGAAACTCCCACAAATGTTAGGGGCCGAGGAAGTGGGAGTATACCACAAATGTTATGTACTGTGCTTGCTAGTGCTACTGTGCCACTATAATTTTATGTGTATAATTTTGTGTTACTATTTTGCTAAGAGTATTGGTTACAATTGTCTTTTTTCTTTCTTGATATAGCTACTCCTTCCCAACCAAAACAACCCACCAGGCAGGAGTTAGAAGCCAGGGCCCGGCAATGGAAGCTGGAGGCCATCCGGGATGAATATCGGCTGCTGGTGGTTCTGGCAGAGGAGGAGGAGGCGGCGGGAGCAGCTGCAGCCTCCTCCAATGCCCCGGGCCACAGCCAGGCCCCCCCAGTGCCTCCGGTGATAAGGCGCCGTGGTCTGGCAGCCGCCCGCCGCACTTGAAACACTGCTGCCCACCCCTGTTGTTCATGCAAGACATTTCAGCGCTGCATGCTCCTCTGGATGGCATGACTAGAGGCCAGGATTGGGGAGCAGTTAAACACCCTAGAGAGGAAGATCCCGTGAGCCCACCGCTAGACCTCCGTCTTGACCCTTGCCCCTTTTTAATCTTTTTCTTTGGTGGGTGGGAATTGGGCATTGGGGAAAACTTGGGGTTTTTATTTTTTATTTTATAGACATTGGACAATTGGACTTAATGCTGGACATTGGTTGGGGTTATGGAGAGGGGTGGGTCAGGTGTAACCCTGGGCATAATACTTTGCTACGCTCACGAAGCATGCAAAGTTTGTGCTACTACGCACTACGCAAATTGCACGTAGCAGAGTGAATAACTGTACTAATAAACGTAGCGTAGCAGGAGTATAATAAACTCCTTCAAATGCTTTGATAAAGCAATTTTTTATGCTAAAAAGCATATAACCAATTCACAAAAATGAATGTTGACAATAAAATATCAAGCAATGAGAGAGGTGATGATTTTGGAGTCCCCCTAACCTAGGGGAGGACCAAGCAGATGCCTTGAACACAAAAAGCATATCATGTGAACGATTCAATGGTGGTCCCTTCCTCCTAGGACCACCCCAAGCACAGTTATGGGCAAAAATACAATCCCAACCAAAGGCCCTGCAAAGCATTATGGGACGAGATTAGCAGTGGGCAGTGAATATTATAGTGTCCAATATCAAAATAATTCTACAAAGAGCTGCAGTTCAACTAGTCGTCACTGGGTGTCGTCCCTCAAGAGTGAAATGCAAAAGTATTGAAAACCTTTCATGAAGCTTTTGCATTTGACTCGTGAGGGACGACACCCAGTGACGACTAGTTGAACTGCAGCTCTTTGTAGAATTATTTTGATATTGGACACTATAATATTCACTGCCCACTGCTAATCTCGTCCCATAATGCTTTGCAGGGCCTTTGGTTGGGATTGTATTTTTGCCCATAACTGTGCTTGGGGTGGTCCTAAGAGGATGGGACCACCACCTAATCATTCAATAAGATGTGCTTTTTGTTTTCAAGACATCTGCTTGGTTCTCTCCCTAAGTTAGCGAGGATACCAAAATCATCACCTCTCTCACTGCTTTTTGTTTTCACTTTAGTGAAATGACTATATGCAATTTTAGCATATAAAGACAGAGATATTTATTTTATCTTAACTTGCACTGTACAAGTTTGCTTTTGGTAATTATTGTACAGTGCAGTGAGTCAAGCACACAGCTAGCACTACGCCCAGGCTTAATAATAATAACAAACTCCTTCAAATGCTTTGATAAAGCAATTTTTATGCTAAAAAGCATATAACCAATTCACAAAAATGAATTTTGACATATCAAGCAATGAGAGAGGTGATGATTTTGGAGTCCCCCTAACCTAGGGGGAGGACCAAGCAGATGCCTTGAACACAAAAAGCATATCATGTGAACGATTCAATGGTGGTCCCTTCCTCCTAGGACCACCCCAAGCACAGTTATGGGCAAAAATACAATCCCAACCAAAGGCCCTGCAAAGCATTATGGGACGAGATTAGCAGTGGGCAGTGAATATTATAGTGTCCAATATCAAAATAATTCTACAAAGAGTTGCAGTTCAACTAGTCGTCACTGGGTGTCGTCCTCACGAGTCAAATGCAAAAGCTTCATGAAAGGTTTTCAATACTTTTGCATTTCACTCTTGAGGGACGACACCCAGTGACGACTAGTTGAACTGCAGCTCTTTGTAGAATTATTTTGATATTGGACACTATAATATTCACTGCCCACTGCTAATCTCGTCCCATAATGCTTTGCAGGGCCTTTGGTTGGGATTGTATTTTTGCCCATAACTGTGCTTGGGGTGGTCCTAGGAGGAATCGTTCAATAAGATGTGCTTTTTGTTTTCAAGACATCTGCTTGGTTGTTGGTTCTCTCCCTAAGTTAGTGAGGATACCAAAATCATCACCTCTCTCACTGCTTGTTAACTTTTTGTTTTCACTTTAGTGAAATGACTATATGCATTTTTAGCATATAAAGACAGAGATATTTATTTTATCTTAACTTGCACTGTACAAGTTTGCTTTTGGTAATTATTGTACAGTGCAGTCAAGCACACAGCTACGCACTACGCAATTTGCATAGCTACGTGTAGTTGAAGCTGTACTTCACGTAGCTACGTGAAGTGCTACTACGCAAACTACGCCCGGGCTTAGTCAGGTGTTATTGTTTTTTTTCATTCTAGTAAACTTTATTTGTTAGGGGAATAAATTATTTATAGTTTACATATGATGTAAATCTTTTGTGGGGGGGGTTACTCTTTTACTTCATAATGTTTCCTTTGCTGCAGGGCCGCAGCCAGTTTTGATTGAAAATAATCTGCTGATAGTGTAACACACCAACAGATAGACGAGGTACCCTCACTTGTCCAACTAGTACTGTCAGTCTCGCCTCCAAGTCTATGCAGTCTGCAACTAAAACCCCTATGGACTAGGAAGGGTGTGGGTGTGTGAATTAATTAATTTCCATAGCATATACATTATGGCTCCCCCAAACTTCTTCTCCTACCTGTGATTGATGTTTATACTTAGGTGAAGCGATGGCTGCATGGTGATGGCTTGGTTTCCCAAGGTGCCATAGTGGTGGTAGTAGTAGTAGACAACGACAGTAGCATTTGCAAAAAAAAAAAATGAGACAGTCAGTCCCCTAAGGGAGACTAGGGAACGAGTAGTAGAAGTACAGTACACAAGAAGACTGCCAAACAAGAAACCATGATGATAAGCAATGCTAAAGTAAAATAAAACAGAATGTAGGGCTAGCTAAGTACAAGTTACAAACTGAAGTCGACTCGAGCTATGATTGTGAGGTGGACAAGCAGCTTCGTAACCTTTAGTGCTGGAACTAGGATGATTGATGACTCGATGCTGGCGATTATATTATGATGGATTGTGTTCCTCTGGAAAAAATTTGAATATCAAATAGTGTGCATGGGTAGGCACTCTAATCTCTATATATTGCCAATGTGGGCTAAGTATATATACTTAGAGCAGAAGAAAATCCTCGTCCTGCCTCGAGTTAGTGTTGCTTTCACCACATCCGCCCCAGCAATTGTGTGATCATTAATTGGTGTAAATTTAATTTAGTCACACCTCAATATAAATCACACAGCCCAGGGGAAGAGAGTTAGGGTTTGATGAATGGTTGGGAAGGGGGATTTGAGGGAAAGGTTTGACAAAGACAAACAATACACATGGACAATACACATTCATCTTGGCAGCCGACCATCATAACTCTGTTAAGGAAGAAAAAGGAAATGCAGCCATGATGATGACTTGATGATTAGTACGAGACTAGTACAGGGCAGTATATTAATAATATGCAATTGCTTTGCCTGTCTGCCCCCGGAGAACCCCAAGTGACATACATTTTATGTTCTGTTGTTCCGGGCTTCCTATTAAAGATAGCAAATAAAATTAAAAAATATATGTAGGAGTCAAATATAAGCAAACATAAACAACACACACAGTTGTAATGATTGAAGAGAAAAAATGAATCAAATGAAATGATACTATAATTATTGCCAAATTGGGAGTTGCATCTCAGCATTCCTCTTGGTCCTTCCTTGGACTGTCTGTCCGTCAATCTTGGGTGCCTGGTGGATGCGGTTTGGTAAGGTAAGTGTGAGTTGTTTTTCCCAGTATAGCACAGGGTAAAGGCTGGCCTGTAGATGGAAAAACAAAAAGGGTATTGAAAAATCAAGGAGAAAATTAAACTGCATAATTAAGGAGGAGTGCAACAAGAAGACTTTCAGAGGTGGCATGGCTAAATCATGTCTCTTTCAAGTAGTTACCTCCAAAAACCGGAACAGGCCCCCCCACCCAACTTCCACTTAGCTTTGAATTTGAGCCAGACAGCACTGAGCACACATACACACACAGCAACATAGCATTTTCCAAATGAAGTTTCAAAATCAATGCACCGCTGTCAGTCACACCACCACACTCACCTCCACCACTACACAGACATGTAGGTCTGGTGTTGTTGTTTACCTTTTAGGCCACTTCACGCCCCCAAGTTATTCCATCAATCATCTCCGATCTTACTGACTCTGACTGCGAGTATAGTATGGTCATCGTGTCCAACTCTGTAACAAAAGTGTCCCGAGTGAGTCCAGACAGGTCCAGACTCAAAATGCAATGGATCCGCCTGCAGTAGTACAATTTTGTTATTGAACAACAAGAAGGGAAAGATTGAGTCACTTTTTTTGTGTGTAGAATACTAGTAGACATCATACACAACAAACACCAATCACTCAGCGAGCAATGCATGCCATCATTTACCTGTTCTTCCGGGGCAGTCCCTCTAGGCTCAGAAAGGATAGAATATAGTCAGGTTTGGACTTTGGACTTGAGGCAGGCACACATTTCACATTTGTTGTATGTATTCTTCAGCCAATGTCTGGCTTGAGGGGAATGGATTTAGGGCGAGTCAGTATTCAGGAGGAGTGGACTTACTTCTTCACTGACTACACACAGTTGCAGCTCCAATCTGGCAATAAAGGAGTAAGACAGTGGTGTTGGATTTGTTGTGATTCGAACCAGAAAGACAGTGACACACACAAATAATAAAGTAAATGATATTCCTTAGCTATATCTTTTTTGGGGGCTTTTTTTTGGGCGTCAAAGGAAGAAAGAAAGTAACCGACAATCCTAGTTGTCAGGTAAGTAGAGTTCATCCTCAACCTCTGGTGGTTCACCCAGAAGTAGGTCACCTAACACACTACTTCCATGACCTGAGTCGCCATCATCATCTTCCTGCTGTCCTACTTCAGGTATGGTGTAATTGGGTGGTATAAAGTGCTGATCCATTTTGATCATGGTTAACCTCTCCACGTTTTGGGGTGAGAGACTGGTCCTTCTCGCTGTCAAAACAGCACCAGCAGCACTGAAAACACGCTCAGCAGAGACACTTGCCACAGGACGAGCCAGATAGTTTATCGCCAGCCTGCTGAGCACTGGCCATTGGCACAGTTTCCCATAACAATAAAGCAATGGGTTTTAATCAAAGTAGACCTCTGTTGGGTCATCCAGATAGGCCAGGACCCAATGCTCATGGGTGCTCTGCTTTGCTCAGCCTCTTTTGCCTTTGCCTCAGCACTGGACTTAAGCCCTACCCGCAGAAACCATTCCTGTGCCGATTTTGGGGCTGATGCTCCTGTTCTTGTTGTTATTGATGTTGTTCTTGGTGTTGTTGGTGGTTTTGGCTGCTGTGATCCAACCGCACTGTCCTCAGGCTCTGAAATTGAACTTGAAGCCGGCTGCCATGCAGTACTAGTTGTGCCCTGGAGGAGCAGGCCTCTGATTCACAGCCTTTCTTTTTCTAGCTGACTGGCTTGCACAGCTATCCAAGTTTTATAGCTGGCAACATCCCCGTCTGAAAAAGGAATGAAAGTGTGCAGTAATGGTTTGTACCATGGATCAAGAATTGTGGCACAAGTGTAATGGTTGGATGACACAATTCCTCTTTGCACCCTTGTATTTTCAGATAAGCAAAGGGTTAAGCTCTCCACCAACTCATATGCTTCTTTTTTTTCCTCCACACCTTTGTACATTGCAGACACCCCCGTCAGCTGTTCCTGTAGCATGTGGAACAATGGGATAGCTTGACCCATAGTACAGTCCTCCTTGCTGACTTCACGTGTGAAGACCTCGACAGTAAGTAGCACCTCTGTTGGGCATTTAACTAGGCACCATTGTCCATCTCAATGATCATGCCTTTCACAGTAGCATCCCCTCTTTGCATGACACATTCATTGATTGGTCCGTACTGCTCAAACAGACTTTCAAGCATGTAATAAGTTGAGTTCCAATGTGTTGGCACCTCCTGGATGAGTGCTTTAACTGGCATTCTAAATCACGTTGAATAATCCTCAGCTGCTTCCGGGCTTTAAAAGAATGGCTGAAATGTGTGCAGATTCTTCTGCAGGTGGTCAGTAAGTTGCCAACCTTGTCTTCTTTTTTCAGAACGTCTTGAACAATGATGTTAATGCAATGCGCCAAACACAGGACCCTGAATTTGCCACCATCGGCCATGGCCTTAACTATATTACTGCCATTGTCCGTGGCAACAAAACCAATGTTAAGCCCACTTGGTCACAGCCATTCAAAGACCTTGTTGCAAAGTCTTCCAAAATGTTTACAGCATTATGAGATTTCTCCATGGCGAACATGGCTACAGTTGCATGTTTCCTAGTTGCATTAAAAATTTCAGCAGTGTCAACATCTGAAGATGTCTATTCTCTAACCCCCACAAAAGAGATCCATTGTGCAGTGATGCACATGTAATCAGTGGCTTGGCAACTGGTCCACATGTCTGTTGTCAGGTGAAAAGTGTGAACAGCACTCTGCTGCAAAGCTTGTCCAAGCAATTCCAGCATGTCATGATGTAGTGCTAGAACAGCAACTCTGGTGAAATAGGACCGGCTGGGAACCTTCCATTTCAGGCAGATCGCTGCCACAAATTCAAGAAAACCCACCCCTTCCACACAAAAAAAAGGGAGGAGGTCCAGTGCTAACATTTTAGCCAGGTTCGCGTTGTACAAGCGTGCCATTCGGTGGTTGCGTTCGCACTGCTCCTCCGACCTAAACATGCTGAGAATGTGGTAGCCTGGATTTTTTTCTTTTTTGGTGCCACTGATGCAGGTGACTTCTTGAGGCCAGATATTAGGCTCAATGCGCATTTTTTCGTTGCAGTACTCTCTTGCCTTGGACCCCTTGGTGTACTCTCAGCCTGACTCTTGTGCCATTGCGATGTTGCTGATGATGATGTGGGCGGTACCACTGCACTGCTGGGGACAGGGCTGCTTTGTGTAACAGAGAAAATGTCTCCCTCTTGTTCACCTTCCACTGTGATCAGATCTTCTTCTTCATCCCCTCCACCGACAACACTTGCAGTTTTTGGCCGCTAAGGTGAGCCTCCCACTGGATCAAGTGGTGTTTTCCCAGATGGGTTGTTTGGCCTCCAGTACTATAGTTTGTATCAAGCTTACCCCGACTAACACCTACTCCACAAATGGACCATATAGCAATGTTCCCCTCCTTTCTGCTAACAGAAAAGAAGTCCCAAACTGGGGAGGTAAACTTTGTGACGCTGCTGGTGTCACCTGCAATGTCGGATGAACTGGTAGGTGAGCGTTACGTTTGACTCTCTGCAATACCTACTTCTACTGGGGTGGCTGTTGTGGTGGGTGTAGATCGCTGCCAGGACTTAAATACGGAAGCTGTAGGTGGGGTTGGTGGTATCTGTGCCACATCCCTCACAGCAATTTGGGATGGGGTAATGTCGGTCTCTACTGGCGCGGGGCTAACGTCCATGATGACTGGCTCGTCATCATCATCCTCCTCTTCTACTTCTACCTCCATAACTCTAAGGCTTTCTGGAACCTTCTTTTTCCCTAGCCTCACCTGGCGTGTCTCCCTCTCAGACTGAGGTGGCTTCCAAGTGGGGTCTAGATCATCAGAAGGGGGGCTTACAGAAGAAGTTGATGGACTAACCCTCCTTTCCCTTGCTGGGGATCTGGAAGACAATGGATCTTCAGAAAGAGTGGCTTGCTCTTCTTCTTCCTCTGCAGGAAGCTTGATCTCCTGAAATGCCCCTACTTCAGGAGGAACAACTTCTATTGGGGGTGGCTGCGGCTGTTGTTGCCCACTTATCTGAGTTTCCTGCATGCAAGTCAATTTCAACATCACTGCTCGTCGGCTTTGGACTCGTGATTAGACTGGCTGCCTCCGCGACAGACATGGGCTTGGGCCTAACTTGGTGGGGTGGGTCCACTGATGTGGGGGTGCTGCTCTCAGCTTGCTCCCCGAACACCGCTGCTGCAGGAGCAATTTTTGGTTTCCCAAAAAAGGTCTTGTGCGACCTACCGTTCTTGGTAAGTGGCAGTGCCTTCTTCTCACTGGCAACTTTCTTGGTACTGGACCTGATACCTTTCTTTGGGGCCATCTTGAAGATATCAGCATGCAGTGGCACAAGTTGAAGAGATGTCTGTGGTCAGTCACACATCACGTGACATCGTGCGCAGGCCTTCTGTCTGGCAGTACAATGGGTGATGTTCTCTCCTCCTCTTTTGTACACCTAATTTCAAAGAAGCAAGAAGAACAACAGTGATGTGGTTCAATTACTACTAGTACAAACAAACATAATATAACTTAGTGTGTGGTCACACTTGTTAGCGCTATTATTAATTATTATTATTAAATTTATTACCTCAGGTATTAAAACAACTAACAATACAGTGTAGCCATTTGTGAGACTTTGACAACAACAAGGGCTTTCATGGTGTACTGTACAGTACACTCAGGAAGGATAGGAAAGAAGAGGAACAACAACAAAAATACAAATGTAACGGTTTGGCATTGTGCATCACATGGGATGCAGCATTCATGGAGCTGCAGCTGACAAATGACAGTGGATGGAAGCAATAAGCCAAGAGTAACAAAGGAAAGACATGCAGGCCTATGGCAAAATGACACTAACTGCCACCACAAAATGGCCGCCAGCCACAAAAAACAGGAGGCCTGGAAAACAATGAACTTAAGCAGGCCTATATGGACACAGACTTTACAAAATGGCCCCTGGCCACATGGGGGGGCTCAGCCAAGGCAAATGCTGGCCCACTATTACAAACACACTCACACATTGGCCAGACAAAGGAGGCATGCTAAACAACACAGCTTTAATGCAACAATGCCAAAAGCAAAAATCCACAGGGCTAAAAAAGTTTTTCAAGTTACAATAACCACCACACACATCCAACAAGGGCATTTATTTAACACACATGAAAAATAGTGAAATACCATTTTGCATTTCAATCCAATGCCGTCCATCCCCTAAATGATATTTAAATTCAACAGACATCACAGAAACAGTTGTTCGATGCACCAATGAGTAGCTCTGGGCCTATTGGTTGGAAAAACCATTGGCAGACTTGGACACATAGTGAATCAATTCAGATCAATAATATTGCAAATTTATTAGAAAATGTAGTTAACTGTGCTTCATTTTTTGCTGGATAAAAGAAGAAAATATTGCATGCAAAACAGCAACCAGCAAGAAGGCATGGCCACCACAAAGAAGGCTTGCAGGCCTAATGCAGAAGCACACTGGCTGCCCCTCCACAAAATGGCCGCCAGCCACATGGCCACAAGTCACAATAACAACAACATTCAGGAGGCCTGGGAAAACAATGAACTCAATCCAAGGCAAATATAGCCCATTATTACAAACAAACACACTCAAACATGTGCCAGACAAAGTAGTCAAGCTAACAACACATCTTTAATGCAACAATGCCAAAAACGAAAATCCACAGGGCTAAAAAATGGTTTGCAGTTATTACAACCACACACATCCAACAAAGGCACATGAAAAAAAAGTGAAATACCACAAAAAAACACATTTTGTATTTCAATCCAATGCCATCCATGCCCTAAATGATGTTTAAACTCAACAGACACCACAGAAAAAGTTGTTTCATGCATCCATGAGTAGCTCTGGACCTACTGGCTGAAAGGCCTATTGGCAGACTACTGGGCTACATAGTGAATTAAATAAATATTGCAAATTGATTTCAAAAGTTGGAGAAAATGCAGTGAACTGTGCAACATGTTTCCTTTATAAAAGAAGAAAAATTACTGAAAAAGAAACAACTAGGCCCCTACTGAAACTACAAGCCACCCACCATAATAAATTTAAAAAAAACATGAACACTACAAAAACCTAGGTGCATGGCCCCAATCAAACAAACAACCCCAATTTTCCAACTTACTTGTGAAATCTCAGATTCAAAAGACCTCAACTCCAATGATATATGATGCAGCAGGCACAAAGAGTGATCCTTCCAGCTCCAAATCCAAATGAAAAGTGAGCAGGAGATGGACAAAGCACTTGGAGGAGCCTGCTGGACAGGAACAGGAAGTTGGAGACTCTGGGGTACTTCCTTCCTCTTAAAAAAAAAGAAAAAAAAGGAAAAAGGACTCCTTGCACAAAGAAGTACAGACAAATGTCAATCTGAGGAGTTTTTTTACTCTAAATTGTCATTTCGAGAAGGTTGTGATGCTGCCCGGGAGGGAACCTTCTCCAGATTGTAGCTTCTGCGTGTTCGGGATCGTGTTCTTCACAAAACTTCTCCCAGAGGTCCGATGGCACGTCCGAATGACGTGTTCACGATCGTAAACTCTCGCGGGACCATGCGGATACCTAGCAAATATCGTGGCGCTTGCGCACGGCTCAGGAAATCTCATCAGCGATCGCAGGCACCCAGTAAGTCGCTCTCGCGCACGCAGAAACGCATTTCGGGGGCACAAACAAAAAAAACTCTGCTCCATTGCGGAGCGTGGAGTTTTTGCCAACTCCGCGTTCTACACGGAATGCGGAGTTACCAAAACTCCGCAAACTCTGTGAGTGGAGCGGAGTTTTACGCCCATGGTTAGCTATAACTCCAACAGCAGACATTTCCCAAAGACATGCATATTAAATTGAAGCAGTACTACCAATTTTACTGTCAAGCAAACAACACAATAACATTCCCAAAACAATTCAGAAGAATGCTGAAAAAATAAGTAAGCAAAAATACACCAAAATTGAATCAAATCAGATAAGGGAAACTAGAGATAAGCACCTAGATAAAGTAGAGCACCAATGGAAAGTTTCAATTCACTGGTGACAGAGATTAAGGCACAGTTTCAAGTCGGATGGAGTGGAGGTCAGAAAAACAAAGCAGGATGCCCTGGTCAACGTTTTTACCTTTGAATATAGTCTTATTTCTGGTAGTCAAAGTCTTACAGTGGGCAAGGTCCATGGCTGAAACCAACGAGGGTCCATTTCGCAAGGGCATCCTGGCACAGACGAGCAGAGAGAGTTAAACTTCAACAGCTTTGATTCCCTTTATAAGCTCAAAGGAAGGGGATAGGCTAGTTTATAGGTGAAAGATCTACCTCCCTACCGACTTTCCTTTCTTTCCTTTATCTTCCGACCCTGTAGCAAATAAGCCAGTGAGGAATGCAAGGCTCTGACTGGAGAAGACCAGGAAAGTATCTGCTTGATAGATTCCTGACCCTGATTGTGCAAGGTTTTTAATCCAAAACACAAGGATTTATAGGTAATGTGTCTCTGTAGGAAGCCAGTGTAAGGCTCATAGATGTCTGGAAATATGAGCTTGTTGAGTGAAAATGGTAGCACTGTTTTGCACTAACTTAAGGCCCTGCAGTGCATAGGATGGTAACCTGTGATACAAGGCATTGATATTCTCAAGATAACATCCAATTACTGCTGGAATGATGGGATATTGAGCTTCTTTGGGAACGGAAGGAAACATTTTCTTTTTTTTAATATTTATTTATTATTGAGCAGAATTATAACAAAAGCCGTAAATCTTCAAAAATCACAATGAATATACTTATTTATAACTCGTAAAATTGAATACTTATTCTTATCTTACACCAGAAATCAACCATTTTTTCCCTTCCTTTTTTCTTCTCTTTTTTTTCCTTTTTCTTCTTTCTTTAAAATGTCATCCGTTGAAGGCGTAAAGCTATTGCCTAGCCAAAGTGCAGATAATAAAGTGCAGTGCTATCAATCCTTCCAAATCCCAGATCAGTTTAAAAAAAAAATATGAGTTTTTCCAAAACATTATACAGAGTCTGTAAGTATAATACATTCCGATAGAGAAACTAATTCATTGAAATATTGGGTCGCTTTGAGTATTCCCCACAAAAAAACATACAATGATTATAAATTATTGGGTAGGTAGCTAACCCAAAAGTGCATATAAAGCACCCAGGCTCCCAAACCACACAAGCGTCAGCTCTGCCCATACCATCTTATACATGATCAGACTATTAATTTAATCTTAATACATAGAAGTCTAATTCATAACATTTAGATCTGCTATTCCTTCATAATCCGTTCATTATTACCTCTTGTCCCGAGGCGATAGACCTTATGTAGAACCAGGAGTTTAACATCCCTCTTCAAGCTAAAGTGCTGTGCATTTAACTCCCCTAAAGTGCTTCTCTTATCTGTTTCCCAATGAAATTCATCCACGCCCTACTTCTGTGCTCTGAGACCAAGTCTCTATTTAGCTATCCCTTCTCATTATACCTGCATATAAATAGCCATAAGAAATTATCAAATAGAATGCAATGCTTTCAACGATTCCCCTAATATCATAATTTTATCATCTATATTAAATTCATTACTTGAACTTCTACTTTGTCCATATATTTCCAAACTGCTGAAAATCTTTTTATAGCACCTACCTTTTTTGCATAAGCTTCCTCAAATGTTTTTGTGCGTAGCATTTTTTTATACCAGTCTAAATAAACTGGGGCTTTAGTTATCCTCCAATTCTGAAGGATCAGGGATCGTGCCATTAAAAAGGGTATTGCTATAAATGCTTCCTCTCCTTTGGAAACACACCTTAAAAATATGAGGGAGATAGAATAGAGGATGATGGCAGCTATGGCGAATCCCACCTAGCGTAACCGCAGGTGACCGCATTGCCCCTCTCCCCTGTCTAAGAGCTGTTTCTGATTCCAGCAGCGGAGCGAGGAGACTCCGAGACACGGAGGCAGACACAGAGGTGCCCAAAACCTGCATCTAGCTTGTGCAGCGGATGAGTGTGCATCCTGGGATATCGCGGAGGCCCTTCCCGCTCCTAAACGGACCCCCTTGCCCAGAGGGGGGTCCACGGAAAAGAGAGTGCAGCGGTGGCAGAGGACAGTCTGGCCAGCTGCAAAGTCAGATGACGAAGGGATAGAGGCCATGCCTCTTTCTCACGGACTGGCAACGCAAGGTGAGCGGGTTTTCTAGGGCCCAGAGACATTCTGTTTTTTTATTTTTTTATGCTGCTGCCTGGATGCCCCAAGAGATCTCTCGGTGGGCACTAATTTGGATGCTGTGGAGTACTGTCATGCTGGCAGAGAAGGCAATGGGAGTGGAGCTCTGGGGAAAAGGAAATAGGATTTTGTGAGACTCAGGCAGTCATTGTCTGACTTTTTTGGGTCTGTGGAAAAAATCAAAAGGATTATCAACTGCTAGCAGGCGCTATGGAGCTGTGGGGGCACTCTCTGAAGCAGTGAATGCTACTTGGGAGGCGTTGCCATATCGCTTAAATCTACTATGGTTTTTTGTTAGGGGTCGGTAGTATTGTTTTTTTTTTATGAGCAGCAGCAACCTTTTATCTAGCCCTTTGGTGTTCGTTGAAGGGTTGAATTTGAGACTTTTTGAGAAAGCGGTAAAAGAAGCAGGCATATAACTTTGCATATCTGGATGTGATTGGGGCAGCTATCTTCCTTATAAGAAAAAAAAAACATTGCACTTTGACTTTCTGCCCCTTGTCATGATGGGGAAGCATTTAAAGATTGCCAATGTAATGGCTCATGTTGACTCAAATGTGGGTTTTAAATCTAAAACTCGAACAGCTCAGATGAAGACAGCTTCAGCAGCACAAGAGCTGAACGGTCGCAAAAAGCTCACCGAGGGTCAGCCCCAATATCAAGCCTTCGAAGCTCAGAAGACGATGTGGTGGATCACGGAGTGGGGGTTAAAGGTGATCAAGATTTGGAAAATTCCCAGCCGGTAAGGCCGGCTGAGGAATTAGGTGCTGAGGGGTTACCCCTGGCTCAATCTGGCTTAGCCGGTAAAGTGGATATTTCTAGCGAAGACAGCTGGATATCAGGAAATATAGAGGAGAGGTTGAATCAGGAGAACTCAAAGGAAGATTCCTCCAGTTCGTTTCAAGGGAAAACTAAGGAATACCCATTATTTTTAAAATCTAAAATATCCTCATCGCTTGCACAAGCTCAAGTTCAAGAGCAAGAGCTCATCAGTAATATGCAAGCAAGCGTGCCACAATGCGTTCAAGCTCCTACTTCGCCTCAGATTGTATTGGAAAAGAAAAGGGGCCTCTCCGGCCCCTAGAACAGCAGAAGTCTCTATCCTCCATCTTGGGTAAAATTCCAGAGGCAGGACAGCAAGATTAGACTCAGACTCGGCTAACATCAGAAGAACCCTTAGGAAAACAGACATCAGAGGAAGGGGGCATTGTCCAATATGACATTAAAACCATGCTAAATCTTATCTTGGATGAGATACGTAAGCTGAAAGCAATGCAGGCAAGTGAGATAGCAGCATTACTTCTTTGCTTGTCAATAATCGAAGAAGCAGTTGGTAGCTATCCGGCAAGAATGCAAGAGGCCGAATACCGGATATCCCAGCTTGAAGATCAGATGACCACGATGCAGCACCAGGCTGCATTGGATACAAAACAGAAAAACTTACTTGAAAGTAAGCTGGAAGAGCTGGAAAAACACTCTTGACGCTCCAGTCAGGGTTCCGGAAGGTTGTGAAGGATCACAAGTGCATCAATTGGTCGAGACATTTATCAAGGACAATGTGTTGCCCGAATTCTCAGGCGATCTTATTATCACAAGGGCACATAGGGGCCCAGCCCAGTCCTATCCATACTCAAAGTTGTCGCGAACAATCTCAGTGAACTTCGCAGATTTTCGGGTCAAAGAACAGATACTGACCAAGGCCATTCAAAAGAGACAATTTTCAACTCGCGAAGTTCCTAGTTGCCGCATTTTTTTTTATACGTCTGCAGCAGCGGCTCATCGTCGGAAGGCATTTGTTAAACTTCTGTACTTGTTTAAGGCACAGGGGGCTCAGGCGGCTATAGCCCAGCAATCTAAGCTACGAGTCTTGGTGCAAGGGAAATTTCATATGTTCACAAATCTCGATGAGGCTCAAGAACTGCTACAGAAAATTACTACTGAAAAGTAGATAAGGAAAGAGAATTGGGGATGGTTGCAGTTTATTTTATGTTGGATTGGCTGTTTTTTTTATTTGATGAGATGAGGAGGAAGGGACAGGTCCCTTTAGGGTGCAATACCATGGCACCCAGCTTAGGGGTAACTCAGGGGGGAGAGGCAAGTGGTATGGTGGACTATTCCCCAATGGCCAGGGGTTGGAGGGGACACAGGGAGTTGGTGAGGGTTAGGGAGGATGGGGGAGGGGGAAGGTCTGGGAGCAAGAATGAAAAAAGAGCAGAATTTTAGTGGAAAGAGCAATTATGAGGTGAGAATAACTCAGAGCAATACATCAACAATGTATACAATTTATTTTTTTGAGACGGTACAAATTAAAACTGTATTGGCTACTGGTTTTACCCTTGAGGCGAAATGGATCTTAAAGTAAGGATAATCTTGATCAATGTAAATGTAGTGTCCAATAAGCAAAAATATGGTGGATTGATTAGATGGCTAACTTCCTTTTCTCCTCAGATTTTATATCTTCAGGAGACCCATTTAAAAACAAACACATCTAAACTTTTTATCCCCAAACATTATTCAAAGGCGTTCTTCGCCTCTGCTGGGTTAGCAGTAAGAGGGGCAGCCATTTACTTTGGGCAAGGTATTGATTGGGAGATCTCTCAAGTTTTGAGAGACCCCCAAGGGTGGTGGATTTGGGTTACTGCTGGGGTGAATGGGAAGTTCTTTAATTTTGTAAATTACTACGCTCTGGTAGAAGAGGATCCTAAAGCCCTCATGAGGATTAATGAGTTGGTTAGAGGGATGGGGGTTTAGGGAGTGATTTTAACCTTATTCAAGACTTGAAAAGGGATACCTCTTATAAAGCAAAAAAACAACTGAAGCCTAAGACTAAAAAAGTATTGGATTGTATAAAACAGGATCATCATTTAATGGACCCATGGCGTAGGGATATTTCACAAGTACCTTGTTTCTCTCGTCGATTTCAGACAGCTTCTTATATTGATTTCTTTCTTATCCCTAGATATATTAATTATTTAAGCGCTGAAATTAGGGCCAATTCATTCTCAGACCACTCATTGGTTATAATTGAGATTATAACAGAGACAACAAGGAGGGAGAAGTCCAGGTGGCAGATGGCTCGTCTCCTCCTCTTGAATCCCCAATGCGTGGAGGATATGAAAAAATGGAAAAAAACATTCTTCCAGGAGAATAAGGGTACAGCAGCTCTATTTTCGGTCTGAGGCGCCTTCAAGGCCACATTGCGGGAACAGTTGCTGGCTTTTTCGGCCTCGCAGTCTAAAAGCTCGGAGGGCACGAATAGCTGAATTACAACAGGCAGTTGATACTGCTTTAATGTGTAGACATAGCGGTTTAAGACAGCGCTCTGTAGCTGAGGAACAATTAATTAAAGCTAAGCAGGAGTTAAGAGAATTTTTTATTCTCAAAGAGATAACTAGTTCATGGACGTTCCAGCACCGCGTATACGAAGAGAGTCAGATGTTTGGAAAATTGCTCGGTTGGTCAAGCAGAGTTAAGCAGGAGGCTGCAGTAATAACAGAATTGGAGGAACCAAAGTCAGGGGTTTTGGTTACCGACAAGGAAAAGATCGCACATTTTTTTTTAGACCACTCCCATAAGCTATATGCAACAAAGTATACGGCTTCAAACGAGGCGATAAGTCAGTATTTTGAAGGTATCAAACTTCCGCAGCTGACAATTAAGCAGACAGAGGAAATAAATCCCGAAATTACAATAACAGAAATTAAGAGTGCCCTAGCCTCAATGCCTGGTGGGAAGGCTTCAGGCAACAATGGCATTCCAACCGAGTTTTATAAATTATTTTCAGAGGAATAAGCACCTTTTTTGGTAGAGCTTTTCAACTATGTGAAAGTGGGGGGTAAAGTTGCAACTATTTTCAAAGAATCTACCATTGTTAGCTTCGTTAGAAAGGATAAGAGCCCTAAAAAGGTTAACTCATACAGGCCGATTAGCTTGTTGAATGGCGACTATAAAATATTAATGAAAATTTGGGCGAATAGTTTTTCTCCAGTAGCGCAGAAGGTGATCCACAAGGATCAGACGGGATTTGTCTCAGGAAGATATATGTCATCAAACACTGGGTTTTTAGTTCAAGCACTTGATTTTTTTAACGCCAACAAACTTCCTGTTCTAATAATGATGGTCAACGCTGAAAAAGCATTCGATTTATTTAACTGGGAGGCTCTTTTTTATGTTCTTAGAAGGTTGGGGTTCCCAATACAAATAATTCAAATGCTAGGAAACTTATATCAAGGGGCCCAGGCTCAAGTTTTTATAAATTCTCGTTTAGCAGGGAAGGTGGATATAAAGTGAGGAACTGGCCAGGGCTGTCCCCTATCCCCCGCATTGTTTACCTTTTTTATAGAACCTCTCGCTGGTAGGATTAGTGCTAATCCGGAGAAAAAGGCACCATTGGAGGGTATGCCCAAATTAAAACTGTTTGCAGATGATATTATTCTCTATCTCAGACCTGAGGAACATAATATAAAAATAATGTTGACAGAGTTTGCGCAGTTTGAATCTATTGGGGGATACAAAATCAATCATAATAAAACTGAAATCCTGCTACTCAATGCAGGCTCCCAAATTCTTCCAACTTATCTTCAATGGCAAGCCTGCTCCCCAGAGCCTATTTGATACCTGGGGGTATATGTTACAAATCGTTATGAGGAACTTTTTCAATTGAATTATGGAGCGATGGATATTAAGATTAGAAATGTATTAGATAGATGGACACGTCTCCCGCTTACATTAATTGGTCGGGTTGCTCTTATAAAAATGTCTATTTTACCATTATTAATTTTATCTTTTTACAAATGTACTGATAAGAATTAATGTCATATTTTAAGGAGTTGGAAGCAATGTTTCGTCAATTTATTTGGAGGAAAAAGGCGTCAAGGGTAAAATTGTCAGTACTTCAACTCAACATTAGTCAAGGGGGGCTGGCACTCCCCCAAGTTGGAATTTATTATGAAGCTACTTTCTTGGATATAATGGCTTGTATGCTAGATGGCAAGACATCGCTGGATAGTGTTTTTGTGGATAAAATGGTGCAGGAACCAGAATCTCAGATTCCTGTTTTTATCAAGACCCTCAAGCTCCCAAAGAGAACTAGATACAAGACACTACAGGAGTTTGGGGTCAGGCTACAGTCATTTTATTCTCTGAAGACTCAGACAGAAGGATATGAGTATTTGAAGCTTACACAATGTAAAAATTCGGGTCTGTATATGCAGAATAGCCAGATAAAATTCTGGGAAAGTAATGGTTTCAGAGAACTTGGCCATTTTATAGTAGGGGGAGGTATCTAAAATGGCAGGAGATTCAGGCTAGGTGTGGAACGAGTTGCAAGCCCTTTTCTTTAGGGTTTTTTCAGATTATTCAACTTTTGAAAAAATACTGCTCCCCATCTAGTTCCACTTCAGTGCCCGTACTGGCAGCCCTCTACAGAACTAAGCTAAGGTGGGGTTGGAAACTGGTACAGACTTTTGCAGAGCCCAAGGGAATGTTCTATAGTAATAAGCTTTTTAGATAAAATTTCCCAAGAAACACATTGCACTTTTTCAGAGTTTGAGTGGCAGGGGATTTCACTGAATGGCAATAAGACATTAAGGGCGGCAAATTTTAAAACAATGACATTTGTATCCCACGGGATGGCTTACTATACACCAAGAGCTTTACATAAGATGCATACAGAAAAAGAAGATAGGTGCTTTCGTTGCCATCAACTGGACAGGGGTGATGGCTCCATATTTTGTTTACTTGTCCGCTCTTAACCCAGTTTTGGGAGAAAGTGTTCTCCGCCCTCAATGATGGCCTACAGAGAAAATTAAAACCAGAGGCGGAAATAGCACTTTTTGGGGTAGTAAGACAGACCCAAAATGCTCCAATTTCCAAAGGAAGGAAACGTTTTCCTAAAGCCCTTCAAATAGTGAAAACAAGAGCCCGACACCTTAATAATATGAGGGAGAAAGGTAAATTGCTCATCAAAAATCACCTTCCAGTGCTCACTGAAGCAACAGCTCTTGACTCCAAAAACTCCTAGGAGGAAAAACTAGCATTTTGTAGCTGGTGAAGTTGCTTTGCCACTGCAATAGATTTGTTGTTTCAGCCACAACTAAGGTTTTGCCTTCAGACTTAGTTATCCTTTTTGGTTCTCAAAATCCTGCAAAGGGGCAAAGTTAGAAACATTAGCTGGGTAGAGGTCTACAAGGCCCATTCCCTTTACTGCGAGGTTCCACTGAACCCATTTCATCACAGCAAAATTGCCCAAGTGGGACGAATCTGGTTATATTGTCCACCTAGTGTGCAACCTCTCTGAGCATCAATATATATGCATCATAATATATATACGCATAATAAATATTACAGGAAATAATTCACAGGCCACTTTTCTGTGAACTACGAGCTTTGAAACCACACACGTAATATATATATATATACCTTACCTTTATATACCTACCGTTACAATATTTTGGTAGCTGATGATTTGTCCATGATATTCTCATAATATACCTTACTGTGGCAAAGGTATTGTACATGGCAGGCATGTCCTCAACACACATCTTCTGAAAATGATCTCCATGCAAATGTATATATTGAAAAAAGGGGGCCATGAACACACCCATGCCTCACCCTGCAATCAAATCAAATTGTTACTGTTAACACTACAATATAGCAATTTTTATTCTCGTTGACATTTCACATGTATCACAGTGAGACTCATAATATTATATGAAAGATCACCACATTGAGCCATTGTCATCCACTTTCTTTGCTGAACCAGTATATATAATTTTCTGGTGAAGTAAAAAATATGGCATCCCTCTACCCATAAGGTCACTAAAGCAAAATGGCTCCCTTGGGCTTAGTTGAAATGCTTGTATAAAACCTAGCCTAGAACATGGTTATAATCTGCTTCAACCTAGTGGAGAAATTGCTTGTGAAGGACTCGAGCAAATAATTTTGTAAAGAAGACTGAGCATAGAAAGCAAATAATGATTAGAGCAGATCCATTGAATGATCTCTACTTATGAATGGGAATGCGTTTGGAACCCATCCAGCCTTTTAAGGACTGTTGATTTCACTGTTGTGACTTGAAAGAGTTTTAGAATTAAGAATGTCTACCATCTATGGCACAAACCAATATTGTTAATAATCCAGCAATTAGAATAACCAGAGAAAGATTTCTTAGAGGTGTCCACGTAAATGAACACATCATTGTTCCTGAAAAGACTCAATAAATAACATCTCTAGCCTACGTAAAACCTTCTAGGAAACAATTGATGAAGACCCCTTCACCAAATGGTTCACACACAATTTTCAGATGGAAAAACCTCAAACTTCAATTATTGGTATGTGACTATCATTTAATAATCAACTGCTCCCCGAGTTGCCATCCTCCTGAGTTTCCATCTTAACAATTCAAGATTACTTCCTACATCATTAATCATGTTTTTTTATCATGCATTTTATTAAAAAGTGATGAAGTTTGCAAAAGTCTAGCCGAGCATGTTTAACTCTACAAATTAGGGGCATAATCCTTTTTCCTTTTTATTTCCCAATGATGCCATGTCAGTAGAGGTATTCAGACTCAGATGCCAATGCATCTCCATTGTAATCAGGCCCTTAGTCTCTCTTTGGATCTTGGATTCCCCTAGCCGGTGGCAAAAATCTTTGAGCAGATTCAACCTGATTTTCTTGCCCAGCGAGGTCACGCCTGGTGTGGATTGACTTGGGTGGTTGGTTCTGGTCCTCTAGAGGTCTGGAAATCCAAAAAGTTTTTCTAAGTCCACATTATTAAGATATTTTAGAATAAGTCCTTCTGGGCACAATTACGGCTCCCAGAACCTCAGGAATAGCTCTTAGGAATCAGAACTCACTTCATCATTGACCATCAGTAGAGCCCATTCCTCTTCCAACTGCAACTGGACACTGGTCACTCCATGCAAAACACTTTTTGCAAGGCTTTGGTATTTCGTAGCCACACAAGAGGTAACCCAACTGACCCTTGGAGCCCACTTCTACGTTATGTGTACTAGAGGGAGTAGGTCTAGCCCTTCAGGTTTCCTCATTGGTTGCAAATGGCAGGTACTGCCTTTTGATCTTCTACAGGCCCAGAAAGGTTCGGATGAGCTGAGAGGCGTTCCAGCTTTATAGGTTTCAATAGATAGTAGTAGGAGGGACTCTTCGACACTCTCTAACCAATAAGGAAAAGTTCCTTGGGGCAACCCTACCCACTTTTACAACACATACTTTCCCAGAGTGCACTGCTGTAGGGGAAATCCAAGATGGCACAGGCCTTCTGCCCTTGGAGGGAGCTTGTGTGAGCATTAGGGTTGTGTTTAGGGCAATGTACAGAGTCCCCTAAGCTACAACAAACTAATTCCGGGACCAACTCCCCCTCCCACTGGGACAGAGTCAGGCTGACTTCCATGTGTCCTGGGATCAAAGAGTTTCCCCCTCTCAGGTCTCTTCTCCTTAACTCTGCTCCTTCAAGTTATTCAAGTTCCTTAAACCTCCCCAGCTACCATTCCTCACTCTGCCTATCCTGTCACCAGTACTAGGCCATTGCCCTGCTCAGGGAGCAGTTTTCACACTTCTTTAAGGTCAAGCTATGACAACGGTAGCTGATGGCAAACTAATGCAAATAATCCTCCAGGAGACTCAGGGAGGGAAAAGTGACTTTCTAAGTTAGTTTTCCTAAACATTTATTAAAAAATCTAACTTCAATATTCAATTAGATTTTAATAAATATTAAAAATAGCTGTTGAACTTTTAGCCCAAACACAATATAGAAACATTAATATAATAATCTGTTCTCTAGTTTCCTACATGATAACCAGATCCTTCCTCAGTTTTTTAAGGGTTTGTCAAAATAGGGACATAATACATTAACCCCTTTCATATGCATGACGATATGGTTCCGTCATGTGCCACAGGGGTTGTGTGCTGAGGAGGGAACCATTCTGTCCTCTGCACATGAGCACCAAATCCCTCTGCTGTAAACAGCAGAGGGATTCCCTTTTATTTTTTTCAGCCTCAGGAGCAGGGGAAGCTCCCGAGACAATTTGTTTTTTCACTGTAATGGCAATCAGCGCAGATGGTGCACTGACATCATTACACTGAAAGTGAAAATGAAATGAGCCAATTGGCTTGTTTCACTTTCACTGCCTAAGTGCTTGTGGGGCTATTTCAGGGCCCTGAGCACGTAGGCAGATGGAAGAGGTTTCAATCCCCTCTTTCCAATGGTACCCTTCCCTAGTGGATCCCTGATTGGGGATCCCTGGAGGAGGGTGATCTCCAAGCAGAAATCTACCCACGAGACACCAGGAAGGGGGAGTGGCCCCTTGGGCAAGGGCTTTTGCCCCTCATACATTTTGGCCATATTTAGTCTTTTTGCCCCATTAGACACCACAGATTTCTTTTTAATACTGAGGGGTGGGGGCTGCCCTAAATGGGCATTAAAATGACCCAACCCCTCGCAAACATTCACACAGTCTTTCTGCCCCCCCTGGGACTTAGATGGGGCAACAGCCCCTGATCTGCCCCCCGTGGGGGCAAAAGCCCACTAGGCACCAGGGATTATTGTTTTTTAATAAAAGAGGGGTGGAGGCTGCCCACAATGGGCATGCCAATGTCCCCACCCCCAACACAAAAGGGAAAGTCTTTCTGTCCCTTCCCGGGATGGCAGTTGGGGGTTGTTACCCCCGATCTGCC
Source organism: Calotriton arnoldi (assembly GCA_963921515.1). Classification (NCBI taxonomy): domain Eukaryota; kingdom Metazoa; phylum Chordata; class Amphibia; order Caudata; family Salamandridae; genus Calotriton; species Calotriton arnoldi. Next base: position 1,317,305 of record CAWUFW010002051.1, read on the forward strand.
TCCCCGGGGGGGGTCAGAAAGCCCACTAGACATCAGGGATTCTTTTTTCTTTCAAAAAGAGAAGTGGGGGCTGCCCGGAATGGGCATACAAATGCCCCCACCCTCTAAAAACACAAAAAGGACAGTCTTTCTTTCCCCTTGGGAGGCATATTTTATATGCCCTCCAGGGGGGCACAAAATCACCTAGACACCACAGATTATTTTTTCTTTCAAAAAGAGGAGTGGGGGCCACCCAGAATGAGCATGCCAATGCCCCCACCTCCCAAGAAAACAAAAATGACAGTCTTTCTGCCCCCTTGGGGGCCAGATGGAGGCTATTTTCCCTGATATGACCCCAGTGGGGCAGAAAGCCTGCTAGGCACCATGAATTATTGTTTTTTTATGAAAGAGGGGTGGGGGCTGCCCAGAATAGGCATGCCAATGCCCCCACCTCCAGACCCTAAGGATTACAGTCTTTCTGCCCCCCCCAGGGGCATATGGGGGTTATTACCCGCGATGTGCACCCGGGGGGCAGAAAGCCCACAAGATACCATGGATTTCTTTTTATAAAAGAGGGATGGGGCTTCCCAGGATGGACAAGCCAATGCCCCCCAAATAATAGGCACAGTCTTTCTGTCCCCAGGGGGGCATATGGGGACAATAGCCCCAATCTGCCCCCTGGGGGGGTAGAAGGCCCACTAGGCACCAGGGACTACATTCTTTTCTTAGTATAGGTTTGGGGTCTGCCCAGAATGACCCCACCCCTCCATAAAAAATAGGCACAGTCTTTCTGTCTTTCATGTCAATAGCCCCAGATCTGCTGCCCCCAGGGGGCAGAAAGCCCACTAGGCACCAGGGACTAATATTTTCCTTGTGCAGGAGTGGGGGCTGCCCTGAAGGGGCATGGTGATGCCCCCACCACCCTCCCAAAATTTGAGCACAGTCTTTCTGCCACCCCTGGGTGGCAGATATGGGCAATAGCCCCCGAACTGCGCCCCTGGGGGAGCAGAAAGCCGACTAGACACCAGGGGCTATTTTTGCTTTGTGTAGGGTTGGTAACAAACAACAATGTCTGAAGGGTATCGTTTCAAAGGACAAATATAAAAATATGTGTAATGACACAGTTAATTATACAGGATTGAATCCATAGGGGAAAGAAACCAGGGAAACATTTCATGTAAGCGTAGAATATATTTCATGTAGTATACATGTTGGACATATTAACTTCATATGTTCAAGCACATGGGTCAGTAGCACTGCGTTACATTCAATGGCATGTCACCAACAAAATACTGTGCACAAGTGCTCGTGAAGTGTAGTGACGGCGCAAGTGACACATGACGTGGTATAAACAGTGAGAATGATGGGCGCAACAGCAAGTAAAAAAACACGATTTACATGTTCAGGATACCGCAACAATAAATGACAAGAGAAAACAATTTTAAATGTGTAGGGTATCCGTGGGTAGGGGCGCCAAGAGTTCCACTGTGGGAGTCGACGGCGTTTCGGCCTGCAAAAGTCTTAGGCCATCATCAGGACCAGGTTACATTAGTTCAATTGCAGTGTAAATATCCGGACGTGTGACAGCGATCAGCCTATGAGTCTGTCCGTCTGTCAGGAATGAATCACAGGTAGCCGGCAGGAGTCAGGCTGCCCTGAATGACCATGCTAAAGTGCCCCCACACCCGCCATAAATTGGGCACAGTCTATCTCCTACCCTGGGGGACAGATGGTGATTATTACACCTGCTATGCCCCCCCACTGGGAGGGGGCAGAAAGTCCACTAGGCACCCAGGATATGGGGATTTCAGGGAGCTGCCCCATAGTCAAGGATTGCTCCCTTTTTATTTAGGCACACATTTTAGCCGTTTCTGCCCCCAGGTGTTTAGTTTTCAGAAATGTCTGGGTTTGGTAGCCTTCCCTAGATGCGCACCGAGCCCGGGACCAAAGACGCAGGTGACTCCCTTACATAACCAAGTCTTTTTTGTGATTAATAATTTTGAAGTCTCCACAATACGTTTTGGGCCATTTCCTGTTGCAGGAACTCGGTCTACCCATACCATTTTTATCTGAAGACTCAGGGGATTTCTAAGTGGGTGGAAGTTTGTGGCAATCCACAGATTCCAGAACTTTTCATCACAGAAATATGAGGACAATTTTTTAAAACTTTTTTTTACAAAGTTTGAGGCTTGTAAGGGATTCTGGGTAACAGAACCTGGTGAGAGCCACACAAGTCACCCATCATGGATTTTCCTGGATATCTAGTTCTCCAAAATGTACAGGTTTTATAGGATTCCCTAGGTGCCAGATGAGCTAGGGTCCAAAATCCACAGCTAGGCACCTTGCGAAAAAAAGATCAGTTTTTACTGGAAAAATGTGATGTGTCCACATTGTGTTTTGGGGCGTTTCCTGTCGTGGGCCCTAGGCCTACCCACACAAGTGAGGTGCCATTTTTATAGGGTGACTTAGGGGAACACAGAATAGTAGAATAAGTGTTATTACCAATTGAATTTCTACCTTCCAAATGTAAGACATTGTGTAAAAAGAAGTCATTTTGAAAAAATGGCTTCTTATTCACATGTGTCAAGACCACAATCACTTCAGTTCCCAACTGCACAGGAGCAGAGCAACGCTAATTCCCAATGCCCCTTTCAGAATGTTCCTGTTAGGTTTTAGTTTTCCGTCACAGGTAAGTACCAAGGGGGGAAAGGGGTTGGGGATAAGAAGAGACTGCAAAATGTCTCGTACTGTGCCTGTTCTTGTTTTCACTTTCTTCTTTCTTCTGTGGGTAGCAGAGTAGTCTTTGGCTTTAGCCTCTCTTCTCTTGTTGATTAACTTGGAATCTGTAGTAGCTTGTAGCGTGAGAAGTATTTAGAGAAACTTAACTGATTCTTGTCTCTTGCAGGTAGAGCTATAAAGAAGCCCCGCAGCAAGATACTCTTAACCAGGGAGATACTCAGGTAAGTGTCAAGATAGTCTTCAGTAAAGATATTATAGAGGGCGCTGAAAAATCTATTGGGTACCCAGGAGTATCCTAACCTCTACTGGAACCTCGCTAGTAGATAGCTATGTGCAATTTATTAATAACAGCAATGAGGCAGTAATTATACTCTAGATTCTTTTAAAGAGTTGTAATAATTCTCAGAACTGAAACCACATTTTTTCTGTGAAAACTGCAGGTTAACGTAATGCCTTGTTTAATCCTTTTGAACTAGTTACTGCCCAAAAAGTGACAATAACGCAACATGAGGAACCTTACACGTCCGCTGTTATCTCACTTACGAGCCTTGCTCAGAACTTGGAACACTGCTCCTCCCAGGAGCATGCACTGAACCAAACTGAGAAGATTTGGTTCGGGCATGCGCGAAATACACTAACCTTGGGTACTCAAGGAATTCTATTAATGCAGGATACCGGCGAAACTAGACGTCGCCTGGCTAAAACAACGGAGACAGGCAGGTGAGCTTTTGACAGGGAAGAATCTCCGGTGAAGTGCGCAGTAGAATATTAGCGCGCACTTCACCAGACGGAGATTCTAAGAAAAACTAGACTGCTGCTCTACGGGCAAGTTGGCGGCCATCTTAGAGGTCCAGCGCCGCCAACTCGTTTGCCAACTGAGGCCACGCCGAGACTTAGAGCTTAGCCTGTGGAGTCTTGAGGTGGAAATGCTGGCTACAATGGGCTCACGAGGAGGAAACCTCCTGTGAACCCTGACAGTACCCCCTCTCAACTGGGTTTCCTCCAGTCGTGGTTTAGTGGGAAATTTTGTGTGAAAGGCTCTGACCAATCGTGGAGCATGAACATCAGTACTTATCTCCCAGGATCTTTCATCAGGTCCATAACCTTTCCAATCAATTAAGTAATAGAGGACATTTTTAACTCTTTTTGAATCTAAGATTCTTTTAACTTCGTAGTCAACCTCACCATCAACAACTAGAGGTACAGGGTGGTTCTTTTGTCTCAAGGCTGGTTGAACTTTCTTCAGGATGGATTTTAGTAGTCTCTGGGAGTGTTAAGCGGTAAGGTACTGGGTTGATGATTTTTGCTACAGGATATGGCCCTACAAAATGTGGTTGAAATTTGCGGTCACCTTTTACCCTTAGATATTTAGTACTGAGCCAGACTTGATCCCCTATTTGGAGATAGGGTGCTTGTTTTCTTTTCCGATCAGCGAAGTGTTTATAGCGACTCTTAGCTAGTTGCAAATTCTGTGTAGCTGATTGGTGAATCTTAGCTATGTGTTGAGCTATCTCTTGTGCTGCTGGTACCTCTACACTTCCAAATTCTATCAGGGAATTAGGATGCCTGCCTTAGTTCATAAAAAAGGAGGAATAACCGGTGGACACATTTTGTGCATTATTATGAGCAAACTCAGCCGTCCACAAATATTCTGGCCAATCTCCTTCTTCATCCAGCAAGTAGAGTCTCAGATACTGCTCTAATTCCTGGTTGGTCCTTTCTGTTTGCCCATCAGTTTCTGGATGGAAACTGGTGGAGTATCGATGTTCAATATGCAACCCCTTAGTGTAAGCCTTCCAGAACCTCGATATAAACTGGGATCCCCTATCGGTAACTAACACCTTAGGAACACCATGGATCCGAATTACATGTTGGTTAAAGAGTTGAGACAATTGTTTCGCTGTGGGTATTCCCTTGGAGGCCACAAAGTGTGTCATTTTACTAAAAGTGTCCACACAAAACTAGGATTGTATCGAAACCAGAGGATGAGGGCAAATCTACGATTAGATTTAAGGAAACTGTGTGCCATGAGTACGGGGTATGGGTAGCGGTTGTAACAATCCCTTAGGGGCCTGCCTTTCCGACTTTCCCTGTGCACAGATCTCACATCCTAAAACGTATTGGCGTATGTCCTGATTCATGTGTGGCCACCAGAACTTTCATTTAATTAGGTCCTCTGTTTTTTGTACTCCTTTATGGCCAGCCATCGGGTCGTCATGACACTCGTACATAGCTTGCTTTTGGAGTTCTTTCATGGGCAGGTATAACGTTTGTTCTTGATAGGGCACTCCATCTCGAATTTCCCTCCTAGGGTTTTCTGCAGCCCATTCTTTCATTTCCTCTTTATTTAGCGTATGCAGAAGTTGTTCTTCTAAGGTTCCTTGGGAGATTGCTCCTACGATTTTGTCGCTTGGAATTATCTGTTGGTCTTCAATGGTGTTCTTCTGGTATTCCGTGTCTAGTCTCGATAATGCATCTGCCTTACCATTCTTCGACCCTGGTCTGTAAGTGATAACAAAATCATAATCTGCGAAGTATAGTGACCATCGGAGTTGACGAGGTGTGAGGGTACGGGTTGATCTCAAAAACTTCAGATTTCTATGGTCTGTGAATACAGTCACTGTGTGCTTCGCACCCATCAAGTAGTGCCTCCAATCCTTAAAGGCATCCTTTATGGCCAAGAGTTCCTTCTCAGTGATTGTGTAATTTCTTTCTGCTGGACTGAGTTTACAAGAACGATACGCTATCGGAAGCAATTTTCCCGTATCCTTATGTCTTTGAGAGAGAATTCCCCCGATGGCCTGCTCTGAGGCGTCTGTCTCCAAGTAAAAAGGCTCGGTTGGGTCTGCATGGAGTAAGATTGGTGCTGTGGTGAAACTTTTCTTTAACAAATTAAAGGATTCTTCAGCCTCTTCAGACCATTTGAAGGTCAATCCCTTTTTCAACAACCGTGTCAAAGGCAGGATTTTCTGGGAGAATTTGTGTATGAATCTTCTATAGAAGTTCGCGAACCCAATGAAGCTCTGAACTTCTTTAATGGTTGTGGGGGACTTCCATTCAGTTACAGCCCTCACCTTCTGTTCATCCATTGTAATACCGGAAGGTGATAACACAAATCCTAAGAACTCCACGGTGGTGGTATTGAACAAACACTTTTCAAATTTGACATACAGTGAATTTTCCCTCAAGCACTTTAAGACTGCTCCGACTTGTTCTCGATGTTTCTCTTCCGTGTTCGAGTAAATCAGAATATCGTCGATGTACACAATTGCACATTTGTCTATGAAATCGCTCAAAACATCATTGATGAAGTATTGGAACACTGCAGGAGCGTTGCACAAACCATACGGCATCACTAGGTATTCGTACAACCCGTACTTCGTTCTGAAGGCCATCTTCCACTCGTCACCTTCCCGTAGTCTGATCAGATGGTAGGCTCCTCGCAGGTCCAATCTGGTGTAGATCTTAGCCTCCTTCACTTGGTCTAAAAGTACCGAAATGAGAGGCAATGGGTACCGATTTTTTACGGTTATTCTGTTAATTGCTCTATAGTCAATGCAAGTCCTTAGCTCGCCTCCCTTCTTCGGTACAAAGAAGAGAGGAGAGGAGACTGGGGACTGGGATGGTCTGATAAACCCGTTCTCAAGGTGTTTCTTCAAGTAATCCTTCAAATGTAGATTTTCTTTCTCGGTCAATGCGTAAATACGACTGCATGGTAGGTTCGCCCCTGGCTCTAAATCGATTTTGCAGTCGTAAGGTGAGGTGAGGTGGTAACCTCTCTGCTTCGGTTTCGTCGAATACGTCAGTGTAGTCTTCGTATTCCTTGGGAATTTCGGTTGTCTGGATGATACACACTGACACACCATTCTCACAAAGCTGTGCAGCCACACTTGATTCTGACTGAATTTCTCGTTCTGTAATACAGTGTTCTTTACAATATTCGGAATTTAACTTAACTGTTCGAGCCCCCCAATCAATGGACGGATTGTGTTCCGTTAGCCACGGGAGTCCTAGGATGAGTTGAAACTGTGGGGCATCGATCAAATTAAACTGTAGAACCTCTTGATGACCTTCTGTAGTAATCATTTGCACTGACTCTGTGTGGCTCGTTATAGGTCCGGACGTCAGATTGGTTCCGTCTATAGCTCTGACGGTCTCACTTCTCTCTTTTTTGATGGCTCGTAAACCAATGTGGCTAGCGAATTTTAAGTCGCAGAAGTTTCCAGTTGCTCCAAAATCAATCATGACCGTGATTTCTTTCAAAACTACATCTCGGAACTTTAGCGTCATGGTCAGAATTAAATGAGGGGAAGACACTTGCAGCGTGTTTGCCACTTGATGGTTCATTGGAGTTGTTTCTATACTTGCATCCACCAGCCCAACTCCGTTTACTGGTGGTGCTGCAAGTTTTCCTTTTCCTTCGCTGGAGTCTTATGTCTCTTCAGACACACCTTCACAAAATGTCCTCCACTTCCGCAGTACAGGCACAGTTTATTCTGTCGTCTTTTCTCCTTCTCCTCCTTAGACAAAGGACCTCTGATTGCGCCAATTTGCATTGGTTCCACACCTGTGGAATTCTCTGCTACTTGCGTAGTGTCTGACTTAACTTGATCAAACCGGGGCACACTCTGTCGAAATTCTCTCTTCTTCTCGCCTTTCCATTCGTTCTGCCGGAAATCGATCTCCAAAACCAAATCCACCTGTGCTGAGATCTCCGTAGGACGGTTTGGAATTTGCGCTAAGGCGTCCTTTAACTCTTCCTTTAGTCCTCGAAGGAAAACAGCTGCCCTCTTGTTTTCTGGCCAATCCGTCTCCACCACCAGCTTGTTGAATTGAGCCAAGTAGGTGACCAGCTCCCGATTCCCTTGTCTTAACTCTAGCAGTTCATTGTCTGTAGCCTGTGACGCTTTTCTTCTATCAAAGATTCGAAGGAATTATTTTTTAAAGTCTTCCAAGTTGTACAGAATGGGGTCGTCTTTAGTCACTAAGGGCATGGACCAAGAGGCAGCGTCTCCGCTGAGGCAAGACAAGACGAACGCCACACGAGATTGAGCATCGGGGAAAATCGTTGGGCAGCACATAAAGTGATGGGAACATTGTGTCAAAAAGATTTGGGCCTTTTGAGGGTCTCCGTTAAAACGCTCTGGAGGTGCTAGGGGTATTACTGGAGATAGTGAATGGATAACTTGGGTGGGAGCGAAGGATGAGGTACTCATGTTTGGTCTCTGGGCTTCGAAAGTCGGAGTTTTTTGGCTAGCCCCTGAAGAGGACTCTCCCATCCTACTAGCTAGTTCTGTGGTTTCCCTTCTAGAACTAATTATTTCTTGCCTCAAAATGTTGTTCTCTTCTCGGACTGCTTCTAAATCTCTTTGAATGCTTCCCAATATGTCACCTACATTTTTTAAATCAAATCCCTCCGCCATTCTGCTCGGGTGCAAGTACCAACGTGGGCACTTCACTCTGTCAGGACCACAATCTCTTTAGTTCCCAACTGCACAGGAGCAGAGCGACGGTAATTCCCAATGCCCCTTTCGGAACGTTCCTGTTAGGTTTTAGTTTTCCGTCACAGGTAAGTACCAAGGGGGGAAAGGGGTTGGGGATAAGAAGAGACTGCCAAATCTCTCGTACTCTGCCTGTTTTTGTTTTCACTTTCTTCTTTCTTCTGTGGGTAGCAGAGTAATCTTTGGCTTTAGCCTCTCTTCTACTGTCTTCTCTTGTTGATTAACTTGAAATCTGTAGTAGCTTGTAGCGTGAGAAGTATTTAGAGAAACTTAACTGATTCTTGTCTCTTGCAGGTAGATCTATAAAGAAGCCCCGCAGCAAGATACTCTTCACCAGGGAGATACTCAGGTAAGTGTCAAGATAGTCTTCAGTAAGGATATTATAGAGGGCGCTGAAAAATCTATTGGGTACGCAGGAGTATCCTAACCTCTACTGGAACCTCGCTAGTAGATAGCTATGTGCAATTTATTAATAACAGCAATGAGGTGGTAATTATACTCTAGATTCTTTTAAAGAATTGTAATAATTCTCAGACCTGAAACCACATTTTTTCTGTGAAAACTGCAGGTTAACGTAATGCCTTGTTTAATCCTTTTGAACTAGTTACTGCCCAAAAAGTGACAATAACGCAACGTGAGGAACCTTACACGTCCGCTGTTATCTCACTTACTAGCCTTGCTCAGAACTTGGAACACTGCTCCTACCAGGAGCATGCACTGAACCAAACTGAGAAGATTTGGTTCGGGCATGCGCGAAATACACTAACCTTGGGTACGCAAGGAATTCTATGAATGCAGGATACCGGCGAAACTAGATGTCGCCCGCCGACTCTACCCTCTCTGGCTAACGCGACGGAGACAGGCAGGTGAGCTCTTGACAGGGAAGAATCTCCGGTGAAGTGCGCAGTAGAATGTTAGCGTGCACTTCACCAGATGGAGATTCTAAGAAAAACTATACTGCTGCTCAACGGGCGAGTTGGCGGCCATCTTAGACGTCCAGCGCCGCCAACTCGATACCAACTGAGGCCACGGTGAGACTTAGAGCTTAGCCTGTGGAGTCTCGAGGTGGAAATGCTGGCTACAATGGGCTCACGAGGAGGAAACCTCCTGTGAACCCTGACAACATGCTAGTATGGGTACCCTCAAACTCGGAGATGTGCAAATAACCATGGCTTCTAAACTCCACATTTTGTTCTCATTCGGGAAATACATAAGTTTCCTTGATACCTATTTTCCCCTTTTTATATTTTACCAAATGAATTGCTGTATACCCGGTACACAATGAAAAACCATTGCAAGGCACAGCTCTGTTATTGGCTCTGGGTACCTCGGTTCTTGGTGAACCTACAGGTCCTATATATCCCAGCAACTAGAAAAGGCCATCGGACATAATGGTATATTGATTTAAAAAATCTGCCATAGTTGGAAGAAGTCACAGGTGAAAAAGTGGGCACAAATGGCTGTTTTCTTTTTACTTAATTTCAATATTTTTTATTTCAATTGTTAGTTTCTATAGGAAAACCTTGAAGGATCTACATAAAAGACTACTTGCTGAATTTAGAATTGTATCTACTTTTCAGTAATGTATAGCTTCCCAGGGTCCATTATTGGTTTCATACCCATTGTTACTACTAACTGGAGGGGGGTTGAAAGCACAAAAAACAGGAAAAATAGGCTATGTCCCAGTAAAATGCCAAAACTGTGTGGAACATTTTAGTTTTCTGACATAATTCTCTCTATTCTTGAAATCTGGGAAGATGGTAATTTTAGCACTGCAAACCCTTTGTTGATACCTCTTGCAGGGAACAAAACAGACGCTTTCTTCTGCAGCACATTTTTCGCATTTTCCCCCAAAAACCAAAATTTTTCTGTATTAAGGGTAATTTCTTAGTCTCCTCCAGGGTAATTCCACAAACCCTGGGTACCTTTAGAATTCTCAGCATGTTCGAAGAAAAGGTCACAAATTTGGCATGGATACCTCATGTGCACAAAATGTTACAGGGGCCTAAGCATGAACCCCAAATAGCCCATAAAAAGGCTTAGCACCAGGGGAGGCCTAGCAGCGAAGGAGTTACATTTCTACATGCTCCACATTTAAATATGCTCCCTACCTTGTGGGCTACAATATCTACATAGGGCTCTGATTATGACTTTTGGCGGTGGGGGGCAGGCGGCATGCACAGCCACGCCCCTGCACTGCCAAGGGTCGCTGCCGCCCGCCAGACTACAACTCTTTCAAAGGTGGTGGAGAAAAAGGCACCGTAATGGGAACGCCACACAAGGTTCCTGCACAGCATGGACTGTTAAGTCCATGCTGTGCAGGAACTGGTGTGCATGCACACTGGGGGGCACATGTTGTGCCCTCCTGTGTGCATCCACATGGCAAGAGGCATCGGGCAAGTGGTGGAACTGCCATGAAAACTGTAGTGGAGAGGAAACTTGTAATATGCTTGGCAGGACCACAGTGGTCCTGCCAAGCACTTTGCGGCCTCAGGACTGAAACGCCACCTCCAGGGAACGTGGGTTCCCTGGCAGCCTCAGCAGTCTCATGGTGGTCCAACCACCCAAGTCGTAATGGGGCAGTCGGACCGCCGGTGGGGTGGTGGCTGGACCGTCACTGCCGTGCTACCACAAGTCTGGCAGTCCTTGGACCACCAGACTCGTAATTGGGCCCATAGTGATGACGTATTAATGTTTAAACGAAAAGTTTTTTCCCCTGTCGAAAGAGTTATATGACAGGTGGGCTTTAGCATTAAACTCCAGCATTCAGGCTACAGTGGTAGGTCTGAAGCTTTGTTTTACTTTGGCACACTTTCCAACCTATGGGTGTACTTTCTATACCATATTGTATGGCCTTAGAGGAGAGTTAAATATGTCAATCTGGGATACATATTTGAGGCGTTGGAGCACATGCACTGGATAGTGGATTACAGTGTCCCGGTATGTGGAGTCTTAAAAACAGCAATAGTATTAAGCAAAAAATGGTGGTGACGACACAAAATCTGCATTTTCTTACATTGGGCCCAGAGGCCAAAACATTGTCCTACAGTACAAGAGTCTTTAGCCACCAATCAGTGATGTGTGGGGCCTCTAGAGCAGGGTGGAGTTCTAAATCAGTTCTAAAATGTTTTTTTCCCAGGCAACACGATATACACTTAATTAAAGTGATGATTGCACTAATAATATCAAAAATCGTTTTTCAGCATTGAATTAATTTTTAGGGAATAAGTGAAAAATAAATGATAACCAACATTTCCCCATTAAAAGATATTAAAAAATGCTTTTATCCAGGGCAAGTCTTGTTCATGACAATGAACTACACACAGGCAAAGTAGCTTTTAGAATGTTTTTCAGTGTGAGGGCATATGTAAGCAATCTGGGATCTAGGGCAGTCAGAAAATACTACATTCCAATTGTAACAACTGGAGTTGTAAGACATGAAACAAAGATCCAGTAAGCGCCTAAATGTACACTGGTCCCACTATTATGGAGACACCACTGGCAAACTCCACACCAGCAAATTCTAACTCCTACTGAAGAGCCTGCTGGAGCAGTGAAACATCAGAGAGGTGCGAACCTTCTCCATGAGAGTTGGCAGCAGACACCTGGATGGTGGAGGCTGACAACGTGGTGCCAGCTGCAGCTCCAGTGCCTGGAATGCAGTGCATGCGGGGACAGACCCCTGGCAGCAGGGAAGTCCGAGAGCCATACCCACCCCAGTGAACCCTTTGAGCGTGCTTTCTGGAAGGTGACTGGGCAATCTGGTGTAGTGACTCTCCCCTGGTGGCATCACCTCCCCCTCGCAAACACAACAAGATGATGGACGGAGTGCTGAAACCTTTCAACCACTCACCCCCAGTAAAGAGATCTGGGTTTAATCCATTGTTTTTTTGCTCACTATGCCACCCCAGTCTGGACCTAGCCATATGCAAATCAGTCTTGACCCTGCTCCTCATGTGAACAGTCCAGCATGAAATGCGAGGCCAGGTCCTCCGTGAACCAGAAACAAGCATCCTAGGACCATTTTCAGGGTATCACCCCACATCAGCCAGGCTAGCTTGAATCCAATGGCACAGCAAGGAAGGGACCCATGTCTGGGCATGCCCTTGGCCACTTAGGGCAAACATAGCAAACACAACAAGATAATGAATGGAGTGCTGAAACTTTTCAACCACTCACCCCCAGTAAAGAGATATGGGTTTAATCCATTGTTCTTTTGCACACTATGCCACTCCAGTTTGGACCTGGCCATATGCAAATCAGTCTTGACCCTGCTACTCATGGGAAGAGTCTAGCACGAAATCCAAGGCCAGGTCCTCCCTGTACTGAAAACAATCATCCTAGGACCGGTGGCTGGGTCCAAACTCTGGCTGCTCATGGAGGGTGAAAGAGAGGCTGTCCTGAATACAGGCCTTGAGTGGTGGCTGGACACTTTCTGCTACTTGGAAATCAAGGTATACTATGCACAGGGGGCCCTTTCTCAGGGGAACCTGGGCTTGACATTGTCGAGTGTGCAGCTCACCCTGAATTTCTAGAGTTCTCTGCCTCTCTCCTCAATGGACATCGCCAAAATACTGGTGCTGCCTAGATTACCATGACATTTCTCAGCACCCCTCGTGATCTTTCCTAAGGTATTTTGAATAGACCTAAACAGCTTATTATCGGACCTGATATGGGCGACAGGAAGTAAGAGAGTGGCCCTTTGTAAATTATTCAACCCCGAAGAAAGGGAAGAGCTGGGTGCTCCACAGTATGAGCTATACTACGCAGTGACACAGCTACGAAAATCATGGTTACGTAAGCGTCAAAATTACTCCTCTAAATTTGTAGAAAAAGTCAGTCCCGTTGCCAAACCCAAAACTAGATTCCAGCATTTTCAAGAACATAAAATAAAAAGCTGTGGTAAACAATTCTGCCTAAGCGCTAATTAGGCATATTTCTGTAGCAACTGGCAAAAATATGAACATTGTAAAGGATCATTGTTGAAAAATATAAAGGATAATTTTGAACTTTCCAAGATGTTTTGAAAGGATGGTCAAGAGATCATGTTTAATGCCCAAGGTGTATTTGAGTATTTGTTTATTGTGTAAACATGTAATTGTTATACTTGCTGCTCAGCCAGTGTGAGTGTGGTGTGGAATATTGGTGCGTGATGATGCTGTTGATTGTTGGATGAGTGAAGTTGGCAGTTGGTGTGTGGGCTGAGCAGCAGAAAGGCTGCTCCTTGTGGGGCTCTCTGTACTTCTACTCTTGAAGATGACATCTTAATAAATACTACTTAAGCTACCCCGGAGGTGGATACTTCATTCTAATTACAACAATATTATTGCTTTTTATTTCCCTCAGGAGTCGAAGTTAATTGAGAGGGTCATACTGCTAATGAGATTTCGAGAGAACAGAGACAGTGAAAGAGAGATCTTGAGGAGTGACAGAGACTATAAAATGTGACCCTGCCAAACCACACTGCTTGTTATTGTGTGATTTGGAGGGAGCAGGCTGTCTGCTTCTAGAGCCTCACATCAATCCGCTTGAGGAAGACTGGTGAAAGAGTATGGTAAGGGAGCCCCCAACACATGTAGCTTCAAGATGGAAAATTGTAGAAGACTACAGAATCATGGTAAGAGCTAAGCATATCAGTATTACCAAGGGAAACATAGGCGCCGTGCCTTGCAGTGAGGTTCATCTAAGGAACATTATCATGTGACAGAGATCCTAACCGAAGAGCACAAGCAATATTGTTGTTCTTGGTAACTGTTCTGAGAAACAATGCAAGACAATAAGTTTCCCCACAAAGAGTGAAGAGAAAAAGAAAAACAGTAAATATAGAAAAATTTAACTAGCAGTCACATAATTTGGTATATTTCTCAAAATCATTTGTTGAACCGACTTAAAACTGTGGAGGAGATATCATCAGCCAGGCTTTCTCTACAGCAAGAGAATCATGTTTATAAAGATTTTGTGAAAGGTTATCCTTGTTTTCCCCCACGGGTAGGGTTTCAAGTTTCTTAGCATGTCATGGAGAAATTGAATTATTCTGAAACTGCATGGATTGATTGCTGGTTTCATCTGCTCCAGGTCTCCTTCTCCACAGACCCTTCCCTAATTCTCCTCCCCTCGTCTGGTGATTCCTAGCTTCTGAAATTTTAAAAGTACAGAGTCAGTGCTGCCAAAAGGAGGGCCCAAGCATCCACTGGTATGATATGAGGAGTCTGTGTACCAACTAACAATGGTCTCTAGGACCACTTTTTTCCCACCGGACCACTTTTTTCCCACCGCAGGAGACTTAGGTTTGTAAACCAAAATGAAGTGGTAGGCTACTTGAAGTAGATGGGGGACCACTGCTTCTCCTGGGTGCTCCATCTGTCCAATTGTTTCTTTGCCACAGTTCCCCAGCCTCCTCGAGTACCATATATCGCAATTTTGAGTAGCCAGTGCAGGACTTTCGGGCGAGCCACATACTGCCCTGTTGATATGTCCACTTCAAGAAATATTTCATTTACTTATTTTGTTTCTTTTCAGTGACATGTTTACTTTTATACCATGGGAGCATGCCCCAGTCACTGGAAAATATGCCTGGTTTGGCTGCAGGAGAGCCCAAGCCTATGTATTCAGTCTGGCTTCATGCATGACTGTGCACTGGCACAGCTACGTGCTGCTCCTGCTTGTCTGCCCCCTCTCCTAACTCTCCTATCTCTCCTCATTCTACCTGAGTGGTTACTTAGTGCATGGGGAGTGAGACAGAGTCGGATGGTCACAGGGGAGTCACCTACCTCATAAATAGGCTATCTTGTTTTAGGTTTAAACCTATAGTAACTGATAAAACTCCACCAAAAGGAAAATAGCCCTCACCAGTGTAAACATATAAACACTGAAAAGACACCTTCGCAACCACAAGCTAAATGCCATTCAAAGAAATGAAAAGGTGAGTGAAAGAATCATTTTTATTTCTTCCTGAAGGGGCCAATACAATATAACTTTGCTATACAAGGCATTATCAAGAAAGAGTGGCCTAACATTATTCTGCTTGATTTTTGTTGTTTAGGGATGTCATAAAAAATTGTTTCTTCTTCCTTTTGCTTTTTTCTGTTTTATGGTCTCTGGTCTAAAGATGCAGGGCTTAGAAGCATGTTTTAGGTCTTATTTAATTATTTTATAAACTGTAGAGAATCAGAAAATATCAAAATCATATTTGATATTTTGGCTACATTTGATTCTTTCACTGATAGGTAAAATGACTGGTTTCATAAGAATCATTCCCAATATGTACCATCACATTTACCACAGACAGAGAATTGGTGAAACTCTTTGATACATCAGCCCCCTTTTCTAGCGAGTCAGTATTGATAGTACGTGAACTGCCAAACACTCCAGGCTTTTAACATTTAATGCAAAGTGTAGTGACAGATATATGTGAAAAGAGTGCTGTCACCAAGCATCTGAGATAGTGGTGAAAACATGACACAGACGTTTGAAAATCATGGAACACAGTGTCATTTGGAATGCTGCTGCAAAACGTTCTTACTAAGTTCAACAAAGATTGGAGAGATATTGTTTGTATTTGCCGTAATTCAGCTACGTATATGAAAAAGCTGTGTGATGACCTGTCAAAATCGATACCTGAGCTGAAGTGCTTCCTTATAAGAGACCCTTGCTAGATGGTAGACTGAAAGCATCTTTACAATCTTCAGAAAGTTTATTTTACAGTGTATGAGAAATGACTTGCAATGATGCATAGAAATGTCCCTTCACCAACCATGGCATTTCAAGTCAATGAAGCCTCACTAAGATACTCTGCACAAGTTCTAGATCCCTTCTATAAAAGGGAATTTTCACCGGACTTTGAAAAGTACTGCTTCATTTTTTACCTCTTCAATAACTGAGTGCAGCGCTTATGCTGCAGAAACTGCCCCAGAGAATCGTAATCTTCAGGTGCACCAGTATTGGCATGGAAAGCTAAGTCAGTGGCCAGAGTTAACAAATTGTGTACTAGCTGTTTTAGCATTGCCCCTCTCAAGTGCCAATGTTAAACGTTTACATGGGAAGGAAACAGCGAGCACCCATGACCAAAGACTCACTAAAGAAGTATTGTATGGTGTACTACAATAAGTTTGATTTGTAAAAATGTATTTGGACCTCATATCCCCTGTATGCACACTGTCTATACACATGCACTATCAGTGCAGAAAGCAAACAATTAAAAAAGCAAAACATTCCATAAACACCAGAAAAACACTTTTTCTGTTGTTTTGAATGGCGAGAAAATGTGTAACCACTGATAACCACAGTTTTTTAAAGATATTGAAAACACTGAAAAACCCCCACCAGAATTTACCAAAAATAAAAAACTGAAAACAGGGAAGCCTACTCATAAGCCACCTCATTCAGGCCCTGGATGGTAGCTCACTAAGAACTGGGGAAAAGAAAAAGTCGGCGCACAATATGATCATTGCAGTCC
The DNA here is from genome assembly GCA_963921515.1 of Calotriton arnoldi. Classification (NCBI taxonomy): domain Eukaryota; kingdom Metazoa; phylum Chordata; class Amphibia; order Caudata; family Salamandridae; genus Calotriton; species Calotriton arnoldi. Next base: position 1,333,979 of record CAWUFW010002051.1, read on the forward strand.
GCTGCCACCCCTCCCACAAGGCACATGCTTGGCCCAGAGTCTCTCAGCAGTAGTACCCCTGGGCCCTTAAGGCTGACTATGACACCTGACTGCACCCCACAGGTCTCATGGCCTCCTGGCCATTTGTATGGTTCTGGAAGATACTGTCCTAGGGTAGCCCCAGTCATAAATAGTCCACAAACATCCCAGGTAGAACTCTCCTCCATGCTTATCGTGGTCCCCACTAAGTATGTTTATCCTTCACTATCCTCCCAAAGGAGTATAGAGGAAGACCATAAGCAGTGCCTCCACTGGTCCTGAACACAGAGTCACAGAAGGTACAAGCCTGGAATCCTCTTTAGGCAGGGGTTCATCCATAAGGTGGGTTATCCTTCCTCTTCTATGCCTCCCACATATCTCAAAATATCCTCCACTGTGCCATTCTTTAAAAGTGGAGGTGGAGGTTTCAAGGAAGAGGGAATCTTTGTCCATTCCAGAGATGGAACATTACCCATCCACACATGATAGATATTTTCTGAGACCACTTCACAGTCTAAACTCTACTCCCGCATAGGATCTTGAGTATTGATTGAAAATGGCAGAATTAAGCTATGGTTTGCAAGAGCTCTGCCCTTAGCTTGTCCCTCATCTCTGCAAAAATGGATTCCTTCCCTCCAATACCACAGAGAAAACCCATTGTGTGTCTAGTGCCACAGTTCTGCCTGTTTCCTCTTTGTATCAGTGAGTGTGAGTTATTCTCCACTATTTGCAGATTTCTCTCTGGCCTCCTTTCTCAGCCAGAATGAGTTTTTTCCCACCCAAATGGGAACTGCCAGTTGGTCAGTAGATTATTAACTTGGGCCAGTATGGTAGTTCATAGTCCACATATCATTAGGACTGGCTCAAAGAAATATTGCACAAACTCAAAAAGTTGAAGAAGTACAAATATGGACAAATTAATATGTTATATGTGCTGGGATCCATTACATAGAAAAATATACTTTAATCATTTTTTCTATGTTGAGCCAATGCAAAAATAAATCTTGTGTTGTTTTCTCCAAAAGATCAAATATGGTAAAGCAGAAGACACTAGACACTTACATTTTGTCAAAAAGAAATGCTACATTTCTTTTTGGAGGCCTTATTAAATTATAAGCTGTACACAGTACGTAACCAATTTATCCAGAGTCCGAACTGAGACAGGCTACCTCTGCGTAGATATCTTATGCTGTGTTAATACATTTATAAAGCGCTCGAATACCTGGGGGTGTCTTGGCGCTGGCTCAGCATAGCATACGTGGAAGTGAAGAAATGTATTAATTGGTAAAAAGCCAAGTTTTCAACAACTTTCTGAAAACTAGTAAAGAAGGAGCGACTTTGATAGAGAGTGATAAGGTATTCCTGAGGCAAAACAGCTGCTGTCCCATTTCTGCCTTTTAAATCTGGGAACGGTGACCAGAAAAGATCCTTTTGAGCGTAAATTCCTTCTGGGTGCATACCAGGTTAAAGAGTGTTTGAGGTGATTCAGGCCTGAGTTGTGAAGAGTTTTAAAGGTAAGACAGAAAGCTTTGAATTTGATGCACTTTCCTACTGGTAGACAGTGAAGCCCTGTCATGGCTTGAGAAACTAGCTGAAATTTTGGGATGTCCAGGAGGAGTCTGGTGGCTGCGTTCTTTGCACATTGCAGTCTGTTAAGGTATTGCTTTTGGAGATTAAGGTAATGTCCATTGCAGTAATCAAGTTTGGCTAGTATTAGTAGGGTAACCATTGTTTTCCTTGAATTGGGGGGTATAAAAGGCAGGACTTTTTAAATAATTTCGAGTGTGTTAAAACACAAGGATACAACTGCATTGATGTGTTTGCTAAATTTTAATTTATTGTCAATCAGAACTCCTAAGTTCTTTGCTTTTTGGAATGGGGATGGGAGTGCCCCTATTTCTGTGGGCCAACAGGTAGGATTCCAGAATAGTAGGTTATTGCCGAAAAGGATAACCTCGGTTTTCTCTGAGTTCAGTTTGAGGCAGTGTTTGCCCATCCAGCTGTCAATGGCTCTCATATAGTTATGGATTGGAGATTGGGGTGGTTGTCATTGTAAGAAGCTGACAGCACGATCTGTGTGTCATCTGCATAGTACATTGTTGAGAAACCAAAGGATCTGATAGGGGAGGCTATTTCTGAGACATATATATTAAAAAGTAAAGGACTTATTGGGGATTCTTACAGGACCCCACAGGAAAAGGAAAAAGGTTTAGATGTGAAGTTGTTCAGCATCACTGAGTGTTCTCTGCCTGTCAGGAAATATCCTAGTAAGGCAAGTGATTTGTTATTAAAACCGAGCTATTTGAGGAGGAGAACCAGAGTGAGTGGTTAATTGTGTAAAAAGCCACCTATAAGTCAAGAAGGATGAGGACAGCTGTTCCCCCATCATCTAGGGCTAAACTTAACTCATCGATGGATTTTATCAAAGCGGTCTCTGGGCTGTGTTCAGCCCTGAAGGTGAACTGAGTATGCGTTCTTTTACAGAGAGGGGAAAATTCCTGAGGCAAACATCTGGTTGAAGATACTGGTCAGATATGGGGCTATAGGTTCAGAGATCTGCTTGAGAATAGAAGGGGGACACAGATTGTAAGGAGGTCCAGATTTAGTGACTTTGATAAGCTTGAGGACTTCCACAGACAGAGTGGGAGTGAATTCATTGACATTAGATAGGGTCTTATTTCTCTGGATATTAAAGTCATTGTGAGTTGTGTTAATAGTCTGAAGATCAATATTAAAGTGATTGGGATTTGATGTGGTGAACAGGTTGTAGATTTAACCTTCTTTGCTGCAGAAATGCTGTGCTATCTCATCACAAAAAGTTAGTTAAGTCCTCTGTTTCAGGTAGTTTAGTGAGTTTGCTTATTACCTGAAATCGCTCCCTTGCAGAGTTTTCTGAGTAGGTCCTTATATTTTACGAGAGAGAGTTTATATGTTTCTTTCTTGTGGGAGTCATAAGTGGCTCCCCATTTTCTCTCCTGTCTTATGCAATTTTGCTTCTCTATACAGAGGGCCTCGGTAAACCAAGACGCAGAAGGCTTTTTTCTGCCCGTGTTAGACTTTTTGATTGGGACCGCTCCAGAAATGGCAGAGGAAAGCCACTCAGAATATTCTGATGTGGCCTGATCTGGGTAAAGGTAAAGAGAGGGCTCCGTCTGAGAGAGTTGTTGTAGCAATATGTTGAGGTCTACTTATTAGATCTAGTCATATAGTAGTGTTTCTCAGTAAGCCTGCACAAGTGTACACATTTGTGCACAATTGTTTAATTGAACATGAATTCTTAAAGCTTGACTCATTTTTTAACTTTGCGATACTTGCACTGAATTGGGTGGGGCAACCAATTGGTGCAGAATGAGCTGTCAGCTGAGCTCTCCCACCTACTTAATGACTATTGCAGCATAGTCACGCAGGTAACAAGTGGTTGCTGCATGCTTGAGGGGAATTGCTTTACTAAGGACCATTTTCCGATCAAAAACTGCGAGCACAAGAGCATTTTATTAGAAAATGGTGTTTAATTGAATTTGAATTCTTAAAATGTGACTCATTTTTTAACTCTGCAATACATGTACTGAATTGGTGGAGGTCAACCAATCAGAGCTGAGTTGAGAGGAGCCAGCTGTGGTCTCCTGGCTACTTGATGACTATTGCAGCATTGTCCCGCAGCGAGTGCGCCACAGGTGTGCTAAAGACAAATTTGTCTGCAGCAGGCCATGGCCTGGGGCCAGCCACTATACCTGAAACCTAACCTATTCTTCCAAGGACCCCAGACACCTATTTTCAGTGAGCTAACAACTAGATCCATCTCTGTTGCCAAAACTTAGCAAGTTATGTATCCTAAATAAAAACCTTTCTGCCACAGATCTCTCACACTCTGATTTATCCAATCAATGTAGTTTCAGTTAGAAAACCCACCCCCACTTCCAATAAATGAAACATTAATAAACTCACTCACTGTCACTAATCTTAACATCCGTTCATTGGTCTAGGCCCAAGTCACGATATTCCATCTACTTGACTGAATCCCAAGATATATTACCACTAACTGAAACTTGGTTAACTGACAAATCCACCCTAAACATATTAGCAGCTCTCCCAGAAAGCTACTACTTACTTCAAACTAACTGACCCAGAGGTAGAAAAAGAGGAGGGGTAGCAGCGGCTTTCAAGAAACATCTTACCTTCTGTAGACTTACCTCTTTAAATGTCCGAATGGTCATCAGCATACTAATCAACCTAGACTCGCCAACTACCCCCTTCATATGCACCATCCTGTACATGCCCCCGGGCCATATGCAACAATTTCCTCAACTTCTAGCAGATTCCATTTCTCTGCTAGTTATCAACCATGCTAAAATAAACTAATTGGGGACTTCAACTATAGGGTGAATGAGGCTACCAGCAGACAAACATCTACTGATCTGACTGACACACTGAGCAGCCTAAACTTCGAACAACATGTGTTGTATCTACAGATGTCAAAGGTCACACATTAGACCAGGTCTGGTCCACAAACTTAACTATATCTAATCTCACTGTCTCTCCTTGTTTATGGTCATATCACCACTTAATTAAATTCTCTTTGACTGGCCTGAACCCACTAAAAGTCCCCCTTGTTGCCTAGAAAATTTTCCGGGATTTGGAACCTTAAAGACGTTGTTGCATTCTGTGATTCATTGGCACTCTCCTTACCTAACCCTACTAAGAGCTTAAATAAATATGAGGAGGCAATATATGACTGGTTAACAGTAGACAGTAACATTCAAGCTCCTCTCCGTAAGTCAAACAAGCTTGACACCATGAGGCGTCTAAATGGCATTCAGAAGAGTTCAAATCAGCCAAACTCGAACTCCGCCTAGCAGAACGCATATGGAGTAACAATTACTCACCTGAAAAGATTAAATCTACATACAATGCCTAAAAGCATATAAAAAATGAATCATGCAAGTCAAAACAAAATTAAAAATTCTGTGAATAAAACAAAGTAGATTTTTGGAACTGTGACAATCAATCAATCAATCAATCACGGCATTTATAGAGCGCGCTACTCACCCTGGAGGGTCTCAAGGCGCTGGGGGGGGGGGGTAAGTTACTGCTCGAACAGCCAGGTCTTGAGCTGCTTCCTGAAGGACAGAATTTAACCCTGACAGAGTAACCCTACCTATCGTTCCTGCTCAAAACTTATGTGATGCCCTGAATTCCTTCTTCATTGACAAAATTAAAGTGATAAAAGAAAGCATCCCCCCAAGTTCACTTGTCAATGTAACCCCATTAGAAGATAGAAATCACGCCACACTCTTGGTCCTTCCCACCATCATCAAGGATCGCCTTGTGGACCTACTGACCAAAGTCAAAACAGTATCCCCGAAAGACACCTCTCTACCTTGAATATAAAAAGAAACAATATTTTCTCTCTTCCCAGACCCGGCCTTGTCCCTCCTCAACCTATCCTTGAGTCAAGGCACTGTTCATGACTCCTTCAATGAGGCTTTAAAAGATGTCTGGTGAAAACACTTCTGTCCTTACAAAATACTGACCCATCTCTTTACTCCTTTATCTAGCAAAGGTCAGCATCTCTGCTCCTTCTTAGAGGATTCAAATTTGTCCAAACTTCACCAGGCACTCTTCTGGCCTGCTCACTCATCTGAAACGGTCATCCTCTCTGTAGTAAATGACATGAGAGAAGAAGGTGACAGAAGCATCACTCAAGCACTGGTCCTCCTGGACCAATCATTGGCCTTTGACAGGGCCGACCATGACTTCATGATCAACCGTGTCGAAGCCTCAGGCCTGTAGGGCACAGCCCTCGACTGGATGAAATCCTTCCATAATTGCCACTCTCATCTGGTCCGGCTATCTCCATTCAGTTCATCTCAGTTGCAGCTAAATTGTGGAGTATCTCAGGGATCCTCCCTGTCCCCCATCTTTTTAATCTGTACATCTGCCCTCTGGTACATTTCCTAAAGAAAATGTATGTAAGAAGTTATAATCATGCTGACAATATGCAGCTACTCTTCACTGTTGATAACACTTTGGAATTTAAGGAAGCCTACCAAACCACGCTGATATACATCCATGGCAGGATGAACAGCAACTGGCTAAAATTAAATTCTGATGAAGTTGAAATTGCTATCACTAAAAACAAGCTCAACCTATTGAATCCATCCTTCTTGCCCCCTGAGCTAGGCTCTCCCTCATGCCCAAGAAATCTGAAAAAAAGCCTTGGATTCACGTCGATGAGGATCCCTCCATAAAACCCCAAATAGGAGCAATGATCTCCTCCTGCTTCCTCCAACTTTAGAGAATCAGGAAAATCTGAAAATATTTTACCTTCAAAGCCATCATCCAAGTCGTCATTGCCTAAGTCATCTCCCAGATAGACTACGCAAACCCACTTTTCCTGGGTCTCCCAATAGGCCTCAACTACAGACTACAAATAGCACAGAACCAGGCAGCCAGGATTGTTTTTCAACAACCCAGACATTGCCATATTATTATTAACCCGCTGACGAGAAACCTACATTGGCTCGCAGTAGCTCAGAGGGACATCTTCAAAACTGGATGTATTAATTTTAAATCCCTTCATTTTTTTTATGCAATCTGTTTTTATTAAGTTTTAAATTTTTAACATTTCGGCAACCGTACACACATACATTGTATATAGATCACTGAATAACAGACATGCAGTGGAGACTGTGGCAGTGAGCAGTTCACATCAAAAATACGTATAAGTGTGACCTGAACTGTAAATTGCAACACATACAGAATAAAAATATTTATATAGAGGTTCTTGACAATGGTTATTAGTAACCACTTGTTGTCAATAATGCTCATTTATGCAATGTGTATCGGTGCTACATGTCTTCGTTAAGTATTGTCTAATGCATTATGGAGGTGGATGATAATGAAAGAGGGCAACTCAAAATATAACCGGAGGGTGTTTGACTATGTTGGAGCTTTCCCCTGATTTCCCTGCCTGGCGCATTTTGTGTATTGTTTTACGCAGTGAGAACTTCGGTATTTGCCTAAGGGGGTAACGTTGGGTGATGTGTGTTTCTATTCATTGTCAAGTCTGTTCACTCCATGTCCTATTTCATACCTTTTCTGCTCTGAGAATGTGTTTCCCTATGCTGTGGGGCTTGCTGAGGATAGGGTTTCCGTATTGGGGTTATGAATGTGTAGCAGCGCAGTTAGCATCACATACCAGCTTGCAGCAAGTGGGTTCTGGTGTATACTCATGGTATCTTCTCGGCAGACCATAATACTTTCAGCCTTGGCCCATGAGAGCATGGATCATCTCCATGCCAGTATATGAGGTAAGTCAGGCTTTTTCCATCTTTTTGAGATCAGTCTCTTTGCGACCGCCATTCCCAAATCTAAGAACTTGGAGGTCACTTTATTGCTTCGACTTCTGCGATAGAAATGCAGGATGTAGGTGTGCCAGTCAAATAGGAGCGTAGGGTCCATGCAGTGAGTCAGTATATCTGCGACTTCCCTCCAGGATGTGTGCAGATGTGGGCAGTCCCATAGCATATCTATTAGCTCTGCGTCCCTAACGGAGCAGCGGGGGCAGGCGGCATCTTTTTTGGTTGAAGTATCTATTGATTTTAGCGGGTGTAAGATATGCCCTTTTAGTGACATAGTACTGTATTTGACGTAAGCGCATATTCCTGGGGATGTGCACAGGACTTTTGAGCACTGAGGTCTACTCAGAGTCTGTAAATTGGCACTGCTTATCTCTTTCCCAGCGGAACCAAAGGGGCATTAGGCTGTTTAGTGTCGCAGTGAATCGGCAAACCACTGTATAAGATGCCCTACCTGTCCCATGACTTGCACATATTGTACAGTCAGGTGTGTTGGGGGTTCATTGGTTACGTCTCCCCATTTAGAGGTGAGAGCGGCCAACAAGGTCAATGTAGTAGGAATTGGCCAGAGGGTAGCTTGTTCTCTTCTATTAGTCTTTCGTACGGGGTTAAGGCGCCTTCCAGATATAGGTCTCCTATATCTCGGATTCCTGCTTCACACCAGCTCCTCAGTTTGGCGACTGTGGTCACAGCCTGACCTCTGGGTGTTTCCTCCAATGGTAAAGCAGGTGCATACGGTGTAACATTCTGGGTAAGATATAGGCTCCTGTGGAAGCATCTGTATGCTACACTAAGCAACGACGATTCTGGTGGCCTTGCCTTGGCACAAGGGTGAAATAGTCGCCGCAATTCCGCCAGGGTATTGGCCGGGAGCATAGTTGCAGTGTTGTCACAATAACGATCAGCTATCCATCTGGCCACCCACTTCAGTTGGGCAGCCAGGTAGTACTGCTCCAGGTTTCGGGCCGCTACACCCCTATTTGTTACCTATGTTATACCTCAATAATATAACAGTCTTGTAATGTGTTTCTTATGAACAAAAAAGGAATATAGCACCTGGAATTACCAAAAGCACAGGATATGATAATTATCAAGGCCGGCGTCATGATGCCATGTTCTACATTGTGCTAGTGCAGAAGGGGTTTGTGCACTTCTTTTTGATGCCTTGAGCACATACATTAACTAAAATATTTCCTAGTTAATGCATGTTTTGCTGGCAACAGTGTTCAGAAATACAGGGCAGCGCAGTCATTGCGCTTTGTGTTTCTGAACTCTTCAGTCTGAAAACATGCATTAACCATGGCGTATTTCAAGTTAAAGTATACGCTCAAGATGTCAAAAAGAAGTGCACAGAACTCTTCTGCATGGGCGCAGCACAGAAAACAGCATCTTAAAATGGCCTCAGGTATGGTATCTCTAAACTATTACAAGTTTTGGCCCTAAGAATTTGAAAAAACTGTGGTAATGTCTGTCATTTAAATTAACATTTCATAGCTAGATTCGGCTCACTTTTCACTGGAGAAATGTGTTCAGAGAAAATAAACAAAATTGTTGTTTTTCTTAAAAAATCATAATTCCCACTCATTTGCTAACTATTGTTAGCAGCCATATAAGGTGGTGCATAGGCATTCCTGTGCATCCACCCATGGATTTCACACATTTTCAGATTTAGTAAGGCTTGTAAAGCTGAAATTGGTATGCCTACTACAGAGAGGCATAACGAAGAGAAAAATATTTATTCTCCTCTTTACTTCTTCTTTCTATTTATACTATATTTTGTATCACGCATACAAAGAAATATATCTCTTTGGATTGTTTTTGTGCAGGAAGGTATCCCTTCATGCTCAAATACAATCCTGTACGATGGCGCAAGGGTACCTCCATCGGTGCTAATCAGCCTCAAGTGCACCAGTGCAGGGAGAGAGCTGAAGAACGCCATATCTGTGTAGATATGATGCTTTTCAGCTCTCTCCCATTCAGGCAATGCAGAGCAACAACTTTGCTTGCTACATTGTGTCAACTTTTTATAAATATGGCCCATGAGCCCAGATTCTGAAAACTGTCATGGAACGCAGTGCAGCACACAAGAGGTTGCGCTGTGTTGTGTGACAGGGAGAGAACAGGAGATCGACATATTCACAGAGATATGGCACCCTCCTCCCCTCTCCCTAGCACCGGCGCTGATTTCAGCTGCTGTGCGCTGGGCACACACCTTATCTCCATAGTACTAGGGTGCATGCTTGAGTCTAGCATAGGTTTTGTACAGAAAGGGTGCCTTTCCTGTGCACAATACTATGCCTAGCCACACTTCAAAGCTTTTCCTACTTTGTATGTGTGCTGCACAGTGCAGCACGCATGCAAACTCGGATAATAAAAGAGAAATGAAAACATTTCTACTTTTAACGCAAGCTTTTCAGCGGCATTGTAGGCTGAAGAGTGCAGACTGAGGGTCTCTAAAGAATCATATGATACAGCCTTACGTCACATGCAATAATTAAGACTCCAGTCTTCAGACGTTGTAATTGGTCTTTAGCGCTATGATTGCTTTATTCCAAAAATAACTTTGATCCAATTTAGCCAACACGTGTTTCATCATAATCACTACTTCATCAGGGCTAGATATCCATGCAGACAGAGAAATACAAGAGATAAGCAGTCCTTCTGACTCATCAGCTGGCAACCAAAACTTCACATACATACTGCTCAAGACCAAGTACAATGTTTGAAGACTGGATTCTTAATTATTGCGTGAGCCATAAGGCTGCATCATTGTATTTAGAACCCTGGTTCTGTTTGTGGATGTGGGGTGGGCATCCCTCCTTGCTTTTGCACCACATTATTTATTTACATATACCAAATTGACTGTTGACTTCTAGGTGAGTGCCAGGGAACCCAAAGTCACCCACTTTAGTCATATTCTCTAAAGAATCATATTTGGAAGAACCTAATCGTCAATGTTAAAACACACTACTGGAATGGTTTTCGTAATCTACAGAGAATATTACATTTGTGGCACTTGATGAAAGAATGGTAAGGTGAAACTTTTTACAGTACCTTTAAAGGCACAGTCAAAAGAGAGTCAGTAATGTCATCCTACTAAAAAAACATCACAGAGTTCAGTAATGTCAAATGGGGGCCCTAATATTACCATCCTACTCCTCACCAACTGCCCTGTACTAAATGGAATTGAAGATGAAGCACACAAGCAGAGTCAAGTATATGAGATCGAGATTTATACTGGTCTCCCCAGCATCACTATAGTATGGCCAAAGCAAATTAATGATCCAGGGGCCGTATTACTATATGGGCACATTTTCCTGGTTAGCACTGGGCACACCTTTCAAAAGGAGCGCCCAGAGCTAACCAGGAAAATGCACTGCATTATAGTGATTGGGCTACCCCCAGGGCAGTCACGAACTCGCGCTGTCCTGGGGCAGAGCATTCAGGTGAAAAATGAAGCGGCTGCTTCAAAGCCACTCTGTGTTTCACAGTGCAGACAGCAACCCATCTGCACTTAGAAGGGGGATTAGAGATCCCCTTACAGGTGGGTGCAGTTAATGACTGCACACGCCTGCAAGGGGATGTCTGGTGGGGTCCATGGGACCCCCTTTCTACCATCCAGAGGGCTGCTATCAGGGGGCGCACTGACAGTGGCCCACCTTTTAGATGGCACACTGTCTGTGTGCCCCCTGACAGCTTCTTTGCCTCTGCGCCTGCATTCTGTGATACGGCGCGGGCACAGAGGCAAACAAGGGCATGCCTCTGATGATAGCCCTGGTGTTTTATGTGACCCAGCGCTATTGGTATTACAGAAGGGGATACACAAGCATCTGTGGCTCCTTCTGTAATACCAAAGTGCACTCCGGTAATACTGCCACAGAAGTGCTAATGCTACAGATGCTGTGGACATCAAATAAGTCATTAGAGCACCTATTATGTCTATGTCCATATTTGGTTAACTTGCATAGAAAATTCTTATGTCCTTGTTTTCTTAGACAAAGGGCCTGATTACGGGCCTGATTGCTGTGCTGGCTCTCAACTGGCACAGCAGCGCCAAAGCTGTATCAAGACTGCCCACCTGCTCACAAGTTCAACTCGTGTAGGCAGATGGTCTTTTTGCCTTTCCCACGGTGGTGCCTGACTGCACCAGTCCCGCTCAGCATATTGCATTGCCACTGGCACGGCCGACAGTCCACTGCCGGAATGACTCAGAGAGACATAATCTAGCAGACGGTGGACTGCCACTGGTGCACCAACACAAGTGTGGCAAACGGAAGAACTCTTAAATTTGTCGTTCACTACTGCAAAGCAATCCCAAAGGATAGCATTGGAGTTATCTTATTACATTTTATAAGTGTCATTTCAAAATGGGAAGAGATAACCCCTTCAAGTTTGGTGTCTCTGGAATCACAATTTAAAATCCTAACTTATGGTGAAGGCAGATTTATAATATCAATTCTGAAAATGTCACTTTTAGAAAGTTGGCATTTTCTTGCCTTGGCCATTTGGTGGCTGCAACCTGTCTCTGGCAACATGACTAGGTGTAGTTGGCAGTTGGGCTTTGTGTATTCCTCCTATACAGGCACGAACAATGGGAGTTTAGGTGTGACTGGATGGGCCGTCACTGGCAGGAAGCGAGGGAGTAGCTGGGCCCAGCCTCACTTACACCTGAATAGGCTATGTCTTGTCAACACACGAAGAGCTTAACAACCCTGAATTGTCACGTCAGCCATCTTTGAGCCAGGGTGGAGGAGGTAGGGATTTCCATGGATTTCAAAGACACTGCTTAGAAGCTTCTCCCACCTTCCAGAACCAGGGCACCAGTGTATAAAAGGGGAACCTCAGACACCGCCACTTCAACACACTTCTGGACCTGTGAATACTCTGTTAGGAAGAGCCACTGCAGTGCTGCTGAAAGGATGGTCTCTCTGCTCGACTGCTGCTCTGAAGGAGCTGCTGCCTTGATGTGCTGACCTGCTTCCTTCTGCACTCTTGCCTGGGAATAAGAACTGAACCTGCAACCTATTTTAACCCCAGGACCCCAGAGTGACACAAAGGGCCAGTCTGATGGCCTCCTGCTCTGTGCTTCAGGGACATAAAATGCTCCCCACCAGCTCCCAGCCATGTCTTTAATGAGGTCCCTTTCCCCAAGTGGTGCCCCTCTGGTCCTGAGCCCTTGGTGTGGCTCAAAGGGATCTTACTTCAAGCTTTTGGGCTCTTTGTGACAGTGAACAGGCCCGTTCACATCAGAATTGCGTCACTCACATAAAAAACCAGCACAAGCCAACTCAAGCCCATCTCTTCACCCAGCAAGCATCGATCACATGTGGAGGACCGCCAACGCAAAGTACCAGCCCGCCCATCTATCCACGACACCCAACCTTCTCCTTGCACCACGTCAAACCCCTCCAGAGACTCTCCTTGCTCCTAGCGACTTACTTTAATGCAAATGGGACTCTTCACACAAAACCTGAGAAGGTAAACCTTCAGTGGGACTAATCTGGGACTGTTTTCAACCCACGCTCCATTGCAGTCTGCTTGAAGTTTTGACTTTGACCCAGTCCAGCACAACCAGATATCCCTGGTTGGAGCTTTATGCTTTTAGGTGCTATTTTACAGTGTGTTCATTAAAAATTCTGAACTCCGGTTCTACTGATTGAATTTTTGTTGTTTTGGTCTTGTTTTATTTATTAAATAAATCATGCTCTATTTTCTAACCTGGAGAAGGATTTATTTTGTGTGGTGTTTTCACTGTTTTACTGTTGAAGTGTTACACAAATACTTTTAAATTGCCTTTAAGTTAAGCCTGACTGCTCTGTACCAAGTGACCTGGGTGTGAGCACAGGCTCCTGGTGAGGAAAAAAGTGCGATGTTGTAAAGGGAACCCCACAAATACATCACACACTCTGTTGTCTTCAACTTGGATGAAGCCCACATCCCTATAACTCCATACACCTGCACCATGAGTTAGGATGAGAATACATTTTTTCTTATAAATCTAAGGTAAGAGGCATATGAATTAATTCCCAATAGAGGAAACAAGAGAAAAAATTGTGCAACTGCCTGCAAGAAACAATGTTTCCAATCGGCAGCACAAGGGTCCCAAGTACAGATGCTATCAAACATAGGCCAAGATAAGGAAACTGGATCATTTTCTCAATATTCCTATCGTTGATGCTCATATAGTTGGTTTTCAAATTTTTGAGGCCACAGATTATAAAAAAGGTTTAGGAAAGGTTTGTCTCCAAATCAAGATGGTTCATGTAGGAGACAAAAGAGGCAAGAAATGAACTAAGGCAGGTTGTTGTTCTGGCAAACAAAACGGCATCTGCATACAAAAGTGCAGGAAAGGCTTTTTTATTAACAACCGGTACATCGACCCTAAATTCACAAGAAAAGATTCTAACCACTTTATACAGAGCAAAAACAAAATGGGAGCCAGCAGACATCCCAGGTGGACCCTACACCTTAGGGGAAAAGTGTCAGAACATTCCCCATACCTCCCCATATCTCAAAAGCAACTAGATCCAGATTCAACGATCTCAAGAAGGCCACCAGTCCTCCTTCAAGACATTCGGCTGTTAAAGTGTCCCACAGTTTTGACCTGTTGGCACAATCAAAAGCCATGGTTAGGTCCATAAATGCTAGATGCAGAGAGCTACACTTTGCAAACTTATAATTATGTATTCACTAAGAGATACAGATTTAAACATTCTTCAGTTGTACTGAGCCCCTTCCTAAACCTGTATTGAACCAAGTACAGAGTATTTATCTCTAGGGTCCAGAACAGCAACCTCTTCACGACAATTCTGTCAATGATCTTTACTGTGGAATTAAGTAGGGAGATGGGGTGGAAACATTTTGGGGGCATTTTTACAAGAAAGTGGCGAAGCATGTCATTAAGCCAAGAAGGCTAATGACATGCTCCATCACTTTAGAAATGCAGGGCTGCACCATACTTACTAGAATATGGTGCAGCCCTGCATTTTCCCCCTGCGCTGGCGCTAAATTAAGATGCCTATCGCCAACGTAGGCACCCATGCACCATAGTGCAAGGGTGCCTGTGTTGAAGGGAAGATTGTTTATGTGCAGGAAGGTCCCCCTCCACAAAAGGACTTTTTCTCCACAAAAGGACTGTCCTAAAACGTTCAGTAGAGACTAACCTTAATACTGAGTGTGCTTCTCCCTTCTGGCTGTCGCCGCCGCTGTCCATTGTTTATCTTGTGCATAGAGTCGAGCACTGGTAAGTGCAGGTACAAAGTTCTCTCTCTTCTGCCTGGACTCCCAGCTGTTTGAACTAGACAAGAGCTGCTTGTTTCGTGGTTGCCAGCAGCATCTCCCTGGCATGAAAAGGGAGTGCATGTGACACCAGGTTTTCATGCTGTAAAGGCAGCAGTGTCACTCGTGGGGCACAAACACTGCTTCATAGCAACTGCCTTGAGGAGCCCTGCAGGGTGTGGGAGCTGTGGCAGCAGTGCAGACCTGTCTGTGGTGGTGTAGTGCAAATGTGTGACTGACTGCAGGAACCTGGTCAGCCTTCGACACCGGCCATGCCAGCAACCCCTCGCTCCTGGAATGAATCCCTCACCTGCCACAAGTCAAAGCTTTCACCCCGTAAATAATGTAAACAGACCCCACCACGACTGGGAGATAGAATTTTAGGTCTGGTGGAATTTTACCTTGCTGTTCAAAGAACACAAAACTAAATTAAATTGTTCATACTGCTGAATTCTATTCTGAAAACTACATGTGGAATAATGCTGCACGTGCGAGGACGCCATCATTATGAGCTACGATTACAGAATGAAAACGGATGTTAGCTACGCAATGGTGTCCCAGGCAGTGCTCCTTGTGTGGGATAGTGTTAGTGATACTTCCAAACGCCGCACCTCATGAGCTACTAGCCATGCCCTTGTACTGTCACAGGAACTGAGGGCTACTGGAGGCTGTTAAGGGCATAGAATCTGGTTTGTCAGCGCAGGTATGAGGCATGAAGCAGTCACTCTGTAAACTGTTTGCGGATTTAGGGGGGAGGTGCTGGTAAACTCTGCCACACGGCGGTTGGTGAATTTTTGCTGAACTCCGTGCTCCAAGTGGAGCATGGATTAGCAAAACTCAGAGAACTCCACTGGCGGAGTGAAGTTTACCGCCCACCTCATGTCACTCACATCACACTAAAGTTAGAGAACACAAAGGAAATTGACACCTGAGTACTACACCCCTGCCACAGAGCCTTTAGTCAATGGATGCAGAAAAAATTGCTTAACATTAAATATTCAAAACTGAGGTCCCAAACTATCAAGAATAGTATAACTACAAACCTATAAGGAAAACCTATAAGGATAAAGCCCTGTGAAAGTGGCCTACACCCAGTGACATCAATTGAAGTAAGAAATGTTGGTAAAATTGTGGGCTCTGCCACTTCTCCAGTACCCTCTCCCCAAACTCTAAACAAGACCCTCAGTGTTTTCAACAAATATTTTCCTGTTTGAAAAAGCACTGTTCTCATTGCAGCAATACGAGCATGGTTAAGGGTTAAATTGTGTAATATGTTTCTATATTCACATCTTGGGGTTCTGATGACAAACCACCGGGCCTTCCTTCTCCGGGTTTATTGTTTATATGGATATGAATATTTCCAAAGCCAGTAGTACATAATTGCATGTACTCATGCAGTGAAACAACAGCATTGCTGAATGTCTGCTATTGTGTGACTGGCTTTGCATGCATTAGCACATTAAAACCAAACCTTTTCGGTTTGCCAGTGCCACTTTAGCGTGTCCTTACATGAGATGAACAGAATACACAGTTATATTATTATTACCTATTAATGATATAATTAATTTGTTTTAAATCAAAACGAATGTGATTTCATGAAGATGTAAAAATCAGGTGTTTTATTGGTTACTATGGTTCACTCATAAGGCCCCAGAGTTCTGCTTTCTTTCTTTTTCATTGCAGCACAATCATAGATAACATGTTCTTCTCTTGACTGTGTACAGTTCATTGTGCTTTTCCATTATGAAATGATTTTGATAATGGTTAGAAATGCTTTTAAGATTTATAACTCACCATGAACCAGATTTACTAGATCTTTGTGCAGTCACAAAGCAACACAAAATGTATTTACTATCCAGTGCAGAAGGTCCTATGGAGTGGTGCTTTGGTTTCTAGCACAAAAAACACAGTTGGCTGTTTTGCAACACCTTGTGTCAAGGAGTCATTATTGGGACACTGCTGAGATGAACCATGACAAATAACCATAGGTTTTGACTCAGATATATTAAGATAGCAAGACTTGACTTTGCATCAAAAACTAGTGCCTCTTTGAAACAGGATTTAATAAGGGGAAATGTGCTTAATTCAAACAAAAAAAACACATTCCATATGCAATGCATTGCACAGTACACATCCAGTGTGGGTGATTCTTCTGAGCTTATTTAGGAATAGAAATTTAAACTGGAAGTGTATGCTTCCAGTACAGATCATATGCTAGACAATGCACACTCACCTCTTCACCACAGTGCTGTGCTTGACACAAGGCAGTCTGTTTGTACGCCAGTGGGGGAAATGACACTAGCGGCAGGACAAAATTAGTACGCATGGCTCTATGATGTATTTTCCCTCTTGTGTGCTGCAGCACAGCAAATTTAGTTCCGGCACTTCTATGCATGGTCAAATAGTAAATCTGGCCCTAACCAACTACCTGAGCTCCATTTGTTTCACGTTCCACTACCTTCCATATTCCTGCCATTGCCTTTCAACCACACCTGGGCCTGGTATGTTTTCATTTTTTCTTACTCATTCTGTTGGAGCCACAAGGTTTATAGCAAAAGGCCGTACAAACCAGACCCTAAGATTATTTTCCCCATGGTCATGGGCCTCGTATCTGTGAGAACAAACTGCTGTGCATTCATATGTGCTCTTGATGGCCTCATATGATGCAACAGTCAGTTGATCCTACTGAGGTGCCAGCTGGCTCAATGGTACACACTGACATTGCATGAAAAATAATCATGATGTGGGCATCCCATATTTAGAAAAATATGTTTTTCGGTGCACAGACATACCTGGTGAATGCATTGTGAGTGCAAATTGCATTCTGAACCCCTCAGATTTTGTATGTTCATTGAGAGTCACTCTCAGACTACAGGTCATCAATCCTGAAGATATTTTGTGCTAGAGCACATGCAGATTGCTTTCTCACATGTCTATCTATATTCATGGATTCCAGTATTAGAAAGTATGTGAACAAAAAACATTTTTTTTGTAGTTTTATATAGCGTGAATTCGACCCAAAGGTATTGGAGCGCTTTACATGAGCACCATTTACATCACATAAGGACACGTTCATTTTTTGGTAGGCACGGGAAGATTAAGTGATATGCCCAGAATCACAGAATGTTGAGCTGACACCAAGGCTCCAAACTGGTTCCCCAGTTCAAAAGTCAGCACCTCTGACCATTACCCACACCCTTTCCCCCATTTGGGATAAGTTTTGCAATCCTGCTTGGAGCTATTAGTTAATGACGTAAATGCTTATCGTTGGTGTTGTCCTTGTTAAAGGTGCATGAGATACACATTATTATTTTCTCTACTCCTGGAGAACCTATTGCTGCTTTATCTATTTATTACAATTTTATAAAGTATAAACCAGACCCTACCAGGTATCAGAGTCCTTTACAACAATAAGTTAAAGTTGTTTTGTAAATAAAGAGAGGATAGTATATAAAATGCACAAGTTATAGTTCATTTAATTAGCATCTGGTTGGGTAAATGTCTATCCAAACATAGAATTTCATGGTTTGGGTTGGGTATTAGGAGTGGGGCAGATAAAAAGAATAATGTCTTATCAAAAGAAACTTAGGATTTTGTCTTTTCCTAGCATCAGAGCGTTGACTCAGAAAAGTTAGATTCTCTCCCTAGTCCTTATAAGTTCCATCAAAGCGCCGTCAGATCATGATCGAAAGTATCAATGGAGGAGAACGGTTATAAGTTCTTTTTTATGAACAAGAAATATGAGGGTTTGATTCTTTGAGTTGGTGAGTTAGAGCTTCAAGCCTTCACAGTATTATGAAAAAAGGCTTGAATCAGAGTATGTGGTTGTTTGAAGGGCAGCATTTCTAGATGGAAAGAGCCTGAATTTCTTAGTTCTTGCTATCCACTCGAGACAGCGTGTTTGTGAGCAAGATAGGTTGCTGTTTCCAAGTGTATAGTCTTGTGGATTGTAGAAGCTAATTTGAATTCACTTACAGCCTTTTTGGGTAGTCAATTGAGATTAGACAATATGTGAAGAATGTGGTCATACTTTCTAGAAACAGAAACTAGGCTTAGGCGAAATTTAAATGATGGCATCATAATTTGTGTAATTTCTGGAATTATGTGGTACACAAGTTATGCAAAATTCCAGATATTGTGCTGTTTGACTTGGTCCTCTCTGCAGGGTCACTCCCAAACATTTTGCCTTTGCCCTCCGCTATTTGCTGAAATTTGTTTTTGTTGGCTCTAGGACTCTGTGCACTGTACCACTGCTTATCAGTGCTAAAGTGGTTGTGCTCGCTCCTTTAAACATGCTAAAATTGACTTACACCTGATTGGCATATTTAATTTGCTTATAAGTCCCTTGTAGAATGGTATACCTTATACGCATGGCTTGTATATTAAATTCTACTAGTGGGCCTGCAGCACTTATTTTGACACCCACTTAAGTAGCCCAATAAAATATGTCCCAGACCTGCCATTGCAGCCTGAATGCAGTTTTAAATTGCCATTTTGACTTGGCAGTATAACCCACTAGTTTAACCCGTACAAGAAGATGTGCAGACATATATACACAGCACACTAATTGTGAGGCACTGTGAGGTCTGATAAGGCAAGTAACAACCCCATTTTGCACAACAAATGGCTAGTAAGCCTTTATGTTCAGTGATATAACATTGATCCCAGCAGTTTGCCAAGGAGGGAGAACCTACTTCAGATAAATTGATTGGTCCAGTAAGTGACTAAAGGGTCCTTGCTGTATTTTCAAGCCTTGGGCCATTTATATAAATGCATTGGATTCTGAAGAGTCCAAACAACATTACATGAAAAATTAATGATTTTGTTTGGCTTTAACAATACGTATTGAATTGTGAGAGTTATTCTTTTTTCTTGAAAAAGGTAGTCAAAATCAGCTCTAAACCACCAAAACGTGTCAACGCCTATATAGTGCTAAATTTAAACAACATACAGGCACATTAGATTAGAACTTTTAATAATCATGTGTCCGTGTTGTTGATTTGCACAAATTAGCAAAAGTTTAAGATAGAGTTTATTGTCTTGTGTGTTCTCTCCTTTCCTCATTGATACATATTTGTTTACCCTACATGAAATTTGTGATGTTTCTTACTTTTTGATAATAGAAAGAACAGATTTATTTTATGCGATGTGTTTTCAATTTTGTACTTGAAGGACCTTTTTACTATAATACCTGTGATGTAAATTTTTATTAAAAACCTGAAACTGTCTGTAATGTCTTGGGCACTTTACTTACTTAGGCTTTAGGTTATGTATGCAAGGTATGTGAGACCTTGCCAAGTGTATGTGTGACTGAATAACAGTGGATAGAGTATTGTGGTGATTTGTGGTTCCAAAGGGAAAAATGTGTGACTTTACAGTCTTATATGGAGCCTAGTCCCTTAGGATTGAGGGCTCCCTCTCATTTTATTTATTCAATATATCCCCCCTGGCCAAGCCTAAAACTCCCATTTTATTGCATATATGCCACCCCTAAGGTAGACCCTAGGGAGCCCATAGGGCAGGGTGCATTGTAATTATACGGTTGGACATGAACTTTTGAGCCTTACATGTCCTGGTAGAAAAAACTCCTCAATTCATTTTTCACTACTGTGAGGCATACCTCTACCATAGGATAACATGGGTTGCCTGATTACATTTAATGAGGCTCATTCATCAGTTGACTTTCTGTGCCTGCAGAAGGTATCTCAGAGGTCTGCCTGCTACTGTGGCCTGCTATGTGCACCACAAGGATACTTTGCTGCACCTGAAAGGACTGCTTTGCATGCCTTGAACACTCAGAGTTCTGCCCCGCTGCTTGAGCCCTGTTTCATTACTTGAACTCAGGACTACCAGAGTGACTCCAAGGGCTAGTTGGTTGGCCTACTGATTAGAGCCTCAGGGACATATAAATCACCAACGATCTTGAACTAACACCTGGACCTAGTCTGAGCAGTCCTAACCCCCCAAGTGCTGCCTTTCCTGTCCTGGACACTTGGTGGTGGTGTTAAAGGTACCCAAATAGCCAAACTCCAGACTTTTTGGCTAAAAACTGCTTTGAGAGCCGAGAGGAGACCAGGACTAACCTGCTTCTTTATGCCTCCAAAGTGAATCACTAGTCATCTTGACTTCCTGGCAGCTGTTGGTGAGCTCTCTGCAGCAGCATATTCTATTCAGTTTTCCTGAAACCTTGCCCCACTGGAGATTTTCGACTTCCATAAAAGATACTAAGTTTAAACGAAGAAATCCTCACCACAACTTCATCCAGTGACTCCCCAACAACAACGCTCCCTCCTTGGAAACCTCCTGCAGCCTTGCTTTGCTGAACTACACCTTCTCAGAATATTTTCTTCAAACTTTCTTCTAAGTCCGAAGATAAGAACCGACCAGACCCTCTCTACTCTTTGTATCCGATGCATGCCTCATCACAGTTGACCATATTTTTCAACTTTGATGCGGTCTCATGCGACTAGATGTCCGCAGGTGGTGCTTTGATCCTTTAGGCACTGGTTTTTACCTTAAACAATAAAACTTCATAACGCTGGTTCTTCTCATTGGATGTCCGTCATTTTTCTAAATTGCTGTGTGATTTTTCTTGTGTTGTATTTTCATTTTATTACTCTGTGTGCTGTATAAGCACTTTACAAATTGCCTCTAGGTTAAGCCTGACTGTTTTTGTGCCAAGCTACCAGAAGGTTAAGCAACCTATTACTTTAGTGACCTTTGTGGCTCACCCAGATGGGGATTGTGGCTGTTGCTTGACCAAGGTTAACAACCCAGTCAACCAACAACCCAATGTGTAACATATGCTCGTATGGCATGTTGCTTACATATGCTCGTATGGCATGTTGCATAATTTCGCATCATTTGCAGTAAAAATATAATCACAGGAACAACAAAATGCGAGCAGCTGTTGGTCATGGTGCTTTTGTATTTTTTGCACTTTTTCTGTGCGAAATGCAGCCTCACCTCAATAAATTGATGCAAGGACACATTAAGCACTAAAGTATAGCACCAAATGACTGATCAGATATGCATTTCTTGTAATTACGCGTAATTGCAGTCATTTTGCCAACATTTCTCATAATTACATGAATGCAAATTACGCAAATTTTGAACAGGAAACCGGTTGCATTGCAGTTTGCATGCTGCTCTTAGAGGCGATAGGTGAATTCTGGTTATGCCAGTCAGGAGGTCAATTCCACAGTAAAGTCTCAAGAGGACTAGTGATTGTCCTATAGTTTTGAAGTTGCCAGTCGGAATAAGAGGCTTTTTCCCCCCGAAAAAGTCAAATATGATGTTGTATATTTCTAGCTAAGGCAATAGTGAATGACGCTTAAGGTTCTTATCGGGGTGAAACCCAGTGACTTTGTTGTTTCAACATTGGTTGGTTTGCAGTCACAGATGAATGATGATGAATCAATGTTTTTATAGAAATGTTACTGTGTTGGGTATAATTTGTCCAATAGCACCGGGAGGAATGATTCACATTTAGCAAGAAATTGAGTGCATCATTGACTATGTGCATCATTGCAAATTCAGTGCTACAGCCGGATATGACACCTGATTGGTTGAGGTTGAGAAGGTAATTTTCTTTTATCAAACCAACAAGCTTTTTTTCAACACACTTTTCCAGGACTTTTGCCTTAAAGGGAAGGTTGATGCGGGCAGGCAGTTGATAAAGTCCACAGGGCCATCATTGAGGTTTTTTAAGAAGAGGGATGACCTGTCATATTTTAACAAAAGTGGGCACTGAACCTTATGAAAGTGAGTCATTGATTACATTAGTCAGAAGTGGTGAATAAGATGCTGTGATGTATTTCAAAATTTTAGTTGGTAATGGGCAAAGGGATTCAATGGTTTGAGTCCGCCAATTGTAGTTAGTTTAGCTGCAAGTTTTAAAGTTTAAAAAATGGAAGCATATTTCCATTTGAAAAAAATGCACAATTTTCCGTACTGCTGTACAACATAGAACAATCATATTCATCTAACAAAAGCTAACAAAATGCACATCCAAAACAGTATTAAAAGTAACTCCATATTATAGACGAAAAGACACAAATTAGGGAAATAGGTGGAAGGGGAATAACACATTCTAAGAATAATGCTTATGGATTATTAAAGGAGAATATTTATCTGTTAATTTGCCAATACGCATACATCATTCTAGATTTGAGATCTTACTTTCTCTCTCTGTTTTTCTTAATTATGTACATGTGGGCTTAGTTTCACAGAAGAAAAGCTGCAAATGTGATTGAAAAGGATTAGCAACACCTCCGGGAAGAAGTTCTCTTTTACCTTTGTGCATTTTGCACTCAACTTGGAAGGTCGTGATAATATTTTGCTGTTCTGCACATCTTGGGACTGTATTTAAAAAGAGAAAGGTTCTCCTAGGGCCAGGGCATTAATGTATACAGGAGAGACAGATATCACCTTACACAGAACTCAATTTTACATCCTTCAACACAACTTGATGTAAATTGCATGAGGCAACTTCAGAAACAAGTATGTTTTATCTTGGGGAATACTTACGTTTGTCCTTGTTGGTAGAGCATATAAACTTGTATTACCTCTGTATCATTACACCTTGCAAGCATTTTAGAAAACACATTAATGCTTACTGAAAAGTTGCACTGGGTAAATATGGCCAGTTTTGGAAAATTGATTGTGTAATTTGTAAGGTACAAAATGTTGTATCCTCAAAGTTTCTTAATTGAAGACAATTTTACATAGTTTTAGTTAAGATTTCAGACACATGCTTCCAATGTGGTACAATCTACCTATTTCCCATAGGGATAGCAAGAGCCTGAGACATACAAAGTATTATTTATTGCACATTTAAAAATTCCTCTCATTCAGCAAAGTATAATTAAAAGTGAAGGATATTTAAGAAAAGCATGTATAGCTCAGTTCACTGATGTTCAGTGGATGTGCAAAACTCTAAGCACGTCGTACGTGTAGCATCTTAAATCCACAAAATTGAGCATGATTCAATGAACACGTAATGATGTGAGCATTTGCTATGATGAAAAAGGTTCCTAACGTTATTAGAAAGAACACTGATCTGACTATACCACACTCTTGACACATTCTTATAATTTTCTTTCTGACAGTGAGAATCATCTTACATACAAAAGTAATAATAATTATTTGAACTCAATGAAATTCATGACATATTTCTTTTATTCCAGGCTTAGGACTGTCATCCACAAACAGCAACCTTAACAGTGGTCTTTCTATGGAGAAATGATAGTATTTTTTCTCAGCAATGGCCTACACTAAGCAGAGTGTCTCCACTTTCAAAAGGGGTAAGACACAATGTAAGGAGATGTTAAGAAGAAAGTTCTCAAAGTGCACAACAGACACTAGCAGAGTCATAACCCCAAAGTTTGTCATCTACAAAGCAGCCAGATGGGCTGGGTGAGAAGAGTGGTGGAGAAAGGAGGCATGGCTTGCGACCACCTCTCAGCAATCCCATTGTGTGGGACTTACTGGAGGTAACAGGTAGGCTAGTTGGCCCCTAAGGACCCCCCAGCAGCAAAGGGGACTTCATCCCCCAACCAAGAGCACGCCAGGAAGCACGTTTGCAGAGTGGTGGACAAAGGGGCATGACCTTCTATCATAAATCAGCAATCCTGCTGTGTGGGACTTACTGGAGTTGATAGAAGGGGTAGATGGTGCCCAAGGACGTCCTTGGGGGCCAACTACCCCTCCTGTTACCTCCAGTAAATCCCACACAGTGGGATTGCTAAGAGGTCTTCGGAGGCCACACACCCCTTTCTCCACCACTCTGCAAACACGCATCCTGGGGCACTACTAGTTGGGGGATGAA
Organism: Calotriton arnoldi; assembly: GCA_963921515.1. Taxonomy (NCBI): domain Eukaryota; kingdom Metazoa; phylum Chordata; class Amphibia; order Caudata; family Salamandridae; genus Calotriton; species Calotriton arnoldi. Next base: position 1,358,462 of record CAWUFW010002051.1, read on the forward strand.
GTCCACTTTACTCCTGAGGGACCTTGGGGGCCAAGAAGCCCTCCTGGTACCTCCTGTAAGTCCAATGCAGCGGAATTCCTGAGCACTAGTTGGAGGTCCAGCCCCCTTTCTCCACCACTCTGCAAATGTGACTGCTAGTTAAAAATCCATTGAAAATCACTGAAAAAACCACAGGTACCAGGGACATTATAGTTAGAAATTAGCATTTAAAAAACCTTAGAAATTCATGGAAAAAAACAAAGGTTACAGGGATGTTAAAGTTAGGCTGACATTTCACTTGTAGAATACCAGAGAAATTCCGCCATCTTAGTTAGATGAGCTAACTATAACTCGCACCCCCGCAATGCACTGCTTATGATCTCTCCTATTATATCAGTCATGACATGGTAAGTGATATCACTGATGACATCATTGATGACATCTCAAATGACATCAGTGATGACATCATCCACAGCATCTCTAACTCTCTCACTCACACCCCTATAGCATCTTTTATATACCCACTTCCACTTCCACACATCCATTCACAAACTCATTCACAGAGCCATACTAGTACTTACACACCACCTCACTGATTCATTGATCTATACACACATCCACTCGCTCACCCATAGTGCCACTCATAAGCCCACTCACTCACTAATACAGCCATTGACATTCCACTCATACAGCCATACAGGTGCTCACACACTGAGTGAATCACCCATAAAACTGCTCACACACCTATACACTAACCCATACAGTCAATCATACAGCCACTTACTCATCCAAACAGTTGCACACCCACCCACTTACTTATTAATACAAATAGTAACACATACTCACTTAGCTATACAGTCACTGACAGAAGCATGCACTCATCTATATAGCTACTCTCACATTCACTCACTCACGCATGCAGTCACTCATAAAACGCATCACTCACAATACTGCCTTTCACATACTCAGTTACTTACCCATACAACTTCTCACACATGCAACAGTACCCCATACAGCCACTGACTCACCGACTCACTGATCCATACAGGCAGTCACAAACCTCCTCACCCACAAACACAGACACCAAGACAACCATAGACGTAGTCATACAACCAATCATTCACACATATAGCCATTCACGTACCCACTAACACACTCATACACCCACTTAGACATCAACTGACAGACAGATACACACATTCAAACAACCAGTCACTCACCCATACATACACTGAGACACCTAATCACTAACTTATACAGTCAGTCATGCACCCACTGAGTCATCCATACAGTCACACATACACCAGCTGATGCACCAATACACCGTGATATATATATTTAAGAATCATAAACTTTTAAAAACACTAACAGTCACTGGATGATGTCATCACTGATGTCATCAGTGATGTCATTTGAGATGTCATCAGTGATGTCACTGACCATGTCATGAGGAATGTAATATGTGAGGTCATAAGCAGTGCATTGCGGGGCGTGAGTTATAGTTAGCTCAGGTAGCTATAACAGCTGAATTTCCCTGGTTTTGTACAAGTGAAATGTCAGCCTAACTATAACGTCCCTGTAACCTTTGTTTTCGCTTGAAAAAAATATATATACTGTCGTACAGAGTATGCAGTCTACATACTACAATGCTCCTGCCACCTGAGGTATGTAGGCAGCACCAAGCTGCAAGTATTTAATCGTATTTTACAGCATTTACGGGCAATAGTTAATTCTGACCCTAGTTACCCTGTTGCCCGTCATTTTAAACTTGTGCACAATAACAATCTCAATGATTTAAAATACTATGTTATCGATGCTGTATCCAAATCACTTAGGGGGAAATCGTGAAAGGAAACTTCGTCAACTCGAATCTCAGTATATTTTGATCCTCGATACTAAGATGCCAAATGGGCTTAATACGGGAGAGGATCTTTACAACTTTTATGAATGTAACTATCGGTACAGTATATTATTCGGAATTTCATGATTTGCTTTTTAGTCTCTACTGTGAGAGTTTTTATTCAAGGATGTATAGTTGCTATCTGGATTTTACTGACCGGTAATGGGACTCGTGCGACTTAGTGTGCCTGGTTTTTACCTGGTTTTATCCTATTTTTTGGATTTTAGCTGGGTTTTACTTGGTTTTACTGGGTTTTACGAGGTCTTATGAAGGTTGGGGTCTGGATTTTAACTATTTTTTGTGATTATTGGTTGACGTATCCTTAGCACTGTTGACAATAGTTAAAAAATCCCTTAGAAGTTTTAATGCCAATTTGGACTTTTTGTCTAGTGATTTCTCTCTTTTTACACCTATATCTACTGTAATTTATAGTCATTAAGGGTTGTTGTGAAGGTGGGATGTATTGAAGTTTCTTATATCCCCATTGACCATTTTTTGGTGTATGTATTATAAGTGCACTTGCACTTTATTATATCCCAATCAGAAAAGTATGCAATTATAGTAATAACTATTATACTATGGTACTAAACCTATGGGTTATCCCTCTTGAATTCGTACTGTATTTTGCACTTGCACTTTATGTATAATCATTAGTAAGCATCTTGGCCTCCGTGACATTTTAAATTGACTGTCGGCTATAAGTTTAATAGTCGGCATCACAGTTTTATCATTAAGCACTAGCACTTTTTATGATTCTAAGTCCCCTCCTCAAAATATCTGTGTGTTCAATTCATGTCTACATGTGCTCTTTAAGTGTATAGTTTTAATACATTATTTAAGATTTATTGTTTATTTCAAACAGTAGGTTATATAAAATATGAAGAGGTCACATCTTTTATTTTTAGTATGTTGACCTTATAGGAGCTGTTATATGTAAGGAATATGTGAATTGTAGTATGTTTTCTCTGTTTAATAGAGGGGAGGAGTTGAATCTGCACTGTGTCACTTTAAAAATGTTCAATGTGGTTCAGCGGGTCGTGTGATCAAGCTTGCGGGAGCGCAGGCGAAACGCGTTATGCTGGGCACTTGCCACTTATCTCTGATGCACTGATATCACCGAATAAAAGCACTTTTTTCTAAGGATTTGCCCCGTGTGGTCCGTGCCTACTGTGCTGCTGTGAAGTTGGCGCTTTAAGGGCTTTTGGTTTTCCATATATATATATATATATATCTCACATAGGATCACCGCTTGTAGCAAAGATCATCCAGCACTCCATGAGGTAATAATCACTCGGATTTATTTAAAACGACAACATCTACGCGTTGCGGCGGCTTGGCACCACCTTGTTCACGATGAGCTATATATATATATATATATATATATTACCTACTGGCGGTCACCAGGAGGTAGTTATAGTTAGGACCTAGTTTCCATAGGAAAAGCGTTTTTTGATTTGACAATATCTTTGGCGCCGTTTTACGAATCTTCGCAAATTTTTAAAAACTAATGGGGCGCTCAGGTCAGCTCCTGTCTTGAAAGTTTCAGGGTGATTCATCAAGCGGGGGTAGAGAAAAAAGGGGGGTCCCAAAACATGTTTTCTCCATTTTCATTTCCATAGGAACTTTTGTCGTGGCTACAGCCCGAACTGCTGAACGGAATTACACCAAATTTGGCAGAGAGGTAGCTCTTGGTTCAGAGTGCACTCTTTGCTTTAAATGGTGTAAATCTGTTCAGCAGTTCCTGAGAAATTAAAAAATAAAAAATATTGATATCTGAGGGTCGAGGAGGATTCGCAAACCCTCCCGATCACGAGCTTCATTCTGATTGACTGCCAACACTCCAAACCAGGAAGTATTGGCAGCCATCTTGTGACTCTGTAAAACCGAGTCACAATAAGAAAGGTGAAAAAAAGATAAAACATGCACTAATTTGGCAATAAAAGCTCAGCATCTTTAATCCACATTGTGGTCTGTACCTGTTCTTGCTGCTGAGGAGGACGGCGACGTATGGAGTTTGATTATCCTGTATAATTGCGATGAAGTTCGGCTGTCTTCGTCTTTACAGACCCTCCCGCCATTGTGAGGCTGACCGGCAATACATCTGACATCGCGGACACAATCCTGTTTGGAACCCGGAAGGAGTACGAGCCAGGTCAGCCCCCCGCGGTCTGCAATATCGGGCAAGAGAACGCAGCCTCGCGCAGGATTTTCTACGGGCACCAGAGCAGTCGGAGGACGCCGAGGAGTCTTTTTGAATCTCTGCACGGTAAGTGGTTCGGCAATTCAATTAAAGGCAGTGCGGGTGGTCGGGATAGTGGAAACAGTTTCAGTGCTGGACTCGTTATCAGTAAAAAACGAGTATCTTTTCCAAACATCAGTGTGCATAACTCTATAATTGCCAAGCATTCAAAATGATGACAACTGCGGAGGCGCTGCAGGACCGAGAGGCCGTAGCTGATGCCCTATTCGAAAATATACCAGAGGTTGATGTAGCACAGAGGGCCCAAAATGTTAATGCAAACACCAACAATGATGTTAAGACTCTTTTAAGAAAACTGGAAAAAACTGCTACGTTCCGAATTAACAAAATGGTGGGAAAAGAAATCATTAGAAAAATACAAAGAAGCAGGAAGGGTCCCACGAGGATTGAGGGTAATGATCGCTCCATTTTTTGAAAACCCCAATCCTATGATGTTGAAGGAGTGGGCAACTAATAATCTTGAAGCTTCCATGAATATGGTGTCAATATTAATCAAGTATGCCGAAATTGACAGAGTGGACATTTTAAAACAAATTGAATCAGTGAACGATCTGCTGGAGGCTAATGAAATGAAGGAACAAATCAAAAAAGGACATGATGAAATAGAAGTACGTCTAAGGAAACATGAGGAGACGATCAAAGCCAGGAAAATCTTCAAATTTGCTAGAGATAAATGTGATTACGAAACGGGGAGAATTTTTACTTTCTCTAAAAAATTCGATAATGTGAAGAGACAAGCACTCACTAATAAAATCCCGTCTCTAGCAACTCCGACTGTTGTAGATTCGTCAGTCTCAGAGATCAGTTCGGCAAGTAGCGGAAATGAATCTGACAATGGCAGTATGACCAACTCTGCACTGCTGCCTACTAATTTCACTCCAGGTGAAGAATTGCATTTTTTACTGGAGGACCGCCGTCAAACCCTGCGACCACGCAATCCTGTAAAACAACAAACAAGCGGAGAAACCAACACAGGAGAGAAAGGCGGAAATGTAGGAAACAGCGGCAGAGGGAGGGGCAGGAGAGCCAAGAAATGGCCCCAATAATAAATGAAATGGACAATACGATGATTAATTTATCGGATACCGTTCTATCAAAAGCAGAACAACAACTACTGGCTCTTGGTCTTTCTTTTTGTCCAACTAACAGCTTTAAATATACACAAACACGAGTGGATGTGTTTAAATTTATCCGTAAATTGAAACTGCGCAAGCATTTCCAATTGAAGAAAGCTACTGATTCAGCAGCAAAAATTGTCCAAACTACCAATCCATCGTCAATCTTACAAGTTTCAGACATCTCCACACTTAGATCTATGCAGTCCTTAGCCGATGATGCAATGACTACATCGGGATCCACACAAGATGAACTATATGCGTTGGGAATTACATGTTGCAGTCCTTCAAGCAGTCCATTTCACCCAGTGTCCACCTTTATCCCTATCATGCCTAAGGACGCGATCGATGGGTTTAGCGATTGCTTCATTGATGACCTGAAAAGATTGAATAGAAACACTCTACAGAGGAAAAGAAAAAGAAGACACCAGGAGATACAATACTCTAATCTCATACGAAAATTGCAGAGTGAAGAAAATGTGATCATCAATAAGGCAGATAAGGGTGGCAATATAGTGTTATGGCCAAAAGGAAAATATATGGAAGAAGCTGCACGACATCTCAATGATAGAGACTGCTACAGAAAAGCTAACTTTATTGAACTAAGACAAATCAAAGAACATGTGTTCAAGGAATTGGCACAGTGGAAACGCACTGGCCTTTTAACAAAAAATGAATTCTGTTTTTTAAAGAACGATTTCCCGATAATTTCAACTCTGTATTTTATACCTAAGGTCCACAAAAATGTAACACCAGTACCAGGGAGACCTATAATTTCAGCCAGAATAAGTCTCCTCGAACCAATGTCTAAATATGTGGACTATTTTTTACATGAGTTTGTGGTAGGTCTCCCTTCGTATATTAGAGACACTAGTAATTTCTTGTCCAAATTACAGTTTGTGAAATGGGAAAGTGACTGTCTTTTAATAGTGATGGACATTAGTTCATTATATACCAGCATTAGACATACTGAGGGGATCGAAGCTGTGCATTATTATTTGAGTAAACGGAATATTCAGTTTTATGAACATAACAAAATGATTTTAAAAATGATTGAGATTTGTCTTACACACAACTATTTTATGTTCAATAAGGAGATATATCAACAGTTACGTGGAGTGGCGATGGGGGCATGCTTCTCTCCCAGCCATGCATGTTTGCACATTGGTTGGTGGGAGGAGCATGTCCTCAAGACCCTCCACAGTAACATGTTTGATGATCATGTACTCCATTGGTGGAGGTTTATTGACGATGTCTGTTTAATTTGGAAGGGTTCTAAGGAATCGGCCACTAAGTTTGTAGAGACCATCAACAATAATACGTTGAATTTGTTGTTCACTGCGGATATAAGCAATGAGAGTGTGCAGTTCTTAGATGTTGAGATATATATTAAAGATAACTCCATCCATACCAAATTATACAGGAAAAAAACTGCAGGAAATTCTATACTTCATGCTAGCAGTGCCCATCCTAATCATTTGATTCGCAGCATTCCCTATGGGGAATTTTTAAGAATCAGGCGCATTTGCAGTTTGGAAGAAGACTTAAATATTTGTCAGACAGAAGCAGTACAGAGGTTTAAAGCTAGGGGCTACAAAATGGCAGATCTAAAATCAGCATTGGAGAGAGCGTATAGACAAAGCAGGGAAGAATGTCTAGCTGTCATTGCCACCAATGTATCACCTGAACATACTAATGCATCTGAGCACATTGTAGAGTCTATGAGCCCAATAAGACTCATTACTATTTTTAGCCGGCAAGAGAGACAGGTACGAAAGATTTTATATAAAAACTGGCCTATAATATTGTCTGACATAACCATGGCACAAATAGTACCAGAGCTTCCCTCTCTAACATTCAGACGAGCACCATCAATGAGGGATGCTCTGGTGAAATCGAGTCCTGAGGTCAAAGTATCGAAAACCTGGTTGTCGGCACGACCAGGATTCTACAAATGTAGCTCATGCCGAGCATGTAAATTCGCAAAAATAACACTACTTTTACTACTGATTTTGACTCTAAGCCAGTAAAAATACAGGGCCACTATACTTGTAGGACTGATTTTGCAGTGTATATATTGGAATGTTCGTGTCAGCTTAAGTATGTTGGAAGTACCAAACTACAGGTTTTTAACAGAATACTCCAACACCTTAGAGCAATAGTTAACTCCGATCCAAACTATCCAGTGGCTCGCCACTTCCAATTAGTTCACAATAACAACTTAAATGATCTGAGTTACTATGTAGTAGGCTCTGTACCTAAATCTATTAGAGGTGGTAATCGTGAAAAAGATTACGGCAGCTAGAATCTGAGTTCATCATGTTGTTAGACACCAAGATGCCAAATGGCCTTAATACAGGGGAGGACCTACACAATTTTTTATAAGGTATTTACTTGGTGTCTAGCACTTTATGGATGATGCATTACATTATAGTCATTTTATGACTCAATCTTTTACTTACATTTTACCGGATTTTAACCAGGCTGTGCCTAGTTTTTATCTGGTTTTATGCAAGTTAATGATGAGTTTTAGCCATTTATATTTGTATGCATTGTATTTCTAGTAGTTTAGATTTATACTCTGTTTTCACTGTGTTATTTATTCAGGTGTTTATTCTGTTTTTAACCAGTTTTTACTAGGTGTCACCTAGTTTGCAGCTGGTTTTATGATGAATTAGAGAACTGTTTATTCCTGCTGAAAAGCTGGTACTGTACTAAAATGTCAATGTACAACTTAATGATGATTCCTCTGTGGGGTTTTGCATTTAAATTGAAAGTGATAGTGCACTTGCACTTTATGTGGATTTTATGGCCCTTTTGTAAAAATATGAAATCAATATTTAGATTGTTGAATGTATAGGTTAAAAATGCACTTGCACTTTATTTACTTATGAATTGGGCATGGTTTTAGGCCATTTTAAAGACACAATTGTATAAGTATTAGGGATATAGGGGGCACAATTAAGCACTATTTGACACTTTTTAGCGTAAACAAACTGGATGTTTTCAGGCATTACAATTGACCACCAGAGTACTATGATACAAGTGATCACTTAGAAAGTACCGTGAGGTATCAGTGATATTGCTTTAAAGAGGTTTAAAGTGGATTAAATTGGCAAAATAATTATGCTATTTAGAGTATTTGTTGCCATTAACTGATGACCTCTGAGGTGACTATGTATTTATTTATTTATTTATATATTTATATATTTTTATTTTTATGAATAACATAGGACAATGTAATGCTTTTAAATATTTCTTTTATGTTTATTGTTGGTCAGGTTTGATGGTATTGGAAATCCTATTGGTTACTGCACTAGTAGTAGTATATAACTTTATTCGGTTATTGCAACCATCAAAGTATCAACCAACATCCTATACGTCAAATGACCAATGACACAACAAATATATGTACAATAACAACAATAATAGCAGCAGTATGTCCATATTTAAAGTGCATAGTGCCTCAAATTACGTTACAATTGTAAATACAATAATAGCAGCAATAGGTCCATAATTAAAGTGCATAGTGCTTCAGAGTTGGGTACAATAACAGCAGCAATAATATCATAGTTGTTAAAAGACAATAATTTCATTAGCACTGTACATATTATCCAACAACAGACAGTTCCTAAAAGTTACACCTAACAGAACAATACAGAATAAAACAATTCATCAATAAAAGTAAGCAATAAAATACATCCTTAATCCTTACACTGATCTAACTTTAAAATTGCATTGCGCTTATACCAGACTGCCTCTAAAAATTTGCTAACAGCTACAACTATTCTAGGGGAGAGATTAGTTTTTAGAATCCGTAATGCATCTTGATAATGTACAAGTCCCATTTCCCGGCAAATCGGAATAATCCACCTCCTACGAGGGGACAAATACTCTGGACAAAAAAAAAAATAGCAAATGTGATTCATTTTCATCACATTGTTTACACATTGGGCAAGTCAATTCTGACTGTGCAGGAATCCATTTATGTGTGAATGATCTTATAGGCAAGGTCCCCAAGCGAAACCGTATAAAAAGGCTTTTAGGGAAAGCAAAAGGTATAAAATCCATATAATCTTCCAATAATGGAGTAGATTTAAAATCAAAAAAACTGTTGGTCAGAGATCCTACATAATTTTTCCTTAGTACACATTCATTGATAACATTCCAATAAGTAGTTTTAAGAAGATGCTGATCGACTTTCTTAAGTTTAGTAGGGTCATCCCAAAATCTACGGAGACCTAATATTCTCACCCACGAAAACACGTGTTTAAACCATGGGAGCGATCGAGCACCTCGTATATTTAAAACATCAGTCAGGGATTCTCTGTAATCAACTAGCTCCGGTGTACACCAAAGACGAACCCAGTAGATCAAGACTTTCAAAGCCACTAAGTCTGATATTCTTTTTAATCCTAGATCTAAATACAATGGAATAAGAGGTGTGCTCTGGGGTAGACATAGCATTTTCCTAACAAAACTGTTTTCTACCAGTGCAAGAGGCTTAGCATCAACATAGCCCCACACTTCAGCTCCATAAAGAGCAGCCCCTTGCGCCTTTGCGCGGTAAATCTCCATAACCGGGGCTACCACGTGAGATACCGTTCTCTTTTGTGTTCTCAGAATGGCATTTGACCTGTGCTCAATAAGAAGTTTACTTTTCATGATCTGATCTAACCACTTAAAATTATCCATAAATCGTACTCCCAAATAATCAAAGTTTTCAACCCTCTCAAGGACGTCTTTTCCAACCCGAATAGTCGGATTACCTTTCTTGACCCCCTTGCCTAGAATCATAAATTTTGTTTTATTAACATTAAGCTCAAGTCCCCTCTCATTACAGAACCCTAAAAATTTATTTACCAGGATCTGGAGACCCATAGGGGACTTTGAGATGAGTAGGGAATCATCCGCAAAGAGCAATATTGGTATCTTCCTGCCGTTTAACATAGGAGAATCATTTACACAGTTTTCCAAGACATTAACCACATCGTTTAAATAAAGGGAAAATAAAGTGGGGGCAAGGACACAGCCTTGCCTAACCCCCGTTCTATAGGAATACAATCGGTTAGTTCTCCATTTGGTCCCCAGCGTATTTGAGCATAGTTGTTTTCGTGTAATTTACTCAATAAATATACAAGATTGCTGGGAACACCCATATTAGTAAGAACCTGCCACAAATTCGATCGGGGAATAAGATCAAAGGCAGCTCTAAGATCAATAAAAGCCATATACAGCACACCCTTACGTAAAAGCACAGTCTTCCAGTACAATAATGTAAATCTAAAAATCTGATCAAGATTTTACTAATTTTACTTCTAAAACCTGCTTGGAAGGGGGAAAGTATTTCTTTTTCTTCCATCCATTCAATTAATTTGTTCAGAATTTGGCGACTAAAAACTTTTTGTGCGTTATCTAACAAACTAATTGGCCTATAATTAGCTGGGTTATTAGCATCACCCTTTTTAAAAATAGTTATTATCTCAGCCCCCTCCATGAATTAGGGATCGCTCCCCGGCGGAGATAGCATTCGATAGAAGATTAAAATAGCTTGACCAGATTAACGGCTCTGACTTAAAAAGATCACCCGGGATTTTGTCAGGTCCCGGTGCTTTGGCCATTTTAAGAGACTGTATTGCACGGATTGTTTCTTCAAGACTGAATTTGACAGGGTTACTATAATGATCTTGTGCTATGTGTGGCGAAATAGCATCCTCCACTAAATTAGTACCATTGTCAATATCATCCGACTTCCTTAGCGAATACAATGATGAACAATTAGCTACCCAGTTGTCAGGTGGTATATTAAAACTTGGGTACTTTACTCCTTCGGAGTGTCTCTGGGCGACCAATTTCCAAAACGATCTGCTGTCCTTGGTTTTAGTGGCTGCAAGTAGATCCTGCCAAAACTTATCTTCCCAATCTCTTCTAGCCTTTCTAAGCTGTGTTTTATAAAAACCTCTAGCGGAACGAATTTTACCTCTGTCACCCTCATCAATAGCTATCTTTAATAAATTCTTCGCTACTTTACAAGCAGGATTAAACCAGTCGTGATACTTAAAGTGTGCCGACTTCGTAGTAGTCACCTCTCTATAGAATATCTTTTGAAGACCATCGAACAACTGCATATGGACTGATAAAATAGGTATTCCTGCTGAATCTATCCCCTCGTAAGGGTCAAAAGAGGTAATAAACTGTTTATAAACTTTTGAATAAACTTCCGGGTTAGCCATAACTTTCGGCCATCTAACAGCACGTCGATTATTGGTAGCCAATGCTACAGGAACGTTTGTAAAAATAGCAGCACACCCAGAAACCAAAAGCTCTCCCGCAAGTACCACTTCGAGAGAGTTATGATCACTATCAGACCTAACGTTGACTTTCATATCGGCTAATAGGGGCCACAATCTCACATCAATCAATACATAATCAATTATACTGGCACACATACCTCTCTTAAATGTTGGTGCACACAGAGGATCAGAGGTAGTACGACCATTTAGGGCACTAAGACCTCTACCAATGACCAGTGAAACTATCTGTAAAGCACATGATGTGAAATTTTTCCTCAGGGGCACCTGCAATGTAGGAATTCCCCATTGCTCATCTTCCTCCACAGTAGTCTCAGATAAAAAGGAGCAGGGTTCAAAGCCGGTGTTAAAATCTCCCGCCACTATAATTCTTGTATCCGGGGATAATTTATCCAATATAGTGTCCAATAATGCTAAAGTCGTAGACGTATCAATAGATCGAATTGGCCTTACATAAATATTAAAAATTGCCAAAGAGAGACCAGACGATAAGGTGACTAAAGTTCCCATTAAATCTAAACAGTCTATTTCTATAGTAGTGACAGAGCTAAAGCGACCATTCTTGATCAAAGTTAAAAGTCCACCACTAGCTCTACCAAACTGAAGGGCTGGCTTGGCGTCTACACTAAAGGATGCATAACCTTCTATATAAGTTTTCTCTTTAGCCCAAGTTTCCTGCAGTAGACATACATCATACCTCGCAATATATCTTATCCAGTCATGATCACATAGTTTCTGGCCGATACCTGCAATATTCCAAGACAATAGATTTAAATTCTGGGAGTTATTGGACTCATCAGCTATATGAATATCAATACTAGACTCTATCATACCCTGAGATCTAATATAGTCATCCAAGGGTCGCAGTGTAATAAGTTCACCACTCTCCAGCTTCCCACATGACCTATCCACCATATCATGTGAAACAGCTTCAGTATTAGAGCCACCCAAAGAAGACGTTTGTTCAATAACATGATTTAAGCCACACACAATCTTTCCCACCCCTACTTGGCTCATTACCCCAGGGCTATTGCTTCCCAAGCTGGTATTAACGCACACAGGTCTTACATACAGTCAATCTAATGCATTCATGGGAGATTGTAAAGGAAAGGTGCAAGTATTAGGGACATCAGATGATCTAGCATAGCTCTCATTCGGCTGCCCCATCTGGGCCCACTGCAATGGGGAAGTTGCTTTTAGTTGTATACCAGTTTGTTTTCCCCCAACATAGTCACAAGTACGTAAAGCAAAATTAATTAGATTTTCAGCTAAAAAATTGGTACATAGAACAATATGGATATGATCAAACTGCGAGAGTGGAGTTGAACGTCTCTTTGCAAATAAAATATCAGATCTAATTATAGATAGACAATTCCGCTCATGTCTCAACCAGTAGATCGCCTTATTAATCAGTGCCTCTGTATCTTCCCTAACACCTGAATTCAGCTTAGGAACCTGTACCATATAAATGGACCTATTACGTTTACCCTTATCCGTAGGTAGTTGATGGTCAAACTTCAGGGATAAATTCCTTGCAGAAGAACAAGGAGCAGAACCAGTTGGTAAAATAAAAGATGGTGATGGAAAGAACACGGATGAAGCAAAAGATTGTGGTCGCCCTCTAAAGAAGGGAGGCTCAGACACTAACATTTGATTAGAAGACCACTTGGGTAAAAGTGCAGAAGGATTCATAAGGACAGAGTTAGAATTTGTGGCCAAGGGAAATGAGTCCTTTGGCTGGTTCTGTATTATAGATTCCGAATTATTGTTATTATTAAAGGAACTGGGACCAGTGAGGGCCTCCGTACAATGTTTCCCATTGGTCCTTCCATACACAGAGTCAATAGCCAGCCTTACATCACTACCCACTCCAGAAGGAGAAATCATTTTACTTGGTGAAAGCCCAGAATTCATACAGCTACAACTACAACTGCATACAAACTTAGATTTAAAAGACAGGACGTTTGATGACAAATTTCTCAATTGGGTACAAAGCTCAGTCATTTTACTAAACAGCATATCATTGTCCACTAGAAAATTCTTCATAGCTGTATGTGCACCTTGCGGTCCTGGCAAAGAGGTAGTAGCCTGAGCTATAGAATCCAAGAGCTCAACTCCTTCAGGTACATCCAAAGGGGCAATTGGGCCATACCGGTTGGAACAGGGGATATTGGGAATTACAGCAATTGTTGGGTATAAAGAACATGGGGTCTCAGTCAATTGGTCAGCAAGAATTAAATCAGTAGACTTAGAAGATACAGACGCCTGATCCACGACGGGAACAAGCTCATTAGACTGGCATTCATAATCAGAGGATCGTAGTGAGCAGGGGTTCTCAGACAAAGATATGGCCGGGTTGATACCCCCACATGCAATTGGTTTTTTAAACATTGCCGAAACCTTCGCCAATTTGACCTTATTTTTATTATTGCCTGTTGTAAGCAACTGTTCCACTTTGTTAATTAATGTATCAATGTCCGCCAAAGTGGTTTGTTCTTGAGCAATACCACCAGGCCTAACCCCTCGTTTATTTACTCCAGATTTCTTTGGTTTTTTAATACTGTGCTCATGGTTAACAACATCCCCTGCCTTCCGTTTTCCCATTTTTAGCAACCGGACACCAAGTTCTACACTCCTCTCCAACAGTACCTTGTCCAGTAGATTTACCGGGAGGTGTCACAGCCCAGTATCAGTCGATCTCAGACGGGCGCAGACCAGCCGTGGAACAGCACGCTGAAGATGCTGGTCAGTGGAAAATGCCTAAAGACGCTCGCTCGCAATCCCCCCCTGTCAAGGCGCTATGGTCTGCCAGTAGACAGTCACACCACCCATGGGTACGAACGCCCGAGGGACAACAGTACCTGTAACGGGGTCCTTGATCATAGTTCAAAGAAAGGTGGCCCAGCCCTGCCTCTACCTGGCGATGACGGGCAAGGACGGGCCCGCCCTTGGCCCGGGCTTCGCCCGCGCGCGTCCCGCGCCACGGAGGAGACTCGCGCTTTTGAGCGCGTTTTCGGCGGTACTCCTCCCCTCCAGGGAAGGATCCTGGGACAGGTAGTCCCCAACAACAGCGGTGACAAATGAGCAGAAATCACTGCACTATTTAAAGAGTCTGATTGGTCAAGCGCGTCATGTGATCAAGACCGCAGCAACGCGGTCGAAACGCGTCAGGCTGAGCACTCGCTATGTTATTTTTTAACATGCACTAATTTGGCAATAAAAGCACAGCATCTTTAATCCTCATTGTGGTCTGTACCTGTTCTTGCTGCTGAGGAGGACTGCGACGTATGGAGTTTGATTATCCTATATATATATATATATATATATATATATATATATATATATTACCTACTGGCGGTCACCAGTAGGTAGTTATAGTTAGGACCTAGTTTCCATAGGAAAAGCGTTTTTTGATTTGACAATATCTTTGGCGCCGTTTGACGAATCTTCGCAAATTTTTAAAAACTAATGGGGCGCTCAGGTAAGCTCCTGTCTTGAAAGTTTCGGGGTGATTCATCAAGCAGGGGCAGAGGAAAAAGGGGGTCCCAAAACACGTTTTCTCCATTTTCATTTCCATAGGAAATTTTGTCGTGGCTACAGCCCGAACTGCTGAACGGAATTACACCAAATTTGGCAGAGAGGTAGCTCTTGGTTCAGAGTGCACTCTTTGCTTTAAATGGAATAAATCTGTTCAGCAGTTCCTGAGAAATTTAAAAATAAAAAATATTGATATCTGAGGGCCGAGGAGGATTCGCAAACCCTCCCGATCACGAGCTTCATTCTGATTGACTGCCAACACTCCAAACCAGGAAGTATTGGCAGCCATCTTGTGACTCTGTAAAACCGAGTCACAATAAGAAAGGTGAAAAAAAGATAAAAAACAAGAAAAGGGGACAGGGTAGAAACACCCTGACCCCCTAGGCCTGCTCAGCCCAAAAAAAGCATTGTTTTAAAAAAAAATTCGGCCGAATTCACGCTGGGTGCGCGAATCAGGTAGAACATTTTTAAAAAACGAAGCGCGGTCTCCCGCGCTTTGTTGTCCTTAAGCCCCCGGGTGGGCCAGGTCCAAGGGCAATAAAAATTTATGTAGCGGGGCCCGCGGGGTCCCCTACAGCCCGGGGGCTTTTCCTGATAATGTGCAGGGGGCACGTGGCCCCTGCAGCCCCGGGGAGGTGGTGGTCCCCGGGGCTGCGTCGGGGCTCCTGCCCCCCCATGCTGCCCCTGGAACCACCACCTCCCCGGGCATTTTGTGTTATGGGATGAGGGGCCTTGCGGGCCCCCCCAAGCCCCAGAGACTGCCACCTCCCCGGGGCTTAAATGAAAATGAATAAGTGTGAGGGGGGCTCCTGCCCCCCACACTGCCCCGTGGATCACCACCTCCCCGGGGCACTAATTAAGATAATGCGGGTGTCCGTTGCAGCCCCCCTGCCCGGGGGACCACCACCTCATCAGGGCTTTAAACACTAAGGGAGGGGGCCACACGGCCCCCCTCCTGGAGCCCTCCATGGCACTGGGGACCGCCACCCCCAGGGCCGGCTCCGGCAATGTCCCGGGGTGCCTACCTCCAGGACATTGCAAACTCTGCTTCGCTTCATGAAAGCAAGAGCAGAAAACCTGCTCTCGCTTCCATGAAGCGAAGCAGATAGCTTTTGGATAAGGGAAGCTGCATTTCACCTGCAGGAGGCGGGGAGCTGGCTGGGACCGCAGGGGCATTGTGGCTCCCCCTGCGGTCCCCAGCGAGAGGCCATACCCCGGGGGATGGGGTCCCCGGGGCTAAAAATGGAGAGGGGGCCACTCAGCCCCCCTCCTTTTAAAAAAATAAATTAAGAAATTATTGGCCATGCCCCGGGGGATGGGGTACCAGGGTCAAAAACCCCTCCCTTTAAAAAATAAATAAATCATTGGGCGCGCCCCGGGGGATGGGGTCCCCTTTCTCCACCAGTCTGCAAACGCACCTCCTGGCACACTACGGGTTGGGGGATGAAGTCCACTTTTCTCCTGAGGGACTTTGGGGGCCAAGAAGCCCTTCTGGTACCTCCTGTAATTCCTACGCAGCAGAATTCCTGAGCGGTGGTCGGAGGCCCAGCCCCCCTTCTCCACCTCTCTGCAAACGCGACTACTAGTTAAAAAAGCATTTGCAATGTAATAGGTTTTGCATTTGCGAGAGTTAGAGCTATTGGCGTTGTAAATGTAAAAGTGTTTTATTAATGTTTCTTGGAGTGGAGTGGATGTAGGTTGTGTGTAGTGGAATTATGTGGTATGATGTGCAGTGAAATTATGTGGATAGAAAGTATGTGGTATTTAGTGTATAGAAATTATGTAGAGTGGAATTATGTGTTATGGAGAGTAATTGTGTGGTATGATATTCTGTGTTGTGGAGTGGTAACCTCAGGTTTAGTCTTCCTCGTCTCCATAGAAGCTAAACTATAAACTCAATGAGAGTAAAAAAAAGAAGGAACCACTGAGGAGCACTTCTGGACCTAGTCAGAGGTATGAGCAGGACCACTGGAATTATGCGACTGTTTGGCTGCACTGACTTTTACACAGTTATACATTTTCCGCATTTGCCACATATTCCATCATCTGCTGCATAATCTGCAGATTTGAACAAAAAAACCTTGTTTCTAGCTCAAACGGCTCAAACGTTACCAAAAATGTAGCGACAAGTTTACAGCATGGTGGAAGGCCCTTTGCAAACCTAGAATGGTCACCTGTTACTTATTGCTAAATGTGGGTATTAAATTGGTACTAATGGTGTGCAAACCACTCTTGCTTCTTTCTGTGCCTCTCGTGCCTCTTTCTGCATTTCTGTTGCTTCTATCTGCACCTTTCTTTCTTTTTCTGCACTTCTTTTGCCTCGTTCTGGTCATCTCTTCCACTTTCTGCACCTCTCTTGCCTCTTTCTGCACCTCTGTTGCCTCTTTCTGCACCTCACTTGCTTCTTTCTGTACCCCTCTTGCCTCTTTCTGCACCCTTTCCCCCTCTTTCTGCATCTCTTTTGCCTCTTTCTGTACCCCTGTTCCCTCTTTCTGTACCTCTTCTACCTGTTTCTGCACCTCTTTTGCCTCTTTCTGCACTTCTCTTGCCTCTTTCTGCACTTCTGTTGCTTCTTTCTGCATTTCTCTTCCTTCTTTCTGCACCTCTCTTGCTTCTTTCTGTACCTCTGTTGCTTGTTTCTGCACTTCTCTTGCTTCTTTCTACACCTCTGTTGCTCCTTTCAGGAATTCTCTTGCCTCTTTCTGCACTTCTCTTGCTTGTTTCTGCAGCTCTCTTGAATCTTTCTGCACCTCTGTTGCCTCATTCTGCACCTCACTTGCTTCTTTCTGCACCCCTATTGCCTCTTTATGCACCCCTCTTCCCTCTTTCTGCACCTCTCTTGCTTCTTTCTGTACCCTGTTCCCTCTTTCTGCACCTTTCCTGCCTGTTTCTGCACCTCTCTTACCTCTTTCTGTACCTCTGTTGCTTCTTTCTGCACTTCTCTTGCCTCTTTCTGCACACTTCATACCTCTTTCAACACCTCTGTTGCTTCTTTCTGCACTTCTCTTCCTTCTTTCTGTATCCCTCCTGCCTCTTTCTGTATCCCGCTTGCCTCTTTGTGCACCTCTTCTACCTCTTTCTGCACCCCTCTTGCCTCTTTTTGCACCTCTGCTGGTTCTTTCTGCACTGCTGTTGCTTCTTTCTGCACCTCTTTTGCCAATTTCTGCATCCCTCTTGCCTCTTTATGCACCCCTCTTCCCTATTTATCCACCTCTCTTGCTTCTTTCTGCACTTCTCGTGCTTCTTTCTGCACTGCTCTTGCTTGTTTCTGCACCTCTCTTGTAAATTTCTGTATCCCTCTTACCTCTTTCTGCACCCCTGTTCCCTCTTTCTGTACCTTTCTTGCCTGTTTCTGCACCTCTCTTGCCTCTTTCGGCACCTCTGCGCCTCTCATGCCTCTTTCTGCATTTCTGTTGCTTCTATCTGCACCTTTCTTTCTTTTTCTGCACTTCTTTTGCCTTGTTCTGCTCATCTCTACCACTTTCTGCACCTCTCTTGCCTCTTTCTGCACCTCTGTTGCCTCTTTCTGCACCTCACTTGCTTCTTTCTGTACCCCTCTTGCCTCTTTCTGCAACCTTTTCCCCTCTTTCTGCACCTCTTTTGCCTATTTCTGTACCCCTGTTCCCTCCTTCTGCACCTCTCCTACCTGTTTCTGCACCTCTCTTGCCTCTTTCTGCACTTCTCTAGCCTCTTTCTGTACCTCTGTTGCTTTTTCTGCACTTCTCTTCCTTCTTTCTGCACCTCTCTTGCCTCTTTCTGTACCTCTGTTGCTTGTTTCTGCACTTCTCCTGCTTCTTTCTACACCTCTGTTGCTTCTTTCAGGAATTCTCTTGCCTCTTTCTGAACTTCTCTTGCTTGTTTCTGCACCTCTCTTGAATATTTCTGCACCTCTGTTGCCTCTTTCTGCACCTCACTTGCTTCTTTCTGCACCCCTATTGCCTCTTTATGCACCCCTCTTCCCTCTTTCTGCACCTCTCTTGCCTCTTTCTGTACCCCTGTTCCCTCTTTCTGCACCTTTCCTGCCTGTTTCTGCACCTCTCTTACCTCTTTCTGTACCTCTGTTGCTTCTTTCTGCACTTCTCTTCCTTCTTTCTGTACCCCTCCTGCCTTTTTCTGTACCCCGCTTGCCTCTTTGTGTACCTCTTCTACCTCTTTCTGCACCACTCTTGCCTCTTTTTGCACCTCTGTTGGTTCTTTCTGCACTGCTCTTGCTTCTTTCTGCAACTCTTTTGCAAATTTCTGCATCCCTCTTGCCTCTTTATGCACCCCTCTTCCCTATTTCTCCACCTCTATTGCTTCTTTCTGCACTTCTCATGCTTCTTTCTGCACTGCTCTTGCTTCTTTCTGCACCTCTATTGCAAATTTCTGTATCCCTCTTACCTCTTTCTGCACCCCTGTTCCCTCTTTCTGTACCTTTCTTGCCTGTTTCTGCACCTCTCTTGCCTCTTTCGGCACCTCTGTTGCTTCTTTCTGCACTTCTCTTGCCTCTTTCTGCATCCCTCTTGCTTCTTTCAGCACCTCTGTTGCTTCTTTCTGCACTTCTCTTGCTTCTTTCTGCACCCCTCTTGCCTCTTTCTGCACCCCTCTTGCCTCTTTCTGTACCTCTCTTGCCATTTTCTGCAGTTCTCTTGCCTCTTTATGCACCTCTTTGCTTCTTTGTGCACCTGTTGTCTCTTTATGCACTCGTCTTCCCTCTTTCTGCACCTCTCTTGCTTCTTTCTGCACTTCTCTTGCTTCTTTCTGCACCCTTCTTCTCTTTTTTGCATCCCTCTTGCCTCTTTCTGCAGTTCTCTTGCCAATTTCTGCACCTCTCTTGCCTCTTTATGCACCTTACTTGCCTCTTTCTGCACTTCTCTTGCTTCTTTCTATACCTCTTTTGCATCTTTCAGCACTTCTCTTGGCTCTTTCTGCACTTCTCTTTCTTGATTCTGCACCTCGTTTGCATCTTTCGGCACCTCTGTTGCCTCTTTCTGCATCTCACTTGCTTCTTTCTGCACCCCTCTTTCCTCTTTCTGCACCCCTCTTCCCTCTTTCTGCAACTCTCCTGCCTCTTTATGCACCCCTTTTCCCTGTTTCTGCACCTTTCCTGCCTGTTTCTTCACCTCTCTTGCCTCTTTCTGTACCTCTGTTGCTTCTTTCTGCACTTCTCCTGCCTCTTTCTGCACCCCTCCTGCCTCTTTCTGTACCCCTCTTACCTCTTTAGGCACCTCTCCTACCTCTTTCTGCACCCCTCTTGCCTCTTTTTGCACCTCAGTTGGTTTTTTCTGTACTGCTCTTGCTTCTTTCTGAACCTCTTTTGCAAATTTCTGCATCCCTCTTGCCTCTTTCTGAACCCCTCGTCCATATTTCTCCACCTCTCTTGCTTCTTTCTGTACTTCTCTTGCTTCTTTCTGCACCCTTCTTCCCTTTTTTGCATCCCTCTTGCCTCTTTCTACAGTTCTCTTGCCATTTTGTGCACCTCTCTTGCCTCTTTCTGTGCCTCACTTGCCTCTTTCTGCACTTCTCTTGATTCTTTCTACACCTCTGCTGCTCTTTCTACACCTCTTTTGCAATTTCTGCATCCCTCTTGCCTCTTTCTGCGCCCCTCTTCCGTCTTTCTGCACCTCTCTTGCCTCTTTCTGTACCTCCGTTCGTTCTTTATGTACTTCTCTTGCCTTTTTCTACACCCCTCTTGTCTCTTTCTGCACATCTCTTGCTTCTACCTTTTTGTACACAAATTTACAGAGTATGCTGTTTGAAACACAGGTATTCAAGTACTTGTATGTTTATTTTTATGTAACGTGTCACTAGGTAAAAGCAGAGACACATGCATGCATACCTTCACAAACTTGGTCAGACTTACAACAGTGATATGCTTAGGATTGCTGTTTTATATTTGGAAGGCCTAACATTCTGAGCAGTCAATGAATATTGAACCTTCAAGAGAAAAGTGAGGTTTAAGACATCATGGGAGTCTGATTAGTGATTAGGCTACTTTGTATGAGTCTGTGGAAAGGTACAGTTTCTGCACCTGTGTTGGTTCTTTCTGCACATTTCTTGCTTCTTTCTGCGCCTTTCTTCCTCTTTCTGCACATGTCCTACCTATGTAGACATAGTTAGAAATTAGCATTTAAAAAACCTTAGAAATTCACTGAAAAAACCATAGGTTTCAGGGACATTATAGTTAGAAATTTTCATTTAAAAAACCTTTGAAATTCACTGAATAAAACCATAGGTTTCAGGGACGTTATAGTTAGAAATTTTCATTTAAAAAACCTTTGAAATTCACTGAAAAAAACATAGGTTTCAGGGACGTTATAGTTAGAAATGAGCATTTAAAAAACCTTAGAAATTCACTGAAAAAACGACAAGTTTCAGGGAAGTTATAGTTAGTTGGACATTTCACTCGTACAAAACCAGAGAAATTCGGCCGTTATAGTTATAATAAATAATAAATAATAAAAAATGCAGGGCAGGCCTCGGGGGATGGGGTCCCCGAGGCCAAAAGAGGCCCTGGGAAGGGGGGCCACGCGGCTCCCTTCCCATTTTTTTTAAATAGTAAAAGAAATGGCTAAGGCCCTGGGGGATGGGGTCCCCAGGGCCCAAAAAATAGTAAAAGAAGGGGGGCTCCGCCCCTCCCTCTACCACTCTTCAAACGGTCTGGTGTGTTCTGGGTTGGGGGATTGAGTCCCCTCGAATCTTAAGGGTCCTTAGGGGCCAACTAGCCTACCAGGTACCTCCAGTAAGCCCCACACAGTGGGATTGCTGAGAGGTGCCTTTTTACATGACTCTGCAAAGTCGCCTCTTGGCGCACTGCTGGTGGGGAGATAAGGTCCTCTTGTGTCCTGAAGACCTCAGGACTGAAGTGGACTTCATCCCCCCAAACAGCAGTGCACCAGGCAGCATATTTGCAGAGTGGTGTAAAAAGGGGGCATGGCCTCGGACCACTCTCAGCAATCCAGCTGTGTGGGGCTTACAGGAAGTAACAGGAGGGCTAGTTGGCCCCCAGGGACCCTCAGGAGGTAAGGGGACTTCCTCCCCCAACCAAGAGCAAGCCAGGAGGCATGTTTGCAGAGTGGTGGACAAAGGGTGCATGGCCAGTGTCCACCTCTCAGCAATCCCACTGTGTGGGGCTTATTGGAGTTATGGAGGTAACAGGTAGGCTAGTTGGCCCCTAACCACCCCCAGCAGCAAAGGGTACTTCCCTCCCCATCCAAGAGTGCGCCGGGGAGCGCGTTTGCAGACTGGTGGGCAAAGGGGGTGTGGCCTGCTATGAGAACTTACCAATGCTGCTGTGTGGGACTTACTGGAGGTAATAGGAGGGGTAGTTGGCCCCTCCTGTTACCTCCAGTAAGTCCCACACAGTGGGATTGCTAAGAGGTCTTCGGAGGCCATGCCCCCTTTCTACACCAGTCTGCAAACGCACCTCAAGGCACACTACGGGATGGGGGATGAAGTCCACTTTTCTCCTGAGGGGCTTTGGGGTCCAAGAAGCCCTCCTGGTACCTCCTGTAAGTCCTACACAGCAGAATTCCTGAGCGGTGGTCGGAGGCCCAGCCCCCGTTCTCCATCTCTCTGCAAACGCGACTACTAGTTAAAGAAGCATTTGCAATGTAATAGGTTTCGCATTTGCGAGAGTTAGAGCTATTGGCATTGTAAATGTAAAAGTGTTTTATTAATGTTTCTTGGAGTGGAGTGGATGTAGGTTGTGTGTAGTGGAATTATGTGGTATGTTGTGCAGTGAAATTATGTGGATAGAAAGTATGTGGTATTTAGTGTATAGGAATTATGTAGAGTGGGATTATGTGTTATGGAGAGTAATTGTGTGGTATGATATTCTGTGTTGTGGAGTTGTAACCTCAGGTTTAGTCTTCCTCATTTCCATAGAACCTAAACTATAAACTCAATGAGAGAATAAAAAGAAGGAACCACTGAGGAGCACTTCTGGACCTAGTCAGAGGTATGAGCAGGACCACTGGAATTATGCGACTGTTTGGCTGCAATAACTTTGGCACAGTTATACATTTTCCGCATTTGCCACATATTCCATCATCTGCTGCATAATCTGCAGATTTGAACAAAAAAAAACTTGTTTCTAGCTCAAACGGCTCAAACGTTACCAAAAATGCAGCGACAAGTGTTACAGCACGGTGGAAGGCCCTTCGCAAACCTAGAATGGTCACCTGTTACTTATTGCTAAATGTGGGTATTAAATTGGTACTAATGGTGTGCAAATCCCTCTTGCTTCTTTCTGCACCTCTCGTGCCTCTTTCTGCATTTTTGTTGCTTCTATCTGCACCTTTCTTTCTTTTTCTGCACTTCTTTTGCCTCGTACTGCTCATCTCTTCCACTTTCTGCACCTCTCTTGCCTCTTTTTGCACCTCTGTTGCCTCTTTCTGCACCTCACTTGCTTCTTTCTGTACCCCTCTTGCCTCTTTCTGCACCCTTTTCCCCTCTTTCTGCACCTCTTTTGCCTCTTTCTGTATCCCTGTTCCCTCTTTCTGCACCTCTCCTACCTGTTGCTGCACCTCTCTTGCCTCTTTCTGCACTTCTCTTGCCTCTTTCTGCACCTCTGTTGCTTCTTTCTGCACTTCTCTTGCCTCTTTCTGCACCTCTCTTGCCTCTTTCTGTACCTCTGTTGCTTGTTTCTGCACTTCTCTTGCTTCTTTCTACACCTCTGTTGCTTCTTTCAGTAATTCTCTTGCCTCTTTCTGCACTTCTCTTGCTTGTTTCTGCAACTCTCTTGAATCTTTCTGCACCTCTGTTGCCTCTTTCTGCACCTCACTTGCTTCTTTCTGCACCCCTCTTGCATATTTCTGCACCCCTCTTCCCTCTTTCTGCACCTCTCTTGCCTCTTTCTGTACCCCGTTCCCTCTTTCTGCACCTTTCCTGCCTGTTTCTGCACCCCTCTTGCCTCTTTTTGCACCTCTGTTGGTTCTTTCTGCACTGCTCTTGCTTCTTTCTGCACCTCTTTTGCAAATTTCTGCATCCCTCTTTCCTCTTTATGCACCCCTCTTCCCTATTTCTCCACCTCTCTTGCTTCTTTCTGCATTTCTCTTGCTTCTTTCTGCACTGCTCTTGCTTCTCTCTGCACCTCTCTTGCAAATTTATGTATCCCTCTTACCTCTTTCTGCACCCCTGTTCCCTCTTTGTGTACATTTCTTGCCTGTTTCTGCACCTCTCTTGCCTCTTTCGGCACCTCTGTTGCTTCTTTCTGCACTTCTCTTGCCTCTTGCTGCACCCCTCTTGCCTCTTTCAGCACCTCTGTTGCTTCTTTCTACACTTCTCTTGCTTCTTTCTGCACCCCTCTTGCCTCTTTCTGTACCTCTCTTGCCTTTTACTGCAGTTCTCTTGCCTCTTTCTGCACCTCTTTTGCTTCTTTCTGCACCCGTTGTCTCTTTCTGTACTCGTCTTCCCTCTTTCTGCACCTCTCTCGCTTCTTTCTGCACTTCTCTTGCTTCTTTCTGCACCTTTCTCTTTTTTGCATCCCTCTTGCCTCTTTCTGCAGTTCTCTTGCCATTTTCTGCACCTCTCTTGCCTCTTTATGCACCTTACTTGCGTCTTTCTGCACTTCTCTTGCTTCTTTCTATACCTCTGTTGCTTCTTTCAGCAATTCTCTTGGCTCTTTCTGCACTTCTCTTGCTTGATTCTGCACCTCGTTTGCATTTTTCGGCACCTCTGTTGCCTCTTTCTGCATCTCACTTGCTTCTTTCTGCACCCCTCTTGCCTCTTTCTACACCCCTCTTCCCTCTTTCTGCACCTCTCTTGCCTCTTTCTGTACCTCTGTTGCTTCTTTCTGCACTTCTCTTGCCTCTTTCTGATCCCGTCCTGCCTTTTTCTGTACCCCTCTTACCTCTTTCTTTGGGTACCTCTCCTACCTATTTCTGCACCCCTCTTGCCTCTTTTTGCACCTCAGTTGGTTTTTTCTGCACTGCTCTTGCTTCTTTCTGCACCTCTTTTGCAAATTTCTGCATCCCTCTTGCCTCTTTCTGCACCCTTTGTCCCTATTTCTCCACCTCTCTTGCTTCTTTCTGTACTTCTCTTGCTTCTTTCTGCACCCTTCTTCCCTTTTTTGCATTCCTCTTGCCTCTTTCTGCAGTTCTCTTGCCATTTTCTGTACCTCTCTTGCCTCTTTCTGCACCTCACTTGCCTCTTTCTGCACTTCTCTTGCTTCTTTCTACACCTCTGCTGCTTCTTTAAGCAATTCTCTTGCTTCCTTCTGCACCCCTCTTGCCTCTTTCTGCGCCCCTCTTCTGTCTTTCTGCACCTCTCTTGCCTCTTTCTGCACCTCCGTTGGTTCTTTGTGATCTTCTCTTGCTTTTTTCTGCATCTCTCCTGCTTTTTTCTGCACCCCTCTTGCCTCTTTCTGCACATCTCTTGCTTCTACATTTTTGTACACAAATTTACAGAGTATGCTGTTTGAAACACAGGTATTCAAGTATTTGTATGTTTATTTTTATGTAACGTGTCACTAGGTAAAAGCAGAGACACATGCATGCATACCTTCACAAACTTGGTCAGACTTACAACAGTGATATGCTTAGGATTGCTGTTTTATATTTGGAAGGCCGAACATTCTGAGCAGTCGATAAATATTGAACCTTCAAGAGAAAAGTGAGGTTTAAGACATCTTGGGAGTCGGATTAGTGATTAGGCTACTTTATATGAGTCTTTGGAAAGGTACAGTTTCTGCACCTGTGTTGGTTCTTTCTGCACATCTCTTGCTTCTTTCTGCGCCTTTCTTCTTCTTTCTGCACATGTCCTACCTAAGTAGACATAGTTAGAAATTAGCATTTAAAAAACCTTAGAAATTCATTGAAAAAACCATAGGTTTCAGGGACATTATAGTTAGAAATTTTCATTTAAAAAACCTTTAAAATTCACTGAAAAAGCCATAGGTTTCAGGGACGTTGTAGTTAGAAATTAGCATTTGAAAAACATTTGAAATTCACTGAATAAAACCATAGGTTTCAGGGACGTTATAGTTAGAAATTTTCATTTAAAAAGCCTTTGAAATTCGCTAAAAAAACATAGGTTTCAGGGACGTTATAGTTAGAATTTAGCATTTAAAAAACCTTAGAAATTCACTGAAAAACGACAGGTTTCAGGGAAGTTAAAGTTAGTTGGACATTTCACTCATACAAAACCAGAGAAATTCGGCCGTTATAGTTAGTTGAGCTAACTATAACTTGCGTCCCCGCAATCCACTGCTGATAACATCACATATTACATCACTCATGGCATGGTCAGTGACATCACTGATGATATCACTGATGACATCTCAAATGACATCACTGATGACATCACTGATGACATCATCCACGTGATAATCTGATGCACCTCTTCACACCCTAATATAACCTTTGATACACCTACTCTAAATTACAGACTGCCATTCTCGAAACCATAGACACCAATACAATTACTACATACCCACTCAGTGATTCCTAGGTCTACACACACATCCACTCAGTCACTCATACATGCTGTCACTCATCAATACAGCCAATATCATATGCACTCATACACCCATACAGACACTCACAACTTCAAAAGAGACTCCAGCGCATCCAGAACGCCTCCGCACGACTCATCCTGGACATCCCCCGACACAGCCACATCACCGTGCACCTGAAAGACCTGCACTGGCTCCCCGTCAGCAAGAGAATCACGTTCAGACTCCTCACCCACGCACACAAGGCCCTCCACGACCTGGGCCCAAAGTACCTCAACGACCGCATGACCTTCTACACGCCCACACGCCAGCTACGATCAACCAGCCACGCCCTCGCCACCGTACCACGCATCCGCAGAACCACCGCCGGAGGAAGATCCTTCTCCTACCTGGCAGCCAAGACCTGGAACTCCCTCCCCACTCACCTTCGGCGAACCCAGGACCATCTCTCCTTCAGGAAGCAGCTCAAGACCTGGCTGTTCGAGCAGTAACTTACCCCCTCCCCCAGCGCCTTGAGACCCTCCCGGGTGAGTAGCGTGCTCTATAAATGCCGTGATTGATTGATTGATTGATTGACATACCGCCACTCACCCATAAAGTTACTCACAAAGCTAGTCAGTCATGTAAAGAATCAATCACACTCCCAAAAACTCACCTACACAGTTATACACACACCACCTCACTTATTTATACAGATAATAACACATACTTACTCTCTTATACAATCACTGACACAAGCACACACTCATCCATACAGCCACTCTCACAATCACTCACTCTCACATATAATCATTTATATACTCCAACACTCACATATACTGCTTTTCACATATGTAGTTACTCACACATGTACCAATGAGACATCCATACACTTACCGACACAGCCATACACACACTCACTCAACCATACCATCCCTCACAGATGCACTCATGAACCCATACACCCAGAGATTCACCCACTCATACATCCATGCAGGGAGTCACATAGCCCCTCACCCATCCACACAGACACACAGGCACCCATACAGGTACTCAGACAACCAATCAATAACTCATTTAGACACTCATGTAGATACTCACCAACCCAATGCAGCCAGTTACACACCAACTGACAGACTGATACAGTCATTCACACAGATTAGTCATTCACCCATGCATTCACTAAGACACGTTCAATCACTCACTTATACAGTCAGTCACGCACCCACTAAATCATCCATTTAGACACTCATACACCCAGTCATTCTTCAATACACCTTGGCGTATATATATATAACATTCTTAAACTTTTTAGAAACACTCAGTCACTGGATGGTGTCATCAGTGATGTCATCAATGATGTCATTTGAGATGTCATCAGTGATGTCATCAGTAATGTCACTGACCATGCCATGAGTGATGTAATATGTGATGTCATCAGCAGTGCATTGCGGGCGCATAAGTTATAGTTAGCTCAACTAACTATAAAGGCCGAATTTCTCTGGTTTTGTACGAGTGAAATGTCCAACTAACTATAACTTCCCTGAAACCTGTCGTTTTTTCAGTGACTTTCTAAGGTTTTTTAAATGCTAATTTCTAACTATAACGTCCCTGAAACCTATGTTTTTTCCAGTGAATAAATATATATATATATATATTAGGCCTGGGCGGTAAATTCCGTTCCGCTCACGGAATTTGCGGAATTTGGGTAATTTCGCGTTCCGCAGAGAACGCGGAATTACCAAAAATTCCGCGATCCGCGGCTTCGTGGAATTTTTTGCTTGTTCGCGCTTTCAAAATGTGTGTTCGCAAGATATTTCTCCCCGAGCATGCAAACAGCGTTCGCGAACAGGAAAAAAGCATCGCAAATGGGCGGAACAAGAAATTCCGCGTGTTCGCGGAACTTTTGCGTGCTCGCAGAGATTTTTTACCGTTTCGCAGAGCTTTGCGTAGCGCGACTACGCAAATTCCGCCCACCCCTAATATATATATATATATATATATATATATATATATATATATATATATATATCCAAAGACTTCGTCACCATTCCAATATAAAGACGAGATGCAGACCCAGAGTTGGTGCAATTGCTGGTTTATTTGGTGAACTCCCGCACCTCCGCCATTACGCGTTTCAACCTCACACGAGGCCTTGATCACATGACACAAAACGGAGACTTCGCTTCAAATTTAAAGTGCTAGTGCATAGTAAACACACGTGAAGTGCAAATTTTGATGGACAAAGAAGAAATACTAACATATGTTTCTAAGCAGACCTTATACAATGCCATTCATTTTCATAAAGTACAATAGACATGTACCCATAGTCACAATGTGCAATCATGTGCAATAAATAAATAAATAGATCTTCATAATTGAATTTAAATACAATGCACATAAAAAAAGGGTTAAAAATCCAGATTAAAAGCATATACATTTAAAATCTGAATTCCCACATTTTATTGACTATTCAAGTGGTCTCATGTAAAACGTGCTCCTGGTTACCATATTTTATAACCACTTCTTCATGCATGATTGACCTGGCTCAATGAGCATGGAATGGAAGAAAATGTAAGGTATGCAACAAATTCAGCCCGAGTGGGCATAAGTCCATCAATTCAGATAAAAGTGCTTGTGCTAATAAAAACTATACCTGTGTCTACATCACCTTGAATCACAGCCGTGATTCATTACTAGTCGTGTGTAAAAATGCTAAAATTTCAGATAAAAATATTTTTAAGAAAGGGAGGGGGGCAGTTTTAATACAAAAAGTAAAAGGTTGTACATTATATAAGAAGGATTAGAGGTAACAGATTCATAGGCAGGTAAAAAAGTCCTCACTTGCGTTTAAGCCGGATGGGATTTTACAGTCAAGTTCCAAGATGTATTATGTTTCCAACGTTCGTAGAAGGTAGTCGCGGTTCCCACCCCTTCTCAGTGGCAAGACAGCATCAATGGCAAAGTATTTCAATAGCTGACTATCACTGCCATGGTGTTCTTTGAAGTGTCTGGCCACTGGGTAGGAAGTGTCATTGTTGGAAATGGCTCGCATGTGCTGGAGTATCCGCTTGTGCACTTGCAATTTTGTGCTCCCCACATAGCGTAGGCCACACGGACACTCCAGCACATACACCACAAATTCTGTTTTACAGTTTAGAAACTTGGAAATCTCAACTGGTCTCTGTCTGAAAGGAGTGGTATATGTTTTGACATTATTACTGTGTCTACACGCTTTGCAATTGGAGCATTTAAAAAACTCTGTTCGCACATTTAGCCAGTTTTTAGTAGAAGTAACCTCAGGGCTACTTATGACCAATGCGCTGCTCATAGATCGGGCTTTCCTGTAAGTAATGCTAGGGGTAGTTGTTAGGCGCTCGCCCAATACGGGGTCATTCAGTATTAGTGGCCAATTTCTATTGACTATTCTCCTTAAGGTTTTATGCTGTCTATTGAATGTCAATATCAACCTGGTAGGTTGGTCCAAGGATTGTCTAGTTTTAGAGTCCCTTTTGTTTCGGTCAACCAATAACTCCGAACGTGGTTAATTGTTGGCCTTGTTCATTGCGGCCATGATCACACTTTTGGCATAACCTCTAGCTAAAAACCTTTGTTTACATATCTGCTGTGCCTCTGTGCAGTCCATTTCTATGCTACATATTCGTCTGATCCGTAGCATTTCCCCGTAGGGGATGCTATTGATCAGATGTGGCGGATGGTGACTTGTAGCATGCAATACAGTATTGCCAGCGGTAGCCTTTCTATGCAAGCGTGTCTGTATCTGGTTGTTACATATATACACCTCAACATCTAGAAAATGTATCTCATCACGACTGATTTGGGCAGTAAATTGTAAGTTAAGAGAGTTATCATTCAATTCCATTACAAATTTGCGAGCTTCCATTTCATTGCCTCTCCATATTAGGAACAAATCGTCAATAAATCTGTACCAACACAGAATATGTTTACTGAGGGTATCTTTGTATTTTGTCATGAGGACCTGCTCCTCCCACATGCCCATATGCAGACAGGCATAACTCGGGGAGAAGCAAGCCCCCATGGCAGCTCCTCTCACTTGCTGAAAGATTTGGTTATTAAATGAAAAAAGTTGTTTTCAAGGCATGTGGATATCATAGACAACAACATTTTGTTATGCAAGCCATACTGTCTGCGCCTAGTATTTAAATAAAATTCAGTGGCTAAAAGACCATCTCGATTATGTATGCTGGTATACAACGAGATTACATCTAATGACATGAATAAGCATTCCTCATCCCATTTTACATTTTCAATCTTCCGTAAAAATCCCCAGTGTCCTTTATGAACGATGGAAGTTCTCTTACTAGGTCCTGGAGAAAAAAAGTCCACATATTTGGATGTATTCTCTGTTTTGCTCCCTATGGCTGAGATAATAGGTCTGCCGGGAGGTCTAGATATATCCTTATGGACTTTGGGGATAAAGTATATAGTCGGGATGACGGGATGATCGTTTTTTAAATACTTAAACTCGTCCATACTCAAAAGACCGGCTGATTTCCATGCTACTAGTTTGCTGTTGTATTCCATCCAAGAACTCTTTACTGCTAAAATATTGCTTCTTTTGTAGCAGTTTCTGTCACTGAGTTGTCTTTCTGCTTCTTCCATGTAGAGTTCACGTGGCCATAAAACCACATTTCCCCCTTTGTCTGACTGGCGGATAATAGTTTTGTCATCTTTTTGTAGTTTACTGACCAATTGTACATAGATATGGTCCTGTTTATTATGTCTGCTGGGACATCTCATTGTCTCTCGATAAAGTTTCTTTAATTCAAAAGTGACTTTGTCATGAAAAATGTCAACATTGTCTTTCAGCATGAGGGGGCAAAAAGTTGATTTAGATCTAAACTTGGTTTGTGTTGCCGCCCCAAGTTGCTGTACTTCTTGCTCATTCATGATTGTATTATTTTCATTGAATAGCTGTTGCATATCCGTTAATAATGCTTGGTCCCTTGCTGTTGATGTCAGACTAGTATTGCCCTCCACTTGTGTTGACATGATGGTATTTTGATTGTTAGTCCCTTGAATTACATGATATTTTCGTAGTTTGATCTTTCGCACGAATTTAAATAAATCGATCCTTGTCTCTGCATAATTAAAATTTGTTACAGGACTGTAGGTAAGACCCAGTGACAGTATTCTGCGTTCATCTTCGCTCAGAGTTGTCTCAGTCAGATTGATAACCGTATTGTCATCCATGCCAGTTATCTGCACCTGTTCCATCTCTTTTTGGTTTATATATATATATCTTACCTACTGGCGGTTGCCAGTTGGTAGTTATAGTTAGGGCCTAGCTTCCATTGGAAAAGTATTTTTTGACTTGGCTGTAACTTTGGCGTTGTTTGACCAATCTGCATGAAAGTTTACCAAAAAAGTGTTATGGTGGGTACTATTGATTGGGAAAGTTTGGGGGTGATCCGTGCAGTGTGGCCCGAGAATTTGTGGTGCAAAATAAGGTTGTGTTTGCAATGTTAACTCCCATAGGAACCTTTAGCCACCTCTACAGCCTGAACTGCTGAACAGACTTACACCAAATTTGGCAGGGAGGTAGATGTCGGTTTAAGGAAGTGCCTTTTGCTTATTTGGTGTAAATACGTTCAGTAGTTTTTGAGAAATGTAATTTTAAAATTATAGTGATATCTCTGGAATGTAGAAATTTCGTGGTGGTTTTGCGATGAATCGCGAATGCACGCGCCAACAGGAATGCTCTGATTGCTGGACAGAATCTGAACAGAAAGTTGCGGCTGCCATTTTATCTATCAGGAACGGTTCCCGGGGCTGAAAATCTGTCTGAAAGCCCACATAAGGGGTCAGGTTGGAGATACTCTGACCCCATGGTTGAGAAATGCAGGTGTTAGAGATACACATTATGTGTCCAAAATGTATTTTTAATCGCGCATGTGGTTTGCAACACGACCGCCAGTGTGCCCACCCGTGTACCATTGCAGGGACATTGTGACTATCAACTTTGTCACGAATATTGGTGAAAATATAAAAAAAAAAATCAGTGAATCTTTAGCATTGTATTATATTGATATTCTGATAAATGTTTTTATAGAGTTATTTATATAGTGAGTTATCTACTATGATTGTTAGAATTAATTATATAGCTATAATTTTTTTATGTGGTGTGGCTATTGAATTCCTGCTTTTGCTTTCTGCTTTCGCGACATAACCGTGGGGTTAGCGATGACCAACGTCATCGCGATCTCCGGCCTCAGCGCGAAAACAGAAAATAGGTTTTAGAGATGGTTGTTCTAGAAATACACTAGAAAAATATGAGTTTGAAGTGTACAGTAATAAACCTCTAGTGTGTAGAATACTGTAATGTGTGTGCATATATGTGTTTTCACTTTATGGGAAAGGCACGATGGTCGCACTTAATGGCATCATCGTGACATCCTGAATAACCGTTAAAACGGAAAATAGGTCTGAAAGATGATTTTTAAAGAAACAGTACAAAAATATGAGTTTAAACTTGCTTTGAAAGAAGTATGTATATAGTAATGTGTGTAGGGCAATGTTCAGAATGGATTTTTTTACATATAATTTTGGGATGTGTTTGTGGCCACTGAATGTCTGCTTTTGTTTTCCGTGTTCACGACGTGTCCGCGGTGATCGCAACGTCTCCTTGTCATGAAGATGCCCAAAAAGTAAAGAGGAAAAAAAACTTTTAGAAAAAC
Source organism: Calotriton arnoldi (assembly GCA_963921515.1). Classification (NCBI taxonomy): domain Eukaryota; kingdom Metazoa; phylum Chordata; class Amphibia; order Caudata; family Salamandridae; genus Calotriton; species Calotriton arnoldi. Next base: position 1,391,696 of record CAWUFW010002051.1, read on the forward strand.
ACCTCACAATATTTTGGGTACTAGGGTTGCTCTGACAAGAGCCATTGTGTTAGTTGTATGTATACTGCTGCTACACATAAAACCGAATGCAGAGTTTCAGGTTACTTAGAAACACCCTGTTGCTTTCATTTGTAAAGTGCACTCCATCATTTCTATAAACTTCATGCATGTCAAAATGCAGGTTGTTGTTATAGATACAGCCTATGCGATGGTCTCTGAGGAATGCAGAAACAGTTTTATTAACATGTTTCCTGGCTTCGTCAATTTGTGGACAGAATTGATTTGACCACTTCCATTTCTGTCTTTGGCATATATTAGAGTACACCATGATAGTGTGAGAGAAAAGCAACATCAGTTCTGCAAAGTTTTGTTTCATTAGGATTTCCAGCCCTACCCCAGTCAATGTGCCCAGGTCATTGCCCCACAGAGCACAATCCTGAGGTGAGAAGCTTGGGAATGCACAATGGATTTAACCAAAGCCAGCAACTGATGAAACTGTGACACTCTCTGGCCAAACCAAGTAATCTGCACATTTGGCAAACCCAAGTCTTTGTCAATACCTCTCTTTTTTGCAGCCTCTTTAGCCCAATAGATACAGCTGTGGCCAACAAATTACACTGTAAGCATTTTGAAGTGAAGGCACAATAGCAGGAGAAGGCTGGAGCTGAATGAGGTAGTTTTCTAAAGGAAAAGCATTTAAAATTGAGTTTTTTAATACAACAATTATATATATGTATTTGATTGGATGCTGTCATCATGAAAGTGAATTAAGTTAGGTAGTGTGTTGGATGGCTCAGAAAGAAGTCTTATTATTGGCTGATGATTAAAAATAGAAATGTAATACAGACATGGAAATGCTTTTGAATCGGTGGAGTAAGCCATCTTATTTGAAAGCAGAATGTTTCTTCTAGAATGTGCTATGAACGTTTAACCTACTGGTTCCACTGGGTTGCTAGCTACATTTAGCTAATAATGTATTGGGGGGAAAGGGTGTTAAAGAGACAGAACATTTTTGTCGAAAAGATGAGAAGTGATGACACAATGTAAATAACTGTAGGGTTTAATTTCCAACTCAGGACTATGTAATAAACTGTTATGTAGTATTTAAATTTCAGCAAGATACAGCTAGATATTGGTTTGAACTCCGTTTTTTTCACCAATATTCCGCGATGATTGTGAAAACATTCTAAAAACGCGCCGACAGGAACCAAGTTTCATAAGAGAGGGAAAGGGTTAACAGATGCTAACCATTCACAAGTGGAGATGCAGTAGTCTAAAATGAAAGACATGATTTCATTTGCTGCCTTTCTCATGATTATAGAGTGGAAAGTTGAAGAGATTGCCATTGTAGACTTGCTTTGTTTGCTTAATTTTTACAAATCCTTACAGTGTCCAAAACTATGTAGAAAGAGCTAAAACAACAATATAATCTACAAACTGAATTCCGTGGTATGTATATAACTTTATAATTATTTTAAAAATGTACATTAGAAATGAAGATGTATATGGGAGTTTGATTAAAAGGAGTATCACAGGGATGAGAAAAAATATATGAGATGAACTGTATCTATTAGCGGGTATGTGTTTATGAGGTTAGTGGTGAATGTTTTTGGAAGTAAGAGAAAAATTAATTAGTGCCTGTTTATTATATTGTGTATTTTATTGAAAAATAACAGTATAGTTTTGTGGAAAGTTGCAATGAAGAACTAAGAATGTTTTAAATGTCTAAACATTATGTGCAGAATAGATACCTCTGTCATTTGCATTCTTGGACTTGTAGTACTTTTAGTAACATTGTTAAATAGGAATAGTGTAGTGAGAAATAAAAGATGAGAACATGTTGTCTGCGAGTATATGAATTAGAGAGAAGTAATACTTATTATGTATACATTGGGAAGTGTTTGTCAATGTGATTTTTAACTCATATGACCACTTTGCATATGCTTAGATGGTGAGATATATATTTTTTGTGCTTGCACATAGCTATGTATACGGTGGGACTTTTGAGTTTGCTTAAAGATGCAGAAAGGTATATATTTTGGGAAAGATGGCTTAAAGGTGTACATCTATTAAGAAATCGCATATATGTTTACATGGTGATCTATGTTCAGTAAGGCTGATGAAAATTTGATGTATATGGTGAGGGAAATGTTTTTCATTAAACATGGTTTGTTTAAAATTGAGAAGGATTTATAGTGCAGAATGCCTAAAGAGTTCTTTTGCTAGCTCCATTTCGAGTGCAACGTTTGTTTGAGATATGCTGAATATATGTTTTAGAAGCAGAAGTATTTGAGAAATGATGTAGGTATGCCATTCACAAAAGGTTTTGTGCTTTGAAAATATTCAAAATGTTGTTTTCCGTTTTAGAAACTTACTGATACATGTGCACACTCAGTAGGAAAACAATGCATGTTTCTAGAGGGCCATGTAAGCAATTATTTATCAAGTGTGATACCTAGATTTCACTCACACATAGCTCAGAAGAAAAGCATGTATACAGTAAGACAGGTAGTTTGATACTGACAGAAGGAGCTAACCAATGATTCAGAGATATAGTGCCAATTGTTACATATCTAACAGGAATGAAGGTACTTTCTTAGTCAGCCAGGCAGTATTCAGGCACTCATGGAATCACCCAACCACTACTCAGGCAGTCATCAAATCAGTGATTCATTATCCATGGAGTTATTCAATTATCCAGAAACTATACATGTACTCTTGCACTCAGGCAGGCAGAAATTATGTCGTTATTGAAGTATGCAGGCACTACGTATACATTCATCTAATCACCTGAGTGCTATCTATTGACTTATGCAATTAACAAGGCTCTAAGTATGCAATCATTATAACATTTGTGCAGAACCTATGCAGCCATCAAAACACCCACTTACAACCCAGGCAGTAATTGAAATACTGAGGCACATGCGTACACTGATGAAACACTCAGGCTCTACTCATGCACTCATGTAATTACGTAGAGAGTACCACTGTAGTAAACCTGTCATCCATCCAGTACCTATGCAGTCATTTAGTTACTGAGCCAATAGTCTTGCACTAATACAATCACCCAAACAGTATACTTATTTTCATCCAATCTCTCAAGCTTTAACAATGGAATCATGCAGTCATTTAGACACTAGTCATGCAGTCATCTAATTAGGTAGGCACTACTGATGCACGTATTCAATTCTCCGGGCACTACCCATGTAGTTGTGTAGGCATCCAGGCACTACCTGTTCAGTCAACCAAAAAGACATGGGCTGATTCCAATCGCTGAAACACTATTCATCCACTCATCCAACAGGCTAGGTGCTATGCATGGGCCTAAACAATCATGTTTGCACTATCCATGCAATACAATAATCACTTATATACTATGTACGCACTCTTGCAATGAGCCAGGCACTATATATGCACTCATTTAATCATCCTACCAGTATCTATGCCTGTATTGAATTAGTGAAGCATTAGTCATGCACTTGTTGAATCATTCAGGCTTTACTCATGCACTCATCCAAACACCCAGATACTAGTGGTATACTTATGCAAACACGCAGGCAGTGAGTATGCAGATATGGAATGATCCATGGAGTTATGACATAGTCAGAGAATCATCTAGGCACTACTTGTATCCTCAGGGAATTACTTAGGCACTACCTTTGCACTCATTCAATCATCCAGGGTGTATTGATGTTTTCAACCACAAACCCATGTATTTACAAGTTTTACTGAGGAATATGTAGTCTTCAGACAATATGGGTGATTGGTTTACTACAATGGTACTCTATACGTAATTACATGAGTGCATGAGTAGAGCCTCAGTGTTTCATTAGTGAACGCATGTGCCTCAGTATTTTAATGACTGCATGGGTTGTAAGTGGGTGTTTAGATGGCTGTGTAGGTTCTGTGCAACTGTTATAATGATTGCATAGTTACAGCCTTGTACATTTTGTGTTAAATGTAAAAAAGTGCAGAAGAAGGAGAGATGCAGTGAAACAGAAAGAACAAGTTGAGACAGTGGTTGATAAGGCCTTTGATTTTAAGAGGAAGTTTTTCATTTTGGTTCTATATAGAATGAAGACTCTTGACAAAATAGTGTTTTGCATGAGGAGACAAACCCAGAAGAAAAGATTAGTGAATAGAAGTAACTTTTGTTCAGTTTTTAGAGGACAATAGATACTTACTTCTTTTACAGAGGCTTTCTTTAATGAAGAAAGCTATCTCCAGGATAACACATTAGTTCATGCTATTGATTAAAGAGGTCGATGTTATGAAATGAAGAATGGTAGTCCTATACCAAAAGAGGTGAAGGTACCTAGAAATGTAGAAGAAGTTATTGCAGAAGAGGTACAAGGAAGGCGTAGTCAGGGTACTGTATACAAATGGGATTGTAGTAGTGTTTCTAGTATTAGACAGCAATCCATTGATATATTGGGAAAATTCCTATGTATCTTTCCAAGGTGAAGTTTAAATCACAAAATAATTTATACCAGTCAAGAATGCAAACTTTAGGTAGGAGGCTGTTAAATGTGAACCTTCCTGCTTTATGTTTATCAGAAATAATTAGAGCACTTTTGCATGGTAGTGTGGCACATGTAGAAAAGGTTTGTGGTGATGTGCAGTTTTGTTTCTTTGGTCCTGAGCAGGATTCTAGTGAAGTGAAGAATTGTTAAGAGGAGGAGTTAAAGAACAAGACACATATATTACAGTTGATAGTTTTAAAAAATAGATTACAAAATTTAACACAGTCTTCTGTAAAAAAAAACAGAGTATGTTTGTATATGTTGTTGATGCACCTAATAGAAGATTTAAACAGAGACTGTTGACTTACATTTAAAAAGTGAAAAAGTAGCTCATGATAACTGGCAAAAGTTACCTGTGTATTTATTTGTAGAGGGATGGTTTGACTTGTCTATATGGCAAGTTATATGTAAGTAGTGTTACTAAAATTGGAAGATAATAAAATGAACAGAACATAGATATTAGATATCTATTTTGTAAGATAATAAAATACCTGCTAATCTAGAAAAACTATAAAGGGCAAAAAAAATAAAAATCAACATTTATTATTCTTTCCAGCATTGAGAAGGGCCATTATGGACTGCTGTCCAGCACTAACTAAAACTCCACAATCCATGTAGTATGATGCCATCGGGGAAAACTGTGGAGCCAAATCTTGAAGTTGAGATTGGACTTTTGAATGGACTTTCTGCTTTGGTGTTGGTGTGCTGCTGTTGAAGTTGAGGTTCTTTCAGCTTTGCATTGCCTTTTTGCTGCTCACTGTAAACTCCTCTTATGAAATGAGCAAAAAATATAACAGGGGGAAAAAATACCATGTATTATTTTTGGTAGCTTTGTGAATAGCTGTAACACACTGCTCACCAGCTGTTATAACAACACTACAGTCCATGCAATATGTGGCCATTCTTGAAAACTGTGGAGCCATATCTGTTGTAGTAGTCTGTACCTCTAAAGAATCTTTCTGGCTAGGTATTGTTGCTGTTGCCACTGATGTAGGTGGTTCTCCAGCTACCCTCTTGTAGATCACCAGTTGGAGACATTTTCTATGATAGGTTTTAAGATAATATGAGATGGACGTCGTCCCACATGAATATTTTTTGTTCATCCCTCTAGAGAGGGTCCTGTCATACATTGTGCATTGCACTAGTTTTGCACCGGTTTTTGATTCCCCGTGAGTTTGGGTATCAATGGATAGTTTGATCTTTGTTTGAAAGTTATGTTGTCTTCATGAGTTCAGATGTTGAGAGTAATTTTTGGAAAATGTTTTTTTTACAAATATGTTGTTAAAATAAAGTTAAACCAATATGTGACTAAACAGCTAGACTGAAACTTTGTGTAAAATATGTCTATATATCTGTTTTACACCTCTACATTTTTATTTGTGACTACTGATGTCATTGCGACCCCGGTGTTGCTGTGAAGAAGGAAAATGCATTTTTGATGTAGTTATTTCGACAAATGAATACAAAGGGGAAAGTTAGATTAGTGTCTTACTAAATAGCTACACTGAAAGTTTGTGTCAAATATGTCTATATATGTGTTTTGCACTTTGTCAAAAACACCCGGTAATGGCAGTCTGTCCTTGGCAATGGCATTCATAGAATCATACACTCACTACCTGTGCAATCATCAAGGACGTCCTTTGTGCATCACTCTGCAAGCGTGTCTAATGGCATAGTACTAGTTGGGGGATGACATACCCTTGGCTATTGAGGGTATTTGGAGGCCAAGTATCCCTCTTGTTACCTCCATCAAGTTCCAGACAATCAGTTTGCTAAGATGTGTCCTGAGGCCACACCCCTTTCTGCACCACTCTGCAAACACGTCTCCTGGCACACTAGTGGTTGGGGAATAAAGTTTTATTGGATGCTAAAGAACCTTGGGGACCAAGAAGCCCTCCTGGTACTTTCTATAAGTCCTACTCAGTGGGATTTCTGAGAGCTGGTCAGAGGACCCGCCCCCTTTCCAGACCATTCTGCAAAAACCATTGCTACTTAAAAAATCATGGAAATTCACTGAAAAAAATCATAGGTTACTGGTAAGTTATAGTTAGGAATTAGCATTAAAAAAACCTTAGAAATTCACTGAAAAAACAAAGGTTACAGGGCTGATATAGTTAGGAAATAGGATGAAAAAAACATTAGATATTCACTGAAAAAAACAAAGGTTACAGAGAAATTATAGTTAGGTTGACATTTCACTCGTACAAAACCAGAGAAATTTAGCAGTTATAGTTAGCTGAGCTAACTATAACTGGCCCCCTGCAATGCACTGCTTATGACCTCACATATTACATCACTCATAACATGGTCATTGACGTCACTGATGACATCACTGATGACATCTCAAATTACATCCCTGATGACATCACTGATGCCAGAATCTCTGACGCAGCCTCTCACACCCCCATGTAATAATTTATACACCTATTCCAACTTTCACACATTCTCGAAACCATTGACACACCCATACCAGTACATATATACCCACTCACTGATTTATAGGTCTATACACATATCCACTCACTCACCCATACAGCCACTCATACACCACCTCACTCACTAATACAGCCACTGACATATCCACTCATACACTCATACAGCCACTCACACACTGTCAGATACTCATAGAGCTACTCACACACCTACTCACTCATGCATCGAGTCAATCACACAGCCACTTACTCACCTATGCAGTTATACATACACCATCTCACTTATTCATACAGATACTAACACATATTTACACACCTATACAGTCACTGACACAAGCACACACTCACCCATACAGCCACTCTCACAATCACTCACTCACACATACAGTCACTTATATATTCCAACGCTCAAGTATACTGCCTTCCACATATGCAGTTACTCACCCATATAGCACTGGCACAGCCATTCACTCACCGACACAGCCATATGCACACTCACTCACCCATACAGCCCCTCTCAGATGCACTCATGAACCTATACAGCCAGTGATTCACCCAGTCACTCATCCATGCAAGGAGTCACACACACCCTCACCCACCCACACAGACACTCATACACCCATACAGGTACTCAGACAACCAATCAATAACCCATATAGGCACTCATGTACCTACTCACCAACCCAAGCAGCCACTTACACACCAACTGAGAGACTGATACAGTCATTCACACAGATCAGTCACTCACCCATACATTCAGTAAGACACTTATAATCAATCACTTATAAAGTCAGTCACGCACCCAGTAAATCATCCATACAGACACTCATACACCCACTGATTCATCAATACACCTTGGTGTATATATATATATATATAAATATATATATATATATATATATATATATATATATATATATATATATATATATATATATATATACACTCATAAACTTGTTAGAAACACTCACAGTCACTGCATGATGTTATCAGTGATGGTGATATCATTTGAGATGTCATGCAGCTCCCTGGGGGTAAAACGCAAAGTGCTCCACTTTGAACGAGTGAGAGCAAAATGCTCTCACTTGTTCAAAGTAGAGCACTTGTTTGCTATGGGATGGCGGGAGCAGTGCTTCCACTATCCCATAGCAAACTGCAATGTCCCGGGGGTGGGTACCCCGGTCTATTGCTGGAGTCTGCCCTGGAGCATGGTGGTCCCCAGAGCCATTTACGGAGCAAGGAGGGGGCCACGCAGCCACCTCCAACAGTTTTGAAGCCCCGGGGAGGTGGTGGTCCCCGGGGCTGTGTAGGGGCCTGTGTGGCCCCCTGCATTTAACAAAATTATCCCCAGGGAGGTGGTGATCCCCAGGGCTACATAGAGGGGGCAGGAGCCCCCCACACCTATTATTTTTTTAAATAAAGCCCCGGGGAGGTAGCTTTCCCTGGGGCTAGTGGGGCCTGTGTGGCCTCCCGCAGTTAATGAACTTAGCCCTGGGTATGTGGCACTACGGGCCCCTGCATATATTTAGATAATTGCCTCCAGGACCTGGCCCACCAGGGGGCCTAATTAAATGAAGCGCAGGAGCCCGCGCTTTAAAAAAAAAAAAGGAAAATCAGCGAGATTCGTGGACCCAACGCAATTCTAGCAGAATTCTTTTTAAACAAAATGCATTTTTTGGCCCTGAGGGTCCCTGTGGGACCCCCTCAGCAGGCCTAGGGGGTCAGGGTGTTTCTACACTGCCCCCTTTTCTTGTTTTTTAACTTTTTTTCCCTTTTTGATTGTGACTCGGTTCAACCGAGTCACAAGAGGCTGCCAGCACTTCCTGGTTGGAATTGTTGGCAGCCAATCAGATCGCAGGCTTGAGATCGGGAGGGTTCGCGGATCATTTGCGTCGATATATGAATATCTGAGAAATGTTCAAATTTCTCAGGAACTTCTGAACGGATTTACACCATTTAACAGAAAGAGTGCTTTCTGAACCAAGAGCTAGCTTTTTTTTCAATTTTGCTGTAATTCCGTTCAGCAGTCCGTCTGTAGCCGTGTCTAAAGTTTCCTATGGAAATTAACATGGAGAAAACACATTTTGGAATTGCCCCTTTTTCTCGGCCCCCAATTCATGAATCACCCCAAAACGTTCAACACACCAGCTGAGCTGACCGCCACATTAGTTTTGAAAATTTCGCGAAGATTCGTCAAACGGCTCCAACGATATTGGCAAAAGAAAAAACACTTTTTAAATAGAAACAAGCTACTAACTATAACTACCTACTGGTGACTGCCAGTAGGCAGTCAACAGTAGGTAATAAATATACCAGTAGGTAATATATATATATATATATATATATATATATATATATATACATATATATATATATATATATATATATATATATATATATACCATACCAGTAGGTTATATATATATATGCAAAAATATCCTCCTCCTTCGAAAAAGACAAGGGGACACGGCAGGGCTTCAAGGAATCATTTGTTCGAATTCTCTGGCATGACGCGTTTCGGCGGTAGCCTCTTCAGATGCCTCCGGTGTTACAAATTTCAAAGTTCCTTTTATTTATTAAGCCCCTACTTCTAAAGTAGCGCGGGGCACACCTGCACCATTTCTCATCAGAGAACACTCGGCCAGTTCATAGTTATGGACTGCAGATCCCATCATGCAGTTGGTTCACAATCTGGACGAATGTCTCTTACAGCCAGATTTTTCCCTCCTCAAAGTGAGTGGCTGAAGAATGGTTTAGCTTGAGATTGTAGCACTGTGCTGGGCAACAAACGATTCCTGAGCCCTGCGCTTCTAACCTCACAGTCCCGGTGTTGGCAAAGCTTGGAGACGATGATAAAGTAACTCCGTCTCTCCGTGTGACTCACGGACTGTCAGCTGGCAGCAAAGACTTCTGCCTCCATCGGACGTGGGGCGGTCCAGGTTAAGCCACTGCACCCTGAACACTTTTGGAAGGGTCCCCTTTGCCTGACACTGGCTACACGCTAATATGCAAAAATATCCTCCTCCTTCGAAAAAGACAATGGGACACGGCAGGGCTTCAAGGAATCATTTGTTCGAATTCTCTGGCATGACGCGTTTCGGCGGTAGCCTCTTCAGATGCCTCCAGTGTTACAAATTTCAAAGTTTCTTTTATTTATTAAGCCCCTCCTTCTAAAGTAGCGTGGGGCACTCCTGCACCATATCTCATCAGAGAACACTCGGCCAGTTCATAGTTATGGACTGCAGATCCTATCATGCAGTTGGTTCGCAATCTGGACGAATGTCTCTTACAGCCAGATTTTTCCCTCCTCAAAGTGAGTGGCTGAAGAATGGTTTAGCTTGAGATTGTAGCACTGTGCTGGGCAACAAACGATTCCTGAGCCCTGCGCTTCCAACCTCACAGTCCCGGTGTTGGCAAAGCTTGGAGACGATGATAAAGTAACTCCGTCTCTCCGTGTGAGTCACGGACTGTCAGCTGGCAGCAAAGACTTCTGCCTCCATTGGACGTGGGGCGGTCCGGGTTAAGCCACTGCACCCTGAACACTTTTGGAAGGGTCCCCTTTGCGTGACACTGGCTACACGCTAATATGCAAAAATATCCTCCTCCTTCGAAAAAGACAAGGGGACATGGCAGGGCTTCAAGGAATCATTTGTTCGAATTCTCTGGCATGACGCGTTTCGGCGGTAGCCTCTTCAGATGCCTCCGGTGTTACAAATTTCAAAGTTCCTTTTATTTATTAAGCCCCTCCTTCTAAAGTAGCGTGGGGCACACCTGCACCATTTCTCATCAGAGAACTCTCGGCCAGTTCATAGTTATGTACTGCAGATCCCATCATGCAGTTGGTTCGCAATCTGGACAAATGTCTCTTACAGCTAGATTTATAACCTACTGGTAATAATACTATATATATATATATATATTCACTGAAAAAACCACAGGTTTCAGGGACGTTATAGTTAGTCAGACATTTCACTCGTACAAAACCAGAGAAATTCAGCCGTTATAGTTAGTTGAGCTAACTATAACTCGCACCCCCGCAATGCACTGCTGATGACGTCACATAATACATCATTCATGACATGGTCAGTGACATCCCTGATGACATCACTGATGACATCTCAAATGACATCACTGATGACATCAGTGATGACATCATCCAGTGACTGTGTATTTTTGTAAAGTTTAAATATGTTTTATATATATATATATGCCAAGGTGTATTGAAGAATGAGTAGGTGTATAAGTGTCTGAATGGATGATTTAGTAGGTGCGTGACTGACTATATAAGTGAGTGATTAAATGTGTCTTACTGAATGCATGGGTTAGTGACTAAACTGTGTGAATGTCTGTATCAGTCTGTCAGTTGGTGTATAAGTGGCTGCATGGGTTGGTGAGTAGCTACATGAGTGTCTATATGGGTTATTGATTGGTTGTCTGAGTATCTGTAGGGGTGCCTGAGTGTCAGTTTGAGTGTGTGGGGGGTGTGTGACTCTGTGCACAGATGTGTGAGTGGGTGATTCACTGGGTGTATGGGTTCAAGAGTGCACCTGTGAAGGGCTGTATGGGTGGGTGAGTTTGTGTATGGGTGTGTTGGTGAGTGAATGGATGTCTCAGTGGTACATGTGTGAGTAACTACATATGTGAATGGCAGTATATGTGAGTGTTGGAGTATATAGATGACTATATGTGAGAGTGGGTGATTGTGAGAATGGCTGTATGGATCAGTGTGTGCTTGTGTCAGTGATTGTATAAGAGAGTAAGTATGTGTTAGTATCTGTATGAATAAGTGAGGTGGTGTGTGTATAACTGTATAGGTGAGTAAATGGGAGTGTGATTGATTCTTTGCATGACTGACTAGGTGGGTGAGTAACTCTATGGATGAGTGGCAGTGTGTCAGTGTCTGTATAGGTGTATGAGTGCATATGATAGTGCTGTATTTATGAGTGACTGCATGTATGAGTGACTGTATGGGTGATTGAGTGGATGTGTGTGTAGACCTAGGAATCAGTGAGTGGGTATGTAGTAACTGGTATTGGTGTGTATGGTTTCGAAAATGGTAGTCGGTATTTTAGTATGGGTGTATCAAAGGTTATATTAGGGTGTGAGGAGATGTATCAGATTATCACGAGGATGATGTAATCAGTGATGTCATCAGTGATGTCTTTTGAGATGTCATCAGTAATGTCATCAGTGATGTCACTGACCATGTCATGAATATGTGACGTTAACAGCAGTGCATTGCGGGGCGTGAGTTATAGTTAGCTCAACTAACTATAACAGCCAAATTTCTCTGGTTTTGTACGAGTAAAATGTCTGACTAACTATAGCGTCCCTGAAACCTATGGTTTTTTCAGTGAATTTTAAAGGTTTTTTAAATGCTAATTTCTAACTATAACGTCCCTGAAACCTATGGTTTTTCAGTGAATTTCAAAGGTTTTTTAAATGCTAATTTCTAACTATAATGTCCAAAAAATACTTTTTCTTAATTTTTAAATGTTTATAAAAATAATTTGATGTTTTCTCTTTTCTAAAATATAAATTTACATTTTTTTGGAGTGGATTAGTGTATCAATCGTGTACCAGTCACGGTGGTTGCGCAAATCCAAGAATGTTGCCGGCATATTGGTTAAGGCGTGTACGATGCGTGTTTGGTATGTGAAGGGTGCACGGCTCTCGGCCCCGCGTAATGTCACGTACGTATTTCCGGGGGTCGCGCCAGGTGCTCGAATCCACCGCAAATTTTTAGGTTTTAAAAGTATATGTATATAACTTTATTATGTATATTATACCAAGAGATTATTTCATCTAATTGTAAATATCATATCTTTGTAATTGTAATAAAGATATATTATTGTTAAATATATTTTTCGGGAATCGCATCAGGTGCACGCTGGGTGCACGAATCCCATGTGACTTTAAAAGAAACAATTTCATTGGTTAAGAAGCTTTTGATTCTAGAACTTGAAGGACCACATCCATTTTTGTCATTCTTTCAACTGCATCTCAGCAGACACACCTGTTGTCTTTTGCTCCTCTTCTTTGCCTTTTTTTGGTGTTTTTTTTTTGTTCCATCTAAAAATGGCAGCTGGCAATGCACCTCAGCAGCTTCCACCTGAAGAGGAAGAAGACTTGGAAGCACCCATAAAGACCAGGTACGAAAGTATCGTTTGGGCATTTTTCTCCATACCACCTGGGGAGAAAAAGGTGAATGCCCGTAAAGTGACATGCACCATTTGTGAGAAGGTCCTCTCACGAGGATCAGAAAAGAAGTATTCTTGCGGCACATCATCTATGTTAAAACATTTGCAAACAATGCACCCTCGGCGTCTCGCAAGAGAACAGCTGCGACGTGAGCTACAAAAGCAGGCAACAGAGGAGAACACTGCTGCACCTAGCACCTTATCTGCTTCCACAACAACTGCTACACCAAACATCATCCCTGACTTTGCCAGAGTGGAGCAGCGTTGTGATAAATGTAAGAAGATCATATGTTTTGGTGAGCAATCACTGGATGCCATCCTGGTTGCCATTAGGAACCACCACTGTTATTTTTTTTTTTATGCAATGACTTTATAATTGCACAATTTTTTGAACGTTTTCACTGTTGGTTCTGTTTATTTTTTCATTTAAAAAAACAAAAGCAAACAAATTCAAAAAAGAGTTAAAAAAACACAAGAAAATATAAAACAAAAAAAGAAGAAAATAATGGTTCTTTTCAGAACAGCCTATTTGGTTAAAAATAGACAAATTTTAAGTGTTGTATGAATTGTGGCAAGTGGAATATATGGAGAAGTGTATGGGTAGTGCATGTGTGATTGCATGAGTGCATGTGTAGTGCCTGGGTGATTGCAGAAGTGCATGTGTACTACCTGAGTGATTGCATGAGTACATGGGTAATGCCTAGGTGATTGTAAGAGTGCATGGCTAATGTCTAGGTGCATCAAGGAGGGCATCAGTAGTGCCTGTGTGATTGCATAAGTGCATAGGTAGTGCCTAGATGATTTTATAAGTGCATGGGTACTGGATGGGTAATTATATGAGTACAGGGGTAGTGCTTGAGTTATTGGACGTGTGCAAGAGTAGTGCCTGGGTGATTGAAGGAGTACATGAATAGTGCATGGCTGATTGAAGGAGTGCATGGGTAATGCCTAGGTGCATCGATGAGTGCATCAGTAGTACCTCTGTAATTGCATGAGTGCATAGGTAGTGTCTGGATGATTTTATAGGTGCATGGGTACTGCTTGAGTGATTGAAGGACTGCATGAGTAATAGCTAGGTGATTGCATGAGTGCAGGGGTAATGTATGGGTCATTGGAGGAGTGCATTTGTAATTCCTAAGTGATTGCATGAGTGCAGGGGTAATGTGTAGGTAATTGGAGGAGTGCATGGCTAATGTCTGGCTGATTGCATCAGTGCAAGAGTAATGTCTGGGTCGTTGCATGATTGTAGTTGTAGTGCGTGGGTGATAGAAAAAGTGTACAAGTAGTGTATGGGTGATATTTTAAGTGCATGGGTACTGGTGGATGATTGGAGGAGTGCATGGATATTGCCTGGGTGATTGCAGCAGTGCAAACGTACTGCCTCTGTTATTCTATGAGTGCATAGCTAGTGCCTGGTTGATTGCATGAGTGCAAGATTAATGTCTGGGTGGTTGCATGACTGTAGTGGTAGTGCCTGGGTGATTGGAAAAGTATATAAGTAGTGCCTGGGTGATTTTTTAAGTGCATGAGTACTGGCTGGATGATTGGAGGAGTGCATGGATGCTGCCTGGGTGATTGTATGAGTGCAAGAGTAATGTCTGGGTGGTTGTATGAGTGTAGTGGTAGTTCCTGGGTGATTGCAGAAGTGCATAAGGAGTGCATGGGTTAATGCATGAGTGCATAGGAAGTACCTGGATGATTTTATAAGTGCATGGGTACTGCCTGAGTGATTGAAGGACTGCATGGGTAATAGCTAGGTGATTGCATGAGTGCAGTGTTAATGTATGGATCATTGGAGGAGTGTATGGGTAATGCCTAAGTGATTGCATGAGTACAGGGGTAATGAGTAGGTAATTGGAGGAGTGCATGAGAAATGTGTGGCTGATTGCATGAGTGCAAGAGTAATGTCTGTGTCGTTGCATGACTGTACTGGTAGTGCCTGGGTGATTGCAAAAGTGTATAAGTAGTGCCTCAGTGATTTTTTAAGTGCATGGGTACTTGCTGGATGATTGAAGGAGTGCATGGGAATGCCTAGGTGCATAGAGGAGTGCATCAGTAGTGCCTTTGTGATTGCATGAGTGCATAGGTAGTGTCTGGATGTTTTTATAAGTGTATGGGTATTCCCTGGGTAATTATATGAGTACAGTGGTAGTGCCTGGGTTATTGGAAGACTGCAAGGGTAGTGACTGGGTGATTGAAGGAGTACATGGACAGTGCATGGCTGATTGGAGGAGTGCATGGATAATGCCTAGGTGTATTGAGGAGTGGATCAGTAGTGCTTGTGTGATTGCATGAGTGCATAGGTAGTGCCTGGATGATTTTATAAATGCATGGTTACTGCCTGAGTGATTGAAAGACTGCAACGGTAATAGCTAGGTGATTGCATGAGTGCAGGGGTAATGTCAGGGTCATTGGAGGAGTGCATGTGTAATGCCTAAGTGATTGCATGAGTGCAGGGGTAATGTCTGGGGTATTGGAGGAGTGCATGGCTAATGCCTAAGTGATTGCATGAGTGCAGGTGTAATGTCTGGGGGATTAGAGGAATGCATAGGTAATACCTCGGTAATTGCATGAGTGTAGGGGTAATGTCTTGATGATTGCATGAGTGTAAGGGTAATGTCTGGGTGATTGGAGGAGTGCACAGTTAGTGCCTGAGTGATTATATAACTTGAAGGGTTCCCGCTGGGTGATTGGAGGAGTACAGGAGTAGTACCTGGGTGATTGGAGGACTGCATAAATAGTGCCTGGGTGATTTTATAAGTGCATGTGTACTGCCTGAATGAATAGAGCATTGTATAGATACTGCATGGATGATTGAAAGAGCGCAAGGGTAGTGTCTGGGTGATTGCATGAGTGCAGGGCTAATGTTTAGGGGATTGGAGAAGTGTATAGGTACTACCTGGGTGATTGGAAGAGTGTACGAGTAATGTCTAGCTGATTGCATGAGTGTACAGATAGTGCCTGGGTGATTGGAGGAATACATAGGTAGTGTCTGGGTGATATTATAACTGTATGGGTATAGGCTAGGTGATTGGAGAAGTGCATGGGTGATAACAGGAGTGTGGGAATAGTGCCTAACTGTATAGGTGAGTGCATGGGTAGTGTTTTAAAAAATGGATGAGTGCAGTAAAAGCAACTGTAAACATTAGTTCATATTATCATGCTTATTACATTATTTCATCTTACCTTCTTTATTAAAGAAGATACAAAACTCAGTGAAACTATTTTACAGTAGTTTTGTTGTAAACTGAATTTCAAATCTTTTCAAACTTCAGTATTACTTTCTGTAAAAAAAAGAAGAAAAACTGTTATTACATATAATATTATAGTTTTAAGAACACAACATAATTTTAGAATTACATAACATATTCAGTATCCCTTTTTTGCTGTTCTCAGATTCTACTGAATTTCACCATACACAGTGATTTCAATGTAGATCATCATATAGCAGTGGGGAATAAATACAATCAATGAGATTGTAAAAAAAACAACTATCAGTTTACCTATCTACAGTTTCTAAATTGCATTCTCCAACTACATTAAATCATTTATTTCTCTGAAGTACATTTTCTAAAATATACACTCTCATTTACATCGCGTATAATATAAAGATCAAATATATAAACTACTTCTTTCAAACACAATTTTGCAAATGCAATAAGAATTAGCACAAACAATAATCCAAACAGTAATTGTTCACATCTTCCCAATAGGCCGAATAATGTTTCCAAATCAATTTCCATTAAAAATATCCAAAATAAACTCGTTAATTCATGTTCGCATCTTCCCAATAGGCCGAATGATGTTTTCAAAACTTTGGCATCAAAAATATCAGATATGAATTTGGTAATTCGAAAGGCAACCTACATTTGAATTCCAAATGGGCATCATTGCAATGTGCCCATCCTTTATTGCACTTTAAATACACAGTATAGTGTCCAGATGTTGTAGTAGGTCCATCATGGAAAATAATAGCCACTGCTTTAAACGTTCTTCCTGAAATTGATAGTTGACTTGCCAAAATTTCTTTAATTTTGGTTTCAAATTTTCTTCCATTTGCTCTACAATGTTGTAGCATTAAAATGACATATTTTCCAAATCTTTCTATATATAATGTTGACAACATTTCTGATTTACAATGAGATCATTTCATGTCTTGATTAGCTGTTTTTACAAATTTGTTAAAAGACACTGATTTGCAATCTGGTATCGTCAAGTATATGAATCGTTCAGTGTCTATTTCAGTGGTAGAAGAAATTGAACACTCTTCACATTTATGATCCCATCTGTAACTTAGTCCAAATAAATTTTCAATTTCTATTCCTTCATCTTCCAATACTCCAAGTCTAAAGATAAGAAATTCTCGTGCATCTTGTTGTATATTGAATGTAAATTGCGAAGAACCAGTACATATATCCAAAAGATGCCGAATGCCAGAAGCAGTATGGATTTTACTTTTATCAGTTACCAACTTTTGAAAAATACAATGTAGTAAAGAACAGAATCTTTTTTCTCGATTTTCCATAATTTCATGATGAAGATCTTCTAGATAAAAGACAACATTCACAATTACATTAGCATAGCAGTTGATACCTGAACTATTTTCTAACTGGTATCCTACAATATCATCAACAGTGTCCATTTTCATTTTCTTTGCAGCTTCATCATTCTCTTGAATTGTTTTCTTTTTTTGAATCTCACTAGAATGTTTGCCATATTTCCATTTTGGGCACACTACATGTTTCTCATATACGGGATATTCACCTAAGTGAGGAGCATAAAGTCTTCTTAACCGATTATACTTTCTTACACAATTTGCATCAGCGCTAATCTTTTTCTCATCAAAATCAATCAAATACAAACCAGATAATGTTCTCACTCGAGACAATGCAACGTATGCCATTCCCTCTTAAACACTGTACTTCCAATATTTACCAAAGCACTGTCTACACTTAAACCTTGAGATTTATGAATGGTTACTGCATATGCTAGAGAAAGAGGAAACTGTTTTCTACGAACATACAAGTCTTTTACAAGCAAAAAAACGAACAGCACAACATTAAATCTGTTTTACCTCTTCAATCTGATCACATTTAATCTTCAAAAATTCAATTCCATCTCTGTTCTGAAAATTTACAAAATCAACAACTTTTCCCATTGCTCCATTTACTAAACCTTCTTCTACATTCAAATTACACTGTATAATTACCTGACAATTTACACATACATATAAAGGGGTCGATTCCGATTCGGGCCGGAAAAAGCACCGACCGACTCGGATCCGGAAATAATACAGACTGACACGTACCTGTGGCGCACGACACGCCAAGTACGATGCAAGGCGCGAAAAATCCGACCGACACGTACCGAAACCAAGTCGACCGACCGAGCCGCACGGAAAACAGCAATCTGGCCGGAAAAACACACGAATCCAACCGACCGACACGCACCCGGAACAAATCCGACCGAAACGTACACGCGAACTCCAAAACGCAAAGTACGATGCAAGGCGCGAAACCACGAGCGAGTCGGACGGAGGACAAGCCGTACGACCGACACGCATACAAAACCGAGCCGAAGCAACACAAAACACCGCGACCGACGCGTACGCAGCATAGAAAACTGCACAAACACAGCGTGAACGAAACGGAGAACACCGTACGAGACTAATGCAGGGTCCGACTCGGTCACAAAAACGTTTCCAACATACACAAACAGCACAAAGGAAAAATCACCCAAAAAAAGGCCAAACAAGCAATTACCAAGCCAATAAATACTGGGGGGGTGGGGACAGAGAACAAAGACACACCCACAACTCCACCTATATAAAGGACACAAATCACAACCATGAGCCTTTGCAAATGCCATTCCACTGCCAGCACCCAAGAGAAAGCAACCACACACCCACAGCTCATCCCTCACACAAGCCACACACCATCAGCACACCAACAAATACCTACCTCACATACACCCAGCAAAACACACACTCACACACCCTCACCTGCACACCAACACACACATCACCCACCATCACCACCCATCACCATGCCCCCAAGAAGAATCCCAAGTTCCTAGATAGTGAATTGGAAGTCATGGTGGACGAGATCCTCAGGGTGGAGCCACAGCTGTTTGGCACACTGGTCCAACAGACCCCCATGTCGCAGAAAACCAAGATGTGGGAGAGGATCATCAACAGGGTGAACGCACAATCACCATGTCGGCGCACAAAGACCGACATCCAGAACAGGTGGTATGACGTGCGCAGGAGGGTACGGGACATGCTGAAGAAAGACTACATCAACAGCCAATACACCGGCAGTGGCCCTCCTGCCAAGCCAATATACCTCAGGCCCTGGGAGGAGAAGGTGCGGGCCATCCTTCCGCCAGTGAGCGTATATGGACTAGAGGACATCCCAGAGCCTGGTGAGTACACAACAAATGTACACAATATACTGCCACAAAACACACACATCACTGTCAAGGGAAGAGTCAAACCATGCACTCATAGCAATTACACAGCAACCAGAACAGAATCATCCCAAAATGTGTATGTCAGTCAGATAAACACAACACATGCCATCAAAAAAGTCACATCCAACTGTGCCAACACATGTACAAACACAACTACAACTACAGCTAGGCAGTGGCACAAATAGAACTAACAAACACATCCACACATGTAGCCACCACAACAACACAAACACACAGTGAAGACCACTCAAAGGAAGGAATTCTGTGTATGCTGGCCAAGTCAGTGTAGCCAATAGCATCATGGGAGTCGCAGTCACACATATTGCCCCCCCCAATTGTCCCATCAACACCACCATGAACCATGCTCACATCACAGGAAGTGGAGAAGGACTCACAAGATGGCTGACACTGGCTACTGCTGTGGGGAGCACAAGGCCCTGCTGGCAAATGTGCACCAACAAACAGCAGGACACCACTGACTGACATCCTGAGAGACAACTTACACTCCCTGCAATGCAAGCACGTTCCATGGTGGGATATCTGGCTAGCTGGGTGGGAAGGGGGACTTGCAGCACTGACCATAGTCACAAGCACCTCCCCTCACACACCCCCCAACACAAACTCCACAGAACCCACCTGGTAGAATGCAATGCCCCCCATCCTAACACAAGATCCCACAAAGAACCACCACCCTGGGTTATGTTGTGTGAAGCACAGGGACACTCTTGGGACCTCTAGCCAAACAACTGCCAGGACAACACTCCCAGCCATCCTGTCAGCACAGCCAGCCCACCCCACAGGGAAGCAGAGTCAAAAGGAAGGAAGCATGGGCATGCTGGGAAGGGGGGAGGAGGCAATAGCATGATTGGAGTCGTAGTCACAGACATAGCTCACCCCCACAACTGTCCCATCAACACCACCCTGAACCATGCTCACATCACAGGGAGTGGAGAAGGACTCACAAGATGGCTGACACTGGCTACTGCTGTGGTGAGCACAAGGCCCTGCTGGCAACTGTGCACCAACAAACAGCAGGACACCACTGACTGACATCCTGAGAGACAACTTACACTCCCTGCAATGCAAGCACGTTCCATGGTGGGATATCTGGCTAGCTGTGTGGGAAGGGGGACTTGCAGCACTGACCATAGTCACAAGCACCTCCCCTCACACACCCCCCAACACAAACTCCACAGAACCCACCTGGTAGAATGCAATGCCCCCCATCCTAACACAAGATCCCACAAAGAACCACCACCCTGGGTTATGTTGTGTGAAGCACAGGGACACTCTTGGGACTTCTAGCCAAACAACTGCCAGGACAACACCCCCAGCCATCCTGTCAGCACAGCCAGCCCACCCCACAGGGAAGCAGAGTCAAAAGGAAGGAAGCATGGGCATGCTGGGAAGGGGGTGGAGGCAATAGCATGATGGGAGTCGTAGTCACTGATATTGGTCACCCCCACAACTGTCCCATCAACACCACCCTGAACCATGCTCACATCACAGGAAGTGGAGAAGGACTCACAAGATGGCTGACACTGGCTACTGCTGTGGGGAGCACAAGGCCCTGCTGGCAAATGTGCACCAACAAACAGCAGGACACCACTGACTGACATCCTGAGAGACAACTTACACTCCCTGCAACGCAAGCACGTTCCATGGTGGGATAACTGACTGGCTGGGTGGGTGGGAAGGAGGGCCGGCTGTCAACCAAACACAACCAATGCAGACCATGTTCACACCCCAGAAAATACATAGAAATGCCCAAATAATGCAGGACAATGTGCCACACCAATATCAACCCCTGACTGTGACGACTTAGGACAATGCAATGTACAGGCCCGCACCCAGAGGCACAGTCACAACTGTCATGTGTGTCAACCATTGATGCCTGCAGAAACATAACATACATTGTTTGTGTCTCCCAAAAACAGGTGATGATGGGGACACAGCAGCAGACGCTGAGGAGTCCCAGTCCCAGGCTCAAGAGGATGCCGAGCTCACTGGCGTCGTACAGCCTCTGTCCTCCTCGGACGATGAAGAACAACCTGGCACATCCGGTGCAAGTCAACATGCAGCACCAGCAGGACCACCAGCTGCAGCACCAGCAGGACCACCAGCTGCACCCCCTGCACCCACCCCTCCAACGACTGTCACCACGAATACCATCCCTGCCGACATGGACAGAACAAGGAGCAACACCAGCACAGGGACCCTGGACCAACCTGGGGCCATGGACACCACCACCACCACCAACCCCCAAGGTGAACCAGGGTTATCTGTGCGTGCCACTGCACACACTGCACATGTCAGCAGGGGTGGTGGGAGAGGTGGGAGACAGAGGTCGCTGCTTGCAGACGTTGCTGGTGTGCATGATGACCCACAACTGGTACGCATAGCTGATGCGTACCAGTCCAGCACCGGAGACCTCAGCCAGGTAGTGGGGCTCCTCAGAGACATTAAACAGCAGCAGGCTGCCCATCATGCCCGCTTGGACTCCCACATGTCCCACGTGGAGTCACACATGTCCCGTGTGGACTCACACATGTCCCGCGTGGAGTCCAAGTGGGATGCACTGCATGAGATGACGGCGGTGCACAGGGACATTTTACAATGCCTCCGCCAGATGAACAGCAACCAGTCCACACCTCCCTGTGTGCCAACAACATCTGGTGCCAAACAAACTGCAACTGCCACAGGGAGGGAGGAGGACTCTGGTGGAGAGTCCCCTGCACCGCAGCAGCCTGTACTTGAGGGCCCCCCCAAGAAGAGGGGTCGTCCGAGGAGGGAAAAGTGAGAGGCCGATGGCCAAGCGCAACTCCCAGGAAGCCTGAACCTGTTCTGGATGTTCGCCTTTGTGCACAGACTGTTCACCCTGTTGACGGCAACACTACTCCCACACATTGCATGGGGAGTACAAGTTGGACCAATGTGTCACACAACTGTGGCCCCGATACTGGGGATCCTGTCTACCAGGACTTTCAATTCACCTAGGAACTTGGGATTGCAAGATTTATGTACAGCACTACCCATCCTATGCACTATTAACACAAATGTATCACAATAAACACACTAATACACCATACTTGACTCTGTCGTGATTCCAACGTGGGTGCTGTTATGGGGATGATGAACTGCAAAATTACACTGTGTATGCGAACTGCAACAGCAAGGACAACACAGGCATGTGAGTACAGGAAACGTGACACACATGAGGGAGACACACCACCAGGGCTACACGACACATACACACCTAGGCCATCTGACTCATTGCCTACACTGATGTTGCCAGGGAAGACGGTGCAATGCACAGACACCACACCCATTCCCAGTTGTAGTCAAGTAGCCCACAGGTGCCCACAGGTGCAGTAAGCAAATGGCAGTCAAATGTGTGACCACAGACAACGCACATCACAAAGTGAAGCACAGGTTTATTACACAGTTGCAACATGCCGTAACCACTACAGATGCAAGGTAATCCCACCTGGCAGCGGGCACACAGTCAACAACTGTAGACGGAAGGAAGTCCATGGGTGTGGCGCACATCACCTGTAGGGACACAACAGCTACCAGCCTGGATGTGCAATCACGTCGTCGGTGGACACAGTTGACCAAACGAATCTGAAAGTACCCTGTGAAGGACAGAAATGACACACAGTCAAAAGCAATGGAGTACAGGACAGAACAGCAAAACTCATGCACAATACATGTTACAAGATACCCACCCAGAACCAAGTTAGCATGTCAACACTGTTGGGTAGTACAGCCCACCTGTCACCACACATCGCAACACACATCCAGTCAAGTAGCCCATGGACACACTCCAACAGCACCAGAGCACCACCCACACATCATGCCAACTCACATCATTGACATGACACCTCAGGATACTCACATTCAGCTAAATAAGTTGGTGATGAGCTGTGTGCGGACATCACCATCACCATCATCATCATCTTCATCGTCACTGTCATCGTGGTCCAGGCCAGGATCCTCCACAGGTGGCGGATGTTGGTCATTGTCATCCTGGATGAGAGGCAACTCCTTCCGCACTGCCAGGTTGTGGAGCATGCAGCAGACGATGATAATCTTGCACACTTTCGCAGGGGCATATGGGAGGGACCCTCCGGTCTTGTCCAGGCAGCGGAAGCGGCTCTTCAGGAGACCAAAGGTCCGCTCAATCACTCTCCTGGTCCGACCATGTGCCTCATTGTAGCGCATCTGGGCTGGTGTCACAGGGTTCCTGAGGGGTGTCAGCAACCACGGCATGTTGGGGTATCCCGAGTCACCTACAGACAGACAAGTGCACATTAGCTGACTTGGAAAAGTGGGCGGAATACTACAGATCAGATCACACACAATGGCACAAAGTCAGTACACACCGACAAGCCAGGCACGCTGGTTCTGCATCTGTGCCATCATCCTGGGGATGCGACTACTCCTCATCACAAAGGCATCGTGTGCTGAACCAGGGAAACGGGCACACACGTGTGTGATGGTCATGTCTGCAAGACACACCACCAGTGCATTGACCGAGTGGTAGTGCTTGCGGTTCCTGTAGGCCTGCTCCTGGGCCTGTGGTGGTACCAAAGCCACATGTGTCCCATCAATGGAGCCAATTACATGCGGCATCCTCCCCAGGGCATAAAAGTCACTCTTCACGTCAGTGAGTCGTCGCAGTCTAGGGAAATAGATGTACCGGTTCAGGAAGAGCAACATTGCCGCCAAAACATCGCGGAGCACACGGCTGAACATGGTCTGTGACATCCCACCAGCAGTCGCCACAGTATGTTGGAAGGTACCAGTGGCAAAGAAGTGTAGGGCTGCCATCACCTTCACCTTGGGGGTCAGCGCTGTAGGATACGGCCGGCCAGGCTGCAAATGTGGGGACAACTGCACTGCCAAATCCTCAATCAGCTGCCTGGTGAAGCGGTACCGTCGGATGCTGTCCCGTTCCACCATCGTTGCCAGGTCTGGGAATGGTCGATGGACAGCAGGAGCCCTGCAGTGCAGAGGAGAAGTAAGCAAGATTGTCAGTCACCCCACATATGCGGCATTGAACACACTCGAGATCCCAACATACATCATTATGAGGCACAACTACATGAAGTGTGCAGTACCGGAAGGACATGTATGGTACATACATGGCCAACATCTGTCAACACGGTCCAACAGGTGGCATCAATTAGTCCCAGGTTGGCCCATTGGATATCATGAGGCCGTGTCACAGTTCCCATCTCCTGCTGCCGTGTCACAATAACCCCCACAGTGACATGTGAGGACAGATGTGCCCCAGGCACCACAGCTCAACGACAGGTACATTCCCAGGGACCCTGTAATGCCACATGGACACTGGCATTACATGGAGTATCATGTATACACCACAGCAAAACAACCATGACCCCCACAGGTAGTGGCCCCACTTGCCACGGCAGGACAGACATGGACGTCTGTGACACACACGCACAACATCAGAGTCCATGCACACACAACGTGGATGTGGAGACTGTCTCCCATTGTGCACATGAAATCAGAGACATTGTAAACACTACATGCACAAAGACTGTGGAGGACCATCACTATTGTGCCACTGGGACACCCTGGCTCAAACATACCGTCCCACATGGGACTCACGGGGTATGTGACATGACATACACATACACCACTGTGAAATGTGACCATGGCACATGCACAGATATGAACAGTTGCACATCACAGTGGTCATGTCCACGTAACACCCAGGATCCTGTCCCCATGAACACGTGCACAGCCTGGGGGTGGCTGCCCACAGGACAACATGTACACCAACATACACACAATAGGAAATGCAGCCTTACATGCCTTATGATAAAGTTTGGACAGGCTGTCATGATGTAGGTGTGCCCCTCACTCCCTGGGAGCTATCTGTGGCTG
This sequence comes from Calotriton arnoldi, assembly GCA_963921515.1. Classification (NCBI taxonomy): domain Eukaryota; kingdom Metazoa; phylum Chordata; class Amphibia; order Caudata; family Salamandridae; genus Calotriton; species Calotriton arnoldi. The sequence goes on from CAWUFW010002051.1 coordinate 1,417,238, forward strand.
GCATATGTCCATCTGAGAGAGGCATGCTGACATATGCCAGTCACATGTACAGTGATGCGTTGTACTGCAATGGACCGATCGGTGCCTCCGGCCGGCCCATTGCATTCAATGTGTGCGGGTACGCGTTGTACCCCTGTGCGCGTTGTACTGCAATGGACCGATCGGTGCCTCCGGCCGGCCCATTGCATTCAATGTGTGCGGGTACGCGTTGTACCCCTGTGCGCGTTGAACTGCAATGGACCGATCGGTGCCTCCGGCCGGCCCATTGCATTCAATGTGTGCGGGTACGCGTTGTACCCCTGTGCGCGTTGTACTGCAATGGACCGATCGGTGACTCCGGCCGGCCCATTGCATTCAATGTGTGCGGGTACGCGTTGTACCCCTGTGCGTGTTGAACTGCAATGGACCGATCGGTGCATCCGGCCGGCCCATTGCATTCAATGTGTGCGGGTACGCGTTGTACCCCTGTGCGCGTTGTACTGCAATGGACCGATCGGTGCCTCCGGCCGGCCCATTGCATTCAATGTGTGCGGGTACGCGTTGTACCCTGTGCGCGTTGTACCGCAATGGACCGATCGGTGCCTCCGGCCGGCCCATTGCATTCAATGTGTCGGGTACGCGTTGTACCCCTGTGCGCGTTGTACCGCAATGGACCGATCGGTGCCTCCGGCCGGCCCATTGCATTCAATGTGTGCGGGTACGCGTTGTACCCCTGTGCGCGTTGAACTGCAATGGACCGATCGGTGCCTCCGGCTGATCCATTGCATTCAATGTGTGCGGTGCACGCGTTGTACCCCTGTGCGCGTTGAACTGCAATGGACCGATCGGTGCCTCCGGCCGGCCCATTGCATTCAATGTGTGCGGGTACGCGTTGTACCCCTGTGCGCGTTGTACTGCAATGGACCGATCGGTGCCTCCGGCCGGCCCATTGCATTCAATGTGTGCGGGTACGCGTTGTACCCCTGTGCGCGTTGAACTGCAATGGACCGATCGGTGCCTCCGGCCGGCCCATTGCATTCAATGTGTGCGGGTACGCGTGGTACCCCTTTGCGCGTTGTACCGCAATGGACCGATCGGTGCGCACCCATTGACAATGGGCTTGCCTGGCAACGGACGCGTCTTCGAATTTCGAACGAGTCGGTTGCTGTAAATTCAGTTGGTCACCCACAACAATGTTGCAAAATCATGTATGTCATGAAGTTGAAGATTTGAAGGATGCTGTGGGCATGTTTTGGTGCTGCTATTCCATGGATTGGCCAGATTCAGAAGATGCAAACGACTTGGACCTATCACTTTGGACACAAGGGACAGTATCTGCCTCTCCAGCACATATATATTGCTGGCTGTTCCCCTGAGAGCTCACTTGCCTGCACTACATGCTCCAGGACGACATCTGCCACTGCACTGCTGCTGTCTCTGCCCCTCTGGACCCTGCAATGGCACGTACTGTGGAGAGAGCCCCAGCCTTCAGCCTTGAAGAGAACCAGGCCCTGCTGGACAGCCTACTTCCACAGTACAGCAAGCTGTATGGGACACCAGGGGAGCAGGTGAGTGTTCTGTGCACTGCCTTTCTGAATGTGCATTTTGTGTGACTAGCAAGGCTGAGAGTCTGCACGCCACTGGCTAGCAGGCTCACTGAGTAGTTGTCACCCCCCATAGTGTGTAGTGACTTGCACTGGACAGGTATGGTGCAGTGACAGTGCATTTGAACATGGTTTTACTTCCCATGCAATGATACCATGTAGTGACGTCTGACAAACTGTCCATGGTCAGCTTTGCACTGCCTGTGTACATCATGTGCCCCTGTGATTGAGACATGTATATACAACTGTGTCATGCACGGGTATGTTGCATGTGTGGTAATGGCCTTTTCACTTTGTCATCCTGACAGGTTAATGCCCATCGGAAGCATGAAATCTGGAAGGACATTGTCCTGGCTGTCCGGTCCGTGGGGGTCTACAAGCGCCGGATCCGCAACTGCCAGAAGAGGTGGCAGGACCTTCGGGGCTGGACCCGGAGGATTGCACGGGTCCAGCTGAAGCTGTCGCCTCCTCGTAGGAGGGGCAGAACATGGACCCTGACCCCCCACATGCTCCAGATCCTGGCAGTGGTGTTTCCAGACCTGGATGGGCAGCTGAAGGCCAGACAGCAGCAAGGAGGGGGTGAGTCAAAGACTGCACTGTGAACTCTGTATTACATGCTTTGTGCCCTCCTCTGGCCTGGTTCAACTGCCACAGTGCAGCAGTCATGTTGTCCAGGAGCCATGTCCCTCTATTGTGCACTGCCCACTGCTCATCTGATACCCAGGTGTGGCCCTTACATTCAGGGAATTGTGTCACTTGGGACTGTGTCCTTGCAGTTTGCTTCACTAAAGGTGGGGGACAGCATCTGTTTCCCTAACTCTGTTGTGGGCATCATGGGTGGGTCCATTGTTCACACAACGCCTGGGTTTGGACATGTGATCTGCGTGTTGCTTTGATATGCGGTCCACTTGCTGAGCTGAGCCACCACATGTGCCTGGGGTATGTGGCACACGCCCATGCAGCGGGTGGGAACAATGTTTGGGCCCCAGGAGTGTGCAGATTACGTGTGTCACACATACATAGCCAGCTATCCACTGTCCAGGGCACATCCCTCATTCATGTGGAGCAGGACAGTCATGCCTACTCCAGGCCATGCAATGCACTCTGTACTCCCACTCCCGTGTATCAGCTGACACATTGTGCACAGTGATTTGAGCCCTCAGGTGTCTGCCTCTGTGTCAGTGTGCTGTGGATTAGTTGCCAGGACTGCTGGGGTGTTTCTTGGTAGGGGCTCAGCATGCCCCTGGAGATGTGACCATAGGAGACGATACTTGTGTGTCACATAGGTGTTTGATCAGCTGCCCGTGCAGACTGGGGTATGCGAATGTGAAGTTCAGGCAGCTGTTCCCCATTCACAGCAAATTGTGAGGGGCTCAGGTTCAGAGGGTAGTGTCACAGGTCTCCCATATGTCCAATAGGTGTGACCTGGACAGATGAGGGTTAAGATGATGTGTTGTGTGGGGGATGTACATGTGCACTTGTGCAGCTCCAGGACTTGCATTCCCCATGACCTACTATTGTGACACAGTGCATAGTGTTGTTGTCTGGTTGCCAAGTCATACATCACTGAGACAGTGATGTATGACTTAGCAGTCATGCCTCTGCCATGGCATGTGTCAACTTATTGGTGGTCCTGCAGGGGAGTGACATGTGCTACATGCACACCATAGTGGCGCTGGCTATCAGGACATGGGTGCATCATGGTGTCTGTCGCTGGTATGCATCACATGCATTTCCTATTTGACTCTGGGCATCCCTTTCATCCGGAAACCTGTACTGACTCAGTGGCAAGAGCTGTGATGTGTGCATGTCCACATGCCACACCGTGTCCTCTGCACTGTCCAACTACTGTGTACTTGGTGCATGTGTCCACACTGGGGTGTTGCAATCCAACAGACACCAGACAGATGGGTGCAAGGCCATGTGGGATGTGAGTGCCATGCTTGGCATCAGACTGACAATTGGCTTCTCCTGTTCAGTTAGGGCACTTTTAGCAATGTACAACTAATGATGCCAGGGCTTGCTCTGTAATGTGCTGTGCTCACAGTGGTGTGTGCGTTTGGTGCAGGTGACTGATGTCTGTCTGTTTCCCCATTGTTTGCAGATACATCCACGGCCACGGAAGGGGACAGCTCCACGGACCAGGAGGAGCCAGAGAGCCAGACTGGGTCAGCAGCCGAGGAGTGGTCGGAGGGACCCAGTGGCACGGAGGGCGAGGGGAGCCACACCGAGGAGTCCTCAGCACCATCCACCTCAGCTGAGGACCAGAGCAACTCGGAGGATGACTCCCTTGTGGAGGCGGGTGTCAGCAGCCACCACACCCCAGCTAGTGTTGCTGTCCCCGCCACCACCAGCACCACCACCGCCCTCCCATCGGCTCCCATTCCCCAGGTCCGTGGAGGCTCCCATGTTCGGGAGCGTGTCTCCTTTGGCCCAGGCACCGCACTCCCTGCCCCTGTGTCCCCTGCTGCCCTGAGTGAGGAGTCTGTGTACCTCCTTCGCCAGCTCCATGTAGGGCAGACAGCCATGCTGAGTGTCCTCCATGCGCACACCGCACTGTTGACTCAGCTGGTGTTGTTCATGGAGGGCATCTCATCGGGCATGTCTGACCTACAGAGGGGCAACAGGTCCATGGACTCCTCCCTGACGGCAGCAGTGTCCCTCCTCAGACAGTCCCTCACCCCTCCTGCCTCTGCTCCATCCACACTCCCCAGCACCTTACCCGTCCCAAGCACACACACACCGGCACAGGCACACACCAGCACACACACGTCCAGCACACAGACACACACGCCACAAACTAAACGCACACGCACACACAGTCAGGGGACTGAAACCAGACTCACAGGGGATGGGGCCCTGGTACACACACACGCATCCACGGGCACTGCGCAGTCCTCAGTTGCCTCTCCCTCCAAAGCACCCTCCCTTGCCTCACCTGCAAACCCAAAGACCCAGCGCCTCTTCCTCAGTGACCTCGGCCTCTTCCCCTCCGATCCAGCTGCCCCAGCATCCAGGGGGAAGAGGAAGGCCCCCCACACGGAGCAGAGTGCCCCTCGCCCCCGGACACCCTCCCCCAGGTGCAGACAGACTGAGGCCCCCACCCGCAAGTCCCCCCGGAGTGCTAAGAGCAAGACCCCGCCGCTGCCCTGCAGCTCAAGCACCAGGTCTCCTTCCTCCATCCCTCAGGCCCCCACTCCACAGGTGCCCCCACCACACCCCGCCCCAGGTTCCCCCACCCACAGATATACCATCCCCAAGAGGCTCCAGCCTTCTCCCCCTGCCACTTGCTCTCCCGGCACCACACCCCCCGCTGCGCTTGTCTGTGCCACTGATGTGGTGAGGGTGTCCTCCCCCTCTGTCCAGCCCACCTTGCCTGTTCCCCATTCTCCTCCCCTGGTGGTAGGCACTGCAGTGGAGTCCACTACCACCCTGTCTGACTTGGGCACTGCAGTGGCGGACCTGTCCACTCCATCTGCAGGGTCCACTGCAGTCGTGCCGGCACCCACAACATCTGAGCCATGCCCCCCAGTTGTGCCGGCACACACCATGTCAGACACCTCCACTGCAGTTGTCAGTGGCTCTCCAGCACCCACCACCCCTTCCCTGCTTCCTCCTGGTGAGCCCTGATCCTGTCCCTGCGGTGCCTGGCCTACCCCCCCGGTTGCCCCTCCTAGTGGATTGTCCCTGGTTTTGTGCAGGCATGTGTAGGGTGGCATCTGCCACTGTCACCCACTTGTGACTTTGTTGATGGACTGGCCATTGGCCTTTGTTTATGTTCTACCGGACTTCTACTTTTAATGCCACATATGCTGAATAAAGCAACTTTCTGTTCTCTAGTGCTTTTGCTTCTGATGTACATGATGTTGATGATGCTAACCATGCCCTTGCTGCAGTGATGGTGATATTTGGTCTCATGATAATGAAGTGTTACTGTGCAGGAACCCATGTGGTCCAGGGGGAATGTGTCCTATCCTGTGGTGTATCCATGTCATCCATAGCAGCATCTGAGGGTGTCATGTGTTCAGTATTTGGCAATGGGATTTCCTACTTAGATTGGCAATTTCACATCTGTGGCTTCCACCCCTGCACATCTGTTGTGCCTGCCATTGTTCTATTCGTCTACTTCCTGACCGTGTGGCCATCTCCAGTGAACATGCATGTTTGGGCATCAATGGGGAAGGACTCATCTGTGTTGTCAGTGCAACATTGCTATACAAGTGTGTTGGATCTGTGCTGATGATTCCGTTGGCACTTCCATGACCAGGCTGATGGGACGGGAGCCCTCATTTGGTGCTAATTGTTGATTGTGTGTCCCATTGCTGCCATGGTACGGTATCTGTTCACCTCACATCTGCAGTCTCCACAGGGTATCTGCATGTGTGTGCCCATTGGTGCAAATATGTGGGTCTGCATTCGGATGGTCACTTCTGTCATTGTGTCATTGATGATTGTTGACGGTGTCAGCCCCCATGGGTGTTGTTTGTCTGCACATGGCCAAAGTTATGTCTTATTTGCACTGCAGGATTTGGCTCCCCCAATTTATGTTGCAATGGGACACATACACTACTTTGCCACTGATGTGTTTGTTGTTCTGTGACCAGGAATCATCCATGCAGTTTGGCAGTTGCACCTCTTACTTTGTCAACACTTACCTTTTGGTCACTGTGATGATGGGGGTTTGGACCCCATTGCCACAATGTTCAAAATGTGCTGCAGCTATGGACCCCACACTTACCTTTTGGTCACTGTGATGATGGGGGTTTGGACCCCATTGCCACAATGTTCAAAATGTGCTGCAGCTATGGACCCCACACTTGCCTTTTGGTCACTGTGATGATGGGGGTTTGGACCCCATTGCCACAATGTTCAAAATGTGCTGCAGCTATGGACCCCACACTTACCTTTTGGTCACTGTGATGATGGGGGTTTGGACCCCATTGCCACAATGTTCAAAATGTGCTGCAGCTATGGACCCCACACTTACCTTTTGGTCACTGTGATGATGGGGGTTTGGACCCCATTGCCACAATGTTCAAAATGTGCTGCAGCTATGGACCCCACACTTACCTTTTGGTCACTGTGATGATGGGGGTTTGGACCCCATTGCCACAATGTTCAAAATGTGCTGCAGCTATGGACCCCACACTTACCTTTTGGTCACTGTGATGATGGGGGTTTGGACCCCATTGCCACAATGGTCATGGCCTGCTTGCGTTGTGTGTGCCACACACATATTTGTGTGGCACATGTGCTAGGGGGTCACATTGTATGTTCGAAGTCATGTTCGGTGTTGTAGGCATTTGACACAGTCTACACACGCTTGTCATGGTGTTGGGGGGATGTCTTCTTCTTGCATTCCCTAGGTTGTGGTGTGCTGGTTGTGTCATGCATTGTCCATCCTATGGGTGGGGGTGGTAGTAGTGGTAGGCATCCTGCCCCCCCTGGGTGAGGGTGGTAGTGGTGGTAGGCATCCTGCCCCCCCTGGCTAAGGGTGGTAGTAGTGGTAGGCATCCTGCCCCCCCTGGGTGAGGGTGGTAGTAGTGGTAGGCATCCATCCCCCCCTGGGTGAGGGTGGTAGTAGTGGTAGGCATCCTGCCCCCTGGGTGAGGGTGGTAGTAGTGGTAGGCATCCTGCCCCCCTGGGTGAGGGTGGTAGTAGTGGTAGGCATCCTGCCCCCCTGGGTGAGGGTGGTAGTGGTGGTAGGCATCCTGCCCCCTGGGTGAGGGTGGTAGTGGTGGTAGGCATCCTGCCCCCCTGGGTAAGGGTGGTAGTAGTGGTAGGCATCCAGCCCCCCTGGGTAAGGGTGGTAGTGGTGGTAGGCATCCTGCCCCCCTGGGTAGGGGTGGTGGTGCGCATTCAGGCCCCTGTGTGCATATGTGGCATTGGTGATGGGCATCCCGCCCCTATGGTGCTGCTGTTGCTGGTGTAAGTATATTCTGCATCCCTCTGTGTGTGTGTGATGTGTCGTGTATGTGTTGTATGTGTTTTGTGGTTGGTGTCTGGCTTACCTTCTGCGCCGTACGCGTCCGTGCCTGTTCCGGTAGTATATGTAGAATATTGGTTTGATCGGGACGAAGGGATTCATGGTTGGTTCGTGTCGTTCGTCCTTCTCGTTGCTTCGCGTCATCCTCGTTGCTTCGCGTCGTCCTCGTCGCTTCGCCTCGTCCTCGTCGCTTCGCGTCGTCCTCGTCGCTGCCGTGTTCGTCTCGGAGCCGTGGATCGTGTTGTGGCGCGAATCGGAGCTTATGTGCGCCTCTCCCGGATGCTTTGACGTGCCGTGCGTAGCGACGGGTTCGGCGCGTACGGAAAGCGCATCGTACTTGTCCGGCCGGACGGGGCTGCATTTTTCCTTCCGTGCGACTCGATTCGGCGTTTCCGGATTCGCCTCGGTCGGAGAACAGGACCTGGTTTGGGTGAGTACGGCTCGGCCGGATTCTTTGCTGTTGTGCGCATCGTACTTGCTCGTTCGGTGTGCTGTACGGATCGGTCGGGAAACAGGCTTTCGCATGGCTTTTTTCCCGACCGAATGGTGTTGGGTGCGCCTCCGACCGAGATCGGAATCGGCCCCAAAGTCTTTTCTAAACCTGCAGTGTTAGACACCAACTTTTCCAAAGAATCCAATTTTGACTGTAATTTCTATGAGACAAGAATAGTAACTCCTTCGTGTTCCATTTTATCAATAGCTTCCATTTTCACTATTGGTTGTTTTTCCAATTTCAGAAGTTCTTGATTGAATATAGAGCACTCTTGCAGTGTTGACATTAGGCAAACTATAGACTTCTTTTCTCCAATTTTTTTGTACATTATTTCAGGTGCTATGTTTTCATCTGGAAACAAGTTCGTTAAAAGCTGACTTTTTATTGCTTCTTTACCATGTTTAGTCAAAACACCAATTCTTATATCTTGAAGAATGTTTCCATAATGTTCATCACTTGCTTGTCACATATTCTTAATCAGTTCTTTATATTCAAAATGAGACCAAATGTTGACATTTCCAATACTTCCCAAAGATTTCCTAGCGTCTTCATGGACAAGTGTTTTAAAAACAGGTTGACCTTTAACAGGAGTAAGTTGTAGTAGGTCGCTGAATACAATTACATGTTTTCCTCCAAATAGAACATCATAATCTGTTTTTGAAATCTGTTGCATTCTTAAATGTACAAAGGCAAGCATTAAGTTTGACACCATGCTCACCTCATCAATGATTAGAAGTTTCATTTTCTTGAGTACTCTTGAAACTTCATAACAACCTTCTCCAGATAGCTTGTGATATTCCAACTTATTTTCATGTTCAATTGGTAGCATGAGTAATCGATGTAACGTAATCCCTTTAATGTTGTGTGCTGCTAACACAGTTGAAGCGGTTACACACAAGATAAATGTGATTCAGTGGTTTTGTGTAGATAACTGGTCAAAACGTTAATTAAGAAACATTTTCCTGTTCCAGCTTGCCCACTGATATACATTCTAATAGGTTTAAATGATGTACATTGGCATTCTTTGTTTTCATGCAGTAAACCATGCTGTATCTGTTGTGTCACTTGCTGATATATTTCTTTTTGTTCAATATTTAGATTTTCTTCCAAGTTTCCCAACTCAATAATATCCTGTTGTGCTTGTTGCATTGCTGTTTCAACTTCATTCATGGCTATTGCTGCTTCATTTTCAAGAATTGGTTGTCCTAGTGGATCTTGACTTACTGGAGCAGAACTTTGACTATCTTGAGAACTGTCTCTAGCTATTTCAGCTGCAATAGTAGTTTCTTGTTCAATCTCTTCATTTAACACTAGTAGATAAGTTGGAACAATTGTGCATTGAATGCTATCTTTACATGAATTAAAAGAATCTTCATAGCAGTCAGAATCTCCAAGTAATTCCATTTCACTACGCCAAGGCTTGAAGAGTTGCAGAAGTGCTAAGTAGAAAAATTCCCTTTTATCTGGAGTTTCACAACTGAATTTCCTGTGGTTAATAAGATTTCCTTTGGCATGTTTTACCAAACATCCATCACATCCAATTACTGCATATTTGTCTTCATTTATATTTTCTGTAACAATTCTCTTAAAACTGTAATGTTGCAGTACTTCATAGAGACATATGTTTTCCAGATGTGGACTCCTTTTGGGAGAGTACGTATCCAACATATTAGTTTTAACAATATCTGTACTTTCTGGTTCATTCAATGCTAAGTATTCAATTTCTTGTACAGATTTTAATACTCGATTTCGTGTTGCAGCAAGACCTAGACTCACCCAAATAATTCCTCTTGACTTTGAATATAAACTTGCAGAGGTCAACCTATCCGAACATTCATAGGATCCAATCTCTCGATGGAAAAGCATCTTCAAACTAAAGCTGTACAATTTGTTACTAAGAGTCTTCTCTTGTGAAATTTCTCCCCACATTTCTTTCAACTCTGTCTTTTCAGATTTAGTTATATATGACGTAACATAGCGAGCAACAGCAATCAAATTATCTGCAACATACTGGATATCCATGTTTGCATTCCACATTGTCAAAACCACTGGATTGTAGTCATTAATATACTTTGAATCTTCAGTTCTTTTTATGTTGTAAGTATTCTTTGGAGATTTTCGAGTTATAGTATGTCTTACTGCTGACATGAAACTGTTGACTCTTCCTTTTGAAATTACTGGACGTGGGAATCTAAAGCGACATTTGTATAAAATTTGCCCTGACATGTATTTCCGTCGACAATATTTTCCACATCGATGACTTTGAAACCATAAAACTTGTTGTCTTAAGCTGTTTTCTCCTCCTTTTTTTGGAATGGCACAGGTAATATAGTCTTCAATGAAAGACAAAACAGTTTCATCAGAATAGGTTCCAAATTTAGGTGCATTCTTGATCCATAATAGCATGTGTATATGAGGAGCACCTCAAGCTTGGTACTCCTTTCTCCAAAAGAAATCAATAACTTCTCCAAGAGATGGATTATTTTTATTGCAGATAAAAGACATCATAGCTTGAAATCTATGATTAAAATATCTGCACACAATTACAGGATCCAAGGAACACAGTTCTCCAGCTGTCTTCAATTCAATGTTTTTTACATTTTAATTTGCTTGTCGTAGAAATTCAAGTAAATCGTCCCATGCGTATTCAGCACAGCTAAGTGTAACAAACCACGTAGGGGTTCTAAGTTCCTTAACATACATTAAAGTTCTCCGTGACGACGATACCAATACTCATTAGTACCACTGAAATTCTAAATGATCGTCTCTTTGTTGAACTTTGTCCAAAAATTCCTTTGCAGAAAGATGTGTAAGATGAACTCCTGTTTTTATTATGTGGTTCACTGCATATGAAAGTCCAGACAAGTCACTTTCAAACAGAAGATGAAATAAATATGGAATACACTGTCGAAATCTTGGATCTTCTGAGTAAAATCTTGTTGTACCATATTCTGAAGCTGGAATCTGTACTGGTCGTTCATCATATCGTCCACCTTTTCCAGTCGGGAAGAGCTGTGGAAAACAACAAGCTTCTAAACTTTTTCCCATACACTCATGGGAGTTTTCTTCACTTTCTTCATTTGGAATAATTCAATAGTGTTTCCTATCACTTCGTTTGAATGTAGAGGATGTATACTATAATGTTAATAAATTTCTTCACTCCTCGAGTTGTCCACTTTTTCTAATTGGCCAGTTGAAATTTCTCTTTCATCTTCTAAAGATATTTCTTGTTCTTCCACATATACATTTTTAAAATAAATATTGTTTTGTACCAGATATAATGTAGCCTTTTGAAGTTTGGTGACATCTACTAACTCGTGCCATATTTTCCAAATCTTTGTTGGTACACCATTAACTAGAATAACTACAGGTTCACTTTCCTCTCTCTCTACACCAACAGTTTCAATATTTTTCTTAAAATCTAAAGGTAAATACACAACACTACCTTGTAAACCTCTTTGTAAATCTGTTGGAGGCAGCTTACCTGTTTTAGGCTCCATACGAACTATAGCCTGAAACGGGTGCACAGATTAAATAAGGGGACGTGCTCACTTGATACCTACACCAGTGCCGTGAGGGGAACGGCTTCCCACCCTTCTTCTTCCCTCTGACAGCGGACATTCAGCCGTGAGGGGAATGCTTGGGGGCATTTCGGCAGGTTCCCGCCGTGAGGGCAACGGCACCAGCGGTAAAAACCACAATCCCCAGCAGGCACTGCCTGACGCTTGCTGGGCACGTCATCGCGGCGCCTGGAGGCGCGATATCACCGGAGAGGCCCTCCCGCAGCGTGGGACGTGCGTGGGCGTGCCCGGGCGAAGCCTGGGCCAAGGGAGGGCCCGTCCACGCCCGTCAGTGGCCAGAAGAGGCTGGGCCATCCCTCTGAGCCCTCGAAGGGGAGCGGGATAAATCTCGGAAAGTGGACCCCTCAAAGCCTCATCAAGGTCAGTGACATAAGGCCCCCAGTGCTTTTATTTTGGGATACCTAATTGTCCCTTTCTGCAAACATGGGGAGGAGAGCTGGGGTGGGGAAGCCAAATGCAGCACCAGCACAGCCGGCCTCTTCTATCCAGCAGACATCAATAGACCGGATGCTCCAGAGAGCCATTGGTGTAGTAGCAAATGAGATTGAATTAACTGAAAGGCGACTATCCCTCACACCAAATCTGGCTGCACCTCTTAGCCCACTTGATATAACAGAGTCACCCCGGACCACGGACCAGGAACTTGCCCCGTGTGACACAAGACCTTCCCCAGCAAGCAGGGTGGACGATTTATACCCAGGGGGGGCCCGCCCCAAAAAAGGAAAACTAAAGCCATCGTATCCAGAGGGCCCAAGCAAAAAGTTCCAGCCCCTGAGACTCCTACCGCCGCAAGGGCAAACGATCATAGTCTCCTATCTAAAGGAGGCCTAGAACAGCCAGCCTGGGTTATGGACGTGGTCGTAGACATGCAGGTCCAAATAAGGACCATAGTGAGGGACGAACTAAAAAATCTATGGGATAGGGTAGATAAACTCGCAAAATTGGTAGAACGCTGGGTGGATAGGACCAAGGTGATCTTGAGGTAAAAGGAGTCGGCTAATATATTGCCCCACACAAGACCTGGTCTCCAGCTTACTAAAGTTAACACGCCCCCTCCCAATAAGACACCATAATTAAATCAGGAGAAGGAGGGAAAGCGACCGAGTAGCCCTAAGGGGGTGGGGAAAGGAAATAGTACTCACGGGCAGGAATACAAGCAGGGAGCACAGAAGGAAAAAGACAATGTTGAGAGCTGTTCTACTGGCGTGAGGGTCAGGCAGAAGAGTAGGTTACAGGAGGGACCCCATGAAGTAGGGATAGCCCTTCCGTGCATTAATCTACCACCAGCCTCAATCCCCTACGTAGTTATTTTAGCTGGAGTCCCGGAATTAAAAAAAGGCACTAGGGAATCCTATTTCGATTTGAAGAATAAATGTATCCATTGGCTAACCAACAACAAACAGTTTTCTCATAGAGATATACATGAAATCATTATGATTGGTAGGGTGGGGTGGTTAGGTTGGAGACCCAAAGATATTACTGGTGATTGCGTTGTCATTAATTTTAGGAACAGGATGATTGTAAACTCTCTTCTAGATCACCATATATACAGGCTTGGGAGGTCTGTCAATTTATTGCCCTTAGGCTATTTTTACCATCCAGGTCAGTATCCACAAGAGCCCAGGGGAGTCTATCACCCGAGGTGGGCAATGAATCAGAGCAACCAATTTTTCACACCACTGCAGGTGCAATCAGCTCCATTATTTTTTAATATCCCTGTGAATAACAGGTTTAGTCCCCTCGAGACAGTTGACTGACTGACGAAAGTGGTACCCTCCATACAAGTGAAAGCTCATTTTAGACCGCGCACCATACAGGCAAGTGGGTCTGTCCAATGGAATGACCACCTAACACAACCCACGGCCATAGTTCAGCCTATAGAGGCGGGGAAACGTACCTTACTAGAGGATAAACCGAATCAAGATCTTGTGGGCATAATGAACCTAGACAAACCCCTTCCTCCGCACTTAACTAAATCAGCATACAGGGATGAAAAATCTTCCTCAGCACTCAGAAATGCACATATTCTAAATTTTTATTTAAGTTCACCTTCTCAAAAAGAGTCCATTTTAGATAGTATAACCATCGAACGCCCCTTATATGCCATTCCAGTGCACCCCCCTAGCATGAAAATACTTTCTTGGAACATAGCGGGATTTACATCTAAGTTGAAGAACCCTGATTGGGGACTCTTCATTGATAATCATGAAATTTGTATGTTCCAAGAAACATGGTCTAGGGAAGAACTGAGCAGACAGGGGTACGCGGTCTTTAGTATCCCAGCGATTCACACGGGGAGAGGTAGACCCTCAGGGGGACTGTCCACTTGGGTTGGAGTCCATCTAGGCTGTGAGGCAAAACTTATTGAAAGTTCCTCTCGTGATATTCTTTGTGTCCTTTTAACTTTCCAGTCAAAACAAAGCATCCTGCTAATAAATCTATACTCACGCCCGACGCCCCGCGGTCAAGTGTCTAGCATCCTTGACCAACTTAATGTCCTCCTCCCAACGATTCCATCAAACTACGGATTAATTGTTGGTGGCGATTTTAACTGCCAATTTGAGCCTCTGGACGGTCTGATTTCAGGTCTATTGGATGAGGAGGACCAACATTGGTCCATCCCTGAGCCTAACATTTCCCCAGTGAGGGTTTGGACCCCGTTAGCACTACAGATACAAACCCTAACACAAAATTTTTCTTTAAGAGCATGTAATGGACGCACCACATCTGATAGCCCGGGGAATCATACTTTTAATAGACCGGGCCACACTTCAATTATTGATTACATTATGCTAGATTCAAAGTCCTGGCACATGGTGATAGATTTTAAAATCAGTCCGCGGCATGACAGCGACCACGATGCTCTTATTTTAGAAATAGTATCGCCTTGTAATATGAAGGTACAGGTTAAATCCCCAACGCCAGCCCAAAGCCTGATCCAGATTAATGTTGGGAGAAGAGTACGTTGGGCTGAAATCTCCCAATCGCAAGACAAATTGGCTGAACTTTACCATCAAGTAGTCCCTTATGTCTTAACTATATCCCATTAACAGAGAGCAATGGAGCCCCTAATTCCCTTTTAAGGATCTCCCAAAATCACCTAGAGTTAGTTGCTATTATGGCCACCTTTTTCTACCAAAATAAAAAACTGAGAGCGCTCAATAAGCCCAAGTATAAATGGTTTAATGCCAATTGCAGAGTCGCTAAATTCAACTTAATCACTGCCATTAAAAGCAGTGATAAAACAAAAGTTAAAGAAGCTAGAGTAGCATACAAAGGTGCCACAACCAAAGCAAAATAACACTGGGAAGCCCAAAAATGGGAGGACATCAGAAATGCATTAATATCACATGATCTGAGGTCCTTCTGGAATATCCTAAACACTGGCTCCCAGGTAGGCAGATCGGCTATTGAACCTAACATAGATGAAGGTGTGTGGAGGGCACACTATGAAACTCTCTATAGAAAGGACAAGGAAGGGGAAGAAAGTATGGCAAGAGCTTCGCCACATTCGGGTTTAAACCCAGACGATGCTCCTCCAATTACGGTAAAAGAAACCACCGACGCCTTAGGGAAAATACTACCTGCAAAAGCGGCATGATTGAATAAGATCCCTGGCGATCTCTACCGATCTGAACCTACCATCTGGGCCCCCTATTTGGCTACTCTGTTTAATGCCATACTACAAGGCATGGCAATTCCCACCACTTGGGCTGGAGCTGAAATAATACCGATCTACAAAAAGGGCTCCCCGCTCCTGCCTGCTAATTATCGCCCGATTAGTCTTATAGACGTTGGTCAGAAAATCTTCGCCCGTGTCTTATTGGGGTGCCTTCAAGTCTGGATGGAGGAACATAATATCCTAACCCCCCTTCAAGCCGGGTTTAGAGCCAGGACATCAACGATCGACCAAATATTCAGGTTGCAGCTGATATATTGGAAATCTGTTTCCATAGAGGGGGGCAGCCTTTATCTTATTTTTGTAGATTTAAAATCAGCTTTCGACCTGGTCCCAAGGGAAAAATTATGGGCAATTTTAAAGGATATGGGAGTACCAGAATACCTAAGTAAGCAGTTAAAACGTCTTCATGAGGGTAACTTTGCTTGTATCAGATATGGTAAGAATGGTGAACTCTCAGCCCCTTTGCCCGTAGAGAGAGGGGTTCGACAGGGCTGCGTCCTGGCACCCACAATTTTTCCCTTTACATTAATGGTTTAATAGACTTCCTGATTGCAGGGAAGAATATTGATGCACCCAGGTTGGCGCAGCGCAGGATCCCGGCCCTGATGTTTGCGGATGATACGCTTTTCCTCGCAAAATCCCCGATGGAAATTCAGAGGACTCTTGACAACTTTAGTGCCTTCTGCAAACATCGGGGCCTGGAAATTAACCTGCAAAAAAACAAGTACATGGCTTTTAATGTAGGCAACTCTACCCGCCCCAATCCTTGCTTGGACTGCAGACCCCTAGAGAGAGTAACCATCTTTGAATACCTGGGATTGACGCTGACCGAGAAAATGGATTGGGGTGCCCAAATAAATAAAGCAGGGCTGAAATTTGCTCAAACAACGGGGGGTATCTTAAAATTATATAGGAGTTGCACTGTAAAAATACTCAGCCCAGTGTTAGAAATCTATAAGGTACAGGCCAGGTCTGCTGCCCTCTACGGAGCAGAACTTTGGGGTCATTGTGCATCGGGCCCGTTAGTCCGAACAGAGAATTTTTTCACTAGACAGCTTTTGGGCCTCCCCACCAGTACTCCCTTAACTCCACTCCGTTTGGACCTTGGGGTTAGACCCATAGCGGAAGAGGTTGCCCTCAGGCCCCTTCTCTATTGGCGCCGCCTTTGGAGTACCCCGGAACTAGCTGCTTATAGGGATGAATTAACTGACGTAATGGGTATGCGAGGATCGGGGAAGATACCTTGGTTGATCTACATTAAGAATATTTGCGAGGGTTTGGGCAGGGGTAACTTATGGTGCAATGCGGAAGACATCTCCCAAATAACAGCTAGAAAGTCCCTGAGAGAGAGCTTTAGAGAGCAAAAGCTCAATGAGCTTTAAAGGAGAACTACCGCCGGCCGTTTGACGGTGGAATTTTTGGCAGTAAAAAGCAGGTATAGTTTTGAACCGGTGCTGGACGACATCCACCCACTCCTTGCCAAAAAGCTTTATGTCCAGTTCAGACAGGGAGTCCTCCCGTTGCGCTCTTACACTTGTAAGTGGGTGGGGACTTCAAACGGGGGATGCCCGGCCTGTAACTATACTGATGAAACTGAATTGCACGTACTATTTTTCTGCAAGGGTTATGGAAAGGCCAGAACACGCTGTCTTATCCAACTCTGTAGAAATCTGGGGTCTAGACGTTGCAGTGAAGTGTATAGGATACTTAAATCGAGCACGCAAATGCCTATTGTCTATTCCATCTCACGGTTTTTATTTACTATGTGGTGGACCCAAAGGGCCATCCTAAAACGAATGGCCCAGTAGAATGATATTGCAGGAACTGTATGAGTGACCCTAATACTGCATTCTTCTGTATTCTTCTGCATACCATCTCGGTTGTGGGAGGGGCTATATCAATTTCATTAATTGGATTAGTGACTAGTATTTTATTTAATTTTAATATTTTTAAACTGTGTACATTTTTATGAATTTACTGTATTTTACTGTCTGTTTTTTAATGTTGCTTTTATGGCATTGATTGCCGAAATAAAGTTTTATGAAATGAAATGAAAAATAAGAATGGTCTCATACGTATTTAAATCTACCAGTTCCGGAGGAATAGCTACCAACACTAGGTTATTATGTACAGCTCTAGCTGGCATTTTGTTCTCTTCTAATTTGTTGTAACAATATTTACAAATACGTTGATCACTACCCAACTCAAAACGACCTTCCACCAACAAATAAGCACCAAATTGCTCCCACTTATCATTGTTTTTCTTTTCACTTTTTAAATACACATCAACATTCCTAGTTTGACTTCTATAGTGAGTACATCGACAACAAATACAAACATAGTTTGATTTTTAACAAGAAAGTACCTTAAACTTGTAATTTCTCTGCAAACTTCTCAGTAGTACTATCTTCCACCTCTTCTTCAACACCTACACTTATCAAACTCTCACTTTCTCTACAATACTCTTGAGGACCAAAGAAACGAAACTGTATATCATCAGAACGTTTTTTACATCCAATACTGAACCATGCAAAAGAGCTGTGTTTATTTCACCTAAAGATAATGCAGGGCTTTTTACATAGTACAATCTTCTTACTAACTACCGCATTTCTGAGTCATGTACTGCTAACATTCTTAAATGATGAAAAGTACTTCAACACACTTTTCTAGAAAGACAAGCCAGAGAATGACCCTGCAAGTTAGTATATTTTCTCACTTTACAAGGATCTAGTCCTTGCAACATCTTAATCTTCTGTTTAACACTTTTTTTACCATAATCTCACAAGAAATGTTGTAATATATCAATAGATTCCTGTTGTATACTACAAATACGACTACAATCCCACTTATACACTGGAGCTTGTGTACGTCTCCCTTGAACTTCTTCAGCTATAACTTCTTCCACATTTCTAGGAACCATCTTTGTCTTTTTCAATTGGACAACCATTTTTAACCTCATAACAACGACCACTGGTATCAACTACATGAACTAATGTATTTTGTTGAAAATTGCTTTCTTCATTAAAAAAAGTTTCAGTACTAGAAGTGTGCTTCCATTCACCCGAATAATGTTTGCATACATGTTAGTTCTATTAACAAGTCTTTTTCTTTACTTTTCTCCTTCATAAAGTGCATTGTTTTATTCAATGTTTTCATTCTCTTCAATAATAATATAAACAATGTTACTTTTCAATTCAAAAGCCTTTTCGACTACACTTTCAATCTGTTGTTTTTCTTGTAAAATGCTGATTTTCTTTTATATTTTTTGCAATCTTTCAATAAAATTTGTAGTACTCTACTTTTATACATTCTCTTTCTAATGTCTTTATATTCTTTCATCCTTCTTTCAACATAGATTGTTTTCCCATAACCTGATTTTCCATTAATTTGCCCTTTTTTCGTTTCCTTCTGATTGGCTGTATTACTTTTCTTTCTCTTTTCCCCATTTTGAAAATTCATTACGTTCTTCAAAAGTCTTTTAACAAATTCTTTAGTTCTCTTACCAGAAGTCTTTTTCTTCAATGTCACATATTGTACTTCATCTAATTTCTTCTTTTCTCTTTCCTTTAAATAGTACTGTTTTTTTTCTTTTGATCTTTTCTTGCCATACTCAATCTTTTTTACTAATAAAGGAGAATATCTGAAAAGTTTAAATAGTTTCGTTAAATAATTTAATATTATTAGAATAATTATATGCAAATATTCTCATGTATAAATAAAGAAATATTTGTAATTGCATTGCAAAGCTATGTCAGACACTGCACAATTCCTACAATTAGAAGACATCACAACCTATACAACAGAAATACAGAGCACAACTAAAGGATTTCACTACTGCTACCCAAATCAAATCTAAAGTGCAGTCTGTCAACTTTTAAGGGCTGCATGATGTTGTGATTGAGGTATGTCTCTACTTGCACATGTATTCTCATATGTGTCATACATTGAAGATGCTTTACATATAAAACAGATGTATACATATATGTGTATGCTTCTTTTATATATAGTACACTAGCAAAAAGTACAGACTCATGCATGCATGGTTTCAGAAAGATGGTGAAACTTACAGCAGAAACATGTGAAGGGTTGCTGCTTTGTTTTTGCCTATACTCAATACCTAACTATTGCCCCTTTCTATATCCTTCTTCCCTCTTTCTACACCTCTCTTCCCTCTTTCTCCACCCCTGTTCTCTCTTTCTGCACTTTTCTTCATTCTTTCTACACCCCTCTTGAATGGTTCTGTACTTCTTTTGTCTGTTTCTACAACTCTCTTGCCTCTTTCTGTACATCTCTTGTCTCTTTCTGCAGCTCTGTTGCTTCATTCTGAACCTCTCTTGCCTCTTTCTACACCCCTCTTGCCTCTTTGTGCACCTTTGTTGCTTCTTTCTGCACTACTCTTGCTTCTTTCTGCACCTCTCTTGCTTCTTTATGTACCCTAGTTGCCTCTTACTGCACACTTCTTCCGTCTTTGTGCATCTCTGTTGCCTCTTTCTGCACCCCTCTTCCCTCTTTCTGCACATCTGTTACTTCCTTCTCAACTTCTCTTGCTTCTTTCTGTACCTCTCTTGCTTTTTTCTGTACCCCTGTTGCCTCTTTCTGCATCCTTCTTCCCTCTTTGTGTACCTCTGTTGCCTCTTTCTGCGCCCCTGTAGCTTATTTGTACACCCCTGTTGCCTCTTTCTGCACCTCTGTTCCCTCTTTCTGCACCCCTCTTGCCTCTTTCTGCACTTCTGTCGCTTCTTTCTACAGTTCTCTTGCCTGTTTCTCCACCTCTCTTGTCTCTTTCTCCACCCCGTTCCCTTTTTCTGCACCCCTCTTGTCTGTTTGTGCACCTCTGTTGATTCTTTCTGCACTAGTCTTGCTTCTTTTTGCACCTTTCTTACAAATTGTGACACTCCTCTTGCTTCTTTCAGCATTCCTGCGTGATTGGAAGAGTGCAAGGTTAGTGTCTGACAGATTATATAAGTGCATGGGTAGTGGCTGGGTGATTGAAGGACTGCAAGGATAGTGACTGGGTAATTGAAGGAATGCAGTGGTAGTACCTGGATGATTGCATGACAACAAGGGTAGTGTCTGGAGTGATTGGAGGAGTACGTAGGGTAGTGCCTGGGTGATTGCATGAGTGCAGGAGTAATGTCTGGGGATTACAGGAGTACATAGAAGTGCCTGAGTGATTTTATACATACATGGGTACTGGCTGGGTGATTGGAGGAGTGCTATAGTAGTGCCTGACAGGGTGATTGGAGGACTGCAACGGTAGTGCCTGGGTGATTTGATAAGTGCATGGCTATTGGTGAGTAGCATAATTACAGGGATAGTGCCAGCATGATTGCATGAGTGCAAAGGTAGTGTCTGGATGATTATAGAAGTGCATAGGTAGTGACCTGGGTGATTGCATGAGTTCAGGGGTAGTGGCTCTGGGGACTGCAGGAGTGCATAGGCAAGTGCCTGGGTGATTGTATAAGTGCAGCGGTACTTCCTGGGTGATTAGAGGAGTACTAGTGGTAGTGCCTCAGTGATTGGATGAGTGCATAGGTAGTGCCTAGAGTGACTTTATAAGTGCATGGGTACAGGCTAAGTGATTGGAGGAGTGCATAGATCCTGTCAGGGTGATTGGACGAGTGCAAGGGTGACTAAACCATTGTATAGCTAATGCATTGGTGATTTCATGAGTGCAGAGGTAATGTCTGGGGGATTAGAGGAGTACATAGGTAATGTCTGGGTGATTGCATGAGTTGAGGGGTAATATGTGGGGGATTACAGGAGTACATAGGAAGTGCCTGGGTGATTTTATAAGTGCATCGGTACTGCCTGGGTGATTACAGTAGTATTGTGGTAGTGCCTCAGTGATTGGAGGAGTGTAAAAGTAGTGCCTGGGTGATGATTTTATAAGTGCATGGGCACTGGCTAAGTGATTGGAGGAGTGCATAGATCCTGACAGGGTGATTGGAGGAGTGCAAGGGTAGTGCCTGGATCATTAAACCAGTGTATAGCTAACGCATCAGTGATTGCATGATTGCAGGAGTAATGTCTGGGGGATTAAAGTAGTACATAGGTAATGCCTGGTGATTCCATGAATGCAGGGGTATTATCTGGGGGATTACAGGAGTACATAGGAAGTGCCTGGGTGATTATATAAGTGCATGTGTACTGCCTGGGTGATTGGAGTAGTACGGTGGTAGTGCCTGAGTGATTGGAAGAGTGCAACATCCTGAGTAGTAGCAGAATACTGAAATTACAGCACAAAAGTGAGGTCTATGAAAGGTGTACACTTTACTACTGCAGCTTCACAATTCTGTAACTACTCAGGGTGTTGGGCGTACCTAAAATAAAGCATCAAACCTACACATGAGTCTGTTATAAATCTCACCATATTCCTGAAAGCATACATGCATATATGTCTACCTTTTCAAATCATTATCATATATAAAAGAAATAAACAAATAGACTTAACTTTACATTTGAAAGACACACCTACATTTCTGCAGTGTATTTCAAGTGCACCTTTCCCCAGACTCATAGAAAGTAGCCTAATCAGTAATCCATTCTGACAACATGCCTTAAAACTCACTTCTGTTCTACAGCTTCACCATTCTACGAATATTGGGCCTAGCCAAACATAAAGCAGCAACCTATCACATGTCTCTACCATAACTCTAACAATATTCCTAAAAACATGCATGCTTCTATGTATACCTATTGCCAAAACCATAACACATATTAGAATACATGTGCAAGTAGAAACATAACCACACTCACAAGACCATAAAGGCCTTAAAACTTGAAAGAGTACACATAACATTGCAAACACACCTAGATTTATGCGGGAAATTTCAAGTGAACTTCTACACAGACTCTTATAAAGTACCATAATCAATAATTCCTCTCCCAACATATCTTAAACATCACTTTTCTACTACTACTGCTTCACTATTCTAGTACTAATCAGGTATTGAGCATAGCTAACAGCAAAGCAACCCTTCACTTATCTTTGTTGAAAGTCTCCCCATATTTCTAAAAGCATGTATGCATATATCTCTACCTTTTCCTAGTATCATCATATATAAAAGAAACATACCAATAGATCTATACCTGTATTTTATAAATCTAGCATCTTCAGATGCATAACTCACATGAAAATGCATCTGTAAGTACAGACATACCACAGTCACGAAACCATGTAGATCTTAAAACTTAAGAAGCTGCACTTCTCATTTCAAATATACACCTAAAATAATGTGATATATATCAACCATACCTTTCTACAGACTCATACAAAATACCTTAATCACTAATTCCTCTGCCAACATGTTTTAAACCACAGTTTTGAGCTGCAGCTTCACCATTCTGCAACTACTTATGCTATTGGACCTACACAAATATAAACTAGCAACCCTTCACAAGTCTCTGCTGTAAGTCTCACCATATTCCTAAAAGCATGCATGCATATGTCTGTATCTTTTGCTAGCAGCATCATATATAAAAGTAATATACAGATAAATGTATACCTGTGTTTCATACATCTATCATATTCAGACGCATAACACGTACCATAATACATGTGCAAGTAGAGACACACCTCAGTCAAACACCATTCACAGCTCAAAACGTCACAGACTACACTTCAAATTTCAAACAGACACTGAAAATTATGCAGTATATATGAAATACACCTTTTCACACATCATACAAATTACTCTAATAAATAATATGTCTACAAACATATCTCAAACCTCACTTTTGTGCTGCTGCTTTACCATTCTACAACTACTTATAATGTTACACCTACCAAATACAAAGAAGGAACCCTTCACATGTCTCTGCTAAAACTCTCACCATATTCCTAAAAGCATGCATGCATATGTCTGTACCACAACACTATCCACACCTCAAAAATTCACCGAACAAACTTCCAATTTCAAGCAAACACCAAAAATTATGTGGCATATTTCAACTGTACCTCTCTAGAGACTTAAAAAAGAAGCCTAAACACTAATACCTTATGTCAACATCTTTTAAACCACACTTTTATGCTGCATCTTCACCATTCTACTACTACTCACAGTCTTGAGCCTACCACATAAAAAGCAACAACACCTCTTTGTTATACATCATGCACCTACACACATGTACATATCCACACACTAAAACAAACTACCATAATCACTAATCCATCTTCCAATATACACATATTACTATACAGAATCTATTTCAAACAACATTTAACTACAATAAAACAAACTACAATACACATCTCTACATTTAATGATATATTTCAATCATCACAGTTCTTGAATAATTTTTAAAGATTACAAATAATGCTAATACATAATACACCTCACAAATGTATAACTCACCTTCCAAATCGATTTGTAGAATATGAAATATCACAAACTCATAAAAGATTTTCTTATGCACACAATCAATGTAATGCACCACTCTCAGCAAGGTAAAACCAGTAATGGCAAACGTTCCCCCTCTTTCTCCACACAAATAAATGTAAGTAACAAATCACATTGCTTCCTACATAATTTCAAATTGTAAAACACATTTCTATTGGTTAGACATATTAACCCTTACCAACTGACTTCTAAGAGTGAACAAACTGGTCATGGAATTTTTTGGAGTCGCGACTCCACCGTGCACCAAATGCACTGCTGAACGGAATTACACCAAATTTGGCAAAAAGGTAGGCCTTGGTTCCGAAAGAGCCCTTTTTGTTAAATGGTGTAAATCCATTCAGGAGTTCCTGAGAAATTTAAAAAAAAGAGGTCGGAAAATCAATTTCCCATAGGAAACTTTAGACACGGCTACAGCTTGAACTGCTGAACGGAATTACAACAAATTTGGCAAAAAGGTAGGCATTGGTTCAGAAAGAGCCCTTTTTTTTAAATGGTGTAAATCCGTTCAGTAGTTGCTGAGAAAATCAAAAAATAAAGGTTTTGATATCTAGAGGCACGGAGGATCCGCGGACCCTCCCGACCACGAGCTTTATTCTAATTGGCTGTCAACACTCCAAACCAGGAAGTGATGGCAGCCATCTTGTGACTCGGTAGAACCGAGTCACAAGAAAACAGGGAAACAAAGGTGAAAAAAAAGAAAAGGGGGCAGGGTAGAAACACCTAGGCCTGCTCAGGGGGTCCCACAAAGACCCCCAGGGCCCAAAAAAGCATTTTGTTTAAAACAAAATCGGCCGAATTCGCGCTGGGTGAGCGAATCCGGCCGAGAAAATAAAAAAAAAATGAAGCGCGGACTCCCGCTTCACTTTGCTAGTTGGGCCCCAGGGACCCTCAGGATTCAAGGTGACCTAATCCCCCAACTTAAAACGCACCACGGGGCGCGTTTGCACAGTGGTGAAGGGAGGGGGCGGAGCCTCAGGTGACATGTGTGCAAACACGCCCTGTGGCGTGTTTTAAGTTGGGGAATTAATTCCCCTTGAATCCTGAGGGACCCTGGGGGCCAACTAGCCCACCAGGTACCTCCAGTAAGCGCCACAGGACTGCCTTGCAGAGAGGTGGTCCGAGGCCATGCCCCTTTCTACACCTCTCTGCAACGCAGCTCTGTGGCGCTTACTGGAGGTACCTGGTGGGCTAGTTGGACTCCAGGGACCCTCAGGATTCAAGGGGACTTAATCTCCCAACTTAAAACGCGCCACAGGGCGTGTTTGCACAGTGGTGAAGGGAGGGGGCGGGGCCTGATGTGACAAGTGTGCAAACGCGCTCCGTGGTGCGTTTTAAGTTGGGGGATTAAGTCCCCTTCTATCCTGAGGGTCCCTGGGGGCCAACTAGCCCACCAGGTACCTTCAGTAAGTGCAACAGAGTTGTGTTGCAGAGATGTAAAAAGGGGTGTGGTCTCGGACCACCTCTCTGCAACGCAGCTCTGTGGTGCTTACTGGAGGTACCTAGTGGGCTAGTTGGGCCTTAGGGACCCTCAGGATTCAAGGGGACTTAATCTCCCAACCTAAAACACGCCCCAGGGTGTGTTTGCACACTTGTTACATCAGGCCCCACCCCCTCCCTTCACCACTGTGCAAACGGGCCCTCTGGCGCATTGTAAGTTGGGGGATTAAGTCCCCTTGAATCCTGAGGGTCCCTTGGGTCCAACTAGCCCACCAGGTACCTCCAGTAAGCGCAACAGTGCTGCGTTGCAGAGAGGTGTAAAAAGGGGAGTGGCCTTGGACCACCTCTCTGCAATGCAGCTCTGTGGCGCTTACTGGAGGTACCTGGTGGGCTAGTTGGCCCCCAGGGACCCTCAGGATTCAAGGAGAATTAATCCCCCAACTTAAAACCCACCAGGGGCGCGTTTGCACAGTGGTGAAGGGAGGGGGCGGGCCTGATGTGACATGTGTGTACTTATCCAATCACTCCGCCAAAACCCAAGCACTTATAAATTCACCATGCACTCTCCTTGCAGTATTCTAATCATCCAGTCAGTACCCATGCACTCATGCAATGACCCATGCACTAACTCATGCACTGCTACAATACCCTGAGCACTACTGATGCAGTCCAGCCATCGCCCTGTCACTACACATGCACTCCTCCAATCACCCAGCGAGCACCATGTACTTATCCAATCACTCTGCCAAAACACAAGCACTTATAAATTCACCATGCACTCTCCTTGCAGTATTCTAATCATCCAGTCAGTACCCATGCACTCATGCAATGACCCAGGCACTAACACATGCACTGCCACAATCCCCTGAGCACTACTGATGCAGCCCAGCCATCTCTTTGTCACTACCCATGCACTCCTCCAATCACCCAGCCAGCACCATGTACTTATCCAATCACTCCGCCAAAACCCAAGCACTTATAGATTCACCATGCACTCTCCTTGCAGTACTCTAATCATCCAGTCACTACCCATGTACTTATGCAATGACGCAGGCACTAACACATGCACTGCTACAATCCCCTGAGGACTACTGATGCAGTCCAGCCATCTCCTTGTCACTACCCATGCACTCCTCCAATCACCCAACCAGTTCCATGTCCTTATCCAATCACTCCTCCAAAACACAAGCATTTATAAATTCACCATCCACTCTCCTTGCAGTACTCTAATCATCCAGTCAGTACCCATGTACTCATCCAATTACCCAGGCACTAACTCATGGCAAATACAGAGGAAGTCATGCTAATCACAGGGGTACCCCAACGCATAGTATTCCCTAGTGTATGTAGGTGTTTTTACTGTGTTCTAAGTGTCTTTTAGCATAGCACTGGCTCTAGGGCCGGTTAGTCAGAGTCAGTTACCACCAGTACCCTTCAGCAAAAAGTTGGGGGCACAGGAGGACTTTCTGCTCCTCTGTTGGTTCTTTCTGCACATCTCTTGCTTCTTCTTGAACTTTTCTTCGTCTTTCTGGACTTCTGTTGCCTCTTTCTGCATTTGTCTTGCTTCTTTGTGCGCTTTTCTTCCTCTTTCTTCACATGTCCTACCTTTGTAGGCATAGTTGAAAATTAGCATTTAAAAAACCTTTGAAATTCACTGAAAAAACCATAGGTTTCAGGGACGTTATAGTTAGAAATTAGCATTTAAAAAACCTTTGAAATTCACTGAAAAAAACATAGGTTTCAGGGACGTTATAGTTAGTTGGACATTTTACTCATACAAAACCAGAGAAATTCCCCCGTTATAGTTAGTTAAGCTAACTATAACTCGCGCCCCCGCAATGCACTGCTGATGACATCACATATTACATCATTCATGACATGGTCAGTGACATCACTGATGACATCACTGATGACATCTCAAATGACATCACTGATGACATCACTGATTACATCATCCACGTGAAAATCTGATGCACCTCCTCACACTCTAATACAGTGGTCTTCAAACTTTTTAATGCCGAGACCCCCCATCAAAAATATTTTAGGCGCAAGGGCCCCCTCCCGACAAAAAATTCTAGAACCTGGTACTCCTTATCATGGACAACCATAAATGTTCTCCAGAGAAACGGTCAATCAGTGGTTGCACCTCATTAGTACCAGTTTAACACCCAAATGTAGCAATAAGCAACAATATAAGCCCCTTGAGCTGCCGGTGCGTCATTTTTTATGACGCTCTGGTTCCGCAAAGTACAGACCCATATCTACGAGGCCACGCAAAGTCACTTTGTGTGGCTTTTCATGGCCTCCTAGATATGGTGTAAGGCAACACAACGCAAGTCGATGCGTTGCCTTACACTGCGTCAGGGGGGCGTTCCATGGGCGTTGCGGTGGGTTTTCCTATGGGTTTTGACACATTCCCAGATTTACAAGGATCTGTAAACCTGAGGATGTGTCAAAACTGTACGCTGCCCCAGGGGATGCTTAATGAGGAGAAATATCTTTATTTCTCCTCAATTGTTTCCTCTTTCTATGTGCAGCACATATAGAAAGAGGAAAAAGCCTCCATGGGTTGTTTTTGCGCAGGAAGGGGTGCCTTCTTGCACAAAAACAATCCTGCCAACAATGCAGACACCCTTGCACCATGGTGCAAAGGTGCCTGCGTTGGCGCTAGGCACCAAATTGTGCACTGGCAGAAAGGACAGGAGTGCACCGTATCTTATAAATACAGTCCATTCCTGCCCTTTTGAATTGGCATAGGGCAGACCAGCAAAAATACTTGCGAAGCTGCCCTACACCATTTCATTGTAAATGAGGCCCATAGATTTTAGTAATATCCAGACCCTATGGATGCATTTTTTTTTTACATAACTGTCCCTTCAACACACTCTCAGGGATAGTAAGCACTATGTAAATACAACAACAATTAAAAGCAAGCACTTCACAGCTTAGTTAACTCTGTGCACTACCACTCAAAAAGCTTCATGTGATTTGATCAAGTAACTGCAACAGCACTCTGCTGTCCTGAAAAAAATCAAAGCCAGGCAGACAGCTAAACCCACCTTTCTGCCAGTGTGCTGCTGGCCTGAAAGAAATGAAAATGTGCACAATTAGTTAATCTGAAAATCCTTTACATTTGCAGATTAACTCATTGTGCACATTTGCATTTCTTTCAGACTATACAGACACTCACACACCGCCACTCATCCATGGAGTTACTCACACACCTAGTCAGTCATGCAAAGAATCAATCATACTCCCATTTACTCACCTATACAGATAGTAACGCATACTTACTCTCTTATATAATCACTGATACAAGTACACACTCATCCATACACACTCATCCATACAGCCACTCTCACAATCACTGACTCTCACGTATAGTCATTTATACTCCAACTCTCACATACACTGCCTTTTCCCTATGTAGTTACTTGGACATGTACCACTGAGACATCCATTCACTCACCAACACACCCATACACACACTCACCCACCCATACAGCTGTTTCCACATGCACCCTTGAACACATACACCCAGTGAATCAACCACTCACACATCTATGCACAGAGTCACACACCTCCCACCCACCCACACACACACTCAGTCTCCCATACAAATTCTCAAGCAACCAATCAATAACCGATATAGACACTCATGTAGCTACTCACCAACCCATGCATTCAGTAAGACACATTTGTTTCACTCACTTATACAGTCAGTCACGCACCTACTAAATCATCCATCCAGACACTTATACACCCACTCATTCTTCAATACACCTTGGCATATATATAAAACATATTTAAACTTTACAGAAACATACAGTCACTGGATGATGTCATCAGTGATGTCATTTGAGATGTCATCAGTGATGTCATCAGTGATGTCACTGACCATGTCATGAATGATGTAATATGTGACGTCATCAGCAGTGCATTGCGGGGGCGCGAGTTATAGTTAGCTGAACTAACTATAACGGGGCAATTTCTCTGGTTTTGTACGAGTGAAATGTCCAACTAACTATAACGTCCCTGAAACCTGTGTTTTTTTCAGTGAATATATATATATATATAGCAGACGCCGTTCTTCGTGGATTCCCTTCTCTGGGAAAGGACGGAACACGAACCCAATTTGGTGCATGAAATCTTTATTGTGCTCTCAACACCACTACCGCCCTATATATATATATATTCACTGAAAAAACCATAGGTTTCAGACATGTTATAGTTACAAATTAGCATTTAAAAAACCTTTGAAATTCACTGAAAAAACCATAGGTTTTAGGGACAGTTATAATTACTTGGACATTGCACTCGTACAAAACCCGTGAAATTCCCCCGTTATAGTTAGTTCAGCTAACTATAACTCGCGCCCGCAATGCACTGCTGATGACGTCACATATTACATCACTCATGACATGGTCAGTGACATCACTGATGACATCACTGATGACATCTCAAATGACATCACTGATGACATCATCCAGTGACTGTGTGTTTCTCTAAAGTTTAAATATTTTTAATATATATAGGAAAAGACGTATTGAAGAATGAGTGGGTGTGTAAGTGTCTGTATGGATGATTTAGTAGGTGCGTGACTGACTGTATAAGTGAGTGATTTAACGTATCTTACTGAATGCATGGGTTAGTGACTAAACTGGGTGAATGTCTGTATCCGTCTGTCTGTTGCTGTGTAAGTGGCTGCATGTGTTTGTGAATAGCTACATGAGTGTCTATTTGAGTTATTGAATGCTTGTGTGAGTATCTGTATGGGTGCCTGAGTGTTTGTGTGGGAGGGGTGTGTGCGACTCTGTGCATAGATGTGTGAGTGGGTGATTCACTGGGTGGATGGTTTCAAGAGTGCATCTGTGATAGACTGTATGGGTGGGTAAGTGTGTGTAAGAGTGTGTTAGTGAGTGAATGTATGTCCCAGTGGTACATGTGTGAGTAACTACATATGTGAAAGGCAGTATATATGTGTGTTGGAGTATATAAATAGCTATAAGCGAGAGTGACTGATTGTGATAGTGGCTGTATGGATGAGTGTGTGCTTGTATCAGTGATTGTATAAGAGCGTAAGAATGTGCTAGTATTTGTATGAGTAAGTGAGCTGGTGTGTGTATAACTGTATAGGTGAGTAAATGGTAGTGTGTTTAATTATTTGCATGACTGACTAGGTGTGTGAGTACCTCTATGGATGAGTGGCGGTGTTTGAGTGTCTATATAGGAGTATGAGTGCATATGATAGTCCTGTACTGAGTGACCGTAAGTATGAGTGACTATACGGGTGAGTGAGTGGATGTGTGTGTGTAGACCTAAGAATCAGTGAGTGGGTATGTAGTTATTGGTGTTGGAGTGTCTATGGTTTTGCGAATGGCAGTCTGTAATTTAGAGTGGGTGTATCAAAGGTTATATTAGGGTGTGAGGAGGTGCATCAGATTATCACGTGGATGATGTCATCAGTGATGTCATTTGAGATGTCATCAGTGATGTCATCAGTGATGTCACTGACCATGTCATGAGTGATGTAATATGTGACGTCATCAGCAGTGCATTGCGGGGCGCGAGTTATAGTTAGCTGAACTAACTATAACGGGGGAATTTCACGGGTTTTGTACGAGTGCAATGTCCAAGTAACTATAACTGTCCCTAAAACCTATGGTTTTTTCAGTGAATTTCAAAGGTTTTTTAAATGCTCATTTGTAACTATAACGTGTCTGAAACCTATGGTTTTTTCAGTGAATTTCAAAGGTTTTTTAAATGCTAATTTGTAACTATAACGTGTCTGAAACCTATGGTTTTTTCAGTGAATTTCAAAGGTTTTTTAAATGCTAATTTCTAACTATAACGTGCCTGAAACCTACGTTTTTTTTAGTGAATTTCAAAGGTTTTGTAAATGACAATTTTTAAATGTATTAATTGTTATATTAATTTTTTTCATACTGATTTACTACATTTTTAGAAATTTTTTTTTACATATTTTATTTTTTAAATTACATTGTAATTACATTATACATTACATTACAAAAATACTTTCTCTTAATGAATTACTTTAGTTTAAATACTTTGCAGATAGGCAATAGACTTTTAAGTACAGTAGTTACAGTTGTTGCAATCGGCAACACATTTTCAAACACAATGCAACATTCAGCTCAATGTGAATTTCTAGTTAAATGCAATTAGTTACTTTATGGATTACTTTTCTAACCACAGGACTGGATCCTAGATTCAGTCCTGGTACATCTCCTGTAAACAGTTGAGTAAAAGCGTTTTGGTTACAGTCGTGATTTTTAAGGAATATTATTGTATTTTAAAAGTTGACACTTCGAAACTTTTTCTCATAGAATCACCAATGTTATCCTATGGAAGGAAATTCACTTAGCAGGTAAAAACTGTTATCGTTACTTTTTCTTACTCAGTGTTGGATCCTGGATCCAGCACTGGTGCATCTCCTGTAAACAGTTGAAAGAATGCGTTTAAGTCATACAGGCGATTTTTAAGGAATATTTGTAGTTTGTGAAAATCAACACTTTGAAACTTTTGCTGAAAACCAGTCAATGTTAGCCTATGAATGAAATTCAAGTTACCGGTAAGTACGGTTAAAATTACTTTTGAGGATCAGTACTGGGCTGAAACATGCAGCACTGAGGTCTCTCCTGATAACAGGTGAGTAAATCGGAATTCGTATTTCGGCTGATTTTAGAGGAATATTTTAAAGTTCCAAAACTCCACACTTAGAAGAATTTCCAAGTGAAACCAGTCAATGTTAGCCTATGGAAGGAAATTCAAGTTACTGGTAAGTACGGTTAAAATTACTTTTCAGGACCAGTACTGGGCTGAAAGATGCAGCACTGAGGTCTCTCCTGATAACAGGTGAGTAAATCAGAATTCGGATTTCGGCTGATTTTAGAGGAATATTTGTATGTTTCAAAAATCAACACTTAGAAGAATTTCCAAGTGAAACCAGTCAATGTTAGCCTATGAAGGAAATTCAAGTTACCGGTAAGTACGGTTAAAATTACTTTTCAGGATCAGTACTGGGCTGAAAGATGCAGCACTGAGGTCTATCCTGATAACAGGTGAGTAAATCGGAATTCGTATTTCGGCTGATTTTAGAGGAATATTTTAAAGTTCCAAAACTCCACACTTAGAAGAATTTCCAAGTGAAACCAGTCAATGTTAGCCTATGAAGGAAATTCAAGTTACCGGTAAGTACGGTTAAAATTACTTTTCAGGACCAGTACTGGGCTGAAAGATGCAGCACTGAGGTCTCTCCTGATAACAGGTGAGTAAATTGGAATTCGTTTTTCGGCTGATTTTAGAGGAATATTTTAAAGTTCCAAAACTCCACACTTAGAAGAATTTCCAAGTGAAACCAGTCAATGTTAGCCTATGGAAGGAAATTCAAGTTACTGGTAAGTACGGTTAAAATTACTTTTCAGGACCAGTACTGGGCTGAAAGATACAGCACTGAGGTCTCTCCTTATAACAGGTGAGTAAATCGGAATTCCTATTTCGGCTGATTTTAGAGGAATATTTGCACAATGGTGAAGGGAGGGGCGGGGCCTGAGGTGACATCTGTGCAAACGCGCCCCGTGGCGCGTTTTAAGTTGGGGGATTAAGTCCCCTTGAATCCTGAGGGTCCCTAGGGGCCAACTAGCCCACCAGGAACCTCCAATATGCGCCAGGGGCTGCGTTGCAGAAACGTGTAGAGAGGCCACACCCCTTTTTACACCTCTCTGCAACGCAGCTCTGTGGCGCTTTCTGGATGTACCTGTTGGGCTAGTTGGCCCTCAGGGACCCTCAGGATTGAAGGGGATTTAATTCCCCATCTTAAAACGCGCCACGGGGCCTGTTTGCACACATGTCACCTGAAGCCCCGCCCCCTCCCTTCACCACTGTGCAAACGCGCCCCGTGGCGCGTTTTAAGTTGGGGGATTAAGTCCCCTTGAATCCTGAGGGTCCCCGGAGTCCAACTAGCCCACCATATACCTCCAAAAGCGCCACAGAGCTGCGTTGCAGAGAGGTGTAAAAAGGGGCGTGGCCTCTGTACACCTCTCTGCAAGACAGCCCCCTGGCGCATACTGGAGGTTCCTGGTGGGCTAGTTGGCCCCCAGGGACCCCCAGTATTCAAGGGGAATTCGTTCCCCTCTGCAAACGCGCCAGGGGCGCGTTTGCAGAGTGGTGAAGGAAGGGGCGGGGCCTGCGGGCCCGATCGTTTTTTTTTTTGTCCCCTGAAGGGGGCTCTGTGGCCCCCTTCCTTTTCCCAGTTTTTATGCCCTGGGGACCCCATCCCCCAGGGCCTTACCCCTTTTTTTTATTACAAATTTAAAAAAAAACGGGAAGGGGGCCGCGTGGCCCCCCTTCCCTGGGCCTGTATTGGCCCCGGGGACCCCATCCCCCGGGGCATGGCCTCGATTTTTTTTTTTCGTAGGGAGGGGGGCTGCGTGGCCCCCCTCCTCAGGCCATTTAAGGCCCCGGGGACCCCATCCCCCGGGGCCGGCCGTTCCGTTTTTATTTATTTTTATTTTTTATTTTTTGGGGAGGGGGCCGCGTGGCCCCCTCCCGGGCCACTACTTGCCCCGGGGACCCCATCCCCCGGGGCTGGCCCTCTCATTGGGGACTGTGGGGGTCCCCAATCCCCCACAGTCCCGCCGGCTCCCGTGTCCTACGGGAGCCGGCATTGCTTTACACATGGGGAGCAGCTAACATGCTGCTCCCCATGTGGAAAGCAATCGGCTTTGGATATTGGAAGAGAGAGCAGGTTTCCTGCTCTCTCTTCCAATATCCAAAGCAGTTTGCAATGACAGGATGGGAGCCGCAAGGCTCCCGTCCTGTCATTGCAAACAGCAGTGTCCCGGGGTAGGCACCCCGGGACACTGCAGGAGCCGGCCCTGGGGGGTGGTGGTCCCCAGGGCCATCAAGGGCTCCAGGAGGGGGCCGCGCGGCCCCCTCCCATTCAGTTCACAGCCCCGGGGAGGAGGTGGTCCCCGGGGCTCTGGGGGACCGTAACGGACCCCCATATTTAAATGTTTAGTGCCCCGGGGAGGTGGCGGTCCCCGGGGCATGTGGGGGGGCTGGAGCCCCCCCCACACAGGTTTTTTTAATTAATAAAAAAAAAGCCCCGGGGAGGTGGTGGTCCCCGGGGCTGCGGGAGGGCTCAGAGCCCTCCCGCACCATTTAAAAAAAGCCCCGGGGGTGTCGGTCCCCGGGCTTGGGGGCCCTTTGAGGCCCCCCACACATTAAATTATCCCCCCCACCATGCCCCTGGGACTTGGGCCACCCGGGGGCAAAATACAATCGAAGCGCGGGAGACCGCGCTTCGATTTTATTTTTTTTGGGCAGGATTCGCGCACCCTGAGCGCATCCTGCTGATTTTTAAAAAAAATTATTTATTTATTTTTTGCCCAGGGGGTCCTTGTGGGACCCCCTGAGCAAACCTAGGGGGTCAGGGTGTTTGTACCCTGCCCCCTTTGTGCGCTTTGCGCACTTGTTTCTGTCCCTCGGTTCTACCGAGGGACAAAATGGCTGCCAACATTTCCTGAATCGGAATGTTGACAGCCAGCTGACAGCCAATTAACATGCAGCTCATGATCGGGAGGGTACGCGGACCCTACTCGGCCATAGATATCACTATCTTTTTACTTTTGATTTTCTCAGCAACTACTGAACGGATTTACACCATTTAACAAAAGGGTTCTTTCTGAACCAAGAACTACCTCTTTGCCAAATTTGGTGTAATTCCGTTCAGCAGTTCGGGCTGTAGCCGTGTCTAAAGTTTCCTATGGAAAATTGCATGGGGAAAATGCGTTTTGGGACCCCCCTTTTTTCTCGGCCCCGCTTGACGAATCCCCGAGACTTTCAGGGTAGGAGCGGACCGGAGCGGGCCACAAAGTTTGAAAATTTTGCGAAGATACGTCAACCGGCAAGAGAGTTATTTCAAATAGAATGTCGCGGATTTCCTATGGATAATAGGTTGTAACTATAACTATCTACTGGCGACCGCCAGTAGATAATATATATATATATAAAACTTAGCTTCATAAAGAAAGACCCTACATTAAATAATGGTCGCAGGAAACCTATAACACAGTTTTTGATTTGCAGTACTGCATTTGTGATTTACATGCTGGAATGTCCATGTAAACTGATTTACATTGACAGTACTACACAGATGGTGAAGAAGCGAGTGCTAGAACATATGAGAGCGATAACCAACAAAGATCCCCATTACCCAGTAGCACGTCATTTCCAAAGACACCATTTCTCTGACAGTTCGCTCCTGAGCTATCTGGCTATTGAACAAATACCCAACTCACATAGAGGGGGAAACAGAACCCTGAAACGTAGGCAAACTGAGTCGAAATATATTGTAGATCTCCAGACGAAAAGCCTGGGAGGACTTAACATGGATGAAGAACTAGGAGTGCACTTACATGAATTATAATGTATGTTTACCCCAGGTCTTAGGATGGTTCTCCTCCACTAGCTGCTTCTAGGAATTCGGATGTCAAAAAGGATAACAGAATTATTTTTATTGTATATACACACTGTTTTATTCATGAGTCACTAATTGTATTTTCTGTATGTTTTTCCACACAGGAGGAAAGGAAGGGGCCCACCCTGCGCTGCAGTTCACTTCTCACAGGCTCCCTAACCTTTTCTTCAGAGGCACACTGTTGGCACGCTAACACAGATAAGATGTTGTCTTTCTATCTGTACAGAGTCTAATTTTTGTAAATATGTATGATTACCTGACTTCCATCACTATGCCGCTTGTCTATATCCACTAGGCAGGCACTTCTTGACACTATCTTGGGGCACTTGCCCATTATTCGCTTACCCTGTTTCCGCACCCTAGTAGGATGCCTTGCTCTACCTTCAGTGGATACACATTTCGCTTCAGGCCCAATTGGGCAAGCATAAAACTGTGCGGAATTCTGTGATTTATTGTGTATCTTGATTTTTTGTCCTATTCACGATCTATCTGCGATTGGGGCATATGGGACCATACGTCAGTGACTGCATACCCATCCATGGTACCATGCTTTTATATGAGCACCCGGTCAATACACATATGCATTGTTGTCTGTTACATCTCTATTTGAAGCCGTATCTTTTTTGACAACTGCATTTTCAACTGCAGTTTAACTTCATTAGGGTTTTCATGCGGGGGCGGTATGTTACGCTTAGTATACAAGAATCAACTTTGTCAATAAGTGCAGCATGTGACAAGCCGCAAGGAAACAAGAATGTAACTTATACATGTCAATGCATACAATTGAAGGTTTATCTCTCTGTTTCCCACATTACAAGATGGCCAAATTTATGGCATGATTTTCTGTATTTCCGGTTTTGACCGTGGGAGTCTGTTTTCTATGTTTTTTTTCTGTACATATGACTTTGTTTGTGCACGGCTTACCTACGTGTGAGCAAGGCTGCAGGTCAGCTGAAACGCATTACGAAGAGCCATTAAACTTACCTGAGCATCATTTCTTTGTCGTGTGTTGTGTCCTGAGAGTGCGTTATCTCCCTAAGGGGTGGAACATTTGGAAATTTGCATACCGATCTGCTTCGTCGGTGCACGCACCACCTTCCAAGGGTCCATGGTCTGGGAAGGAGCTTGTGAAACTATGGATATAATAAAGAACTCCATCTACCATAAAGCAAAGCACAGTCTCATAAAGAGCTGCCCAATCGGCGTGTGACAGCGCTTAACAAATAAGGAAGGCGGAGCTCGTTTTGCACTCGTTGACTGCTTGTGCTCTGAAGAAGGGAATATCTCGAAACGCGTTGGCGTTTGCAGTCGGATGATTTATGGACTGAAAGATGTTGTTTTCCATACCTAATAAAGAGCTTTGGGGACAGCTGACCCGCGTTCGAGTGCGGTTTGTGAAATGGACACTCCACACAACATATTAAGCGGCCGTCCTGCCGCTAAGCCTGCACCACCCCATGTCAAGGGGGCCACTGAGCCTTGGAGAATTGAGACTCGAAGTGGAGCGCTGGTCTAGGATTGAGGAAAACGCATCCTTTGGGGCTCATCTGAGCTTTTAATTTGCATTTGATTTTCACGAGTGCCCATCTAGGAATAATAAAGAACTCCATCTACCATAAAGCAACGCACAGTCTCATAAAGAGCTGCCCAATCGTTGTGTGATAGCGCTTGACAAATAAGGAAGGCGGAGCTCGTTTTGCACTCATTGACTGCTTGTGCTCTGAAGAAGGGAATATCTCGAAACGCGTTGGTGTTTGCAGTCTGATGCTTTATGGACTGAAAGATGTTGTTTTCCATACCTAATAAAGAGCTTTGGGGAAAGCTGACCCGCGTTCGAGTGTGGTTTGTGAAATGGACACTCCCCACTGAGCAGAACATATTAAGCGGCCGTCCTGCCGCTAAGCCTGCACCACCCCATGTCAAGGGGGCCACTGAGCCTTGGAGAATTGAGACTCGAAGTGGAACGCTGGTCTAGGATTGAGGAAAACGCATCCTTTGGGGCTCATCTGAGCTTTTAATTTGCATTTGATTTTCACGAGTGCCCATCTAGGAATAATAAAGAACTCCATCTACCATAAAGCAATGCACAGTCTCATAAAGAGCTGCCCAATCGGCGTGTGATAGCGCTTAACAAATAAGGAAGGCGGAGCTCGTTTTGCACTCGTTGACTGCTTGTGCTCTGAAGAAGGGAATATCTCGAAACGTGTTGGCGTTTGCAGTCGGATGCTTTATGGACTGAAAGATGTTGTTTTCCATACCTAATAAAGAGCTTTGGGGAAAGCTGACCCGCGTTCGAGTGCGGTTTGTGAAATGGACACTCCCCACTGAGCAGAACATATTAAGCGGCCGTCCTGCCGCTAAGCCTGCACCACCCCATGTCAAGGGGGCCACTGGGCCTTGGAGAATTGAGACTCGAAGTGGAACGCTGGTCTAGGATTGAGGAAAACGCATCCTTTGGGGCTCATCTGAGCTTTTAATTTGCATTTGATTTTCACGAGTGCCCATCTAGGAATAATAAAGAACTCCATCTACCATAAAGCAACGCACAGTCTCATAAAGAGCTGCCCAATCGGCGTGTGATAGCGCTTAACAAATAAGGAAGGCGGAGCTCGTTTTGCACTCGTTGACTGCTTGTGCTCTGAAGAAGGGAATATCTCGAAACGCGTTGGCGTTTGCATTCGGATGCTTTATGGACTATAAGATGTTGTTTTCCATACCTAATAAAGAGCTTTGGGGAAAGCTGACCCGCTTTCGAGTGTGGTTTGTGAAATGGACACTCCCACTGAGCAGAACATATATATATATATATATATATATATATATATATATATATATATCGTATCCAAAGTTCCTTTCCCAGAAGAAATTCCACACGCACTCACTGGTAAATGTATGTTGCAGTTTTCAGTTTTTATTTCGGCAACAGCATTTCATTGACAAATCCAAACCCAACCCATACCCGTGAGCAAGGTCTGTGGACAGACTGAAACGCGTTGGGTTTGGATTTGTCAATGAAATGCTGTTGTCGAAATAAAAACTGAAAACTGCAACATACATTTACCAGTGAGTGTGTGTGGAATTTCTTCTGGGAAAGGAACTTTGGATACGATTCAAAACGGCGGGCTCTGCCGTCTCCGCTAATCGCACCATCAGAGAGCGCCGATGCCGAGAATAGAGCCGCGGCTGCAATAATATATATATATATATATATATATATATATATATATATGTATATATATATATATATATAACTCAACCCCTGCTCCCAAAGGAAAAGAGCACGCACACGAGGATTGCAGGAATACGGCTTCTTTATTGTAATGGGCCTCCCTCGACCCAGCTATCAGGAGAGATGCGTTTCGGCTGTAACGTAAGTCTTTGTCAATCTGGTGAGCGCCATTTTTTTCTTTCTATATATAGTCACAACTTAATAGATGAAGTAAAAATACTACATGCTGATACAAAATAATATATAATGCCTAATGCATACACATATTATGCAATGTGTTCATCAATACACAGAATCCTGTGGTAACCTTGTATGACTGCTTAAATGTTTAAAACTACACCAATAGTCATTTTATCACCAAAACAAACGCACTATCCTCCTATATTTTGTAAATGGAAAAACAAACGGCAGACCAAGGTCAAGCACATTCAGTCCATGAGTACTAGTAATTCGTAAGGTGGTGCGATCTCTTCCCACACCCGCCGTCCAAAGGTGTGATGCAGGGGCCAATTTTAAACAGAAGATGGAAGGTGCACTCGTTTCAAAGTAAAGTCAATCTGCGGCAATAGTATATTCAAAAAGTGTTCTTTTATTCAATTAAACTTTTAAAAACTGGCGCACAGCCAACGCGTTTCGTTCCCATTTCTTTGCCAGGGGGAACTTCATCAGGGCTCTTGTATCTCAAGGGTTCTAAGCGCATTGGGTATAAGATGGGCCTCAAAATACGTGGCATCGTAACCGCTGCTGGTTACGATGCCACGCACGGAGGACCTTCCTGATCATTAGTTTCTACGCTTATCCGCTGATATATTTTTGATGTGGATAAAGATACGACTATTATGTCCTATTATCGACAAAAAGCTCACACGTCCGTTTAATTTAAATTGTTTACATTTACCTGTGAGGGAGGTCTACTCTTTTGCCGCATAGAAGTTACTACAGACAGTTTCATATGAAAGTAAGGTCATTGATGATACTGGATTTTGAGGCCCATCTTATACCCAATGCGTTTTAACATAACCAGGTATGGCACGTGTCAAACAAGATTTCACAACATATCATGCAGACTTGTTTAAGCTTGGACAAGCTGTGCACGTTGAAGAAAAGTGAAGCAGTCATTGTTTTCTGAAATGCTCTGGGGAAAAAAATAAAACAACATCAAGTGTATACTGTTACGCATGGGGTGAGCTTACAGTAGCAGGTCCAAGGCATTCCAGTCCACATCACCGTGTGAATGTCCAGCTGGGTAAATATATATATATATATATATATATATATATATATATATATATATATATATATATATATATATATATATATATTATTATATATGTGGGTTTAACTTTTTAAAATAAATTTAATTTGTTATATTTGTTAAAATGTATATTCAATCGAATGTATTATTTTAAAATTAATTTTAGTCTTTAATATATTTATTATTTATTACTTTATTTTATATATATATAAAAAGCGATATTGTGTACAGCTTTATTTATGACATCGATAGTTTTTCTCGAGATTTTTGTACTTACCATTATAAATATAGGATGTCGATATTTTTTACATCTATATTTATAACTTGGTATTGTGTTATGGGGATATTTTAGTTGTCGATATTCTGTCTGTGAACCCTGCCTATATACCTTCATCCTTAGCTCTCAAGGTGGGTCAGTGGACTAATACATCCTCCCCAGAAAGCTGTGGTTGATTACAGGGACACAGGTTCAAATCCAGGCAAATTCATCCAGATTATCATCCTTCCGAGGTCAATAAAACAAGTAGCGATGGGTGTAAATAGCCATATTATTCAGTGCCAAAATGCCTCAAGAGGTGAACGTCCAATTTACAAACACGTGTGATATGTTTAGAGTTCAAATAATGCGGATTGATTCTACTTCATTTCTTCTGCAACCACTTGGAAATGATTTGGTCAAACTCTGCATAGTGTCTAAATTTATTGCAAAACAAAATATCTATGCATGGTGGTTTCTATGTTCACCACTATTTTCCAATATCTTCACCATTATCATTGAAAACTATCCCAGGAAAGAGCGGAGAGTTTAATCCTCAGAAGTAGTGAGTTTAATCCTCAGAAGCAGTGAACTAATTCCCAATCTTTGCTAGTCTTTTAGTATTTTGACGACTTCAACCTGGTGAAAACCTCTGAAAGTAATTGGTAGATCATGCATTCAAATCATTGTTAGACAACTCAGTTGTCTTTTGGCAGTTTTGAATGATAGCTCTTTTACTGTGCAACTCAATGTTCATCTTTTCTTTAAGCCATATTTGCCCTCAT
This sequence comes from Calotriton arnoldi, assembly GCA_963921515.1. Classification (NCBI taxonomy): domain Eukaryota; kingdom Metazoa; phylum Chordata; class Amphibia; order Caudata; family Salamandridae; genus Calotriton; species Calotriton arnoldi. Next base: position 1,458,428 of record CAWUFW010002051.1, read on the forward strand.
TTGCAGCTATGATCAGCAGGTTACTTCCTATTCTCTCAGCAGGTACATGATCTACCAATCTATTATTTTACTAAAAGACAGTCATGGAAAGTGGTGATGATGTGTACCAACCTTTATGAATTGATGCTTGGTGCTTTAATATCAGGTGTCCTTTAACATCTTATTCACCCAAAAAAAACAATAAATGAAAGTAAGAGCATGAGAACATCTGAAGTGCAAGATGAGGAGTTCTTCACCTGGTAAACCAAATAACCCCCTAGCAGAGATTAAAACTAAGGATTTGCAGGTTACACAGCAGTCTCTGCCACAAATGTATTTACCCTCTATGCTATTTTATTGGGATTAGACCCTGTGTTGTGCTGATGGTAAGCTAAGGCTTTGCTTTCCCACCCAGATATGCCTGAACTTAGTTCAGAGCACCAACACATTAATGTGAAAGAACAGCTTACTGTAGCTCCACACAAATCCACTTAATACATAGTTGATGTGGTGTCCATGCTTTCTGGGTTATTAACAGTCCTAAAAAAGGGTCAGGGACGTAGTTGTAAACCATACCCAATTTCATGCTTTACAATATCACACACAAATACTACACTGAAAAAAAAGAAACTATATATTTAAAAATGTTTTATTTCAACTTTCTCACCCTGCAGCTTAGCACACAGAAAATAAACACACAGAATATTATTAATATAGCACTAGTGCATGTTGCTAACAATGAAATTATTATGAACATTTCTGCCATTGTGGATATATCGTCTAGCAAACAATGCACTGTACTATGAGAGCAAGTAGTAGTTTAACTTGCTCCTAGAGTTTCTTAGGAGGAGTCAGTGCATTGCTTACCTGTTTACAGCAAAAAGCTGAAGTTATTGGTAGCCAAGAGAGGGTATTCCACTAAAGGGAAAACAAATGCCAGCTGGCTTCTCTGACTTAGCTTTATTTCAGCTCTCCATGTACGATGGGATGCTGGGGCAGTACGGCAATCTGGCAGTTTCTGTAAGGATCTTTTGGCAGTATCGTGTGTGATAATCTGGGGCAAAGGACCTATATCTAGGGCCTGATTCTGACTTTGGTGGTGCGGCGCTGGGTCCCCCCACCGCCTCACCGCCAAAGGTGTGGTCGGGCCACTGAGAGATTACGAGCGTAACTCTTTTTCTGGCGGGCTTTTGTTGTGACGTTCCCATGGAGGTGCCCTAAAAATGGGCACCACAATTGGAATGCTAAAAACAGTTCCTGCACGGCATGGACTGAAAAGGCCATGCTGTGCAGGCACTGGGGTGAATGCACACAGGGGGGTACATGTTGGGCCCCCATGCGTGCATCCCAGGGCACAAAGACACAAGGGGGCCCCTTTTGTTTCCTCTCCAGCAGGGTTTTTATGGAGGAGGAACCTCCATGAAAACCATGGTGGAGAGGAAACTCTTAACATGCTTGCCAAGCATATTGATGCGTCCTGACCGCCTAAACACCACAGGGAAATGGCGGTTTCCTGGCGGCTGCAGCGGGGCAATGGCAGTTTTACCACCCTAATCGTTATAGGGTGGTTGGGAGAATGCTGCTGTGCCCCCACGAGTCTGGTTGTCTGTAGACTGCCAGACTCTTAATCATGCCCCAAGTGGCCACTTGTTGAACTTGTTATACAGATGATCACTCATCTTATCTGATATGGAGAACTTTTGAGGGATTTCTAACATAACCTGTGTGCATCAATATGCTAGTCTTAGACACATTAGTATACATAAATATGTTCAGAATACGATCATGCAGACTGCATTGTTTATATTATTGTTAGCTGATCTTGAAATATAGACAACAAGACACTTAACTCAGACTGATGTTGCATAAGGTGTCTTATAGGCCTGGATGTAAAATTCCTCACTGCTCGTGGAGTTTGCAGGATGCAGCAACGATGTGTTTCACACAGAACCCAGAGTTACCGATAAACTGCGCAATCTGCAACAAAGCAGATTTTTTTCCCCTTGATGCACTCATCACGTCATTTCATGCATGTGGGGAGCACGACAAGACTTGAAGGACACTTGTGAGTAGCCGGTCAACCCTCAGGAGCAAAGGGGACTTCATCCCCCAACCAGTAGTGCACCAGGAGGCCACTTTGCAGAGTGGTTGAGAAAAGGGGCGGGAAATCTGATGATGTCTCAGCAATCCTGCTGTGGGGGACTTACTTGGAGCAACAATAGGGGTTCTTGGCCACCAATGACCCTCAGCAGCCAAGAGGGCTTCATACCCCAACCAGTAGTGTGCCAGGAGGCTCCTTTGCAGAGTGGTTGAGAAAGGAGGTGGGGCCTCTGATGACATCTCAGCAATCCTGCTGTTGGGTACTTACTTGTCGCAACAATAGAGTTTCGTAAACCCCAACCACCCTGAACAGCCAAGGGGACTTCATCCCCCAACCAGTAGTGCACCAGGAGGCCCCTTTTCAGTGTGAGTGAAAAAGGGGGCGAGGACTCTGACGATATCTCAGCAATCCAGCTGTGGGGTACATACTTGTGGCAACAATAGGGGATCTTGGCCCCCAACGACCCTCAGCAGCCAAGGGGACTTCATCCCCAAACCAGTAGTGCGCCAGGAGGCCCCTTTGAAGAGCGGTTGAGAAAAGGGGCAGGGCCTCTGACGATGTCTCAACAATCCCACTGTGGGGAACTTAATTGTGGCAACAATAGGGGTTCTTGGCCCCCAACGACCCTCAGCAGCCAAGGGGATTTCATTACGGGGGGCGAGCAATGCTCCGCCGGCTCACAAATCTCTGCAGAGTTTTTCAGCAACTCCGGGGAATTCCATGGAGTGAAAGTCCACAAGCTCTGCCCAGGCCTTGTGTCTTATCGATGTCACTGTCTGGATGACTTAACACCTTCACAGATTCTTGAAAAGATAAGGACTGATGACATCTGCATCAATTGTAGATATGCCAAAGACCAGACAGAAAATAGAGTCTCGACTCGCTCAAAATGGAGTCTGGCCTTAGGATTTTTACATCAGTGCAGGCTGCACAGACCAATGCAGCTGCTTCCTTCAAAATTAAAAGTACTTCATAGAAATGTGAACAATGCATTACATGCAATTCTCTGAAGCAGCACCCATCATAATTTACTGATTTATCCTACCTGTACAAATGGCAAACAATAAAAAGGCAAATGTGCATCTCTTCCCATCCCTGCCCTACCTGACCTTGAGAAGCACATACCTGTCATGAAAGGGGGAATTTACTTCCAGGGTGGTACCTCTGAATGTTTACTCTGGTTACAGTTTAGCCAAACTAATGCACAATATCATAATCCAACTCAGAGAGATGAATCGCTGAGACTTCCTTACTGAAAATGACTAAATCTGCCTATTTCCAAGCAGCATTTAGGTGCAATAAATGCTAGAGTCAGTTATGCATCACATGTTGCATAAGTCTTTGCAGCCTACACAAAATTTGCTGTAAGAAATTAGGTTATTGGTTGAGGGGGGTGAAACCCTTCTAAAGCTGCTGCCACAATTCTTCTCAGGATGCAGTCACAAGCAAACCCTAAATTACCACTGCTCAACCCTCAGGTAGCTTGGCACAGAGCAGTCAGGCGTAACTCAGAGGCAATGTCTAAAGTATTTGTGTAACACTTCAAGCAGTAACACAGTGACAACACACCACAAAAGGAGCCCACAACAAAGTTAGAACAATAGAGTCCTATTTTATAAATAAAACAAGACCAAAACAACAAAAATCCAATCAGTAGAATCAGACATATTCAATTTGAAAGATTTCAGTAAAAAATAGTGTCAAAAGACGTAAGGCGCCAACTGTGGATATCTGGTCACGCTGGTCGAGAACAAAGTCACAAGTTCAGGTCGACTGCAATGGAGCATAGGGCAGCTGGAGGGACCCAGTTAGACCCTCTGAACAAAGTACCTTTAATCCAGATGAAGTGATGTGTCGAATCCAAGATGTGGCAAGGCTGCAGTGCAAGGTCTTGTTGTGTCATTGTCAAAGGTACCGTTGACAAGGCCTTGTGATGTGAAGTCCAGAGTCTGGGATGCGTCTCACAGTCAGACTGATGCATTGATTCTGTGGAGCTGTGAGAGAGGCTGCGATGTGGAGTCTGGCATCAGCGTCGAGGCTACCATTGACGAGAGATGTGAGGACCTGCACCGAGGATGTGTAGTGTACCAGTGGTTCCGAACGTGACAAGTGCTGCAGCAGCGATGCGGGTCACTATGACAGGTCCAATCCAAGCAACAGCAGACATGTGTCAGTTCTGCTCAGGGCTGCATCACTCACTAGAGGACATGTGTCAGTTCTGCCAGATCCACAGAGGTTGGCAAATCACCTTAAGCCCACTTCCAAACAATCAGGCCTGGGGTGGAACCACTTGGCAGGATAGACTCACTGGTGGCAGTGTCCTGGTACAGGTGCAAGGATGTTGGAACCATCTGTCCTTGAGGCTCAAGTCAGGAGGCCATTCAAATAACCCTTGAAGTCACTTGGGGTTCTGGGTTAAAGAGAAGTAGGTCCAGTGCGTCTCACCCAGACAGGAGGGCATCAGGCCAGCACAGCAAAGTAGCAGCACAGCAAAGCAGTAGTCCAGCAGAGTGGCAGTCCTTTAGCAGTACAGTAGTATTTCTTCTTGGCAGAGTATCCACAGGTCCAGAAGTGTACTGAAGTGGTGGTGTCTGAGGTTCAGTATTTTTACCCAGTTGTGCCTTTAAAGTAGGAGAGAAGCTTCTAGAGGATTCCCACTGATGTCCCCAAGCATCTTGCCTTCCCTGTCCTGACTCCAGACTAACTGTAGGAGATATGCACCTCTTTGTGTAGGGGCAGGGCACAACCTATTCAAGTTAATTCACGTGGGGCTGCGCCCAGCTCCTCCCATCCTGCTAGTGATTGCCCATCCAGGCACACCTAAACTCCATATCATCTGTGACTGTCTAGGAGGAATACACAAAGCTCAATTCTCAGCTACAACCTGTCATGTGACCCAGGTACAGCCTACAGGCACTAAAAGGCTAAGGCAGGAAAATGGCAACTTTCTAAAAGTGCAAAAACAACAATGGATGGACAGAATGCAGAACAATATCATACATTCACCCCAGTACAGAGATCTGGGCATAAATCCATTGTTTTTTACTCACCATGCCAATCCAGTTTGAACCCAGCCATATGCAAATCATTCTTGACCCTGTGCCCAATGGGAACAGTCCAGCCCGAACTGGCAGGCCAGGACTGGAAACAAGCATCCTATGACCGGTTTCTGGGTTTCACCACATATCGGCCAGGATAGCTTGACTCCAGTGGCATGGAGAGCACTGGACTCACGTCTGGGCTTACCCATCCCACTCGGGGTGACAAATGCAAAAACAACAATTGTTTCTTTTGCATCTGCTGCCCTAAGTGGGAAGGGTATACCCAGACGTGGGTCCCGTGCTCACAACACCACTGGATTCAAGCTAGCCTGGCTGATGAAGGGTGATGTCCTGAAACCGGTCTCAGGATGCTTGTTTCCAGTCCAGGGAGGACCTGGCTTGGCAGTTCGGGCTGGACTGTTCCCATAAGGAACAGGGTCAAGACTGATTTGCATATGGCTGGGTCCAAACTGGGGTGGTGAGCAAAAGAATGATGGATTAAACCCAGATCCTTGTGACTGGGGGTGAATGTTTGCATTGTCCAGCATTCCGTCCATCAATTATTTCTTTTGCAACTTTCTAAAAGTGGCATTTTCAAAATTGAAATTTAAAATCCGACTTCACCATGTTAGGATTTTAAATTCCAGTTCAAAAGACACCAAACACGAACTGATTACCTGTTCTCATTTAGAAATTACACTGATAAGGTAACTTCAATCCTATCTTATGGGGGAGATAGGCCTTGCAGTAGTGAAAACGAATTTGAGAGATTTTCACTACAAGGACATGTAAAACTTAAAGTACATGTCCTACCTTTCAAATGCATTGCTCCCTGCCCTCTTGGCTGTCCAGGGCCTACCTTAGGGGTGACAAATGTATAAAAAGGGAAGGTTTGGGCCTGGAAGAAGGTTTATTTTGCCAGGTTGACATGGCAGTTAAAAACTGCACACAGGCTAAACTGGCAAGCCTGTGACATATTTTTGCAGGCTGGGTGGCACAACCAGTGTTGTAGGCCCACTAATAGCATTTAATTTAGAGTCCCTGGACACATGGAGTCTACTAGGGATTGATAAGAAAATTAAGTATGTCTATTCGGTAAAAGGCAAGGAGACAGCACAAGATCTTTAGCAGCGTTTAGCAGTGATAATGTAAGTGCATAGAGTCCTAAGGCCAGCAAAAAGGAATTCAGAAAAAAGTGGAGGGTAATTGCAAAACTTTTGGGGGTGAACCCGTAGAGAGTACAGGATCCAACACTCACCATTCTAACATTAACGATCTCATTGACACTGATATTATCCATTTCAGAAGGATGAATGTCTGAATTCTCCTATATGAGACTTTGTCACCTGCAGGCAAAACAGAGTTATGCAAAGGATACATTAACCAATGCACCTATTAGATTCATGTGCTGTGCTGGTTATCAATCTCCTGACCATGTTCACTCCTCTGAAATATTTCTTTTGACCATTTCACTTTCACCTTCTTTGCCAGTTTGTCCCTGGATTTTTTTTCATATCTCTCTGTTGATCTCACTCCAACATAAACAAACTATACCAAATGATGTGTGCCTCAAGAATATTTGTTTCTCTCTTACCCAGATGCTATAAGGGTATTTCTGTAAGTCCTTTCAATCTGTAAAGATTTGTTCCTCATCCATTTTGATTTTTTTTGCACTTTCACGTGAGTAAACTCTTATAATTATTTTTAAACTCTGTGTAAGTTTTGTTGAAATGCAAGTATATTATGTGAATGAGAATGAGTGGTTGTCTGCATAAAAAGTATGGGCTCAATTATGAGTTTGGAGTTCCCACCACCGTACCACCTCTGCGGCGGTCCTGAGAAGAATGCTGAGCTGGCTGTCGATGGAGTGGTTACCACCTGCTGCGCTCTGGACTGCAATGTTGGCGATGCATACTCTGTCTCTGTGAGGCCTGCAGCTTCACACTGAGCCTATTATGAAAATACAGTTGTACTGGCTGTCTCCTTGTGGCTGTTCCCCAAAGGTGGTAGGTCGTCCCAGTATGCTTTCAACAAAGCATCAGAATAGTGGGCAGTTGATGGATACAAAAACCACAGAGCTGATATCCATTGACCAAGTGGATACACCTGCAAATCAAACACACCATGTCCCAGACCATCATCCTTTGCCTCTCCACTGCAGCACAAAAAGACAGAGACAATACTTTTTGGATGAGATAAGGCAGCCCTTTTTTCCCTATGCCATTTAACACTCTCCACACACTTTTGTTGCATTTTTTACTAATATCCCTTGGTTTATGTAAAAAAAAAATCAATGTTTTTCAGAGACTGAGTTGTCAGTCAGGGTGGATGGAATCATAAGTGTAGAGCCACAATAGTTAAGAGCCCAAGCCCAAAATACTCCTCTCAGTAGGAAAAAGGAAATATGGTCCAGGGTAGTCAACAGAGTGAAAGCTGGTGGTGCCACCTTGCGCACAAAGGAGGAAATTAGGAAGAGATGGAACAACCTGATGGAGAAGGTGCATTCCCTGGCCTCCAAACAACACCTGGAGACCCAGAAGACTGGTGGTGGTCCTCTTATCACCCCATTACAACTGTTTTCCTGGGAGGAGAAGGTCTTGGCCATCCTGCATTCTGAGGGCTTGACAGCAATATCTAGTGGAGTGGAGTCTGGTAAGTTACACCTTACTAACAGTCACCACACTTCAATGTACTGTTCGCTCTCATCTCATCTTAGCTTTTGCTATTGTGTTGTCTATCTACTTTCCTAATATGCAATACTCAAAGTATCAGAGGTGTTTGATGGTCAGTATTAATGTGTATTGTTGAATATCCATATACATATACATGTATCAATATCCATCACATGCCACATGTTGCAATGGTGTCTGCAAGTGTATTGCTATGAAAATAACATTCAAGAACCCATCATATGTGTGAATATGTAAATATATGGTCCATACCACCTGCATTTTGACAACAGGTATGTTACACAAACCATTTTGAAAGTGATGGCACGTACAGATTGAAATGACTACAACTACCACGAGACCCTGTTGTTGCAACCCTAAACATGATGCAATTGTGATTTTGGCCATTCACACTTGTCTGACATGTTACAACTGATGTTCATTTCCCATGGAATTAACCATTATGCAAATGTTGGCAAGCAGAGTTTGAAAATATTACCATGAGGCCCTAATTATATAACCCTAAACAAGATGCAATTGTGATTTTGCCCATTCACACTTGTCTGACAGATTACAACTGATGTTAAATTCACATGGACTGAGCAATCTACAAACATTGCACTACTCAGAGACATGTCTTTGTGTTGGCCTGGTCTCCTCAACTAAAACTATTGATGGCATGAATAACACCAAACCAAGTGTGTAGCTCAAATATTTGTAAGACCGGAAGAAAACTCAGCTGTGTAGAGTTGGCATGTGACCCATTGGCTCTGCATTGCTCACATGATGACTAAAGCTAAATACACAACCAAGTTGTGAGAAGGTCTTTATTGTACACAACTAGGCTTTGGAATGGCACAATACACATGTTACCTCTCCACTGTGTTAGCTTCAATGTTTGTGGGATTACATGTTTATTCATTGATCCAAAATGCAACATCTCAGGACATCTAATGACCTCCTGAATTCTACAACATGTATTTAATGTCTCCAAATGTCTTGTTAACAAGTTCCATACCACTAAAATGTATCACAATTGTAATCTTTACCTAGGTTTCTACACACTGTGTCACCAAACATTTAGATGTAGATACCACACTTCTTCCAATAATAATGTTCTCTATTTCACAACAGGTCGATCTGGCGCAGCACCTTGGCAGAGCCTGGCCAGCAAAGAGACTCCCACTCCACCCCCAGATGAAACCCTCAGTGATGACAACACTCCTGGAGACGTGGTTGTGGATGATGTTGCTTGTCCATTTGTTCTGCCTGGGCAGACAGCAACAGTGAGTCACACTGTGCCTACATCAACACCTCCCCCCATCCACAACACCTCAGCCAACCCCGTTTACCCCAATCTGTGAACCTAGCACAGTTACTACCATCATCTGCCCCCAGTCCTAAGTCCTGAGGTTACAATAACCAGTGCTGCTAGAGAAGATCCAGGACACAGTGTAATAGGGCACCCTGGGCCAAGGGCACAGGCCCGTGGGGGTAGGGGTCTTGAGAGGGGTTCTGTGAGCCGCCTGAGTTATGCCACTGTGGGCACTTACAACCAGGCCACCATCAACCAAGTCTTAGGAGTCTATCGTGAGTCACAAGATGTGATGGGCCAGGTATTGGTGGAAATCCAGGAGAAGAAGCAGCTGCAGAGGGAAAACAAACAGGAGCTGGACACCCACAACACCAACATAGGCTCCATAATTGGGGTGCTCTAGTACATCAGCACAACCCTGTGCAGGGCTTTTCCACCCCCATCTACCTCTTCCTTTAGTCCAATTGCATCCGGCCCATCTACATCTGCGGCAGTCACAGAAAGGGACGTCCTGCCAGAGGAAGACATGCCTGCAGACACCCCTGTCTCTGCAGCATTTGACCACCCCTCGAGTTCACAAGTGGGGACGTCCATGCAAAAATCCATGAGGTGCAGATTTCAAGACAAACTCCACCACTAGCAAGAAACCTCAACCCTAATTTCCCCCGTGTGTGAAACACATTCACTCTGTGGACTATTTCTGAACACATTTACCTTTCTGATGGGAGTAGTATTTTAGACTTTGGACTTCAAACAATTTGGTCAAACTACTACTATGTTTTCATTCACTGACTACTTCACTGTTTTCTTTCTGTTTGGTTTTGCATAATGTATCTCTTCTCCTTTACCACTTCAATAAATACAAAAGTCAGAAACTCATTGTCTGTTGTAGTATATCTCACATCTAGCAATGTATATATGCACAGGCACCTGAAATTTAGAACGGAGAAAAAACTACTTTTGTAACCAGGGATATGTTGCATGTACAAAATGTTTATCTCAGGATCACAACCATGTTCCACCAACACATAGATACAAGTGTATTGTTCTCATAACATCTTTATTCCATTGTCCCAACAATAAGCTGGCATTATGTCAGAAGCATAGCAATTCGTACATGACCCAAATATTGTGTGTCAGTGATCACATATTCAGGTGCAGACCTTAACAACATGGAAGGAAGGGATACATCAGAGAAGTTGCTACTCAGTAGGCAAAATAAAATTGGTCTATGTCATTAGCTGCAGTCATATTGCCTGCCTCACAAATGGAATCCCACATCACTAACACCAATAAACAGACTCATGGTCTGATTTTCTGATCACAGCATCATTCCAATCTGGTGTAGCCACATCTGGTGGAATGTCACAAAAAAATGTCAGTGGTGTGCCACAAGTGCTTTGGCCTACAATGAGGAAACACATCAACAGCTACATACAGCTTAAACACAATGAGGATTTAGCCAATGTGAAGGAAGGCTACCATGATTTGGCCCCACAACAACATTTTGTTGGAGCACACGATGGAACACATATTTCATTAGGACCACCACACGACAAGCAACACGTCCAATGGATTCCTCATAGCTTCCATCCTATCGCTGTGCAAGCTGTCTTGATAAATGAGTTGTACACCCAAAGTCTGTGACAGACATTCCCAGGAACAACCCATGCCCCCTTCGTACTTCCAAACAGCATCATATACCCACTAATGTTACAAGTCTGAAATGTGCAAATGAAGATGAGATGGTGAAGGTACCTAAAACAGACCAAAACAAAGAGATTAGCTAGGAAACCATACATATAACACACTTCACATAGTCAACTTCTGGAGAACACAGTCCATGACAAAATATCAAAGCTGAGCAAAGCAATGCTAACAAAATGACTATGTGTGAAAACCTTCCTCCACAAACACCTTTCACCAGGAATTTCCACCAGCTTTACTTTCCTAATATTTTCCTTTAACATACTCCTCACATCATGACAAAAGAGTTGCTTCAACAGTCAAAGTCATGAAATTTCAAAACATACTGACACTCATGAGAAAAAGATGTTGATGGGATCTTGATGCAAGTCAGCTCCTTCCTCTACACCACTATGATCATCATTTAGCATTTCAGGATCCTCACTTGGTGGCACTTCATGGTCTTCATCCTCTGCGATATATAGGGATGTTCTGTCGCAGGGCAATGTTGTGGAGCATGAAGTCGACCACAGTGATTTGACACACCTTCCTGAGTAGAGGAGGGCTCCCCAGTCTTATTCAGACATCTGAATCTGGCCTTCACGAGCCCAAAAGCCTGCTCCACTGGCTGGCATGTTCTTCCATGGGCCTCATAGAAGCAAACTTTCCCTGGCATAGTTGGATTCCTCAGCGGTGCCAACAACCATGGACGGTTGGGATACACTGGGTCTCCTAGATGGAAGACAGACAAAAGTGCAACAATAAGTTCCACACTTTCTGATCATACTATCTGACATCACCCACACAGCATTTGGACAGATCAAACTTACCAACAAGCCAGGCCCTCTCCGGTAGTAGTTGTGACATCAGCTCGGGAATAGTGCTGCTCCGCAGTGTGAAGGAATCATTGGCTGATCCTGGAAACTAGGCACAGACTTTGAGATGTACAAATCCGGTAGCAGACAACTTGCACATTGATAGAATGGAAGTGCAACCTGTTACGGTAAACTTGTTCCCTGGCTTGCGGTGGTACTAAGTCAATATGGGTGCCATCAATGGCTCTAACCACATGTGGGATGCAACCAAATAGATAGAAGTCAACCTTCACATTAGCTAAATCCTCACATCTGGGTAACTTGATAGAGCTTTCAATGTATCTCATCATTGCTGAAAGCACATCTTGTGACCATTGAACATTGGTTCTGACATACCACAGTGTATTGAAAGGAACCAGTGGCCAGAAAATGCAACACTGCCATATGTTTCACAATAGGTGGGACACAGGTGGGATTAGTGTTTTGAGGCAAGAGATCTGGCTCCAGCTGATGACATAAATCCTGTATTGTTGCCTATTCAAACGAAACTTCTTAATGACATCCCTTGCTTCCATGGTCTGAAGGTCTGCGATTGGCTGGTACACTGAAGGCTGTTGTCTTCTCCCTCTCCCAGGGTACCTATGTGTGGAATGAAAACAAATTTGAGCATTGGTCACAGTGTTCAGAGTAACATATATGAAGAGTAAGCCAAAAGTCATGTGACAAAACATAACTGGTTTAGAAAGCATTACACATAATTCATATAATAATTATCTTATGTTTAGCATCCACCTATAATCCCCATTGTGGTCTTCACATGTGTCTGTAACAGGAATGTGCACATTATACATCCAAAAATGTATCATGAGCACCTTAATATTGTACATTTTGAATTGTTCACACAAAATACCGGTGGTGTGCAGTCCACTGTGGAAATTTAGCATTTTTGCAAAGTAGCGCACTACACAGATGGTTATGTAAAGGAAATTACAGGGCATATGTAAACATGTTACAAAACATCAGTAGTGGTGGTGATGCACTTAACAGTTACCAATACTGTACTTCCAACCACTAAAATGATGGATGCCTGACCTCGCATAATGGCCATTCGGAACCTACAGCCACCAGCAAAAGTCAACCGCATAGTGGGCAGTTTCATCCATGCAGACACAGCCATAGGCTAACATTGGTGACTGTGATGGTCACGGCCCAATGGCTGTGTACATCTACGCTGATGACCGCGTACGTCGTGGTTTGAAAAATAACTAATTTGCCTCCTATCACTGCTGCTATCAACACCTCCTCCAATTTAGCTGCTGTTTGCCACCTCTGGGAACAATCATGCCATGCCAATCAGGTGGGAGGGCCTACGCCTTCTCTCCAGTAGAGCTATAGAAACTGGTTGTAGAAGTCCTTCCCTTGTATGGCCAGCTCTATGGCTCACCAGAGGAACAGGTAACTATCTCACATGCATATTGTACTCTGTTCAACTCCATCCTTTCTATTCCCACAGGCTACAATGTGCCTCTGAGTACCAGAATGAATTCAGATTACCGTTGTAACAGTTTGTGGTCTCTAAATAGGACAATAATGTAATGGATTGTGTAGCACCTTACTTTGTGTACTTAACATCACCATTGTGATGTGTGCTGAGCCCTTGATCCTTCTTGTGTTGCATGCAAATATGTATGCATGCATACATTTAATGGTACCTATGATATGTTTGCTAATCAGATCATGGTAAATGTGCAAAGAAATGTATAAGCTTTACAGCATGAGCTGTGTGTGTGTATATCGATACTGTCAAGCGACAAGCCTTTGCCACCAAAACGCCTATTGTCCAAAAACCTTCTCAATCAGGAATTAGCCCAAATCTTTCAAGTTCGGAGGCAAGTTCAGCACTCAGCAGTAGTGAGTCAGATGATAACAATGAACATGGTCTGAGTGCACAACCGACTATAGCTACCAATTTTACACTAGCTGAAAAGCTGATTTTTTTGATACAGAACCGGCGTCAAACCCTGCGGCCTCTGAACCCTCAGAACAAACAAGGTGAAGGAGCAACCAGCGCAGGAGGGAAAGGCGGAAGCTACGCAGGCAACAACAGGGGCAGAGGAACACGAGCTAAGAAGTGGTTACACCAGTAACCGCTATTGACAACACCGTTATTAATCTTTCCGATATCGACTTAACTACAGCTGAAGTACAACTATTATCTCTCGGTTTAACATACTGCCCTGAAAGTAATTTCAAATGCAACCAGTCCAGGGTAGATGTATTCAAATTCATACGCAAATTGAAACTCCTCAAATTTTACAAACTCAAGAACTCAGCTGAGACCAACAAAAGTTCACTATCAGGATGCAGGGTGACTTCTAATTTACAAGTGACTGATATCAGCACACTGAGGCTCCTTCACTCGCTGGCCACTGATAAGGACGAGAGTACTACTTCCACACAGGAAGATTTAATGGAAACTGGGATTAATTGCAACAGTCCATTACCAGTCATTTCCGCCCGGCCTCAACGTTTGTACCCGTCATGCCAAAAGATGCGATTGACATTTTCAGTGACTGTGTCATCGACGAATTAAAAAAACTCAACGGAGCAGTCAAGCGCAGTAACCAACGTAAAAGACATTTCGAATTGCAATATTCAAATCTCATGCGCAAGTTGAGGGAAAACAACGATTTAATCATAAATAAAGTCGACAAAGTTGGCAATATAGTACTGTGGCCGAAGGATCAATACATGGAGGAAGCCCTGCGTCACCTCAATGATACAGCCTGCTATAGAAAAGCATCCTTTCAGGATTTAAGACAAATCAAAGAAATGACTTTCAAAGATCTGGCCCAGTGGAAACGTATGGGACTGTTAAGCAAGAATGAATTCAATTTTTTGGGAAATGAATATATCCCATAACGCCTGTGTTGTACTTTATCCCCAAGGTACACAAGAACAATACACCTATTCTGGGGAGACCTATAATTTCGGCCCAGAGGAGTTTATTGGAGCCCATGTCCAAATATGTTGACTTCTTTCTACAGGAACACGTTTTGGGCCTTCCGTCTTTCATCAAAGATACCGGGCATTTCCTTTACGAAACTCCAATCTATCATGTGGGACAATGATTGTCTTTTTATTGTTATGGACATAACTTCATTATACACTAGTATTCACCATAGTGATGGCATTGAGGCAGTCAAGCACTTCTTGGGTCAGCGCAATATTCATCTTTATGAGCATAACCTAATGATTTTGAATATGATTGAGACTTGTTTGAGGAATAATTATTTCCTATTCAACAAGGAGGTTTATCAGCAACTCAGAGGAGTGGCTATGGGGGCATGCTTCTCCCCCAGCTACGCCTGTTTACAGGTGGGCTGGTGGGAGGAGCATGTCCTCAAACAGCAACATAAACTTGGGTATGATGCCCATGTTCAACACTGGTGGAGATTTATTGATGACGTGTGTGTGGTATGGAAGGGTTCTTTGGAATCTTCTGAAATGTTTGCTAGTTCCATTAACACCAACACACTCAATTTGAAGTTTACTGCACACATTAGTAATCTTTGTGAAGAATTTTTGGATGTTGAAGTGTATATTGAGGGGGGCACAGCGCAGACCAAGCTCCACAGAAAAAGCACGACGGGAAATTCTATTCTGCATGCCAAAAGTTCCCATCCCAATCATTTAATCCGAAGCATTCCCTATGGGGAGTTTCTAAGAATCCGCCGGATTTGTAGTTCCGAAGGAGACTTAGAGACTTGCCAAAATGAAGCATTGCAACGCTTTATTGCACGGGGTTACAATAGTAAGGATTTGAAAACAGCTCTGAGTAAAGCAAACAGTCAGACTAGAGAAGTTTGCCTTCATGGCTATTTCAATGTCATTGCCCCGTTGCCTACTGCCTCAACTATTGCAATTGCCACATCTGATGAAGTTAGGATGATTACCACATTCAGCAGACAGGAAAAACAGATCAGGAAAATCATTTATACCCATTGGCCGATAGTCTTGACTGATGTAACTCTGTCTCAGACCTTACCAGATTTACCCTCACTGACTTTTAGGCGTGCTCCCTCTATGAGGGATGCATTGGTTAAGAGCAGTCCGGAAGTCAGCCCGTCCACTACTTGGTTGTCCACAAAGATGGATTCTTCAAGTGCAGCTCCTGTCGAGCATAATAAACCAATAATCAACCAATCAAAATTCAGGGACATTATACATGTCGTACTGACTATGCAGTCTGTGTATTGGAGTGCACTTGTAGGCTCAAATATGTGGGGAGTACTAAACTCCAAGTGTATAATAGAATATTCCAACATCTGCGTGCAGTGGTGAACTCTGACCCTAATTACCCTGTTGCTCGACATTTAAAACTTGTCCATCAAAACAATCTCAATGATTTAAAGTATTTTGTAATAGGGGCTGTCGCCAAATCTATCTGTGGGGGCAATAGGGAAAAACAACTTCGACAACTTGAGTCTCATTACATCCTGCAGCTAGACACTAAGATGCCCAATGGGTTAAACACGGGGGAAGACCTTCATAATTTTCCATAGCTATGTGCTATGCAATTTTTCTGTATTTTCATTCTGTCTATCTAGTTAATTGTTTGCTAGCGATATGCCAAGGTAACATTTTAGCCAAGCCATTGGTTGCACTTTAAGGATGGCGGGGTTTGGGGTTGCATGGATACCCATTCAGGTGATTTTTAGATACATTTTATTCATTATGTTTTTCCTCCCATACCATGTCCTTGGTCTAGTCTGTAACATCACTGACATTGTTTCCCACATATACCTCGAGATGTTCATGGTGCACTTGCACTTTACTTCGCACTTGATGGTTTACCGGTGGCTTCGCAGATTTATATTCATTTTTAGTTTAGGTTTTTTCAATGAATTTTTTGCCATTTGCACATTTTTGCACTAGCACTTTAATAATAGCACTTTGGGTAGCATGTAACACTGGAGCATGAGTACTTTTACATCTATTTATTGTGAGGTTTTATTTATAAATCCTGTCCATCAATTGTCCATGACTTTTAGGATTCGGCAATATTCAATTTACCACTAAGGTTTGATTTTAATACACTTTGTATTAATTATTGCCTATGATTCTGTTATACATGACTCAGAATTTTTTAGAATCTCATATTATATTAAGTTTGGTTTTATATAAATCACTGTATTTATTGTATCCAGCTTACTGATTCGGTATCATGTTAAGTCTTTTGCCCATGTTTATTGCTACGAGGTGTGGTTTTGTTTAACCAATTAAGGGCGTGTCACTACTTAAACTCTTTGATTTCACCAGCACATCATGTGATCAAGACCGTGGCAACACGGTCGAAACGCGTCATGCTGGGCACTAGCCATGAACTGACTGGATGCTATGGAGTTGATTTCTGAAAATAAAGCACTGCATTTTTGAATATACACGTTGTGGTCCGTACCTGCTGTATCCGTGTCATTGGATGTGGTGAGCCAGGAGCGTGTCTCTACACATATATATATATACATATATATATATATATATATATTTATATATATATTCACTGAAAAAACCATAGGTTTTAGGGACAGTTATAGTTAGTTGGGCATTTCACTCGTACAAAACCATAGAAATTCCCCCGTTATAGTTAGTTCAGCTAACTATAACTCGCGCCCCCGCAATGCACTGCTGATGACGTCACATATTACATCACTCATGACATGGTCAGTGACATCACTCATGACATCACTGGTGCATCTCCTGTAAACAGTTGAAAGAATGCGTTTAAGTCATACAGGCGATTTTTAAGGAATATTTGTAGTTTGTGAAAATCGACACTTTGAAACTTTTCTGCTGAAAACCAGACAATGGATTTCAATGGAAGGAAATACAAGTTACTGGTGAGTACGGTTAGAATTACTTTTCAGGGTCAGTGCTGGGCTAAAAGATGCAGCACTGGGTTCTCTCCTGATAACAGGTGAGTAAATCGGAATTAGTAGTTCGGCTGATTTTAGAGGAATATTATAAAGTTCCAAAACTCCACACTTAGAAGAATTTCCAAGTGAAACCAGTCAATGTTAGCCTATGGAAGGAAATTCAAGTTACTGGTAAGTACGGTTAAAATTACTTTTCAGGATCAGTACTGGGCTCAAAGATGCAGCACTGAGGTCTCTCCTGATAACAGGTGAGTAAATCGGAATTCGTAGTTCTGCTGATTTTAGAGGAATATTTGTATGTTTCAAAATCGACACTTTGAAACTTTTCTGCTGAAAACCAGACAATGGATTCCTATGGAAGGAAATACAAGTTACTGGTAAGTACGGTTAGAATTACTTTTCAGGGTCAGTGCTGGGCTAAAAGATGCAGCACTGGGTTCTCTCCTGATAACAGGTGAGTAAATCGGAATTCGTAGCTCTGCTGATTTTAGAGGAATATTTGTATGTTTCAAAAATCGACACTTTTTCAGCAAAAAGCAGGCAATGATATCCTATGGAAGGAAATTCAAGTTACTTGTAAGTACGGTTAAAATTACTTTTCAGGATCAGTACTGGGCTCAAAGATGCAGCACTGAGGTCTCTCCTAATAACAGGTGAGTAAATCGGAATTCGTAGTTCGGCTGATTTTAGAGGAATATTATAAAGTTCCAAAACTCCACACTTAGAAGAATTTCCAAGTGAAACCAGTCAATGTTAGCCTATGGAAGGAAATTCAAGTTACTGGTAAGTACGGTTAAAATTACTTTTCAGGATCAGTACTGGGCTCAAAGATGCAGCATTAAGGTCTCTCCTGATAACAGGTGAGTAAATCAGAATTCGTAGTTCGGCTGATTTTAGAGGAATATTTGCACAATGGTGAAGGAAGGGGGTGGGGCCTGAAGTGACATGTCTGCAAACACGCCCTGTGGCGCGTTTTAAGTTGGAGAATTAATTCCTCCTCAATCCTGAGGGTCCCTAGGGGCCAACTAGCCCACCAAGAACCTCCAGTATGCGCCAGGGGGCTGCGTTGCAGAGAGGTGTACAGAGGCCACGCCCCTTTTTACAACACTCTGCAACGCATCTCCGTGGCGCTTACTGGAGGTACCTGGTGGGCTAGTTGGCCCCCAGGGACCCTCAGGATTGAAGAGGATTTAATTCCCCATCTAAAAATGCGCCACGGGGCCTGTTTGCACACATGTCACCTGAAGCCCCGCCCCCTCCCTTCACCACTGTGCAAATGCTCCCCGTGGCGCATTTTAAGTTGGGGGATTAAGTCCCCTTGAATCCTGAGGGTCCCTGGAGTCCAACTAGCCCACCATGTACCTCCAAAAAGCGCCACAGAGCTGCGTTGCAGAGAGGTGTAAAAGGGGCGTGGTCTCTGTACACCTCTCTGCAACGCAGCCCCTGGCGCATACTGGAGGTTCCTGGTGGGCTAGTTGGCCCCCAGGGACCCCCAGTATTCAAGGGGAATTGTTCTCATCTGCAAACGCACCAGGGGCGCGTTTGCAGAGTGGTGAAAGAAGGGGCGTGGCCTTCGGCACGATGCCGGTGTTTTTTTTTTTTATGAAGGGGGCTGTGTGGCCCCTTCTTTTTCTAATTTATTGGTCCTGGGGACCCCATCCCCCAGGGCCTGCCCCCTATTTATTTAAAAAAAAAACAATTTGGAAGGGGGCAGCGTGGCCCCCTCCCGAGGCCTTAATCGGCCCGGGGACCCCATCCCCGGGCCGGCCTTTGTTTTTTTTATTTCTTATTTTTTTTATTTTGGGGAAGGGGGCCGCGTGGCCCCCCTCCCGGGCCACTACTTGCCCCGGGGACCCATCCCCCGGGCTGGCCCTCTCTGTTGGGGACTGTGGGGGTCCCCAATCCCCCACAGTCCCGCCGGCTCCCCGCGTCCCTTGGGAGCCGGCATTGCTTTTCCACATGGGGAGCTGCTAAGATGCAGCTCCCCATGTGGAAAGCAATCTGCTTTGGATTTTGGAAGAGAGAGCAGGTTTCCCTGCTCTCTTCCAAAATCCAAAGCAGTTTGCTATGGCAGGACGGGAGCCGCGAGGCTCCCGCCCTGCCATAGCAAACTACAGTGTCCCGGGGTAGGCACCCGGGACACTGCAGGAGCCGGCCCTGGGGGTGGCGGTCCCCAGGGCCATCAAGGGCTCCAGGAGGGGGGCCACGCGGCCCCCCTCCCTTGAATTGCACAGCCCCGGGGAGGTGGTGGTCCCCGGGGCTCTGGGGGCCCATAACAGACCCCCACATTTATTTTCTAAGTGCCCCGGTGGGTGGTGGTCCCCGGGGCATGTGGGGGGGCTGGAGCCCCCCACACGTTATTAAATTTAAAAAAAAGAAGCCCCGGGGGTGGCGGTCCCCGGGGCTTGGGGGGCCTTAGAGGCCCCCCATATAAAACATAAACCCACCCCCGCATGCCCCCGGGACTTGGGCCACCCGGGGGCAAAATACCCTTTTTTTCGGCAGGATCCGTGCACCCTAAGCGCATCCCGCCAATTTTTTTTTTTTTAAATGCTTTTTTCTGCCCAGGGGGTCCTTGTGGGACCCCCTGAGCAGACCTAGGGGTCAGGGTGTTTCTACCCTGCCCCCTTTGCGCTTTGCGCACTTGTTTCTGTGCCTCGGTTCTACCGAGGCATAAAATGGCTGCCAACACTTCCTGATTTGGAGTGTTGACAGCCAATTAGCATGCAGCTCGTGATCGGGAGGGTGCGCGAATCCGACGCGGCCATAGATATATATGTGATTTTCCTTTTGATTTTCACAGGAACTACTGAACGGATTTACACCATTTAACAAAAGGGTTCTTTCTGAACCAAGAACTACCTCTTTGCCAAATTTGGTGTAATTCCGTTCAGCAGTTCGGGCTGTAGCCGTGGCTAAAGTTTCCTATGGGAAAATGAATGGGGAAAACACGTTTTAGGACCCCCTTTTTCTCGGCCCGCTTGACGAATCACCCCGAGACTTTCAGGGTAGAAGCGGACCGGAGCGGGCCATAAAGTTTGAAAATTTCGCGAAGATTCGTCAACCGACGCAAGAGTTATTTCAAATAGAATGTCGCAGATTTCCTATGGAAAATAGGTCCTAACTATAACTATCTACTGGCGACCGCCAGTAGGTAATATATATATATATATATATATATATATATATATATATATATATATATATATATATATATATATATATATATATATATATTATCTATTATATATTATATATATATATATATATATATATTACCTACTGGCAGTCGCCAGTAGGTAGTTATAGTTAGAACCTAGTTTCCATAGGAAAAGCATTTTTTGATTTGCTAATAACTTTGAACTTTGGCGTCGTTTGATGAGTCTCCCTGAAATTCTCCCAAAGAAAAGTCTATCCAGGGCAGCTCCTATCCTAAAAGTTTGGAAGTGATTCGTCAAGCGGGGGCTGATAAAAAAGGGGGGTCCCAAAACTCGTTTTCTCCATGTTAATTTCCATAGGAACTTTTGCGACGAGCTACAGCCCGAACGGCTGAACGGAATTACCACAAATTTGGCAAAAAGGTAGAGCTTGGTTCAGAAAGTGACCTTTTTTAAATGGTGTAAATCCGTTCAGTAGTTTTTGAGAAATTCAAAAATAAGAGTCAAAAATCAATTTCCCATAGGAAACTTTGTGCAAGGCTACAGCCGAAACTACTGAACGGAATTACTCCAAATTTGGCAGAAAGGTAGTGCATGGGTCAGACCTTTTTAAAAATTGTGTAAATCCGTTCAGTAGTTGCTGAGAAATTAGAAAAATAAAAGTTTCGATATCTGGGCGGAGCCTAAGTCACGTGCGCGAGCTTCACTGTGATTGGCTGCTAGTAGTCCAAACCAGGAAGTGTCGGCATCCATCTTGTGGCTCGGTAGAAGCAAGTCACCCGAAAACGGAGAAACAAAGGTATAAAACAAGAGAAGGGGGCAGGGTAGAAAAACCCTGACCCCCTAGGCCTGCTCAGGGGGTCCCAGAAGGACCCCCAGGGCCCAAAAAACCATTTAATAAAAAAAAAAAATCGGCAAAAATTCGCGCAGGGGTCGCGGGTTCTTGCATTTCATTTTAATGAGGCCCTTGGGTGGGCTAGGTTCCGGGGGTATTTCTTAAAAAATAATAGCAGGGGCTCACAGGGGTTGCGGGGAGGCGCTGGGGTCTGCGCAGCCCCGGGGCTTCACTCATGTTGGGAGGGGGGTTGCACAGCCCCCCTTCTGGAGCCTTCTATGTGCTTGTAACTTTGGCGTCGTTTGATGAATCTTTATGAAATTATCCAAAAAGTTTCTCTTTTTTTGATTAGCTCTTATATTGAAAGTTTGGGGGTGATTGGTGTAGGAGGGGCTGAGAAAAAAGAGGGTCCTAAAACGTGTTTTCTGCATGCAATTTCCATACAAAACTTTACAGAAGACTACAGGTGAAACTGCTGAATGGAATTGCGCCAAATTTGGCAGGGAGAAAGGTGATGGTTGAATCCAGGAAGTGTTGAAGCCATTTTGTGATTTACTCCGTCAGCTCGCATCTCTCCGTGGAGAAGCCATTGGGTTCGTAGTTTTACCTCTGCGAGGCAACACTGTCATCTGTGTCTGTGTGAGATATGCCTTTCACTCTGCCTCTCTTCATATCACCAGGTCGCGGCTATGCCTTTAGAAGCCCGTCCGTCGGCTCGGAGCTCTGTGAGTCAGTCTGTCGGTACGATCCCCTGCACTACCCAAAGACTACCCAAACACCACTGCACTGTCGAAAACTCTAAAACACTACCCCCAGCACGATCCCCTACACTACCCAAACACCACTGCACTACCCTAAACCCTAAATCTACCCCCAGCACGACCCCCTACCCAAACACCACTGCACTACCCTAAACCCTAAAATACTACCCCCAGCACAACCCCTACACTACCCAAACACCACTGCATTGTCATAAACCCTAAAACACTACCCCTAGCAGGACCCCCTACACTACGCAAACACCACTGCAGTACCCTAAATCCTAAAACACTATCCCCAGCACGACCCCCTACACTACCCAAACATCACTAGACTACCCTAAACCCTAAAACACTACTCCCAACATGACCCCCTACACTACACAAACACCACTGCACTACCCTATACCCCCCAAAACACTTCCCCCAGCACGACCCCCTACACTACCCAAACACCACTGTTCTACCCTAAACCCTAAAAGACTACCCCAGCACGACCCCCTACAGTACACAAACACCACTGCAGTACCGTAAACACTAAAACACTACTCCGAGGACGACCCCCTACACTACACAAACACCACTGCACTACCCTAAACCCTAAAACACTACACCCAGCATGACCCCTTACACTACCCAAACACCACTGCATTTTCGTAAACTCTAAAACACTACCTCCAGCACGATTCTTACACTACCCAAACACCACTGCACTACCTTAAACCCTAAAATGCTAACCCCAGCATGAACCACCAAACAGTACACAAACACCACTGCACTACTCTAAATCCTAAAACAGTACTCGCTGCATGACTTCCCACACTACACAAACACCACTGTGCTCCCCTTAAATCCTAAAACACTACTCTCAGCACGACCCCCTACACTACACAAACACCACTGCACTGCCGTAAACCCTAAAACACTACTCCCAGCATGACCCCCTATGCTACCCAAACACCACTGCACTGCCATTATAAGTCTAATACAAGTAGAAATATATTAGTTTTATAAATAGTTTAGATAACTTTCTTGCCCTGATATGTACATTAAAGTTACATAGATATAGTTTTACAATATAAAAACTTTTACGGGACTCGCGCACCCAGCGCGTCCCAGCACGTATATAACGTCACGCGTGTCCCGCCATAGCGCAGACGTCATGTACCGTAATGCGCACATGACGCGAATACGCGGGAGCAGGAGTCGGGTACCTGTCGCATACCTATCTCATTTGAGATGTCATCAGTGATGTCATCAGTGATGTCACTGACCATGTCATGAATGATGTAATATGTGACGTCATCAGCAGTGCATTGCGGGGCGCGAGTTATAGTTAGCTGAACTAACTATAACGGCCGAATTTCTCTGGTTTTGTACGAGTGAAATGTCCAACTAACTATAACGTCCCTGAAACCTATGGTTTTTTCAGTGAATATATATATATATGTATATATATATATATATATATATATATATATATATATATATATATATATATATATACACTATAAGAAACAGTTGAGGATGATGTTAGCTATGTGTACAGTCCCACATATCAACATATCGCTCAGCCCGGATCAGAGCTCGCCAATCTGTTGTCTTGGAGGTAGCTATACCTCACAGACCCCTTCAGAGTGCCACACAACCTTGAGGTCATGCATTGGATGGCCACAAGATGTACTTTTATGTATTTAAGTGGTGGAAACGGGATGTTCATGTGGAATCACTATGCTCTGCCTGCAGAGAGCAAGACCTGACACCGAGTTGTGCCTAGTCTGGGCCATGGCCCAGGCTGGGGCAGAGTTACTGTTGTGATACAAGTGATACACATAGTAATCTCCTTGTAGACCTGCAGATATTTGGATGTTCTCAAAATGAGTTTTCTGAACCAATAGTAGCCCTGATTGCTTTTACATGGACTACATTTTGAATGGTGACTGAGGTAACCTCCGGACCTGATACTACTTTCTATCGACCCACAATGTCAATGTGTGACATTTACTAATAACAGGCCCCTTACTCCTACAAGTCTGTTGTCACTTTTCGATAAGTCATGCTTGCACTGTACAGGCCTATTGCACATGTAACATATTAACAGTGCAGATAGTTGGTTACTCTTGAAGAGATGTTGATATCTGAATCACCAGCTTTGTTACATTCAAACAAGAAATACAATGGTATGTTGATGGCATCCCTATAACAGTGCCACATATGGCAAAAGGTTTGTCCTGTGATGGCAGTACATGCCACACAAACTCAATCAGATGTAGTATGATATCCCATTAAGTAGTCCACATGACCACACATCTACAGAGTGGAAGCTCTCAGTGACACACATGCCAGTCCTTACATTGTGACCTAAGTATTAGGATGTAGTCTATACTATGGTACCAGCCTGTATGGACCGTATGCATCAAGTCAATGGGCCTTGCTGTAAAGGTGTCTGTACAGTCACGGACAAGTAGTTTACCCTTCAGAAGGTCACAATGGTGTGTTGTGTTTCATAGTAGCTCACATCACAGTACATGAAGGATGGCCCTGGGCTACATGATATTAGTGGGCAGGCTTAGTCAGTGTAGGTCATGACCAAGGTTGAGGATAGTCAGCAGATGACTACAAAAGTGTGTATTCATGACTTTGGAGTGCCCAGCATGTGAAAATTCCATGTGTAGTGTGTTAACTATTGATTAATGCTTGTGCTGGGTGTATAC
Organism: Calotriton arnoldi; assembly: GCA_963921515.1. NCBI lineage: Eukaryota > Metazoa > Chordata > Amphibia > Caudata > Salamandridae > Calotriton > Calotriton arnoldi. The sequence continues at coordinate 1,483,435 of CAWUFW010002051.1, forward strand.
AAAATGTGTGTCAACCAAACAGATATCCAAAAACTTGCAGTTATAATCCATTTATTAATCTATTGCATCCATACAGATTAAAGCTCATCAAAAGCAAGCCATTTGGAACGTAATGACCCGTAATGGCCCGGAAGGTGCGAACCGTGGGAGTCTATCGCCAGCGCAGTGTCTATTGCAGGAAAATGTGGGAGGACCTGTGGCACTGGACCGAAAGATCATGGAGGTCCATCTGGGGATGCCCTCCCGACGTGGCGTGCCTCTGACCCCCCTTATGGCCCGCATAATAGTGGTGTCCTACATGGAGCTTGATGAGCAGTTGAGGGCCCAACAGCAGCTGCAAGGGGGTGAGTCCTGGCCAGAGTCATACATGTTACATTGCCAACTGTGTGGGTTACAGGCAGGTATTTCCCTATCAATATTGGGGGTGGTCCATGTGTGATGCACAAGAAGAGTTATTGTTTGTGAAGGTCTGGTAGTAGGTGCATGCTGATGTGCTTTGCCTATTGTCTTTATGACCACAAACACAGCAGAGTACAGTCCACTGCCAATTTACTGTCTTGAGCAGACATATGGCTGAGTAAAGGGATTCATCGGCTCATGTTGTTTGATGTTCTGTGTGACAATTGTACGAACCTGGTCACTTGTCTTCATTGCGTCATGAGTAATGCTCCCTCTTTACTGTGTCTCATGTGATGGTGACCCTCTTACATGTGACATAGCATACAGTTCACTTTGGATACAGTCACTGAGTAATACGTCCCCTTGGTAAATGGGGAATATACAGTAACATGAGGTAGCAAATATCACTGGTGCCATCAGTATCAGTTCCTACATGTTGGCATGTGTACCTTTCCCTGTTGTAGTATCATCTGCACACTTGTTTCATACATGATCTACCTGTCTTCATAGGGTGATGTCTGATTCCATCACAAATATATGTGTTGGCAAATCTGTATTTGAAAATATTCATTTGTGATGGGTATATGGTTCATTTGTTACCACAGACAGGAGTGCCTAGACATTGGTGGGTGGGTCACACATACCCTAAGCAATTACTCAATTTCATTAGTCAGGCCCAATTGATGAAGCAATGAAGGACATGACAGGTAGACTTACAGTAATTGCTCACAATGCGAATTTCCATGCCATTGATGTTGGAGTATTCAGTTATGTGAACTGCACATGCTGATTTGTCAAGGTTAATTCATTGACTGATGACATACATCAGGGAGTAACATGCAGAAATGTAGGGATTATATGTGAGTGTCTACACTCAGTAATACAATGGAATTTGTGTTTTCGAGACAAAAAGGTACTGTGATGTGCCTTCCTATTAGGATACAAGTTAAACCACCTCTTCATGTAATGGAGATGCCCTGAGCCTTCCATGGTCTATTGCCTTTTAAGTATGTAATGTAGGAATGGTGTTCTCACCAGTACTAAGCTGGATTGGGGATGTCCCTAGGCCTAAATGTGGATAGTTATAGACAATTCTCCCAGATATTTGGGCCAGATTGTCTCCAGTCTACTTTTCTGTGATACATGTGATGAATAGCGAAGCTACATAAGTACAGCTTTCATGAAACTATTCAAACAGTGGACATATGAGGAGGTTTCTGCTAGGAAGTGTCAACGGTGTGAAATGAGCATTTCAATGTCACCTTTTTTCTGCTACTGCACATATTGCTGCAACATTGCTGTTTTACTTGACCATCATTTCATCATCATGTGGTATTAGGTCTATGACCATTTGCCGATTGCAGGGCCTTGTGTAGAAACTGTAGGAATGAAGTTGTCATTGCCATCCTATTTGATGACATCAGGTCACTAAGGTATACTACAAGAGCCAAACTATATAAGGTGATCAATTATCCTACTAGATACATGAGGATGGAGTTCAGACAACTTTACCCATGCAATTGGAGCTGTTTGTGGTTATGACATTACTGTGAGCAACTGTTTACAGGTCCTATAGCATGCATGCATGTGCAAATGCTAATGTTGAATCTACTATAGTGGACCTTGTAGCTGGAGTCTTCTGTGCACTTTAGCAATGTTCTATGGTCAAAGCTGTTGCTCAAGTGTGTTTTGTCACATGCAATAAACCAATTTGAAATGTCATTTCAGCATGATCCAAGGTAAGTGGAGGAGACAGGGCCAACATTGTTGGGGATGCAGCTGGCCACAGTGGCTCTGGTTGTGACACAACAGACAAATAGGGAGCTAGTGGCCCAGAGGGTGAAGGGAGTGCCACGGAAGACACAGACTTAACATCATCATCTTCAGAGTCAACCTCCAGGGAACGCTCACTGGTGGTGGCAGAACACACAGGACCAGTACCCATACTTGCCTGCCACTCCCCTTCCATCACCACCCTCCCTGTTACTCCCCATCCAGTTGGCTGGGCCTGCTCCCATAAGATGGAAGCTTTCTCCTTCACTCCAGGCACCTCAGCCCCTGCCCCTATACCCCCCTCTGCCCTGGGTGAGGAGGCTATTGACCTCCTGAGACATATCTCTGTAGGGCAGATGGCACTACTGAATGCCATCCAGGGACAAGGCAGTCAACTGCAACAGATTTTGGCCTACCCGGAAGACATCCACAGTGCCACTGGACTCCTCCCTCTCAACAGCCTTCCACCAATCCCAAACTACCACCCCACCTCCTGCCTCTTCCCAATCCAAATTCCCTTCACCCATGCCTGTCCCAAGCACACTCACTCATACGCACGGGCACACTTCAACAACCCCAAGCAGCACATGCAAACAGAAACACCAGAGAACACAGAAGCACTCAACTACTCACCTGACACTCACCCTCCTCACCACCAACACTACCCCCAGCATGCCCCCATACACCACACCCACACCCACAGACCCATCCTCAACACCCAGCATTCCTCCAGACATCACACCTGCACCCACACAACCATCCACCACCCCACCAACCCCCAGACACCACTGGTACCCACAGAGCCACCCCCAAAACCCAGCATTCCCTCAGATACCACACCCAAAGACCCATACACCACCCCAAGCTTTCCCCAGACATCAAATCCACACCACTAGACCCATCCACCACCCCAGCATTCCCCCAGACATGACACCCGCACCCACAGACCCATCAACCACCCCATCAATCCCCCAGACACCACACCTGCACCACCAGTCCCACCCTCAACACCCAGCATAGCCAGCATGTCCACATCACACACCAATAAAAAATGCAAACACCTAAACACTTACCCACACAAAAAGCCCTACAAAACACAAACAAGATACATCTGACACACAGACACCTGTACCAACAACACACCCACCCACACCTGACACTTCCACTCCTAAACATCCTGCCCATTATTTCCATGAAAGCCTCTCAAAGCCCCTATCAAATCTGACCCCTGAAGCCAAAAGAATCTCTTCCACATCCTAACCCATTCCTTCCACATCCCAATCCACCCCTGATAAAACTTATCCCCCCACCACTAAACCCAGGGGTACCCCTGAGAAGAAGACCAAAACCAAAGACATCCCTCCCAAAGTCAGGACCACCCTACCAAAACAAAATCCACTCCTCTCAATACCGATCCCACCCCTCCCAAGTGACATCATTGAGGTGCCTGGACTGCCTACTAGATTCCCCTTCCTAGTGAGGTTCCTCTGGCAGAGTCATGAAGGGCAAGTTTCGTGGCACAGCTGAGTGGGACCACACTATGTAGCCATGGACTGACCATTGGCCTTTGGTTTAGTCCATGTGTTGATTTTGGAAAAATAAAAAACTTTGGGGCATATTATCAAGGGCTTTATCGCCGCTTTCGCTGCACTTTTTGCCGCTAAAGCGGCGATAATTTTATCGCCCTATTAGCAAGCTGTCGCTAACAGGCGTTAGCGACAGCTTTCAGGCGTTAGAGGCCGCGTTTTCATCGCCTTGCATGTCAGCGATAATTATCGCTAATGACATGCAAGGAAGGCGTTCCCTACTAAAAGCGACTGAAAACAGTCGCTAACACCACTACCCCCTATTAGCAAGGCAGGCGAGCGATATAATAACTCGCGCTAAGCGCGTTTATTGCTAGATTTTATCACCTGCTAGTGAGGATGACTTACCTGTTTAAAGTATAGGAGGTGGATTCTAATGCTGAATCCACCTTAGCGATAATGCGAGAATATCGCTGCTTTTCCAGCGATATTCTCACATTTTGCCGCTATCGCTGGAAGTTTTATCGCTATGGAGATAAACCTTGTTAATAGGGTGTTATGTCAGCGATATTTTCCAGCGATAGGCGGCGTTAACCAAAGTCGCGCTGAGGGCGGTTAGCGATAAATATCGCTAATCCTTGCTAATATGCCCCTTTGCTTGTTTTAGAACACATTAGTCCTACCATTACTTTTCTAGCTGTTTGATGTTATTGGATACTTTGGGATGTGTGACTATATTTGTGTTTGTTTCACCCTAATTGATGATCCATTTGAAGTGGTTAGTATGATCTGACCTTGGAACCAGTACTGGAGTCACACAGAACAAGGGGAAATGCTCGATGGATATATGGGATGCATTCCAATTGGGGCTAACATTGCATTGCGTGGTTTTTCATATGGTAAGTAGTTCAGCTTGGCTTGGCCAATATTAACATCATTTACCTTGCACTTCTCCCTATGATGTAGGTAGGATGTGTGTTTGATGTGTGCAAGTTAGATATTTGTTTATCCACACATGGAGGGTGTTAAATTTTCATACCTTTGTAGACATTTTTATGGATATGTGCCCATTTTTGTGTGTGTACCTTACACCTACTTTATCTAAATGTGTGACAAATGCTATTACTGCTGTATTTGTTTTCATGACCTGCATTTACACATTTCCCACATATGCATGGCACTTTGCTATGCTATTGGTTGTCCCTGGTATACTTCAAGCCACAGGTCCTGTGCACATAGAGGATTTGATGCATGTGCAAAGTGGACTGTGGCCCAGGGCCCCAGCCTTTCAGAGGTCCCCCTGGTAGAGGCATACCTATTCTGCAGAGAGTCTTTACATTGTGACTTTTGAATGCTTCGCACACTGACTATTTGGAATCCCATTTACCTGACATAACCTTTCAATGTGGTTGATGTGTGAGTGTCCATTACAGAGATTTAGCAGACAAGGTGTGTTTCAGTTTCATGATACATCCATACAGATGTATCTTTGATATCACAACAGGACCTAGCATGTAAGCAATGTGAGGGTGTCACATAGATTAAAAGGTGTGATATTGATGAGAAGGTGCTGTTGTGTGACACACTTTAATGCACACATCACTGTCCCTGATTATGAGATGTGAACACATGTTGACTTTTGTAGAGTGTGCCTGTGCAGTGTCAGTGAGCTGGCCAAAGAGGGCATCATATAGCTGTAATAGGATCATACATTCAGAATTATTCCGAACAGTGCCCACAAAATATGTTTGGCCCAGGGACCCCAAACCCCTTGACATGTCCATGGCAAGGCATCTATTTGCTGAGTAATCAATGGAAACGGCTAAGAGTGTGGCTTACCGGTGGTTGCGTCCACAACAGTATTGGTTTTTGATGTCATCAAACAGGAACAGCAGCGGAAGGATGTGCATGATCGGCTCCACGGTGGCACAGGACATGTGTAGCTGAGTACAGGTGAGTTTCAGCCTTATTTCCCTCCCTTTCAGCCAACTCAGATGTGGAGGTTTGACCGCTACAGTCATGTCGGCTGTAAGGCACATTGTGATTGGGCAGGCAGTAACACTGGCTGCCCGCCCTCTGACAGGCGCCTTTGCCTATCCCGCTGCTGCCACAGTTGAGATTTCCTGGTGGTGGCGGTGGTACCATGGCGGTCTTTTGTCTACAAAACTGCATGCATCGTAATAGGGCGTTCGAACCATAAACTGAGTGGCGGTGATTCCGGCATCGTTTTGACGGCAATATCATGACCTCCAAACTAGTAATCAGGCCCTCTATGTTTTTCAGTTCCCGCAAAACATTTTCTGTTTTAAACATTCTCCCCTAAGCAAACATTGCATGAAAAGTATATATAAAAATACAAATCATTTGGTGAATGCAAAAGCCAATGATTAGGGTTTCCAAAAGAGTGAATTGCTAGAACGTTTTTACTTCAAGACTTTTGTTCTCATTCTGACTTCAAAATGCAGAATCATTGAATGATATCTAAGCAAAATGAACCTGGGTTCTGATTTTGACCTGGTGACATACATAGCAAGTGAACTCCCGCGAAATTGATAGACACCACAACAGTACAAGAAACTGATCAGGCACAAAGAAGATCTGAGATTCTTCATTTAGAACCCCTCTTGTACAATTACTATCTTTAAAAAAACACTGTTTAGTAATCCAAGTTTACCAATTACAATCCCAGCAAGATAAACACGTCTACAGATAATTCCCACCAAGGGATAATCATATACAACTCCTTTGAAAGCCAATTGCTTTTCACAGCAGGTTTGTGCAGATAATCCATCTTGTGATTTTGAAATTTGTTTGAAGTCTCTCTTAAGTGTTCAATGAGTAAATGTTAAAGGTATGCACACTTCCTAACAGAACAGCTTTGCAACAGTGACTGAGGCCAAGGACGTTTCTTATAATGAAATCCCTTGGAGTGCCTGAAGAGCTTGTATCTTGATTTACATTGTTAGTATTCAACTTTTAAATCATAACTGTGACACTTTTTTTAGGGCGCCAATCCATTGCACGTATATAAAAAGAGAGTACTAAATTAAATTAGTTTATGCATCAAACGTTTAAATAACATTTGATAAACAATTGAAACTTAAAATAAAATAGAATAGAGTCTCTGATACGAAAAACCAAATTTGTTATTGTTTGCATGTATTCATCTTACATTCCAAGTTAAAAAGTATATTTTACATGTCCATATAAACCACCACTGTATTCATATGGTAATAGTAGAAAATCTATGTCAAACACAGTAAACACGATTAAGGCAATTGCATCACATTATTCCTAAAAAGATCATACTGTGTGATCTATATTATTCATAAATCTTTATAACTGGCGAGGAGAGGGAAGAAGGCAGAATTTGCCCAACACCACAACAATTGAAAGTTCTTATATGGCTTAGCATTTCCCCTCCACTACACATCAGAGGAATTAATTGACCTTTGACCGTAAGCTTCAACTTTCTAGGGTTCTGTGAGAAATGTATTCCTCATACATCTTTGCAGGTATTTTTATTCCAATCAGATAAATGTTCGGAGTCCGAGGGATGTAGCTATTTCTGGTTTGTAGGGTGTTAATCATGCATTTAATGACAAGTATGCCTTAACAGCACAGCGCAATCTAATTCTTTGCATACAATGTTGAAGTTCTCCATATAATCATATTCATATTTCAAATTACCCAAAATATAAGTTTGGAAGGGGTAAATAAATGCATGTTGTCAAAGACACATACTTCATTTGCCTTACAATTTGTTAAACCTCACATGCTAAGAGTATTCCATTCAGTGAATTGTATCCCTAATCAAATTATTTGGCACCACACATTTTATATAATAGTGTAAGCATGCATAAATTGCTTTTCTGTTTCATTAAAGTCCATCTTCCACTTGATATAATAAGCAAAGAAGTAAAAATGCATACAAACAGAATTCCAGTATGCAAAAATCCCCAGCGGTTTGCATTTTGTTGTGATTCTTTTAAACTCTTCAATTGACATGTTTTTCACAAATATTTTAACAAGTTCTGATAAATATTGTGTTAAATTGGGTTGTTGGTTGAGAGTGGTGGAAGCCCTATTCAGGCAACAATCACAATCCTTATCAGGGTAAACCACAAAAGTGAGTAAATTAACCTATGCCTAACCCTCTGGTAGATAAGCACAAAGCAGACAGGCTTAACTTAGAGGCAATGTATAAAGTATTTAAGCAAAACCAAAGGGGATGATGGACGGAGTGTTGACATTACAAGCACTCAACCCCAGTCAACTGATCTGGGTTTAATCCATCATCATTCTTTAGCTCACTCCGCCACCCCCGTTCAGACATGGCCATATGCAAATCAGTCTGACCCTGTGCCTCATGGGAACAGTCCAGCCCGAACTGCCAAGCCATGTCTTCCCTGGACCGGAAACAAGCATCCTGGGACCGGTTTCAGGCTCACAGCCCTCATCAGCCAGGCCATCTTGAATCCAGTGGCAAAGTGAGCAAGGTACCCATGTCTGGACATACCCTGCCAACTTAGGGTGAACAAAGCAAAACCAAAGGGGATGATGAACGGAGTGTTGACATTACAAGCACTCACCCCAGTCAACTGATCTGGGTTTAATCCATCATCATTCTTTAGCTCACTCCGCCACCCCAGTTCAGACATGGCCATATGCAAATCAGTCTGGCCCTGTGCCTCATAGGAACAGTCCAGCCCGAACTGCCAAGCCATGTCTTCCCTGGACCGGAAACAAGCATCCTGGGACCGGTTTTGGGCTCACAGCCCTCATTAGCCAGGCTATCTTGAATCCAGTGGCAAAGTGAGCAAGGGACCCACGTCTGGGCATACCCTGCCAACTTAGGGCGAACAAAGCAAAACCAAAGGGGATGATGGACGGAGTGTTGACATTACAAGCACTCACCCGCAGTCAACTGATCTGGGTTTAATCCATCATCATTCTTTAGCTCACTCCGCCACCCCAGTTCAGACATGGCCATATGCAAATCAGTCTGACCCTGTGCCTCATGGGAACAGTCCAGCCCAAACTGCCAAGCCATGTCTTCCCTGGACCAGAAACAAGCATCCTGGGACCGGTTTCGGGCTCACAGCCCTCATCAGCCAGGTTATCTTGAATCCAGTGGCAAAGTGAGCAAGGGACCCACGTCTGGGCATCCCCTGCCAACTTAGGGCGAACAAAGCAAAACCAAAGGGGATGATGGACGGAGTGTTGACATTACAAGCACTCACCCCCAGTCAACTGATCTGGGTTTAATCCATCATCATTCTTTAGCTCACTCCGCCACCCCAGTTCAAACATGGCCATATGCAAATCAGTCTGACCCTGTGCCTCATGGGAACAGTCCAGCCCGAACTGCCAAGGCATGTCTTCCCTGGACCGGAAACAAGCATCCTGGGACCGGTTTCGGGCTCACAGCCCTCATCAGCCAGGCTATCTTGAATCCAGTGGCAAAGTGAGCAAGGGACCCACGTCTGGGCATACCCTGCCAACTTAGGGCGAACAAAACAAAACCAAAGGGGATGATGGACAGAGTGTTGACATTACAAGCACTCACCCCCAGTCAACTGATCTGGCAGTTCGAGCTGGACTGTTCCCATGAGGCACAGGGCCAAGACTGATTTGCGTATAGCTGTGTCTGAACTGGGGTGGCAAAGTGAGCTAAAGAATGATGATGGATTCAACCCAGATCTGTGACTGGGGGTGAGTGTTTGAAAAGTTTCAGCACTCCGTCCATCATCTCCTTGTGTTTGCTAAAGTATTTAAGCAGCACACAAACACCAATAAAGTGAAAACACAACACAAGAAAAATCCCAAACCAACTTAGAAAAAAGCATACATTTTAATAAATAAAATGACACCAATCAGGAGATATACGTTTTTAAAGTTGTTGGTAAAAATAGTGCCTAAAACCACAAAGCACCAACTGTGAGTATTTGGCCACACTAGACCAGGACAAATTCACAAGTTCAGGTCACAGCGATGGAGCACAGGCTGGGCGCAGGACTGAGTTTGGCCCCTGGGAGTTGTACCTAATCTCCTTGATGTGAGCTCTGCGTGACATTGATTCATGGAGCTTTGCATCACTCTGCTTCGACTTTGATGAAGCAGTTCTAATGAAGCTTTCAGCGGTGCCTGAAGGCTTTGCTGGGCTTCACATTACCCAGCGTTGGATCCTATCATGCTTTTAGTTGTGCTGCAAGACTTACATCACTCGACGTAAAATCCGATGAAGATTTCAGCTGAGCTGCGGGGCTCAGCCTACCTCTGTGTGGAATCTGGTGAAGCTTCCAGGTTGGCCCTCAATGGCTTTGGGGTCCCTGCTTTGCTTCAAGTCAGATCTGATGGAACCTTCAGTTAGGCAAGGAGGAGTGCTCTCTGATGCCAGCCAAGGGTCAGGAATGGGGGTGGGGGCACCTCTTGGGGATTTGGACTCGCTCTAGCGGAGGTCAGTAGCAGTGCTCAGGCAGGCCCAGGCAGGTCCATATGGTGCTGGCAGATTAAGGGCAGGCCTCTGGAAGCCTGTTGTGTTCATGTAGCTCAAACAGGAGGTCAGCCAACTCACCTTTGGAGTCACTCTCGGTAGCCTAAAATGAAGGCCAGCAGGTATAATCTTCTTTCCTCAGACAGCAAGGAGGCAGTCCTTTAAGTAGCAGGGCAGTCCTTCTGGCAGCAGGGTAGTCATTCTTCTGAATCTTCCACAGGTCCAGGAGTGTTCTGATGAGTGGTTCCAAATTCCCTCTTTTTATCCCACGTGCCAGCCTTTGTGTGGGGAAATTCTCTGACCTACATCCAAAACTTGTTTTGTTCAGTTAATTCCCTGGTCCTTGTTCCAAACTGTCTAGGGGGACAAAGGAAAAGGCAGGCCTAGTGTCTGTTTTTTTGTGTGTGTGCTGTGGAGAAGGTCCTTTGAAATGTAATCAGGGCAGGGTACAGCTCCTCCCTAGCCACCCCACCGGGAAGACCCTCTCCCAGTTACACCCAGGTCCCACTGTTCACTGTCTGGGCCCAATACACATTCTTGATGGGAAAACCATTAAAACTCCTAAACAGCTGGAACTTCTCGAAGGCCTCAGAAACATTGGGACAGGATAATGCCAACTTTCTAAAAGCGGCATTTTCAAAATTATAATCTAAAATCTCACTTTACCATTAAAAAGGATTTAAAAGTACAGTTTATTTGAGTGCAAACACCATTTCTCTATCTACTTCCAATCTGAAGTTCTGAAGTTAGCACTTATTCAGTGAAACGTGGTAACCCAGTGTTAGCCTATGGAAGAGAGTTTAGGAGTTTTTCAATGTCAGGACATCTAAAACTTAAACACACATGTCCTAACCTCTAACTACCATGCAGACTGCCCTAGGAGCCTTTACAAGGTTACCCTATGGGTGACGAAGAGGTATTAAAAAGGAAGGTTTAGGACTGGCAATTTTTATTTTTATTTTACCAGGTTGAAATGGCAGTTTAATACTGCACTGCAGGTTCCAGTGGCAGACCTTAGACAAGTTTTACAGGGCTAATTCAGTGAGTGGCACAATGAGTGCTGCAGCCTACTAGAAGCATTTAATTTACAGGTCCTCGGTACAGCAGTACCATTTATTAGGTACGTACAAGAACATGTAAGGTGCCAATTAGGTGTAGTCCACTTTTACCATTTTCGAGCACAAGCACTTTTGCACTGGTTAGGTTGGGTAAAGTACACAGATCCCTAATGATAACAAAAATGAGTTCAGCAAAGTAAGAGAGTCAAGGCAAATTCACTGGAGAAACCAAAGGTTACAGGGACGTTATAGTTAGGCTCAGATTTCACTCTTACAAAACCAGTAAGATTTAGCAGTTATTGTTAACTGGGCTAACTATAACTTATGCCCCCGCAATGCACTGCTTATCATCTCACATATTACATCACTTATGACATGGTCAGTGACATCACATATGACATCACTGATGACATCTCAAATGACATCACTGATGACTTCATCCAGTGATTGGGAGTGTTTTAAACAATGTACTGAGTGTTAAACAGATATGGTAAGGTAAGTGGCTGTGGCAGTGCCTCTATGGGTGAGTGAGTGGGTGTGTAAGTGGTGTATAGAAGAGGAAGTGGGTATGTGAGAGACTGTATAAATGAGTGAGTGGGTATGTAAGATTTTATATGGGGGGCGAGTGGGTGAGCCAGTGGGTGTATGAGTAAGTGAGTGGCTGTGCAAGTATCTGTATGGGAGACTGAGTACATACAAAAGTTACTGTATGAGTGAGTGACAGGGCACATGAGTGTTTGTGTGGGTGCATGAATGGGTGAGTAAGTGGGTATATGGGTGAGTGAGTGGGTATGAGAGTAGCTGTATGGGTGAGTGAATAGGTGTGTGAATGAGTGTCTGAGTGTTTGTAAGGATCTGTGAATGGGTATATTAGTGGTTGTACGGGGCTGGGAGTATATGATGGATGTGTGAGTGGTTCTCTGGATGATGTCATTAGTAATGCCATTTGAGATGTCATCAGAGATATCATTTGAGATGTCATCAGTGGTGTCCCTGCCCATGTCATGAGTGATGTAATATGTGAGGTTATACGCAGTGTATTGCGGGGGCAGAACTTACAGTTAGCTCAGCTAACTATGACTGCTGAAATGCACTGATTTTGTTGAATGAAATCTAAGCCTAACTATAACGTCCCTGTATCCTTTGGTTTTTAAGTGTATATCTATGGTTTTCTAACTAGTAGTCCAGTTTGCATAGTGGTGGAGAAAGGGGACGGAGCCTGCGATGAGCACTCAGGAATCCTGCTGCATGGGACATACTGGTGGTAGCAGGAAGGCATCTTGGCCCCCAAGGTCCCTCAGCATCCAAGAGAACTTCATCCACCAACCAGTGGTACACCAGGAGGAGCGTTTGCAGAGTGGTGGAGAAAGGGGGCATGGCCTCCAAAGACCTCTCAGCAATTCTGCTGTGTGGGAATTACTGGAGGTAACAGGAGGGGTAGCTGGCCCCACAACCCTTAATAGCCGAGGGGACTTCATCCCCCAACTAGTACTATGCCAGGAGGTGTGTTTTCAGAGTGGTGGAGAAAGGATGTCCTTGATGATTTCACAGGTATTGCCTGCATGATTTTACAAGTGCCATTGCCAAGGACACACTGCAGATACTGGATGTTTTTAACAAAGTGTAAATCACATATATAGACATATTTTACATAAAGTTTCAGTGTTGCTATTTAGTAAGACACTAATGTAACTTTCCCCTTTGTATACATTTGTGGAAATGACTACATCAAAATGCATTTTCCTTCTTCACAGCAATACCGAAGTTTGAAATGACATCAGTAGTCACAAACACAAATGACAAAATATGAAACAGTTATTTAAACATATTTTACACAAAGTTTGAGTCTAACTGTTTAGTAACATAATTGTTTAACTTTATTTTAAGAACACATTTAACAAAAACAACAATTTCAAAAAATAACTTTTAACATCTGAACTCACGAATAGAATATAACTACAAAACAACCATAAAATTATCCATTCTTACTCAAACTCAACAGGAATCAAAAACTACTTCAAAACTAGTACAATGCACACTCCGTGGAAAGATCTACTCTAGAGAGAAGAATAAAAATATTCTTGTGGGATAACATCCATGGTCTATCATCTTAAAACCTAACATAGAAAACATATCTAACTGGCAATAAAGTAGAGAGAAGCTGGAGGACCATCTACATCAGTGGCACCAGCAACAACAATTCCCGGCCAGAAGGTCCCTTCAGAGGTGCAGACTACTGCAACAGATATGGCTCCAGAGTTTTCAAGAATGGCCACGTATTTCATGGACTGTAGTGTTGTAATAACTGCTGGTAAGTAGTGTGTTACAGCTATTCGCAATGCTGCAAAAAAATCCTACATGCAATTTCTTCCTCTTTTATATTTTTTGCACATTTCTCAGTGCACATTTTTCAAATTCTTCCTGTCCGAGATTGCCATTTTTGTTACCATAAAAAAATTTTTTTCACAACTTTACAAAACCACCCAAAAAAAAAAGAAGAAAATTAAGTCACTGGGAAATAAAGGAATGTCATTGGATAATACACTTTTCAAATAAAACAATAAGAAGAACATGCCCATTTATCTATCTTTAACATACTTTAAGACAAGTTCATAGTGAACAGATTTGCGCAATGCACAATATGTCATAAGACATTATCAAGGGGTACAAATAAAAAATATTCTTGCAGGACTACGTCCATGTCTTTACCATCTAAAAACATACCATAGCAATAGTGTAAAAGCACCACATACATATAACTTGCCGTATAGACAAGTCAAAGTGTTCCTCTACAAATAAATACACAGCTAACTTTTGCCAGTTATCACTATTTACTTTTTCACTTTTTAAATATGTCAATAGTCTGTGTTAAAATCTTAAAGTAAGTGCATTGACAACAAATACAAACATACTCTGATTTTGTAGACCACACTGTGTAAAATGTTGTCATCTCAACCTTAACACTATCAACTGTAATATATGGGAAACATCCTGAACAACGACTCCAGAACAACGAGGTTCCGGAGTCACGAACGGGACTCCGCTCTGCTCGAACAACGACTCAGCCTTAACCACGCATGTGCGTGGTTAAGGCTGATTCGGTCTAGTGTTCGGGCAGGGCGGAGTTCCGAGGAGCGCCGCAGAGGAACAGGTAAGAGGGGTTAATTTTCAGGGGGTGGTGGGGGTTTAGGATTAGATATTAGGGGTTTGGGGTTTAGTTTTAAGGTGGGGGAATTAGTTTAAAAGGTGTTGAGTTCGTTATTAGGAGGTGGGGGTAATCGTGATTATTTTTAGGGAGGGGGGGAATTAGTTTTATGGGGGTTGAGTTTATTTTTAAGGGGTGTGGGTGATCGTGTTTATTATTAGGGAAGGGGGAATTAGTTATTAGGGTTTGTGGGTGATCGTGTTTATTTTTAGAGTGGGGGAATTAGTTTTAGGAGGGTGGGGGGATTGGTGTTAGTATGCAGGGGTTGGGGGTTTGGGGTTAGTTTTTAGGGGTTTGGGGTTAGTTTTTAGGGGTGTGCGTGATCGTGTTTGTTTTAAGGATGTGTTGGTGATCGAGTATATTTTTAGGGTGGGAGGGAATTAGTTTAGTGTGTGTGGGTGATCGTGTTTATTTTTAGGCTGGGAGAATTTGTTTTTAAGGGGTGGGGGGATCGGGTACTAGTTGGAAAGCATTTTTTTAACACGCATTCCTTTACCACGAAAAATTGTGGTAAAGGAATGCGTGGTAAAAAATCGTGGTTTAGACAAGGTCGTGGTTGCGACCTCATTGTTAGGGAAGTCGTGGTTGGGGAACTCGTTGTTCCAACATACAACCGTAATATATGTGTCCTGTTCTGCAACTTCTCCTATTAACAACTTTTCATTTTCCCTAGAATCCTGCTCAGGACCAAAGAAATGAAACTGCATATCACCATAAATCTTTTCTACATCTGCCACAGTAGCATGCAAAAGTTCTCTAATTTTTTATCTCTAAACATAAAGCGGTAGTTTTCATATAGTACAGCCTCTTACCTAAAGTTCGCATTGTTGAGTGGTGTACATCTAACATCTTGAAATGATGAAAGATGCTTTGGCACATTTTGTTTGATAAAAAATCTAGTGAATGTCCCTGCAAATTTGTATGCTTTCTAATCTTGCAAGGATCCAATCCTTGTAAAGTATTTATTTTCTGTTTTAATCTTTGCCTTGGAATGATATGTAGAAATTTCCTTAATATGTCAAGGGATTGCTGTTGAATACTACAAACACTTCTATAATTCCATTTCTGTACAGGTGCCTGACTTCCTCCTTCCCTGTACCTATTCTCCAATAACTTCTACATTTGTAGGTACCATCACCTCCATCGGTATAGGAGTGCCATTCTTCATCTTCATCTGAAATCTATAGCATAAACTAATCTATTATCCTGGACATAGCTTTATTCATTAAAGAAAGACTCTGTACTAGAAGTATGTATGCATTCTCCACTAAAAACTGTACAAAAGTTACTTCTATTGCCTAATCTTTTTTTCTTGTTTTGTCTCCTCAAGTACAACACCATTTTGTCAAGAGTCTTCATTCTATTTATACTCAAAATAAAAATCTTCACCTTCAAAGCAAAGGCCTTATCAACTACTCTCTCAACTTGTTCTTTCTGTTTCGCTGCATGTCTCCTTCTTCTATACTTCTTAATATTTCTCAGTAGATTTATTACTATTCTACTATGAAACATCCTAACTCTGCTTTCTTTAAACTGATCTGTCTCCTGTTTAAGGTGTATACATCTTTGTTATATTCTTTCCTGTTCTTGATATATATACTTTGTCCATTGCTATTCTTTCTCATAGTTTGAATGTTATTTTCATAATCTTTAGAAATGTCCACATATATTTTAAAAAAATGAGTTTGTCCTCTTACCAATAGCTCTTTTTTCGTTCACCACTTTTTTGTCATTTTGCCCCTTTTGAGTCTCAGTTCTGCAAAAATACTGTACTTGCTTCTGTTCCTTTTCCCTCTGAGCTTTTGTAGGCAATCTGTCTGTAATTATTTGGTCTGTAAAAAAAAACACAATATTTGAAATTTTTTTCTAGCCAATGTACCAGCTACTTTACTAATGGCTTACACATAGGTCCTCATTACAATGTCGGACGGAAATCCTCCTCCCGACAGTCAGAATCTCCTTGACCGCGTCGGAGTCCTTCCGACAGACTCGGTCAGTTTCCATTCCGACCGCCCGATTACGATGTTCGCGGTCGGAATGTAAAGCTTGCGGTCATTCCGAATCGGTGCCGGGCGACTCATGGAGTATTAATGTCGGTCAGAACCACATCGTACACCCCTATGGACAGCGCTCACGCCCTCGGGATTACGATGCCGATTTCCAACAGCCTTTCCACGTTGGCCTGTCTGACATAGAAAGGCTGTCGGAAAGTGACTTTGAGAGCCCCTGGCAGGGCCCCCTGGCCCCGGGGCCTACAGTTGATGGCCGAGGGGGTAACTAAGGGACCCCCATGTAAAACCCTGCACTGTGTGGCAGGCTCCGCGGGGTGCAGGGTTTTCCGCAAACACCCATTTCCCCATAGGAGCCTGTGTTACGGCCGGTTGTCGGGCGGAACATGAGTTCCCATAGGGACAACGGGACTCCGACCAAACAGTGTTCGCAATGTAATCCGTCAGTTGGAACTGCAAACTGCAAGTCGGTCAGTCCCAATTCCAAGTCCGTGTCACGTGGAGGCTTTCCGACTGACATCGTAATGAGGCCCATAATACAAAAATAGTTTTCATGTTGTGTTTTAAGTCTACAAATCAACCTACCGACATAACTAGAAGCACTTACTTCAATGTACCAATCCCAACCCAAAGCACAAAACTTAATTTATTACTTACCTTTTAATATTATAGCACCCTCTCCTACTGCACAGCTGCACCATATCTCAATTCTCACTTATACACGGTAATGCCTTTTGTAGTAAAATTTAAAATAAACATCAACCAAAGTGTAAAAGTATATACAGTGTCTCAATAGTCTAAATCTGAAACACAACATAAGAGCTATTTCTGTGCCTCTCTACCACTGTGTCACTGGTAGATTCAGTGTTTCAGTACTTTTTTACTTAGATGTGTCAGATTTATATTTTGAGAAACTCTGCATATAAAAATCTACACATTAATCTGTATCACAGCATATAGTGCTCAAATTTTTCCAAGTACATGCAAACAGTGTGTGAAAGGCTACATATATAATTAGGTTCTAAAAAAGTACATATTCCTCACTAAAACATGTAAATACATGTGTTTGTGGTTGAGTACAACAATTCTCCTTGGATGATTGGATGAGTGCATAGATAGTGCCTATGTAATTCCCTCAGAATATAAGTAGTGCCTGCATGATTCCCTGATTCCATGATTCCCGCCATGTGCATTAGGATGCGCCCGCCACACTGGCAGGCGCATCCTGGGCCTTTTACATTGCAGGTGGATCTGCTGGCTGCAGACCCACTCGTAATGTGAAAGGACTGTGCACAGCATTGCCATGCACTACATGGCAGGCACCACGTGGTGCCTGCCATGTAGTGCATTGCAATGAGGGGGGTACCATAGATACCCCCCATGTGCACCCCCCACCCCCCAACACTCTGGGGGCCCGCAACGGGCCCCCAACAGCAAAAACCGCATGCCTTTCCATGGTGGCAGACACCGCCACCATATTATGCCCCTTTTCAGCCGGGTCGACGAGTCGACCGGCCGAAAAGCGGCGGACGGTCTTCCCGTCCGCCGTGGACCCCCCAGCCATACTAATATGGCGGGGGTCAATCTGGCATGGATGGTGGGCAGATTGCCCCGCCGGGCCAGCGGTGGCTAACGCCGGCCCGGCGGGGGCGATCCGCCCGCCATCCTAATGGGCCCCTATGTACGAACTACATCGGTGGTCCCGGTTCACTGACAGAATATCAAAGAAATAAATATAGAAGAAAAAAATATTGAGGAAAAAATATCGAGAGAAAAAATATTGTTTACAATAATATAGTTGTATTAAACATCTATTTTTAAATATATAATTTAAAATATTAAAATAAACATATTAAATACTAACAAATTTATAAAAAATTAAATGCATTTAAATGTTTATTTGAACAAATATAACAAACTCACTTTTAAAAATGTAAACACACACATATATATATAAGAACATACATATATAAATAAACTAATATTTTAAATAATAATATATTTAAAAAATCATAAATAATATAAATTTATCAAAAATATATGTATACATATTTAAATATACCAAACAAATAACATTTTAAAAAACGAAAACAAATTTAATTTAAAATAAAAAGTAAACCCATACTTTTAAATTGTTTTTAATTATAAATAATTTACAAACAAAAAATATTGACATTTTTAAATATTAATATTATTATAATAAATCAAACACATATTTATCTAAATTACAACATAAAATAAATTATTAAATATTCAAATAAATACACATAAATGTCCCACTACATAAAAAAACTATTCTTATACTAAATAAATATAAAAATAAGTACTCCCGCCTAACACAACAAAATAAAAAATTCATTACATCACATAAAAATAAGATTTACTACTCTACCTACAGTAAAAATAAAACTAATCAAAATATATCATTGGAAAATACTTACATTTTCTATTCCCTGAACACTTAACACAACAATAAATATTACAATTAATATTCCCACTCCAGTCAGTGCAACAGTAGGGAAAGTGTTGGATTGTGGAGGGGTAAAATGTACTATTCCCACTCCAGTCAGTGCAACATTAAAAACAAGTAAAATATCTTAAACAAAATAAAAAATAAAAAAATACATTCAAAATATATTGAATACAAAATAGAAATATAATAAATATTAAAAATGTAAAATTAAATTATTTCAAACCCCATACCCCTACAAAACTCACAACCCACATCTAAATTTAAACAAAAGTATCTTGCAAAATTAACAAAATTATTTATCAATTAAACAAATATTATTTATGAAAATATAAATCTAAATTCATTGAAATTAATTAACTTCCCACCCTTTACCCATATAAACTCCACAACACCCAACCTAAAATTAAACTAAAAAAACTATTAATAACACATATAAAATAATGTATTTACAATTAAATAATTATTAGTATTTCACAAGTAATTAACAAATAAAATAAAATAGTGTACTCCCCACTCTTTACTCCTGTAAATTTCAAAACCCAAACCTAAAAAAAAATGTAATTAAAAAAGTAACAAAATTAAGCGTCAATTAATGAATTAATATTAATTAACAATTAATTATTTAAAAATAATTTACTTCCCACCCTGTACCCCTATAAATCCCACAACCCACACCTAAAACAAATTATTACACAATTAACATCATTAATTATCAATTAATTAATTAATTAATTAATATTAATTAACAACTAATTATTAATAAATTCAAAATAAATTCCTTCCCACCGTTTACCCCTATAACCCCACAACTCACACATAAAAAATACACAATTAACATATGTATTTATCAATTAAATAATTATTATTAATTAACATCTAATTATTAATTAATTAAAAATTCATTGCTTGCCACCCTTTACCCCTATAACCCCACAACCCACACCTAAAAAATAATTACACAATTAACTTAATTAATTATCCATGAATTAATTATTAGTAATTAACAAATAATTATTAATAAGTTAAAAATAAATTACTTTCCACCCGTTACCCATATCAATGCCACAACCTACGAGAAACATTAACATAAAATAATTAATAACACAATTAACAAAATTAAATATCAATTAAATAAATAATATGAATTAAAAAATAATCATTAATTTATTATAATTAAATTACTTTCCTCCCTATACCCCTATAAACCCACAATCTGCTACAGAACTAAAACACACAAAATTTAAATAAATTGAATTTCAGAACTACTAAAAATCTAACGAATGTAGTAAGAAACATAAACAATAAAATAATATTATATACATTAGAAATATATACTAAAAACACAACACTAATTAAAAAACAATATTTTAAACAACTATGGGCAACATTACGATGGCGGGCGGACAAAGTCCGCCCGCCACCGCAGCGGAATGCGGGACCATCCGCAAGGGGTGCGGCGGTCCCGCACATGCTATTAGGATGCCACCGTGGCGGTGGCAAGCCCTATTCACAGCATTGTGGTGGGCGGTGCTCACCGCACCGCCCACCACAATGCTGTGAATGCACGTCGTGCATGTGCATGCACAACGTGACAGGCACCGCACGGTGCTTGCCACCTTGTGCATACATATGCAGGGGGTACCATAGGTACCCCCATGTGCACCCCCACCCTCAACACCGTGGGGGCCTGCAACGGGCCCCCATATACAAAGATCGTATGCTTTCCATGGCGGCAACGCCGCCATGGAAAGGCTGCACTCGCAGTCATCATAATATGGATGGCGGTGTCTTGGAGACACCGCCACCATATTATCCTAGTTCTCCGCCGGTCGACGAGTCGACCGGCGGAAAAGCGGCGGACGGTCTTTCCATCTGCCGCGGACCCCCCAGCCATCATAATATGGCGGGGGGTCTTTGCTGTCTGGATGGTGGGCGGATCGCCCCCACCGGGCAAATCGGTGACTACCGCCGACCCGGCGGGGGCGATCCGCCCGCCATCATAATGACCCCTATATTTTTACAAATGATATTAAAGACTTCTATATTTTTTAATTGATATTACTTACCTTCAAATCGATATTCTTGACAACGATATTCCATTCCACAATATTTTGCACTCGATATTCAGGTACTTCAAATTATTTTCCTCGATATTCTGTCTCAATATCAGTGGTCCCATATCTGCATAGTTAGTGCCTGTGCATTCACATAACAATATTGCTACTCTCTGGGTGATTGGATAAATGCATGGGTGTTGCTTGTGCAGTTCAATGAGTACATAATTAGTGCCTGTGTGATCGGAAGAATGTATGTGTAGTGCCTGGGAGATTGAATAAGTCTAGATATCACATTTGATATAGCATTCCATACATGGCTCTCTAAGAGTATACATTGCTCTACTAATCATCATCCACATGCATCAATAAGTTTCTAAAACTGAAAACAACAATTCTCACTTTTTGAAAGCACAAAACCTTTTCCTAATTGCATACCTACACCATTTCACAAATATTTTTGTCTTTGAAACATATATTCAGAATTTCTCTAAAAAAGTTACATGCCAATTGAAGCTAGCACACAAACTCTTAAAAGACATTCTTCACTATTACCCCTCCTCAATTTTAAACGGAGCATGTTGAAAGAAATGCACCACATGAAATTTCAACCAACTGCCTTGAAGAACATAGATCACCATGTAAACATATATGTGATTTCATAAAAGATATACACCTTCAGGCCATATTTCCAAATAAATATAGTTCTCCGCATCTTTAAGTAAACTCAACAGTCTCATCGTACATATAACTATCTGCAACCAGAAAAAATATATCTCACCATCTAAACATATGCAAATCAATCATATAAGTTAAAAACCACATTGCCAAACACTTCCTAATACATACCTAACAAGTAGTGCTACTTTATAATTTATATACAGGCACAGCACAATTTCTTATGTTTTATTCATGACTACAGTACTCCTGAATAATAATGTGACTAAAACTACCACAACACCCAGAATGCAAATAATCTAGATGTATCTATTCAGCACATAATGCTTAGACATTTTAAACATTGTCATTGTTAAAGGCATTGCTCAAGGTAATTTTCAAAAGTACTAACATCTTAAACACATACCCTCTGCCAGATACCATTCATCTGATATATATTTTATTCACATCACTGTGATACTCTTTTTAATCAAACTCCGACATACATCTTCATTTCTAATGTACATTTTTTAGATGATTAAAAAGTTATATACATACTAGTGAATTGAGAGTAGATTATATTGTTGTTTTAGCTCTTTCTGGATAGTTTTTAGACTGTTAAGATTGGTAAAAACTAAGCACAAGAATGTTACAACACTCTCATAGAAAGCAACTCTAAAATGGCAACCTCTTCAACTTTCCACTCTCTCATGATGAGAAAGGCAGCAAATGAAATCATGTCTTTCAATTTTAGACTACTGCTTCTCCACTTGTGAATGGTTAGCATCTGTTAACCCTTTCCTCTCTTTTAAAACGAGGTTCCTGTTGGCGCATTTTCACAATTTTGTCATGATCATCGCAAAGTAAATTTAAATACTGAACAACAGTTTATTACACAGTGCTGAGTTGGAAATAAAAGATTGCGATTACTTAAATTGTGTCATCACTCGTCAACTTTTAAAAAAATGTTCTGTCTCTTTAACACACTTCCCCAATACACTCTTAGCTTAGTGTACCTAGCAACCCAGTGGAACCAGAAGGTCACAAGTTTGCAGCACATTCTAGATGGAACATGCTACTTGCAAATAAGATACAGCAGGTGTGCTTTACTCAAAAGATTCAAAAGCATATCCATGTCTGTATTACATTTCTTTTTTTAAACAACAGCCAATAATAAGACTTCTTGCTAAGGCATCCAACACACTAACTAATTTTATTCACTTTCATGCTGACCGCATCCAATGAAATATATCTTAAACTCCAACATTTTCACTGCTTTTCCTTTGGAAAAATACTTCATTCAGCTAGAGGCTTTTCCTGACTACTATTGCTCCTTCACTTCAAAATGCTTAGAGTATGGATTGTGGGCCACAGATATATCTATTGGGCTAAAGAGGCTGCAAAAAAAGGGGTATTACAGAGACTTGGGTTTTTACTTGGTTTGGCTAGAGAGGGTTGGTGTACTCTAATATATGCCAAAGATAGAAATGGAAGTGGTCAAATCAACTCTGTCCACAGATTGACAAAGCCAGATAACATGTTAATAAAACTGTTTCTGCATTCCTCAAAGACCATCGCATGGGCTGTATCTATAACAACAATCTGTGTTTTACATGCATGGAATTTATAGAAATGATGAAGTGCATTTTATAGATGAAGGCAACAGGGTGTTTCTAAGTAACCTGAAACTCTGCATCCAGTCTTATGTGTAGAAGCCATATACACACAACCAACGCAATGGCTCTTGTCAGAGCCACCCTATTCCTCCAAATATTGTGAAATTTTTCCTAAATGTTTTTTGTTTTTGTTTTTGGGGATCCTCGCGACATTGTTGCGATCCCCGCAGACACATTGTGAAAACTGAAAACAAAAGCAGACATTCAATGACTAACACGTCAAAAAATAATATGTAAAACTATCCATTCTGAACATTGCACTACACATATTACCATATAAATACTTCTTTCAAAGCATGTTTAAACTCATATTTTTGTACTAAGGGGCTCATTACGAAGTCTGGCAGAAAGCCTCCTACCGACAGTCGGAATCTCCTCGACCGCATCGGAGCCCTGCCGACCAACTCGGTCAGTTTACATTCCGACCACCCGATTACTATGTTCGCGGTCGGAATGTAAACTGCATGGTTATTTTGAATCGGTTATGAGCAACTCGTGACGTATTTGTGTCGTTCGGAACCGCATCATACACCCTTATGGAGAGCGTTTCCACCCTCGGGATTATGATGTTGATTTAAACTGCTTTTCTGCGTCGGCCTGTCCGACATGAAAAGGCTGTCGTAAACTGACTTTGGGGGCCCCTGGCCTACGGTTGATGGCAGAGGGGGTACCTAAGGGACCCCCTGTAAAACCCTGCACTGTGTGGCAGGCACCATGGGGTGTCAGCGACAGGGAGCAGGGTTTTCCACAAACACCCCATTTCCCCTTAGAAGCCTGTGTTATGGCCGGTTGTCGGGCAGAACACAAGCTCCCATAGGGAACAATGGGACTCTAACCAACGAGTGTTCCATCGCATCATAATCCGGCGGTCTGAACTGCCGACCACAAGTCAGTTTGTCCCAATTCCGAGTCGGTATCGGGCAGAGGCTTTCTGCCCGACATCATAATGAGCCCCTTAGTTTTCTCAAAAACCATTGTTAAGACCTATTTCAAGTTTTCACGGTTATGCGGGCGTTGCAACATCGCGGTTAACCGCAATGTTCCTGTCTTTTCCATAAAGTGGCACACTAGGGGTTTATTACTGGACACTTCAAACTAATGTTTTTCAAGTGTATTTCTAGAACAACCATCTCTAAAACCTATTTGCCGTTTTCACGGTGAGGCCGGAGATCACGATGACGTTGGTAATCGTGATCCCCGCGATTACATTGCAAAAGCAGAAAGCAAAAGCAGGAATTCAATAGCCACCACCATATTAAAAAATTATAACTATATAATTAATTCTAACTATCATAGTAGATAATTCACTATATAAATAACTCTATAAAAACATGTATCAGAACATCAATATCTCTATAACAATGCATATTAATGATTCACTGACATATTTTTTAACATTTTCCCCAAATTTGCAATGACGTCGTGATAGTCGCGTCATCCCCACGACGGTACAAGGAGGGGCTGTGCTGGTGGTTGCGTCGTCATCGTGAATATTGCACATGATTAATAAAATCAATTTTGGGCACATAACTTGTGTCACTAACACCCCCATTTCTCAAACATGGGGTCAAAGTACTTCTACTCTGACCCCTTATGTTAGCTTTTTCTGAAATGTTCAGCCCGAGAACCATTCCTGATCGATAAAATGGCAGCCACAACTTTCTGTTCGGGTTCCGTCCAGCCGATCTTTGCATTCCCGTTGGCGCGTGCATTCATGAGTAATCGCGAAACCATTGTGAAATATCCACTCACTTCAACTTTGTCCTAACTATAACTACCTACTATCGACCTCCAATAGGTTATATATAATGCTCATTGAAATGATTCAATATTGTCTAAAAGAAAACATCTTTGTACATTATTGCACCTTCTATCGCCAGAAGATGGGGACTGCCATGGGCACCAGTTTAGCCCCCAGTTTCGCCAATCTGGTGATTCACTGGTAGTAAGCCTGGGCGGAGTTCGCGGAGTTCCGCTCAAAGTGCAAAAAAACGTTGTCGCGCTACGCGAAGCTCCACAAGCAGCGGAGTGCGTTAGATAAATGCTGTTCGCGATGATTTTCAGAGCCAGATGCTTGTCCGCACTGTACAATCATCGCGAACGGCACCATGCACAGCGCAAGCGGGCGCTGCCTTCTTTCTGCCGCTCGA
Organism: Calotriton arnoldi; assembly: GCA_963921515.1. Lineage (NCBI taxonomy): Eukaryota > Metazoa > Chordata > Amphibia > Caudata > Salamandridae > Calotriton > Calotriton arnoldi. The sequence continues at coordinate 1,508,911 of CAWUFW010002051.1, forward strand.
GAAGATTTATACTCGAGGGGCAGCTTTCTCAACGCAAATGGACAGTTTCTCAACGCGAGCGGTCGCGAGCATACACGACCACTCGCAATGAGAAATCTGACTGTCCGCGTTGAGAAATCTCGCCGGGACGTTGATTTTCCTCACTCGCGCTCGCCATCTTGACGTTCGCGAAGTGGAGTTTCTTCAGAACTCCGCGAGCTCAGTGTAACGCGGAGTGTGGAAAACTCCCCAAACTCCGTGAGCAGAGCGGAGTGCACCGCCCAGACTTAGCTGGTAGGAGAAGCGGGTAGCCTGGGCAGAAAATAATCAAGAGTTTCTTGACAATATTTTAAATTGGACCCGGTACATTGATGATTTATTCATTTTATGGTACGGGTCCAAAGAAAAGGCATGCAAATATGTGACTAAATTGAATCAGAATCCTTACAATATAAGGTTTACAAGTACAATGAGTTCCTTAGAAATCACATTTTTGGATATACGTCTTAAGGTACAAAAAGGCAAGATATATACTTCAGTACACCACAAGATCACTGCAGGTAACAGCACTTTGCACTTTACTAGCCAACACCCTAGGAACCTGGTATAGAGTATCCCATACGGCAAAACATTGAGGCTGAAAAAGATTTGTAGCAATTCAGAGGACTTGGAAAGACAGACTACACTTATGAGAAAAAAATTGAGAGCAAGAGGTTATACGTAAGCCCAGATGTAAAACACCACTCTATTCGTGGACTTTGTGGGATTTGGCAACTCCGCATTATGCAGAGAATGTGGAGTTATGGTCAAACTCTGCACTCCGCAATGGAGCAGAGGTTTTTTTGGGATCTGTGTGCTAGAAATGTCATTTCGTGCATGTGGGAGAAACTTTCTGGGCTCTCGCCCCCGAGATTTTCAGGCCCATTTGCAGGCGCCACGAGATTTGCTAGCCAGCCGCTTGCTCCCACGAGATTTTGCCTGCACCAACATGTCATTCGGGTGCGCCAGCGACTTCTACACAAACACGCAGGATCTACCACGGCAGCAATCTGTGGAAGATTCTCTCCTCGAGAAGCATCAAAATCTTCCTGAACTGACGATTTGGAGTTAAAAACCTCCTCAAATTGACATTGGGCAGTGGTTTTTGTGCAAGGAGTCTTTTTTTCTACTTTTTGTTCAACTGAAAGGAAGTGCCCCAGAGTCTCCAACTTCCTGTTCCTGTCCATCAGGCTCCTCCCAGTGCATTGCCCATCTCCTGGTTACTTTTCATTTGGATTTGGAGCTGGAAGGATCACTCTTTGGGGCCGATTCTGATGCGGGTTGGAAAAGCTTCCCGACCGAATCGGTTGGGAAATGGTGTCCGACCCACTCGGATCGGGAAAGTCCGACCGGCGGAGTAGGATGCATCCGGATGCTTCCAGATACGATTTGGTTGAACTCCCATTGACTTCAATGGGAACATTTGTTCCTAACCGCATCAGAATTGGGCCCTCGGTCGGGAAGACACGTTCCCGATCCGATTTGGAAGGAGCAAATGCCGTTAGGAGGCCTTCCTAACCGCATCAGACTCAGGCCCTCGGTCGAGAAGCTTTTCCAACCCGCATCAGAATTGGGCCCTTTGTGTCTGCTGCATATCCCATTGGATTTACTGACTTTTTGTATTTGAGATTTCACAAGTAAGTTGTTTGATTAGGGCCATTCACCTGGATTTATTTGTACTTTTAATGGATTTTTAAAATTTACTGTGGTGGGTGGCCTGTTATTTCAGTAGTGGCCTAGTGATCACTGATTTCTTTGCATTTTACTTTACTTCTTTTGGAAAGGAAAATGTTTCACAATTTACTACATTTTCGCCATGTTTTTTAAATTCATTTGCAATATTGATTTAATTTACTATGTGGCCTAGTCTGCCAATTGGCCTTTCAGCCAGTAGGCCCAGTGCTAGTCATGGATGCATGAAACAACTGTTTCTGTGATGTCTACGGCCTTTAGGCCATGGATGAATTTGGATTGAAATACAAAATGTGTTTTTTTTGTGGTATTTCATGTTTTCTTCATGCAAACAGTGTATAAGTCTAGGTTGGGTAATGCCTTTGAAGGATGTGTGTTGTTGTAAACATTATTTTTAGCCCTCTTGATTTTTGTTTTTGGTATTGCTAAATTAATGCTGCTTTTCTCAGTTTTACCATGCCTCCTTTGTCTGGCCAGTGTGGGTGTGTTTGTCATAGGCCACCATTTGCCTTTCTTCCAGATGCCATGTGGCCTCTGGCCTGGGGAAATTTTGTATAGTCAGTGGACTGTCCCTAGGCCTGCATGTGCTGTTTGCTTTGCAGGCCTCCTGCCTCTTGTTGTGACTTGTGAGTGATCATGTGGCTGGTGGCCATTTTGTGTAGGTAGCCAGTGTGCTTTTGCCATAGGCCTGCATGTCATCTTTTATTTATTTTATTTTTTTAGAGTTTTATATATTGCGAACTTGACCCGAAGGTATCAGGTATCAGAGCGCTTTACATGAGCACTAGTATCATTATAGACGGACACATTCATTTTTGTTAGGCACAGAGAGATTAGGTGATTTGCCCAAATTCCAGGACGTTGTGCATCGTTGCCGAGACTCGAACCCAGTTCCCCAGATTGAGGTTGACCACCCTAACCATTAGGCTACATCCTCTCCCCTTTGTTGGGGCCATGCCTTCTTGCTGGTTGTTGTTGTGACCATGTGGCTGGCTGACATTTTGTGTAGTCAGCCAGTCTGCTTTTGCCATAGGCCTGCATGCATTCTTTATTCTAGGCCTCCAGCTTCTTGTTGGGACCATGTGGCTGGTGGCCATTTTGCGTAGGCAGCAAATGTGCTTTTGCCATAGGCCTGCATGCATTCTTTGTTCTAGGCCTCCAGCTTCTTGTTGTGCCCATGTGGTTGGCGGTCATATTGTGTAGGCAGCCAGTGTGTTTTTACCATAGGCCTGCATGCATTCTTTGTTCTAGGCCTCCAGCTTCTTGTTGTGACCCTGTGGGTGGCAGCCCTTTTGTGTATCCAGCCAGTGTGCTTTTGCCATAGGCCTGCATGCGTTCTTTGTTCTAGGCCTCCAGCTTCTTGTCGTAACCATGTGGGTGGAAGCCATTTTGTGTATCCAGCCAATGTGCTTTTGCCATAGGCCTGCATGCGTTCTTTGTTCTAGGCCTCCAGCTTCTTGTTGTGACCATGTGGTTGGCGGCCATATTGTGTAGGCAGCCAGTGTGCTTTTGCCATTGGCCTGCATGCGTTCTTTGTTTTCTAGGCCTCCTGCTTCTTGTTGTGAGTCTGTGACCATGTGGCTGGCTGCCATTTTGTGCAGACAGCCAGTGTGCTTTTGCCATAGGCCTGCATGTCTTCTTTGTTGTGGCCATGTCTTCTTGCTGGGTGTTGTTATTGTGACCATTTGACTGGCAGCCATTTTGTGTAGGCAGCCAGTGTGCTTTTGCCATAGGTCTGCATGTGTTCTCTTGTTGTGATCATGTGTTCGGTGCCTGGACATTTTTGGTGTAGGCTAGGCAGCCTGTGTGCTTTCCCTATTGATCTTGAAGTCTTCTCTTTGTTCCCAATTAATGCCTTCCTACTCAGTGTTGTTGATGATGAAAATGTGGCACTGGCTGGCCATTTTGTGCATCCAACCAATTTTGGCCTTTGCCATAGGCTGCATGGATAGTTGAGCAATGAGATAGCAGTTTAATAACTTATTATTATATCTTTGAGGATAGCTTCACTTATGTTTAATTTTTTTTATTTAAATGTTTCCATTTTTTTAATTAATTGGTCAATTATATTTTTTATATTTATATTTTTTGTATATTATTTTTTATTTTCATACCATTTTTCACTACATCTGACATCAATCAACCCCATGTCTGCTATAGGCACACAGCATTCATTGTCTAGGGATTGTTCCTTCCATTGTCATTTGTCAGCTGCCCCTCCCTGAGTGCCACATCACATGTGAGTGACGTCACGTGACACACATAAAGAAACAGTTTCATCTCTATGTTGTTGTTTTTGCTCTCTCTTATCCTTCCTGAGTGTACAGTCAGTCACCATGAAAGCTTATGTTGGTGTGGTTTTCCGTTTTACGAATAGATATACACTGTATTGTCAATTATTTACAATAAGGAGCAACCAGTGACCACATTAAATCATATTATGTTTGTTTGTACTACTAATTGAACAGCAACAATGCCACATTTCACTGATGTCCTTAGTGCTTTTATTCTTTTATGTGCATGACAAGACAAGAGACATCACCCACAGTACTGCCAGAAAGAAGGCCTGTGTATAGTGTGACACGTGAATGACCCACACATCACATATATCTCTTAAACTTGTGAAGCAAAGTGCCACTGCTAACTGAAAGCCTCAAGATGGCCCCAAAGAAAGGTGCTAAAACCGCTACCAAGAAAGTGGCCAGTGAGAAGAAGAAGGAGCTTACCACCACCACTTGTATGTTGCCCCAGATGTTTTTTGGAAAACAAAAAACTGTGCCTGCCGCACCGGCCTCTGGGGAGCAAGCTGGGAGCAGCACCCCCTAATCAGTGGACCCACCCCAATCTAGGCCCAAGCCCATATCTGTCACAGAGGCAGCCAGTCTAATCACGGCAATGCTGACACGCAGTGATATTGAAATTTACTTATCTCTATTGCAAAGTAGTACCCAATCGGTGCAGGAAATCAGAGAAGTGGACAACGACAAGAACAACAGCCACAACAGCCAATAGCAGTACCACCCGAAGTAGGAGCAGTTCAAGAGATTGAGCTTCATGCTGAGAATGTAGAGCAATCTGCTCCAGAAGATCCATTGTCTTCCAGATCTCCAGCTAGAAAAAGGAGGGTAAGTGGCGCATCATCTTCTTTTTCAAGCCCTAATTCTGGTGATCTAGACACCACTTGGAAAGTAAGACACGCCACAAGATGACTCAGACGAGGCTAGGGAAAAGGAAGGTTCCAGAAAGCCTTAGAGTTATGGAGGCAGATGTAGAAGAGGAGGATGACGATGAGCCAGTCATCATGGATGTTAGCCCTGCCCATGTGGAGACAGACGTTACCCCATCCCAACTTCCTGGGGCGATGTGGCAGTGGCACCACAGATCCAACCACTGCCAGCTGCCATATTTGCAAAGTCCCGGCAGCGACCTAGATCCACAACCACCTCAGTATAAGTAGGTATAGCAGAAAGTAAAATGTCAAAACGCCCACCTACCACCAGTTCATCTGACATTGGCATGGGACGGGTGGATTTAGGCCCAGATCTCTGTACTGGGGTGAATGTATGACAGTGTTCTGTATTCTGTCCATCAATTGTTCTTTTTGCGTTTGTCACCTCGAGTGGGACAGTTATGCCCAGACGTGGGTCCCGTGCTCTCCATGCCACTGGAGTCAAGCTATCCTGGCTGATGAGGGGTGAAACCACGATACCGGTCCGAGGATGCTTGTTTCCAGTCCAGGGAGGACCTGGCCTGGCAGTTCGGGCTGGACTGTTCCCATTGGGCACAGGGTCAAGACTGATTTCCATATGGCTGGGTTCAAACTTGAATGGCATGGTGAGCAAAAAAACTATGGATTTAGGCCCAGATCTCTGTACTGGGGTGAATGTATGACATTGGTCTGCATTCTGTCCATCAATTGTTCTTTTTGCGTTTGTCACCCCGAGTGGGACAGGTATGCCCAGACTTGGGTCCCATGCTCTCCATACCACTGGAGTCAAGCTATCCTGGCTGATGAGGGGTGAAACCCCGAAACCGGTCCTAGGATGCTTGTTTCCAGTCCAGGGAGGACCAGGCCTGGCAGTTCAGGCTGGTCTGTTCCCATTGGGCACAGGGACAAGACTGATTTGCATATGGCTGAGTTCAAACTGGAATGGCATGGTGAGCAAAAAAACGATTGATTTAGGCCCAGATCTCTGTACTGGGGTGAATGTATGGCATTGTTCTGCATTCTGTCCATCAATTGTTCTTTTTGCGTTTGTCACCCCGAGTGGGACGGGTATGCCCAGACCTGGGTCCTGTGCTCTCCATGCCACCGGAGTCAAGCTATCCTGGCTGATGAGGGGTGAAACCCCGAAACCGGTCCTAGGATGCTTGTTTCCAGTCCAGGGAGGACCTGGCCTGGCAGTTCGGGCTGGACTGTTCCCATTGGGCACAGGGTCAAGACTGATTTGCATATGGCTGGGTTCAAACTGGAATGGCATGGTGAGCATAAGAATGATGGATTTAGGCCAAGATCTCTGTACTGGGGTGAATGTATGACATTGTTCTGCATTCTGTCCATCAATTATTCTTTTTGCGTTTGTCACCCCGAGTGGGACGGGTATGCCCAGATGTGGGTCCCATGCTCTCCATGCCACTGGAGTCAAGCTATCCTGGCTGATGAGGGGTGAAACCCCGAAACCGGTCCTAGGATGCTTGTTTCCAGTCCAGGGAGGACCTGGCCTGGCAGTTCGGGCTGGACTGTTCCCATTGGGCACAGGGTCAAGACTGATTTGCATATGGCTGGGTTCAAACTGGAATGGCATGGTGAGCAAAAAACGATGGATTTAGGCCCAGATCTCTGTACTGGGGTGAATGTATAACATTGTCCTGCATTCTGTCCATCAATTGTTCTTTTTGCGTTTGTCACCCCAAGTGGAACGGGTATGCCCAGACGTGGGTCCCGTGCTCTCCATGCCACTGGAGTCAAGCTATCCTGGCTCATGAGGGGTGAAACCCCGAAACCGGTCCTAGGATGCTTTTTTCCAGTCCAGGGAGGACCTGTCATGGCAGTTCGGACTGGACTGTTCCCACTGGGCACAGGGTCAAGACTGATTTGCATATGGCTGGGTTCAAACTGGAATGGCATGGTGAGCATAAAAATAATGGATTTAGGCCCAGATCTCTCTACTGGGGTGAATGTATGACATTGTTCTGCATTCTGTCCATCAATTGTTCTTTTTGCGTTTATCACCCCGAGTGGGACGGGTATGCCCAGACGTGGGTCCCGTGCTCTCCATGCCACTGGAGTCAAGCTATCCTGGCTGATGAGGGGTGAAACCCCGAAACCAGTCCTAGGATGCTTGTTTCCAGTCCAGGGAGGACCTGGCCTGGCAGTTCGGGCTGGATTGTTCCCATTGGGCACAGGGTCAAGACTGATTTGCATATGGCTGGGTTCAAACTGGAATGACATGGTGAGCAAAAAAATGATGGATTTAGGCCCAGATCTCTCTACTGGGGTGAATGTATGACATTGTTCTGCATTCTGTCCATCAATTGTTCTTTTTGCTATTGTCAGTGGCACCAGCATCAGAAATTGAGCTCCCCAGTTTGGGACTTCTTTTTGGTTAGCCAGAAGGAGGCAAACATTGCCATATGCTCCCTTTGCGGAGCAAGTGTTTGGTACAAACTATGGTACCGGGGGCCAAACAACCCATTTGAGAAAGCACCATTCGATCCATTGGGAGGCGCACCTTAGCGGCCAAAAAACTGCAAATGTTCTTGGTGACGAGGGTGAAAGCTGGCTCAGCGGGTAATTCCGATGCGATCATGGTGGAAGGTGAAGAAGAGGAAGACATCTTCATTACGCAAAGCAGCCCTCTCCCCAGCAGTGCAGAAGTATTGCCCACATCAGCAACATCACACAGGCACAAGACTCACATCGAGTTACTAAGGCAACTGAGGATAGTGAGTGCCCTGATGAAAAGACATTGAGCCTACCACCACCTGCTCTCAAGAAGTCACTTGCATCAGTGGCATCAGGAAAGAAAAAAATTCAGGCTACAATTCCTGCCATGTTTAAGCAGGACGGGCAGTATGAATGCAACCACCCAATGGCACGTTTGAACAACGCAAATCTGGCTAAAATGTTAGTGCTGGAACTCCTCCTTTTTTCGTTTGTAGAACGGGAGGGTTTTCTTGAATTTGTCTCAGCTCTCTGCATGAAATGGAAAGTTCCCAGTTGGTTCTATTGTGCAAGAGTTGCTGTTCCAGCACTACATCACGATGTGATTGAATTGCTTGGACAAGCTTTGCAGCAGAATGCTGTTCACAGTATCCACCTGACAGTTGCAAGCGACTGATTACATGTGCATCACTGTACACTGGATCTCTTTTGTGGGGGCTAGAGAAAAAATACCTGAAGGTGTTGACACTGCTGAAATATTTAATGCTGCTCAGAAGAATGCGACAGTAGCGATGTTCGCCATGGAGAAATCCCATACAACTGCTGATATTTTGGAAGACTTTAACAACAAGGTCTTTGAATGGCTGTGACCAAGAGGGCTTAAGATTGTATTTGTTGCCACGGACAATGGCAGTAATATAGTTAAGGTCATGGGAGATGGTGGTTATTTCAGGGTTCTGTGTTTGGCGCACGGCTTCAATATCATTGTATAGGACTTTCTCAAAAAGAAGACCAAGTAAGCAACATGCTGTCCACCTGCAGAAGAATCTGCACTCATTTCAGCCATGCATTTAAAGCCCGGAAACAACTGAGGGTCATTCAGCGTGATAATAGAATTCCAGTTAAAGCACTAACACAGAAGGTGCCAACATAGTGGAACTCATCTTATTACATGCTTGAACACCTGTTTGCACTGTACAGACTTATCATTGAATATGACTTGCAAAGAGGGGATGCAACAGTAAAAGGCATGATCATTGGGATGGACCCATGGGGCCTTGTCAAATGCCTGACAGAGATGCTGCTTCCTTTTGAGGTATTCACATGGGAAGTCAGCAAAGAGGCCAAGCTATCCTGTTGTTGCACATGCTACAGGAACACCTAAAGGAGGTGTTTGGTATGTGCACAGGTGTGGAAGGAAAAAGAATATGTGTATGACTTGGTGGAGAGCTTAATCCTTCACTTGTCTGCTAATGCAAGGGTGCAAAGAGACATTGAGTCCTCCAAACATTACATCTTTGCCACAATTCTTGATCCACGGTACAAACCATTACTGTCCACTTTCATTCCTTTTTCAGACTGGGATGTTAGAAAATACAAAACATGGATAGCTGAGCAAGGCAGTGAGCTAGAAATAGAATGGCAGGGAAGAAGCCCACTGCTCCAGGCCACAAGTGCTGTGGATTAGCCTTCAAATTCAGAGCCTGAGGGCAGTGCTGTTCGCTCACAGCAGCCAAAACCAACAACAAGAACACCATCAACATCAAGACCAGGAGGATCAGCCACAAAATCTGCAACTGAGTGGTTTCTACTGGCAGGGCTTAAGTTCAGTGCAGAGGTGAAGGCAAAAGAGGTCAAGCAAAGTGGAGCACCAGCAATAAACATTAAGTAAATGGTCCAGGCCTAGCTGGATGACGCAACAGAGGTCTACCTTGATCAAAACCCATTGGGGTATTGGTATGGGAAGAGGTGGCAATGGCCATTGCTCAGCAGTTTGGCAATGGGCTATCTGGCTTGCCCTGAAGTCAGTGTCTCCGCTGAGTGTGTTTTCAGAGCTGCTGGTGCCGATGTCCCAGTGAGAAGGACCAGTCTCTCTCCACAAAACCTAGAGAGATAAACCATGATCAAAATGAATTAGCACTTTATACCACCGGATTATTCCATACCTGACCACAGGAGGAAGATGAGGGAAACTCAGGTCATAGAAGTAATGTGTTAGATGACCTACTTCTAGGCAAACCACCAGAGTTTGAGGATGAGCTCTACTTTCCTGACTACTAGGCCTGGGCCAAAAACAACCATAGAACTTTCTCTATCAGTCTGTAGTCTGTCACTGATCGGCTTTCTTTCTTTGACACCCAAAAGAAAAAGATATAGCTAAGGAACGTTATGTACTTTAATATTTGTTTGTATCTGGTTGGCCAATTCATCCACACCGTCTTACTTAGACACATTTTAATGCCGGATTGGAGTTGCAACTGTGTGCAGTGAAGAAGTCCCGACCCACCCCCCAAACCCATTTCCCTCAAACCAGGCATTGGACGGAGAATGCAAACAAATGTGTGCCTGCCTCCAACCCTGGGCCATGACTATCTGTCCTTTCCCATCCTAGAGGGACTGCCCCACATGTGACATTATAATACGACTTACACTGCCAATTCTCTGCTTCATGAACAAATGGATCTGCATTCTGCAATGTACCACCACAAATCGATCACGGTGAGCACACCGGAAGGACAGGTAAATGCTGGCATGCATTGCACAGTGAGTGATTTTTGTTTGTTGTGAAGTGAACTTGTTGTGATGTGTCATCATCATGTGTGTTGAAAAGAGATGATTCATGTGGTGGCAGGCAGTGTGAGACTGGGTGTTTGTTTGTTACCCATAATGTTTTAGTGAGGATTTATAATGTTGGTGGCCTACCGACAGCTGATCAATAATTTTCTCCTGAAGGGTATTTTCTTTCCTTCCCCTTTTAGAGATAATGAGATCCCTTCACCGGGTCCACTCCACAGTCCACACTGCTTTGTTTTATTTTTTTCTGCCTTATACTCCTTAAAGAGTCAGACCCAAACAGTCCCTTAGATAATGCAAAGTTTGCAAACACAAATCTAGTCTACACAAAAAGTGACTCAATCTCTTTCTTCTTGTTGTTCAACAACAAAATTGTACTACTACAGGCCGATCTATTGCATTTTGAGTCAGGACTTGGGGCACAGTTGGTACGGAGTTGGACACCATACTCGGAGTCAGACTCAGGAGGATTAGAGATAATGGAATGACTCAGGGCGTGGGCGTGACGACTTCGAGAGCTGCCACCATAAGAAGATGGAAGTTTTCAAATTTACTGAAACCAATCGATTTGGATGATTACTTTGAACTGGCCCTAAAGTTAAACAACAGTCCTACACAAGTCTGTGTATAGGTGGTCAGTGGTGACTGACAGTGGTGCGTAGATTTTTTTACTTGATTGGGAAAATGCATGGTTGGGTCGGGGGCCTGTTGTTGAAGGTAACTGCCGGAAACATACATTTAGCCATGCTGCCTCTGAGTCTACTCGTTGCATTCCTTATGCAGTTTAACTTTTCACCTTACTGCTTCAATATCATTTTTGTTTTTCAATCTACAGGCCCTTTACCCTGTGTCATACTTGTAAAACAATATAAGATGCTCACATTTACCTTACCGAACCGCATCCACCCGGTACCCAAGATTGGAGGACACTCCAAGAGGAATGCAGATGGAACACCCAATTTGGAAATACAGTATAATTTTTCTCTTTAATCATTAGAACTGTGTGTGTTGTTTATGTTTGTTTATTTGAATCCTACAGATATTTTAATTTTATTTGCTATTTTTCAAAGCTCAGTACAACAGAACATAATGTAACTTGGGTCTCTCTGGGGGCAGACGGGCAACTTGATTTGGTTTACCTGTACTAGTACTCATCATCATGCATGCATTTCCTTTTCCTCCCATAATAGATTTATGATGGTCGGCTGCCAAGATGAATGTTGTCCTTGTGTAGTGTTTGTCTTTGTCAAACCTTTCCCTGAAATCCCCCTTCCCATCCATTCATCGAATCCCTAACTCCCTTCCCCTTGGCTGTGTGATTTATTGAGGTGTGACTACATTAAATTTATACCATTAATTGATCACACATTTGCAGGGGCGGATGTGGTGAAAGCAACACCAACTCAAGTTAGGGCAAGGATCTTCTTCTGCTTTAAGTATAGCCCACAATGGCAATATTATATATATTAGATTGCCCACACAGGCACAGTATTCAATATTTAAATTTTTTTCTGAGGGGGGACGCTATAGAGGCCACAGCAAGATGGCCACACTTTGGTGCTGCTCTGCCGGCTGGGTTCTAAACATCCGACAAAAATCCGCTTCAGACACTGGAAGCCATAAAGAAAACATCGCTAAGTGTGTGCGAAAGCTAGAGGAACCGCAAATGCCGGGTTCGGACGTCGATGCCTGAAAACCTGAGGTGGGGGAGCACTGAGGCCCAGCAGCGGTAACCAGCAAAAGTGTACTTGGCAGGGAGTGGCGGACTGCGACGCGGCTGTCTGCCCGGAATATCGACACCGGCGTTGGGCGCTCCCAGAGCAGAAGGTGAGCAAACACCGAGGCTCCAAGGCAGAGTATGGCATGCCGGAAAGTGTGTGTGCCCGCACTTAGAGAGGAGGTGAACAGGATCAATGGGCAGCGAAGGTGCAATCGAGCCCGGGGGTGGCAGTATAAGAAGAGGGCCTACTGCGGTGTACCCGCGCTTTGAGAAGCAGTGGGCGGGACTAACGGGGAGCGTAAGAAAAATAGAGCCCGTGGCGGCAGGATCAGCAGAGGGCCTACCATGGTGTGCCCGCACTTGAAATAGCAACGGACTGAAGTAACGGGCAGCGAAGGAGTAATCGAGCCCAGGGCGGCAGAATAAGCAGAGAGCCTAACGCGGAGTGAACACACGCCAGGAGGCCACGGCGTGCTACGCGGGTGAGTGCACACCGTCCCATCGTAACACGTGGAGGCCCAATATATGGAAGTGTCAGTGGGATAACTAGAAATTGAAAAAGCGGTGCAAGCATGGAAATAACTATTCGCAGTAGGGTCTCGGTGTAGAGTGCACATCTGACCAGTGGGAGAGTAACGCGCTCAGTGGAAGCAAGTGCACGGTGAACACACGGCACAAAAGAAATTGAGACATAAATACGACATAGCAACTCACGAGGGCTGCAAGCTTCGAGTTGGGTGCTTTTCGAGGGTACAACGGAAGGTAACACTAGCCAAGAAATACAAAATGTCGTGGTGAACTGGACATTGTCGGTGGAGGCAGTCAGAAGCAAGATACCGCAGCGGCACAAGGGCAAGGAAATGGGTAAGGCGGACAAAACACAGTTGCGCCTGAACACTGATACTAGGAGCAACACCAAACAATCCATGGAAGCAGGCGCAGAAGGTGAGCAGAATGAGGGGACAGTTGGGAGTAGTGATCTGGAGGCAACACTGCTGGCTATGCAGAACAGTCTGCAATCCATTGATGGTAAAATAGACTCCCTGCATCTGCGCATAGACAACATGGCAGCAAAAATGGATAAGTAGGCCACATGTGTCACAGAAGCAGAACAGAGAATCTCAAAAACCGAAGACGAGTTACAAACGGTGTGCACAAAAAGCCTGAATATGGAACATGTCCTGGTGGTCATTCAGGCAAAGAATGAAGAATTGGAGGCGCGCTCCGCCGGAAAAATCTGTGCGTAATTGGGGTGCTGGAAACTACAAACACAGGCAAAATGGAGGAATACATAGAAGACATGTTAAAGGCACTGTTTGGGACTAAAAATGTTTCAGCGTTGCTGGTAGTGGAGCAGGAACACCGAGCGCTTATGGCGCGACCCCCGCCGGGGGCACCACTGCACGCTATAAAAGCGAAATTGTTGAACTACAGAGATAGGGACACTGTATTGAGACTAGCCAGGGAGAAAGGGAAATTACGCTATCAGAACAATCAAATCTCCTTATACCCAGAATTTATGGTTGCTGTGCAGTCAGCCCGCAGAGAGTTCTTGCCCGTTATGCGCCAACTGCAAAAAGCCCAAATTATGTATGCAATGCTGTACCCGGTTAGATTAAGAATAGAACATAATGGTAAACAACATATATTTGCGACACCAAAAGCAGCTAAGGACTATGTGAAACAGATAACTGGCAATCAAAAGACCTGGAGCACCTCAGATGTCGAGGACGAGGAAGACTAATGATGGTTGTGGTCAGACGCTAAGATGAGGCACAAAGACTGAGTGCTATGCAAAAGATTTCCGAGGACTAGTTCCTGCATAGGGAATTATTGGCGGATAATTGACATGAGAAATTAATACATGGCTACTGGTGTCAGAAGACAAAGACACTTGGCAGAACCTGGCCACCTCCGACCATCTGGAGGGAGTTTGGGACGCTGGCAAACCCCCGTGAGGGAGTACCCCAGATGAGTTCAGCACGATGTGCTGCAATTGATCGTATAAGGTCTTGTATGATGCAGTTCTATGTTTGTGTACAATTGTTAATGAGGGGATGCCTTTGGCTAGTTAGGGTTGCTGAAGTGGGTGGGAGGAGGTGGGGATGTTTAGACACAGCTTACATATGCACAAGTGAAAACTACCCCGGGCTGCATACTTCGCTCAATACACAGCGCATAGTCAGGCGGCATAATGTCATGACACCGTCGGCGTATCACTGGGAGATAATATACATTTTTTGACATGGAATATACTCTGTCTGAACAACCCTCGAAAAGTTAGAATGGTGCTACAGTTACTGAACAGACACAATATCCATGTGGCTCTCTTGCAGGAGATGCATTTGTCCAAACAGAAGGAGTGCAGGGTGGGCACACGCTGGGCGAATTATCGTGTGGCTTCCTCTTACTCTACAAATTTATACGGTGTATTACTCTTAATTAAACGAGGGACCCCTTTTGCACCCATAGCAAATCACACTGATGAGTAGGGCAGAATGTTATTGGTACGAGGGAAGCTGGCAGGGAAAGACATTATACTAGTAAACACATACGCACCGAATGTAGATGACCCCGAATTTTTTAAAGAGGTATGGCGACAGATACACAATATAGCGCAAACACACGATACTAATTGGCAGGGCAAGCAAGCAGCTAAGGTAATACGGGGTGGGATGGTCGACTATGGCCTGGTGGATGCCTGGAGACTGAGATGACCTCTGGGGCGGGAAGGCACATTTGTTTCATCTGTACACGGCACCTGATCCAGATTGGACTATTGGCTCGTCCCTACAGAGGTGTGTCAGTGGATATCCGATGTACTGCACCTCCCCAAGACATTATCAGACCATGCACCTGTTTTGCTAAGACTGAAGGTTTTAAGGGTAGCCCCCAGGCCTTTCACATGTCGGTTCCGTCCGGCGACCCTGTTGGATGCGGTTGCCAAGGAAGAAATACGAGAGGCAATAGAGGAATACTTCAAAGTAAATGAGGAATCAGTAGAAAGTAGCGGTTCTCTATGGTAGGCCTTTAAACCAACACTAAGGGGGAAATGTATAAGCTCCCAAGCTGGAGTATTAAAAAGTATAAGAACCCAACTTGCTAATACAGAGAAAACTCTACACTCCCTTGAAAGGGAATATGAACAACAACCCACAGGGTCCAAGTTAGCTTCAATTAGAGAACACTTGACACGTTTTGAGACATTGGCGGAACAGGAACTGAAGTACCTCTCCAAGCGACATTTGGCCCGGATATATGGGGAAGGAGGGAGACCTGGACATAGCCTCGCTCAAAGACTAAAGCTGCAGAAAACTGCAGAGTCGATCACTCAGCTATTAGACAAAGAAGGGAATGGGCACTGCACGAATTCCGAAATACTGCAGCTATTTAAAAATGTCTATGCTTACTAATATGCCATCAGAGATACGACTACAGTGGCAGAACTGTGCTGTTATCTAGATGACGTGGCTCTGGTATGGTCGTCACAGGGACAGAAAGAGTATTTGGTGCAACCAATAACAGTGGAAGATGTAAAGTCCGCAATACAGGCATTGGCAAACGGTAGGGCGCCAGGAGTGGACGGGTTTACTGGTGAACTTTACAAAGAATATGCCGAGTTACTTGCCCCACACCTTCATGCTGTCTATGAGGAGGCATATGGCAGGGGCATATTGCTGCCGTCACTCAGGGAAGCACTCATTATTACACTGCTAAAGCCAGACAAGCCGCAGGAAAAGTGTGAGTCGTATAGGCCACTGTCCTTGATCAATATAGATGCTAAAATACTAGCTAAGGTGATAGCAATGAGATTACAGCCGCTGATACCAAAGATGGTGCTACCGGACCAATCAGGATTTATAACTGCTAGATCTACCGCACATAACTTACACACCCTATTTGCGTTGCTACATTACCTTGAACCCAATACGCAGGCAGAGGCGGTGTTATTGGATACTACTAAAGCATTCGATTCGATTGCATGGCCGTATATGTTCACAGTGCTTGCCCATATGGGAATGCCTGAAGCCTTTCTCAAATGGATCAGGATACTATATGAAGCCCCAGAAGAAAGGGTGCAAGTTAATGGGCACACGTCAGACTCTTTTAGAATTTATAGAGAGACCAGGTAGGGTTGCCCTCTGTCTCCATTACTATTTACACTCGCAATGGAGCCACTGGCTTGCAAAATAAGACAGAAACACGCGGGGCGGCGCTAAACTTCCAACTACGCCCATTGATCATTTCTCTATATGCAGATGATATGATGCTATATGTCAGAGAGCCGGAGACCCACTTAGGGCCTATAATTCATGAATACGTACAATTTGACTACCATTCTGGATTAAGCATAAACTGGGCAAAGTCAGTGATTTTCCCTATTACGATGGAGACGAAACCCTGCGCTGTAGACTTTCTGCTGGAATGGGCGACTGACTCGATCAAATACCTTGGGGTGTGGATACATAGGGATCGGAGGTGTTGTTCTGTGAAAACTACGGTAGAGCGATGTCCAGATTAGAGGACCAAGTGATGAGCTGGATCTCACTTCCACTGCCCAAGGCATATAGGATAGCTGTTATTAAAATGATAATATTGCCGCAATTCCTATATCTCTTTACAAATGTGCCCTTAGTATTGACAGAGGTATTCTTCAAACAGCTGAGAACTCTCTTAATAACATTGATGTGGGCAGGCAAAAAAACGAGAATAGGCTGGGAAGTATTAGTTCGCCCATACGCAGATGGAGGCTTCGGCGCACCAGACCTAAAGCTATATTATCTATGTGTGCAGGCGCAATTCGCGCATTTCTGGTACATGACACACAAATTTATACCACATGTGGCAATTAAACATGACACCGCAGCCCCATTACCGCTTAGGGCTGTGCTTCCACACAAGCACACCCCCATCCCCGCTCGGACATTAACACTGTGTATACTACGTGGAAGGCATGGCAGACACTCACTAAAAGAGTAGGACAGGACGTCATGTATGCCCTGGAGATGCCTCTCTTACACCACCCAGATATATCAGTAACAAAGGAAGAGAAATCACTTAAGATGCTACAAGTGGCTGGGCTGATTACAGTGGGTGATCTATATAAAAATTGGACTTTTTTAACACTAGCTGGGGCACAAACAATGAACTCGCCACTTTTTAGGTTTCTGTTTTATAGGCTGAGGGCGGCAGTGCGGTCACACAGTCCATGTTTCCCCGATGAGCCTCCCACATTTATGACACTCCAGACACTGTTAGCTAGTACTACAAGAAAACACCTCGTGACTAAACTACACAATTTGGCACAAATGGAAGAAAATCCGGGCGGGGGGATCTCAATGGAGAAATGGAATGCAGTATTAGATAAGCCAATGGAAGAGGCAGAATGGAAGAGATGCTGTGCACAATTGAGTATGTTAACGTCAAATTGTAACCTACGGATTATTCAGTTTAAATATTTGCATCAAATGTATTACACACCTCAGCAATTGTATAAATATGGTCTAAAGAGCAACTCAAATTGTCCTCGCTAAAGCGAGGAGGGAGATGATTTTATTCACCTAGCTTGGAAATGTCCGAAAGTAAATAATTTCTGGATACAAGTTACGGATGTACTAACTGTAATGATCAGTTCAAGAATGGAGTGTATGCCGGAGGTGTGTCTACTGGGGTTACTGGATGATTTCCGATCCCTTACAAAGAAGCTGATACTTGTGTGCCTAGTGGTTGCAAAACATAGGGTGGCACTGCATTATGGGAGCAAGATTAGTCCCACGAAAGCAGCATGGCTTAAAGATGTAGCATATTGCAAGACACAATTAGAAATATATGCGGAGGAACAACCAATGGCATCGAGGCCAAAAGACTACTGGGGTCCATTGTTAACATATCTGCATTCCAATGTGGGAAACGGAGGATAGGTGGGTTCGGAGGATTTATAGATGACAGTAGAGTCAATGTGTGAGGAACTGTCTGTTTACTGTATGTACTGTGCCCTAAGATGGCGGATATATCAAAATTGCTGACAACTGCTGGGGGCAGATGTAAAATTGAACTGGCTATGCAATGTGATATGTAATGCTGTGTCAGTTAAAGAGTCATTGACGAGTTATGTGTTCGTATGTAAAGCTGTAAAGTTGCAAAAATGAATAAAAAAAAAAATAAGTTCTGAGGATCATAATTCAAAATTCCCAGCATCATCATCATTCCAGCACTAAAGGTTACACTTGTCCACTTCATAGCTCGAGTCAACTTTATTTTGTAACTTTTACTAGCTCACCATTCTGATTATTTTACTTTTGCATTGCTCATCATATTTTCTTGTTTGGCTCTCTTCTTCTTGTGTACTAGTAGTACTCTAGTCTCCCTCTGGTGACTGTCTCATTTTTCTTTAAAGCTTGCATATAAAACAGCAATAACTCAGTTTTTATTTCAATTTAATTAGTTCCCTGCGATGAATATTCCTCATCCTACAGTTTGAGTTCAGCTAGGAGGGAGTAGAACCTCGCTTCTGGATCTGTAGCTTTCAATAGTATTTGACTAGAGCGCTAGCATTCTGCTACTGTCTACTACCACCACCATGGCAAACCTTGAAGCCATTGCTTCACCTAATCACAGGTAAGAGAAGAACTGTGGGGGATTCATTGTTGAGCTGCAATAATCTTTACAATGGAAATTCATACACCAACACCCCCTCCTTAGGGGCTAATATAGTTGCAGACTGCAGAGACTAGGAGGAGAAAGTAGTAAGACAAGTGAGGGTACCACATAACTATTTGCTGGTGTGTTACACTTTCAGCAGATTTTAAAAACTGGCTGAGGGCCTGCAGCAAAGGAAGCAGTGTGAAGTAAGAGAGTTGCCCCACCAAAGAAGATTTAAGTCATATGTACAACTATAAAAAATGTACCTCCCTAACAAATATAAACTAGAAAACCCCCAACACCTGTCCCACCCCTCTCCCTAACCCCAACCAATGCCCAAAGTAAAGAAAGTCCAAAAACCTTATTGTCCATAAATCAATGTCCATAAATAAGTAAGCGAAAACCCCCCACATTGCCCCAACTCCACATTCCCACCGTCTCCCCAATAAGCCCTACCCACCATAAAAAAGATTTAAAAAAGGGCAAGAGAGGCCTAGCATTGGGCCAGGAGCTTCCTCTGCAACTGGCCAAAAGACTCTTCTATCCTGGCTTCCAGGCGCGCCATCCTTTGGAGCATACAGCACTAAAAGGCTCTATAGAGTCTATAGGGGGGAGCAGCAGTGGTTAAATGGCAACGGGCAGGTGTCTGACAACAGTGTTGTACTACCGGAGGCACTGGGGCCTGGGAAATTGGAGGCTGCAGCTGATGCTGCCTCCTCCTCCTCCTCCTCCTCGGCCACCAGCCGCTGGCATTTGTCCCTGATGGCCTCCAGCTTCCTTTGCCGGATCCTGGCTGCTACCTCCTGCCAGTTGAGTTGTGAGGATGATGGCTTGGCAGGACAGCTATATCAAAAAAGAAAAAAGACAAAGTGTAGCCAATACTCTTAGCAAAACAGTAACCCATAAAATTATATAGTGGCACAGCAGCACTAGCAATACAGAATATTTGCTGGTATCCTCGATTCCTCATCCCATTTGATTTTGATGTGATTAGAGTTTCAGGCGTTAAGCACTCTGGAGTATACAAGTATTCTTCTTCTCTCTCTTGTTTAGCTAAATTAATGTAGGCATGCCAGCTCAGCTTGCACTTTAGACAGACATACTTGTGTCACTTTACTTTGCTACTGTCTGCAGGTGGGGCATCTGTACTATGCAGTTATCTCTTTTCCTATCATGGCCATGCTCTGTTAAGAGCCTCAATTTCACCCTGACTACAACAAGGCAGATGAATCGTTACTAATATATGAATTATATACGTCACACGAGGTACTACTATTGTAACCATGCAGCCAGTAGGCCACCCATGGCTGTCATTGGCAAAATGCCATGGGTAGGAACTCGGAGGGAGGTGATTGAGGATGATGGTTGGGTGCATAATATATGTTGTGTTTGAAAACTACTGTGAGTCAAGGAAGTAGTCTGAAATATAACCTCAAACCTTTGAATCAAAAACCTTGATAAAAAACATTTCTTGTTTACTCTTCTTCCCAGGGATTTTTCCATTTATCATTGCATTGTTCTTCTAGTATTTATATTGTTCACCCTTGGCTTTCCTAATCAGTCACCGTTTAAGTTTTACATTCTTTTCATCCAGTCTTCACCTATGAATACCATCCATCCATCCAAACATGGCTCTCATTCTCCAAAAACCTTTCACCAGCATACATTTGTGATTTAACCACTCATGTGTCCTTGCTTTTACCAATCAAAACCCCTGGAGGATTTCTTTCACCCATATACTTTCACACACCAAGGCAGGCATCCTTTCAACTTTCATCCATCCTTCACCCACCCATGCAGCCTATCAGCCACCTATATGCATCCTTTCACCCACGCATCCTTCTCTGCCAGTCATATTACATTTCACCCGTCCTTCCTCCTTCCATCCTTCATTCCCTTTTCCATCAACCCATCAAGGGCTGACTCTTCATGAAACTTTCTCTGCTGAGTTGACAATAGAAGAGACCATTAGATACTCACATCTGCTGTATATGCTAAGTAAAGAGGGGTGTATTCAACTGTTCACAAGTCTCAGAAGTACCGTGTACACCCTTGAAGCGAGTATATCAATTGTCAATAAGCAAGCAATATGACTTACCACTGCCCGCCACTGCCACTGGGTCACCCCATGCAGCAGTGGCATCTGCTCCCTGGATGGCGCTGCATCCCTGCTGGTCCCCGGCACTGGTGGTCGGTGTGGCTAGAAAAACATTGCACATTTTTTCATGCCATATACGCGTCCCCATTATTTATTTATTTTTGCAGCAAAATTGAATATACATACACCACACACATCACTACAATTCGGATACAGGCAGTATTTTATATCAAACAATATCCGGTTGGGCATTTTGTTGGAGGCAATTTTTAAAAAGCCTCTCAAAAGGACAACCTGTAAAGGACTGGATTGAGTGGAGCTGTTGGTGAATCTGAGTTTTTGAAAAGAAATAAGAGTGGCCAACTGGGCGGACATAAGGTCTTCTTGGTTGGCAAATGCAATGGGGCCGTCCTCCTCCTCCCCATCCTGTTTCTTCCAGGTATGGTGCACGGTAATCAGTTCACCATCAACTGCTGCTAATAATAATTGACCTATATAAGAAGAAGACACAACTTTGGGGTGTCCAACAGGACCACTCTCTCGTTTTACTGATTGAGCATGAGGAAGTAAAAGAAAGCCTTCTCATCTCAACAAACATGCAGAGAATACTTTGCTTGAGTATTAGTACTAGTACTAGTAGTAGTAAGTGACCATGACCAATGGGTTCTCTGAGTCTTACAGTACCACCACTAGGCAGTCCACAAAATATATAAGAGGAGAGGAAATCTGACTGAAAAACCAGAAGAAAGGAAGCTACAGAGATAGTTTGAGGTAAAATACAGGCACTAGAAATATAAAATAACTTAGTAAATCGGATAATGCAGGGACAACAAGATTTTAGAAATTGATAGATCGAAGAGGATTTAGAAAAAAATAAAATTAGGAAACAGGTAGAAAATTGTTCAAAATAAGGAGCAGTAAAAGTTAGGCAAATATATATTAATATTTACAACAGGAGGACTTACTGGGGCCAGCAGAGCCATCGGCCGACAAGCACTCTTCCTGGGAGGCATCTCCAGCCCCTGCACCCGCCTCTGTCAACCTCTTCCCCCTGGATGCTGATGTAAGACATAATTAAAGAGACAAAAAATAATTGATGGTAAATAAATAATCTCTCCAAAAAGATTTTTTGATAGGAAACGGCAATTGCAGTAACAATGAACTTTCCTAAATCAGATCGACTAGTAGTAACCTAGTATCATGGACCGTCCTATCTATTTATTCCACATTTCCTAAACCTACCTAGCCCGCCTATTCTAATAATACTAATAAATTGCAACAAATGATTTTTGCTCCTAAGTTCCAATCTCATTCGCAATCATTCTCAACCCTGTTTGATGGGCCAATTCACTAAGTCTGCATTTTGTCTTTAAAGGCATAGATGGAAGCATGCATTCACCAAAATGGTCAATTGCTTGTCACTGCACGAGCTGCAAAAAAGGTTCTAAGAGTTGATGTGAGAGGATGCCCTCCGCTAAATTACCAATACTAACTACCAGTATCTTAGTGACACGACAAAGGGAAGGCATCCCTCTCTAGTCTGCATTACTTAAGTTCTTACATAATTAGCCCAAGCGAGCACAAAGTCGCAAACAAGTACGATTAGGTAGCGCTGAGCACCTGTCTAGAATAACGATAACCGTATATAAGATTTGTAAACATAACTTACCTACATGTGAGAAGCATGCTTGATATTTGGGAAAAAATATAACATAGAACACACAAGTAATAATAATATGAATAATTAGCTACTCACCAAGCCCTACAACCTAGCAGGTCCTGCTCTCGGTCCAGGATGTCGGGCCACCGTGCGTCAGCTGATTGGGGGTGCGCTGGACCCTGGAGCAGCGATACATTGCCCAGCGCACCCTTGCCCAGCGATGCGGGTGCCCCTGAAACCCGAGCCCGTACCCGGACCCAGGCCTACTGCCTGCTGTCAGGCTAGAGGGGATGTGGCACTGTACACAAAAAATAAGCGCTGCCACCACCACCTCTGAAAACAAGGCCCTGGGCTGCACCCCTGCTGGGTGCCACCTTCCGCAAGAATGGCCGATTTTGGTTGCTACATTTTTTGGGGCATGCTTCTCTGCCATGATACTGAGGGGGGCTGGAAAATAAAATGTAGAAAGTATTAAAAAAAATCAGGAAGGAAGTAGAAAAAAACTAAAAATATACACTTAGTAAGACAGAGGGAAAGATAATAAATAAAAAAGATCAGAAAAAATGTTTTGGAAACAAGGATTGAAAGGATTAGGAAGGATTTAAAAAGTAGGCCCCAGCACCATAACAGAGAGAAAAAAGGTGGTCGTGCCCATGCGACCCCCAAACACGCAATCCATATTGACATACGGCAGTAACGTCATGGGAATGAGCAGGACAAGCAATTCTGCCCGCTCGCGAAACACTGCATAGCGTGTTGGAGTTTTTTTCGCGGAGGTCAGTGTAGCAAGGTTACGCGAACTGCGCCCAGGCTTAGTTAATCGCCTAAAATTATGAAAGTATCAAAAAACATAATGATGTGTGGAAACAGATTATAAGGAATTATTTCAATAGAGAAAAAATAAATGAATCTCTATTCATGGGTAACGTAATCCCAAACTGCAAATGTTCACATAATTCTAAACTCAGGAGCCAACTCCAAAAACAGGGTATCAAATGTTGTTTATCCCACAACAAACATTTTTTTTTTCAAACATACAATATCACATTGCATTAATTATATCTGTTACGAACAACTTTTTCTTTCAAACCCTATCATTTTTACATATTGGTTGCTGCAGAAAACACTAGCCCAAAAGCAATCCACATTAAAGGTAGTCCGATACACACTACAGGGAAAAGCAAGGGTGTGTATCCAAATTTGTTTATATGCCATAATGATCAGTCAGACTCATCCATTTCTGTAGAGTCAAAGCGTGTCGGCCCAGTGATTCGGCCTCATCAGGACAAGGGTAGAAGAAAAAGCACCTACAAAATATATAGTATAATACACTTTGTAAGTATCATCCGGAGATGTCATCATCCTTGTTCAAAATTACAGGTTAATGTTTCATGCGTCTAGTGCAATTGTTTGCACTCTCAACTCTCTAGAAGAAAGTTATCACATGCAGAACCTCAAGACTTCATTATATTAATACCTTACAGTCTTTTACTGTGTAGGGTCCGATCACTCATACACAGAAACACCAAACAAAACGTGTTACAACAACCCTTAACATCACATGAGAAGACACCACAAAAGTTCCTTATCCACACAGCAATTAGTGCGCGTCACTTCAATAATCTGACTAGTGAAAAAAAAAGCAAACAGTGCTCTCTATGATACGAAACCAATATCTAAAATCTAAAAAGTGCCAAGTGATTATGTGACACCAGTGTCCATGAAAAAGTAAACTAGGATCACAGTGTTCAAAGTAGCAGTTAAACTTACACCGCTCGTTAACTACTGTAGGCGACCAAAAGGATTTCTCAATCGTGGTGAGGCACCGTCACACATTTGTATTATGACTTCAGAAGACTGGAGTCAAGAGGAGCCACAGGTCTACCTCTGGAAAAAGGGACTCCGTCTAACAGCGGGTTATCACTACTGCAACCTTCGTATACATATCTTTATAAAAAATTAAACATGTTGTCAACTGCAAAGTCATAGTACCAGCCCACTGGTGGCCGGGCTGTTCCAAAATTATTTGTCAAAATCCACCAGAATTAGCACAAAAATGTTTACATTGAACGTCCTATTCACTCGGTGTGCCTTGCTCCATGCGATTTCTGCAAAGCACAGTCTTTGCCACAGGCAATAGCTCAGGGCGGGAGAAGGAAAGCATCCAGTGCGGAACCGTACTGCAGAGTGAATCCCGAAACAGAAGTGCCTGCACGATCACTTGAGGAAAAGCACTGTGGCTTTTCCCTTCTTAAAGCAAACGCGTTCACCAATTTTAAGTGTATGCTTGTTCGTGCGGCTAATGACTATAAACTAGTGCCCACAAAAACTCATCATCTTAAGTGTGTAAAACACCCTTCACCAAACTGAAAAATAATATAATCAATAAAAAAATTATAAATAGAGAGTATGAGGAGGACCTTCTTTCAATCCACAGTAAGCTGAAACATGGAAAACAAGTATGTACATAATATCCATCACTTCTAGGCTTGCATTATCTTTACAAACATGATGGAGTGTTTTTGAAAAAGGCTTTTGCTGAAACGCGTCAGTGCGTTTATTTTGGAAAATAAACGTAATTATATCTCGCACCTGGTGTTCGTGCTGTTTCTCTGGTCGTTTGATCATATATATATATATATATAAATTCACTGAAAAAACCATAGGTTTCAGGGGCGTTATAGTTAGTTGGACATTTCACTCGTACAAAACCATAGAAATTCCCCCGTTATAGTTAGTTCAGCTAACTATAACTCGCGCTCCCGCAATGCACTGCTGATGACATCACATATTACATCACTCATGACATGGTCAGTGACATCACTCATGACATCACTGATGACATCTCAAATGACATCACTGATGACATCACTGATGACATCATCCTTGTGATAGAGTGGCAGACCTCCTCTCACCCTAATATAACCTTTGATACACACACTCAAAAATACAAACTAACATTTTCAAAACAATGGACATACCAATACCAGTTACAACACACCTATTCAGTAATTCCAAGATCTACACACACATCCACTCATTCACCAACAGTCCCTATACAGTCACTCATACATGTACTCACTCATCATATGTACTCATACACCTATACATCCTGTTACACACCGCCACTCATCCATAGAATTACTCACACACATAGTCACACATGCAAACAAAGTATCAAACATCCATTTACTTGCATATACAGTTATACACACACTACCACACTTACTTCTACAGAAACTTACACATACTTACTCTCTTAAACAATCACTTATAGAAACACCTACTTATTTGTACAGGAACTCTTCCAATCTCTCACTCTCACATATACTCACTTATATACACCAATACTCACATATACTAGTTTAAAACATATGTAGTTACTCATAAAGACACTATTGAGACAGTCATTCACTCACTAACACACCCATACACATACTCATCCACCTATACAGTCCTGCACACATGCTGTCTTCAACACATACAAACAGTGAGTCACTCATTCATGCATCTATGCACTAAGTAATACCCCCACCGAACCATACAGACACTCAGACACTCATACTGATACTCAAAAAAAAACTAATAACCCATATAGACACTCATGTAGCTACTCACCAACCCATGCAGCCACTTATACACAAAGTGAGAGACTGATACAGATATTTTCATATTTAAACATTACTCACTAACCCATGTATTCACTAAGATACACTTAGTCAGTTATACAATCAATTTTACAAAACAAAATCATCCATTTAGACACTTATATACCCATTTATTCTTCCATCGACCTTGAGATATACATATATAAAACATATTTAATTTTCAGAAAAACACACATTCACTGGATGATGTCATCAGTGATGTCATCAGTGATATCATTTGAGATGTCATCAGTGATGTCATGAGTGATGTCACTGACCATGTCATGAGTGATGTAATATGTGACGTCATCAGCAGTGCATTGCGGGCGCGCGAGTTATAGTTAGCTGAACTAACTATAACGGGGGAATTTCTATGGTTTTGTACGAGTGAAATGTCCAACTAACTATAACGCCCCTGAAACCTATGTTTTTTCAGTGAATTTCTAAGGTTTTTTAAATGCTAATTTCTAACTATAACGTGCCTGAAACCTATGGTTTTTTCAGTGAATTTCTATGGTTTTTTAAATGCTAATTTCTAACTATAATGTGCCTGAAACCTATGTTTTTTTCAGTGAATATATATATATTTATTATACTATGTATACATGTGAAAATGTCTCGGTCCCCTGTTTGCCTCAGTGACACGGAAAAAATGGGTGGAACTGACGTCAGCACGCCGACGAGGTTCTCTTATGGCTCCGATGACGTCATACGGTGTTGCGAGCGGAGACGTGCTATTATGACGTCCTCGTTGACGTGGGAGAGCTAGGAAAGAATTTCCGTGGAATGCTGGTGCAGGGGATATTCACCTAAGTGTTCAGGCTAGTCCTTTGGGAGCAACTGTTTATGTTCCCACTCCAGAAACCAAAACCAGTGATCCGAGGGCAGAGGCCCTGCAGATGGCACACGAGGTGGGGTGCCCAGTCGTGTGCACCGGTGGGGCAGCGAAGTGACAAGCACCACAACCCACAAAAAAGGTAACGAGGGCATGGAATAACACAGGATCTTCTCTTTGTATCTGGCAGGAACAACGAAGTTAAAATGCCCTAGTACCAAAATGAATTAGTGCTACAACGGTCTTCAAGAGGACCTGCGATGCCGCTTCTGCCTCCCGTACCCTGGAGGTGGCACATGGGTCACGCGGTACGGTCATACTGCGGTGGGACGCACACTCATTGACCTCTCATGGCACTGCTCCACACTTCAGGGAGGACGCTTTCCATTAGCTATGTTTTCTGATGACATGTCGCGCCGGCCCCGTCCAACAACAGAACTCCTTTAGATCCAAACAGACTCTTCCACTCTCTCACCGGAAGTGAAACCAGGCCACTCGGACACTTTCACAATACAACAGCCGGGAATGCACTTTTCGGTAAAAAAACACATTCCTTCCTCCTAATTAATCAAATAAACGTCTCACTGAAGAACAGGGGCCAGCTTCGATCGGTAAACAGCCGTTACAACAACTTTTTACTTTGCGATACCATTACAACGCATGCATTACCACGCATGCGTTGTACATCACGAAAGTCATTACTACGCATTTTTAGAACACATGGTCATTTACCACGCATGCCTTTACAACAAATTTTGTTGTAAAGGTATGTATGGTAAATGACCATGCGTTCTAAAAAACATGTAGACGATCCATGTCGTTGTAAGGAAACAGAGGCTGTTCCGTTTCCTCACAACGACGTGCACCGCCCCTCAGAGACGACGTGAAGCAGGAACCACGAGGAGAGAGGAACCACGAGGAGTGAGAGGTAAGGGGGATTGGGCATGGGGTGGGGGTTTCTTTTCTAGGGTTTAGGGTAGTGCACTGGTGTTTGGGTGGTGTAGGGGGTCGTGCTGGGGGTAGCGTTTTAGGGTTTAGGGTAGTGCAGTGGTGTTTGGGTAGTGTAGGGGGTCGTGCTGGGGGTAGTGTTTTAGGGTTTAGGGTAGTGCAGTATTGTAGGGGGTCGTGCTGGGGGTAGTGTTTTAGGCTTTAGGGTAGTGCAGTGGTGTATGGGTAGTGTAGGGGGTCGTGCTGGGTTAGTGTTTTAGGGTTTAGGGTAGTGCAGTGGTGTTTGTGTAGTGTAGGGGGTCATGCTGGGGGTAGTGTTTTATGGTTTAGGGTAGTGCAGTGGTGTTTGTGTAGTGTAGGGGGTCGTGCTGGGGGTAGTGTTTTAGGGTTTAGGGTAGTGCAGTGGTGTTTGTGTAGTGTAGGGGGTAGTGCTGGGGGTAGTGTTTTAGGGTTTATGTTAGTGCAGTGGTGTTTGGGTAGTGTAGGGGGTAGTGCTGGGGTAGTGTTTTAGGGTTTAGGGTAGTGCAGTGGTGTTTGTGTAGTGTAGGGGGTAGTGCTGGGGGTAGTGTTTTAAGGTTTAGGGTAGTACAGTGGTGTTTGGGTAGTGTAGGGGTTCATGCTGGGGGTAGTGTTTTAGGGTTTAGGGTATGGCAATGGTGTTTGGGTAGTGTAGGGGGTCGTGCTGGGGGTCGATTTAGGGTTTAGGGTAGTGCAGTGGTGTTTGTGTTGTGAGGGGGTCGTGCTGGGGGTAGTGTTTTAGGGTTTAGAGTAATGCTGTGGTGTTTGTATAGTGTAGGGGGTTTAGGGTAGTGCAGTGGTGTTTGTGTAGTGTAGGGGGTCATGCTGGGGGTTGTGTTTTAGGGTTTAGGGTAGGGCAGTGGTGTTTGTGTAGTGTAGGGGTCATGCTGTGGGTAGTGTTTTAGGGTAGTGCAGTTGTGTTTGTGTAGTGTACGGGGTCGTGTTTTAGGGTATAGGGTAGTGCATTGGTGTTTGGGTAGTGTAGGGGGTCATGCTGGGGTTAGTGTTTTAGGGTTTAGGGTAGTGCAGTGGTGTTTGGGTAGTGTAGGGGGTCGTGCTGGGGCTAGTGTTTTAGGGTTTAGGGTAGTGCAGTGGTGTTTGTGTAGTGTGAGAGGTCATGCTGGGGGTAGATTTAGGGTTTAGTGTAGTGCAGTGGTGTTTAGGTAGTGTAGGGAGTCGTGCTGGGGGTAGTGTTTTAGGGTTTAGGGTAGTCCAGTGGTGTTTGTGTAGTGTAGGGAGTCTTGCTGGGGGTAGTGTTTTAGGGTTTAGGGTAGTGCAGTGGTGTTTGGGTAGTGTAGGGGGTCGTGCTGGGGTAGTGTTTTAGGGTTTAGGGTAGTGCAGTGGTGTTTGTGTAGTGTAGGGGGTCATGCTGGGGGTAGTGTTTTAGGGTTTAGGGTAGTGCAATGGTGTTTGTGTAGTGTAGGGGTAGTGTTTTAGGGTTTAGGGTAGTGCAGTGGTGTTTGTGTACTGTAGGGGGTCGTGCTGGGTTCTAGTGTTTTAGGGTTTAGGGTAGTGCAGTGGTATTTGTGTAGTGTAGGGGGTAGATTTAGGGTTTAGGGTAGTGCAGTGGTGTTTGGGTAGTGTAGGGGTTGTGCTGGGGATAGTGTTTTTGAGTTTAGGGTAGTGCAGTTATGTTTGGGTAGTGAAGGGGGTCGTGCTGGGGGTAGTGTTTTAGGGTTTAGGGTAGTGTAGTGGTGTTTGGGTAGTGTAGGGGTCAACCAACATGAATTTGTCCTTGTGTGATGTAACCAATGCTCATGTAAAGCACTCCAATACCTGACCAGTCTGCACTATATAAAACTGCAAAAAAATAAAAAGTGTTTTGCACACTTCTGTCATTGGGCTATACGTGGGCTACCTCTGGGTGATATTTGTGCTACATTTGGGCTCTTTTTTCTCTGGTGGCCATCTTGGAAGACTTATTTGTTATGAAGTTTCCTAATTTCCTCATTTACTATAGTCTCCTCATAGGAAATGCTTTCAGTTTTTTACTTTGATTCCATCAAGAAGGCATTCAGATGTGTCACACATTTGCCACAAATTCAGAATGTTAGCACTCTAGTTGTTCATTAGATCACTGTAGTAAAGCTACTGCTCATCAAGGAGTTAACTGGAAGTCTACTGCTGGTATTGAAAGTGATTGTTTCAGTCTGCATGTCAGAATTTTCTAATGAAATAGAAGAGGATTTGAGATCTCACTTAAAACATGCACTAAATTTTCTTTTTGCAGCACTAACCATAATTTCTATGGCAAAATGAACCCCCTCATTTTGTTCCTTTTTAAATTAAATGTTTTAAGTGTTACCAGTTTATTCCAATCAAGATGGCTTCAGGTGTGCCATACTTTTGTCATAAGTAAGGCTGTTAGCACTCTAGTTGTTCTTTAGAACACTCTGGAAAGCTGCAGTAGAACACAAAGGCATCAACTGACAGGCTGCTCCTGTTGAAATATAACAGGAAGATATTTGAGATCTCACTTAAAACATGTCCTAATTTTTCTTTCTACAGCACTAACCATAATTTCTATGGCAAAATGAACCCCCTCATTTTGTTCCTTTTTAAATTAAATGTTTTAAGTGTTACCAGTTTATTCCAATCAAGATGGCTTCAGGTGTGCCATACTTTTGTCATAAGTAAGACTGTTAGCGCTCTAGTTGTTCTTTAGAATACTCTGGGAAGCTGCAGTAGAACACAAAGGCATCAACTGACAGGCTGCTCCTGTTGAAATATAACAGGAAGATATTTGAGATCACACTTGAAACATGTCGTAATTTTTCTTTCTACAGCACTAACCATAATTTCTATGACAAAATGAACCCCATCATTTTGTTCCTTTTTAAATTAAATGTTTTAAGTGTTACCAGTTTATTCCAATCAAGATGGCTTCAGGTGTGCCATACTTTTGTCATAAGTAAGACTGTTAGCGCTCTAGTTGTTCTTTAGAACACTCTGGGAAGCTGCAGTAGAACACAAAGGAATCAACTGACAGTCTCTGCCCTTGTTGGATGTACATGTTTTACTGAGAATGTCAGACTTCATTCTCACATGACTGAGAAAGATAATGTGAATTTACAGAAAATATGCTCTCATTTTAGCTTCTGGAGCACCTTCCAAAACTGTATGGGACAAGCATGTGAAAATAGTTTTCTCTCAAACATGATTCATGATATCCCAGCAGAAGGTTTTTCACAGGGTAAAATCACCTTAGAACACACCACAATTCCTGAAATTAGTATGGTACCATCAACAAATGAATTCTAATGTAACTAAAGTCTGTTATCACCCTTTATAGTTCTCCTTTTGGTAACCCTCAAAATCTTCGATTCACAACAATGCATTTCAATGGGGTGCTATCATTTATATTGGTCCCAAGATGGCTGCCAGCAATTCCAGGATGAAGTGCTGACAGCCAATCAGATCTCACGATGACATGTGTGGTTAGGCTCCACCCAGATATATATGTGTTTTTAGTTTTGATTTTCTCAGCAACTACTGAACAGATTTATACCATTTAACAAAAAGGGTTCTTTCTGAACCAAGAACTACTTCTTTGCCAAATTTGGTGTAATTCCGTTCAGCAGTTCGGGCTGTAGCCTTGCATAAAGTTTCCTATGGGAAATTGATTTTTTGACTCTTATTTTTTTAATTTCTCCGCAACTACTGAACAGATTTACACCATTTAACAAAAAGGGTTCTTTCTGAACCAAGAACTACCTCTTTGCCAAATTTTGTGTAATTCCGTTCAGCAGTTCGGGCTGTAGCCGTGGCTAAAGTTTCCTATGGGATAATGAATGGGGAAAACACGTTTTGGTACCCCCCTTTTTTCTCGGCCCCCGCTTGACGAATCACCCCGAAACTTTCAGGGTAGGAGCGGACCGGAGCGGGCCATAAAGTTTGAAAACTTCGCGAAGATTTGTCAACCGACGCAAGAGTTATTTCAAATAGAATGTTGCGGATTTCCTATGGAAAATAGGTCCTAACTATAACTATCTACTGGCGACCGCCAGTAGATTTATATATATATATATATATATATATATATATATATATATATATATATATATATATATATATATATATATATAAATATATCGCGTACCACTCCACTTTCCATTACAGATCGCCGCCAGAGATAGGAGCACGGACACCAGATGAGTGCAAAAGTTTCTTTTTTATTTTCCTTTCAGCAGCAAAATTGCCATTACGCGTTTCAGCCCCGGAGGGCCTTGATCACATGACGCGCATTCCAGCTTCACTACCTCTTTTCTACCATTTTTTTCGTTTTTCTTAAAGTGACAAGTGCAATAACTTTAGCAGTTTGTAAACATAAAAGATAGACTGTTCCTTTGACATTCATCTTGCTTAATAGTGACCATGCCAGTAAATACATAATCACATTAGTTTTGGATGTCTGTGTCAGCCTCACAATTTCAGAGTACATGTTGCGGCGGTGGCATGCACGACATCTTTCATTTTGGGTTTTCACGACCGTTATTTCACTAGAAAGAGTCAACAGCTTTTTGTCTTCAGTGAGGCGTACAAAAACACATAAATAACTGAAAAATACATATACCCTAATAAGAACAGAGGCTTACAAGTTCATTAACGATTAAAAATGCTGTAATTCTCAAAATGTGGAATGCAAATATGGACATACAATTTGTTGCAGACAACCCCATTGCTGTTGCTCATTATGTAACTTCCTACATTACAAAATCAGAGAAGACTAAAATGAAAGAGATGTGGCAGGAGATTTTGTTGCAGGGATTCTGGCGAAATCACAGAACTATGCTTGGGACCATAGACCCTTAGTAGGAAGGGACTGAGTGAGTTATCTTACCACCTTAGTACCCATGAGCCTGGGACCAACTAGCTATAGTGTCTCACTTTCCCTCCTACTCACTCAGAAAGAACAAGTGATTAGACACCCTAGAACACAACACTCCTGACCATCTCAGGAAGCTCTCACACTCGTACTTGTCCACAATAAGATCTGACAGAGACACAAGAAAAGTACAAAATATTTATTTCAACTATGGTGCTCTAGTATGCAGTATTTGTGCCAAAATAAGTAAGAAGATGCCTAACACAAATATGGTCAGCATAGTAAGTAATCCATAAATCATAAAAGGAGCTTTCATTGTATAAGACAGGGTAAACTAACCCCCTTCCCTTTCTACAGAAGAAATGTGATTATATATATAAAGATCTCTGGGTGTTTGCAGTAGACCCAGTACCTTAGATTGCACAGATCAAGGTTCTACATCTCAGGTGAAGTCGCAGTCTCATCTGTGTATTAGCCTTGCTGAGCATACCCATATGACTAAGAGTATGTGTCCCTAAACAACATCTGCAGTGTGTGTTTTGTCTATCTGTTAGAGTCTGACCAAAACAGAATAACAAGGTGGATTCTTGTTTGACCTCGTCTTTGGTGTTCAGACTAAATCCCAGGAAAATAAAGAATACAAAAATAACAGTAAGTACTGTGTGAAAGTACAAAGTGGCACAAATGAAAATACGTGTGTGTAGTAACATGTGCAAAGCACAGTAAAGACTGCAGCGTGCTCATGCTAACATAAGGAAAACAGCGATGGGCCTGCACAGGACATATGACAATTTTTGCAGAAAAGAGTTTAAAAAAATGTGTACAGCTTTAGTTCAAAAATGCTATGCCACTATCCCATAGGGAGATGGGATCTTATGAATGTTGTGACAGATTGAGCTTGGCCAGTTAATTTTCAAAGTCTAGGGGAATGGTTTGGGTAAGTCTAGGACTAGCATGCACGTGAAATAGAATGTTAAAGTCTTTCCCAGAAATCCATATCTAGTGGAGTTTGACCCAGAAAGTACAGATATAGTAAAAACAAACATGTTGGATACATGCTACCCATTAGGACGTGTGCACTTATAAAACATATGCCTATATGAAATTCTTCAGTACTACAGATACAGAAGCAATGTAAAAGAAAACATAGAAGAAGGTAAATCTGCAGTGCTTGGATGTGATGGTTGTTTAGTGAAACATGCTAAAGGAAATCACATTAACCATGAAAATATAGGGGCATATTTACAAGCCCCTATTACCAACACAACATCACTTTTAGTGACGTTGTGTTGGCGATAGGGACTTTGCCTTATTTACAAGGCAGCATTGAGCCACTTAACATGGCTTAACACTGCCTTGTAAATAAGGCACCCTTTCACGCTGTACTTAGCATGAAAGGGGAGGGCCATGGATGTTTCGGGGTGGTCCACCACAACACCCTTCGATTTTGATGCTGCCCCCTATTTACAAGACTGGTGTAAATAGGAGGCAGTGCCAAAATTAAGACCAGGGGAAACCTGGTCTTAAATAGACGAAACGAGGAGAAATGCTTTATTCTCCACATTTTTGCAGTTTCCATGTGTGCTGCCTTGTGCAGCACACATAGAAACAGCAAATTGGCTATGATTGTTTAATTGCAGCAAGGTGACCCTTCCTGCACATAAACAATCCCCCCAAAAAATTACGTTTTGTAACTTCTATGTGTGCTGCATTAAGCAGCACACATAGAAGTTTCAAAATGCCATGAATTATTGTTTATGTGCAGGAAGGGAGACCTTCCTGTGCATAAACAATCATTTACCCCAACGCAGACACCCTTGCACTATGGTGCAAGGCTGCCTGCATTGACACTAGGCAGCAAACTCTCGCCAGCGCTAGGGGAGATGCAGGGGTGCACCGCATTCTTGTGAATACGGCACATCTCTGCATTTTCAAAATGGAGAAGCGTGGCATTAGCAATGTTTGCTTTATGCCACGCTTATCAATTCTGTTGTATATATGCCCCTTAGTTGCCAAACTCAAGAGAAAAGATACTTTTTCTATTTGGCACTTCTTCAACTTTTCAAAGCTTGCCGTGCAGAATCTGAATTACTAGGAGGATATGATTACTATGAAGATTCATTTAATAGTGTAAAAGACACTAGTCAGTGTTCAGTCTTCCAAAATTATATGTAAATGTTAAGTGATGAGATTCAGCAAGTAGAAACAATTGCTGCAGAGTTAACTAAGGACATTTCACAAAGTAGTCAAAGTTCTGCACCATTCAGTCAAGATCCTCTTGACCTATTATTGAAAGTGAAGCTGCAATAGCTATGAATGAGGTGGAAGGTGTAATGGAACAAGCTAGACAAGACTATACATCTGGAGCAGTTAGTTGCACAACTCAACAATGAAAAGAAGAAGATTTACATGGAATTAACAGAGAAAATAGAACATGGATTTCTCCATGAGAACAAACAATGCAATTGTTCATCCTTTAAACCAATTGTATTGCACATCAGTGGGCAAGCTGGCACGGGAAAAAGCTTTTTAATTAAAAGTTTGACTGCTTACCTACAGATGACAACACAATCAAATTCACCATGTGTTGTAACAGCACCAACTGGATTAGCTGCACACAATATTAAAGGAATTACTCTGCATTGGCTATTAATGCTACCTGTAGAACATGATAAGAAACTGAAATACCAGACGTTATCTGGTGAAGCATGTCATGAGGTAGCAAGAGCTTTGAAGAAAATGAAGGTTTTAATAATCGATGAAGTAAGCATGGTTTCAAATTTAATGCTTGCCTTTATTCTTAATACTTGCCTTTATACTTAAGAATGCAACAGATTTGAAGAACAGTCTACGACGTTCTCTTTGGAGGAAAGCATTTAATTGTGTATGGTGACTTGATGCAACTAACCCCTGTAAAAGTAGAGCCTGTTTTAAAGGCACTTTTGCATGAACAAACTCGTAATTCATTAGGGAGTATTGGAAATGTAAATATTTGGGTGAATTTTCAATACAAGGAAAATACTTAAGAATATGCGCCAATCGTCCGATGAGATATAGGTAATATTCTGAAGGACATCAGAGTCGGACTTCTGACAAAGGAAGGTAAGAGTACCTTAGAAATTTGACTTATCAACAAACTATTTACATCTAAGAAAACAGCAACACAGGTAATGTTCAATTTTAATTGAAGAAGGAAAATCAATAGTCTGTTTAATGCCTACTCTTCAATAGTGTGCCAATTTTAGTGAGGAATTACTGAAACTGGAGAACAAAGACATTTTGGAAGTTACAGCTATTGGCAAAATAGAACACCAGGGAGTGACGATAGTGCTAAATGAAAAACTTCAAGGAAAACTGGATTCATTAGAAAAATTTGCCTAAGGGCCTTATTATGAGTTTGTGGTGCTGGAGCAGGACTGCCCCACTCCTGCACTGCCAAAACCATGTTTGAACCGCCCACCAGATTAGGAGTTTTCTCCTGCCTGGTGGGTGGTTCTTTGGCATTCCCACGGCAGTGCCTATAAAATAGGCACCGCAATGGGAATGTCAAAATCAGTACCTGCACTGCATGGACTGCTGCATCCATGCCGTCCAGGTACTGGTGTGCATGCACACAGGGAGGCACATGTTGTGCCCACGGTGTGCATCCACATGGCGTAGAGGCACAAGTGGGCCCAGTAGGACTCCCTGCTTTCCTCACTGCCACACTTTTCATGGCAGTGGCACCGCCATGAAAAGTGTAGTGGTGAGGAAACTCATAATATGCTTGGCGGGGCCAGTGGCCCCATCAAGCATATTGTTGCCTCAAGACCGCTGCAACACGGCCAGGGATCTCTGATTCCTGGTGGTTGCGTTGGTCCCAGGGTGGCCCAACCACCCTGGTCATAATAAGGCAGTTGGAAGTCTGCCACCACAGCGCCCCTGTGAGTCTTGCGGTCCGTGGACCACCAGACTTGTAATAAGCCCTTAAGACTGCTGGATTGGAGAAGTGTTTACGTGTACATAAAAAAACTGCAGAGTTTTTTTACAGCGTAATTTATATGTTGAGGAAGGATTCGTAAATGGTGCAATGGGTAAAGTTATTGATTCCATTAATTTTCCAAATAGGAATGGTATTGAATACTTGGCTCTAAAATTTGATCAGAATACTGGCATCAAGCAAATTGGTCGATGTGTTTTCATGTTTTTTGCCAGTGAAAGATTTATATGTGCAGCGCAAGCAGTTCCCTCTCTCTCTAGCGTATGCTGTAACTATCCATAAATCACAAGGTTTGAGCGTAGATCCAGCTTTTATTAATATTGGCAGTACAGTATTTAAAGAAGGTTTGTCATATGTAGCATTGTCGTGAGTCAGAATATTGTCCGGTTTGTTTTTGGTTGTTTTGATGAAAAGAAAGTTACTTCTGATATTTGTTGTCTTACAGAATGAAATTTGGTTGAAAAGTGTATATGCCCCTCACTTAGGACAGTATCTTATTCATGAGAAACAAAGAATCTGTCCTAAGTGGAAGCTTAGTAAGCAGTCAATGGATGTTCATGTAAAGAAGCAAAAAAAAGGTAAGGAAGAAGGTGTTAACATGGAAAAATGATAAAAATGGAACATTGATGGTGATATTCTATCTTTCAGCTGGAAAAGTGTAATGGTGTCAACTGCTATCCAAATGTGGTTCTCAAGGTACTCTTCCATTTACCGCATTTTGTAAATGAAATTCAAGATAAAGGAGACAACAGAATCTGCTCTCATCTGTGTACTTTGCTAGAACTTTTATCTAGTGAGTGGACTGTAGTACATTCTGCTTCAGGCATTCGAGATATAGTAGACATGTGTAGTGGATCTGTAGTATTTTCTCTCAACAGTCAAAAAGACGGTCAGGAATTTATTATAGTGATGCTTGGATGTTTGGAAGAAGAAGAAGTTAATATTCATAAATTATTTGGACTGAGTTACACATGGAACCAAGGTTTTTGGCTGCCTCTCGTTTCACCTCACGGCAGTTTCACGGGTGGCTGGGATCGATCTCCTCCCGCAAGCAGCCTGCCACCCTCTGTCGATCAGCCCCACCTACCTTCACTGGCACGGTCGCTCTCCGGATCACAACGCCGTCTCCTCTACTCACGGGCCTCACTCGGCGATGACAAGATGGCCGTCTGCCCTTGTCGACCGCATCCCGAGTTTCCTCACGGTCAGCGTTTCATGTCATCAGTGCCGATTTACTGGATGGCGCCAAGGGAGGTGAGGGAATCCCTACGTCTATGTTAGGCCGTGTGTTGCTTTTTTCCACACCCAGGATGATTCTGGATAATGAGCTGGCGGGAGTTCCAGGAAAGCCAGTCTACTCCGCCATCTTACTTGGCCACGCCCACATTTTTCATAACATTAATATCGAAATTTTTTATAAAATATTTATTTGATATATTTTCTATGTAAAAATGTAGTAAGAAATACAAATATCAAATATGTATTACATATAATATACATGTAAACACATTTGTGATAATTGTATTTATTGTTATAACATGGGAGAATTTCGTTAGAATATTGCAAAAAATACCACAAACCTTAGGGAAATTGCATATCTCAGAGCCAGCCACGTTTACTATTCTACATTATATCCCAATAACATTGGGTAAAGTGCATTTTTTTGTCATATTTAGCCTAAGCATTTAAACTCCAAACCCTCACACAGAGTAGAAGATGCATGCTTTTGTTTATAGGGGGAGGATTAAAGATACTATTCTAACTCTAAACCCACAAACATTTCAGAAAGTGCAAATATTTGGGAGATAAATGATAAACTTTTCTACCTGTGGGATAGTGCACATAATTGTGGTCCTTACCAATGAACATTGTGGAAAGTGCATGTAGTTTTTGGAGCTCTAATTTACTAATCAAAATTTCAGCATTATAAGGATTATTCAAAATTTAACAATCTTCAATATGATAAATATAAACTTAAATTAGTTAGATTTTCACATTGAAATACGTTTCAAACTTATTTGCTTTCACATTTTTAATTAGGTTTGATTAGAAATTATTGAAGCATATTTTTAAAAATGATTAACTGTTTTTTTTTAAATATCTCTCTCAAAATTACATTTGTAACTCTTTTATATATAATGAAAAATATATTTTAAAATATTACAAGCAATTATACATTTAAATGTATATTTTTGTTTTTGAAACATAATAACTTTAAATACCAAAGTTAGTATAAATTATATAATATAAAAAAATATAATTTATTACTTAAAATATAGTTTTATTAAATGACCCATTCTTTATTTGAATTGTAATAAAAAGTAAATGAAATGATAAAAAATAATTAATTTAAGACCATGACATAACATAATTATTTATTACTACATATTATTACAGTAGTTTAAATACATTAACCCATTGGCTAACCAGTCACACAAAAACAAGTAACCTGTTAAAAAGTTTTAAAATAAAGTTTAAAAGATAGAATAAAAAATAAAAACAAGTTACAAAATGTGTAACCTAATATTTAGAAATTATATATACAACTACTAACAACATAAAATACCACCAAACTGAAAACACATTTAAAAATGACATAAAAAACTCTCTTTGAACATATATTTATAAATTAATTTCAAATAAACTGTAGTAAATGTGAAACCTGAATCTTTGATGGTATTCTAAGAGGCTAATTGCAATCTAACAGAAAACTCTGACTTACTATAGGGTTTATAAATGAGCCATAATGTTGTCTATCTACCCAAGAGGCATGGGAATATCTAAGAGGACACATAGGGCCTGATTTGCATTTCGACGGACAGATATCCCGTCTGCCGAAACATAAATCCCATAATATCCTATGGGATTAATATTTTGACGGACGGCATATCTGTCACCGTTGTGATGGAGTAACCCGTCTGCCAAACTCTAAATCAGGCATTAAGACTCTTCAGCATAGGAACATAAAACCCTAAGACCCAAAGTATTCTATTCTGAGCCAAAGGTCTGAAAATATATGCAAGTGTGCACAAAAGTGATTTATCCAACCTTTTAAGTGAGAGATTTAATTCATTGTTTTTATCACAAAGGTATGAAAGATCAGATCAAGCTTCATACCATCCATTTCACAAATTCTGAATAACGCTAAAAATCACATCTATGCACTTTGGACGACTAACTCATTGCTGACAAGCCTTTAAAGAGGTCGAGGCATATTTACAAAGAAGTAGCGCAAGCTGCACCATGTTCTATCATGCAGAGAGAAATTGCGCAGTTCTGCTCTTTCCAGATGATGGCGCAATTTGGGCTGCCTAGCGACAATACAGGCAGACGTGAGGCATAGTGCAAGGGTGTTTGAGTTGTGGTCAGAATAGTTTGTGTGCAGGAAGTGGTACCTTCCTGCTCAAAAAACATAATTTGAGACTATTTCCTCTTTGTAGGTGTGCTGCAAAATACAAAGAGGAAATAATGAGGAGAAATAAAGATATTTCTGCTTGTTATGCTGACCTCAGGCAGGTACACCATTTTGGCGAATCCAGTGTCTATATTTTTTTGTGAATAAGGGTTCGCATCGAAATCCATGGTTGGATGCACCAGAACAACCATACACCACCCATGGAATGCCTGCCTGATGCAAACTAATGCAAGGCAGTGCAGTGCGCTGATTTGCTTTACTTTCTTACAAAGCTAAACAAATCTACATTTGCCTGGGTCTGTAAATACCTTACAGGATTTTGTGTCAGTGTTGGGTCAACAAAATGACACAACCCCAATCTTTGTAAATCTCGGCCCTACTGTCTAAGAAGATGGGCATGTCACTCCAGGTACAATTATCCCACATTCTCTATGTCACCTCTCATGTTTCATGACACTGACTCTCGTGTTTCATAGACGTATTACCAAGGAAGTGCAGTCCTAAATGTAAGATAGTAATTCAGTTGGTGGTGTAGGTCTCCTGCACTGAGTACACTGAGTATGGGATGTGGAATAAGGGTAGGAACCGTGATAGGTGTAGTTTACAGGGAGTGATATGTGTTGGATGTTGCCGTACAATGCATCAGGTTTGGTCGGTGTGGACTGTAGGTGCAGGCAGCCAGCTGGCTGTAATTGTTGGTGTATCACATTAGGCAGAAAGAAACAAGATTTGTGACCAATACTGTAACTTCCTGTAACTTTCACTCCCATACCTCACTCCTCCAAAACCAAGACAATAGTTTGAATGGTGTTAAAGTGCATATACTGCAAAGTTAAACATCGTGCTCCTGGTCTAAACATATATTAAAAATGGAAAAAAGTTAATCGTGAAAGCATTTGTGAAAAACTTAGGAATTTTAACTGAACACGTTTAGTGCACCCTCGTAGATGTCCACCCACAACAAAACGATTAACGTTTACAATGTAACACGCGAGAAGTGACACTACCCTGACTCCATTGATTGCCATATTTGCATATCCACATTTGATTGTGCCCAGGTGAAAATCCGTCTCCTGACCAATTGTTAGAGATGTATCATGATCCTTTTTTTATCCATAATGTTCATCACGTTTATTTGAGTGCACATGCCCTAAACTAAAGGACATGAGCAATAAATTTACAAATGAATTTTAAAATATATTTACAATAAATTCCTTCATGTCACAGGTTGATCGAAATTTCCACCATATTAGGCAGTCGGTCGTCCTTTTAATCAATATGCAAAACATAAAACACAAAAGTGGGAATATAGCCATACTAAAAAATAATTATGGCTTAGGAACATTTGAAAGAGTTCTTATGTACTGTTTCTTTTGCAAACATTGATGAACGGTAGACAACTCAAATCCCTTCTTTATCGCAGTTATCTCTAATTGGCTTCGTGGGGTCTGAAGAAGATTGTGCCAGCAATAAGTGTAAAAGCAGCAGCATCATCAAATTACACATGACATTTTACCTCCTATAGATTTTACACCGTTGTGTCCAATCAATGTGATCCTTTAGAAAACCAGGAGGATAAATTGTTTGTTCCTCAAGCTTCACGTGCTACTCTGCTGCATTCTCTGAAGAGTTTAATTTGGAGAAATTGAAGAAATTAAAATGCAACTGAGCGCAAGTAAATGGCCTTTCCCAGCTTTCACCTATCTTGATGGACTGGCTGAGAGACTGGTGAAAACGCCGATCTAACTAAATCTCCTGCTGCTAGAGGCTTCTGGCCCATGTTGTTTCAAATTAGTGAGAACGACAGTATTTATTTGTTGCTGAATTCCAACCAGCATGATATTTCAGCAAGAACACTTTATTGGACTTGAACTGATGACCAAAGAAATGGAAGCTCTAGTTTCTTATGGAAACGTCTGTGGGTTTCTTAAATACCTAGGGGCAGATTTACAAGCCCCTTGTGGCACTTTTGCGTCACTTTTCCCATGTTAAAAATGACGCAAAAGTGGCGCAAGGGCCTTGTAAATAAGCCCCCTAGGACCTCATTTACTTATTTTTAGGATAGGGCAGCACTCCAAACCTTCCTGCGGTGCTGCCCTACTTCAAAAGAAAAGGGCAGGAATGTGCCACATCTATGAGATACAGCGCATTCCTGTCTTCTTTTACTGCGATGGCGCACAAATGGCTGCCTAGTGCCAACGCAGGCACCCTTGCATCATGGTGCAAGGGAGCGTACATTGAAATCAGGGTCAGCTTCCTTCACAAAAACAACCCTTACGCCACCCCTGGGAAGGCGTTGGCTTTTGACACATTCCCAGGTTTACAGCATGTTGTAAATCTGGGAACGTGTCAAATGCCATGGGTGTTACGTAGGAACATCCACCGTAATGCCCGTGGCACGCCTACCTATCGGAGTGTGAGGTAATGCAGCTATTTGAGCTGCGTTGCCTCACACCATATCTACGAGGCCATGAAATGCCACGCAGGGTGGCTTTACGTGGCCTCATAGATATGGCTCTGCAGTGTGTGCCGTCGGAGTGGCATTAAAAGTGACGTTCCAGTGGCGCACAGGGCTTGTAAATGAGTCCCCTAGTGTTTTTGGGACCTACTTTGGGTTTTGAAATGTAAAATAATCGCTCACTCTCTATACTTATTTTAAAAGATGAAAATGAGCTCATTTTTAAAACTTGAAATCGGTATGTATAAATAATCGTACGGGTGTGCTAAACTGAAGATTTGTCCTCTGCAAACTTCACACATATTCCTTCAAAACTTTGCAAGTTTCTTCACCTCTGAATTCGTTTTTGTTGGCTTTAGGACTACAGTGCTA
Organism: Calotriton arnoldi; assembly: GCA_963921515.1. Taxonomy (NCBI): domain Eukaryota; kingdom Metazoa; phylum Chordata; class Amphibia; order Caudata; family Salamandridae; genus Calotriton; species Calotriton arnoldi. The sequence continues at coordinate 1,551,696 of CAWUFW010002051.1, forward strand.
AAGTGCTCCCTCCTTCAAACATGGTAAAATCAACCTACACCTAATTGGCACGTATAATTTACTTGCGGGTTCTTAGTAAATGGTTCTACCTGTATCCAGGTAAATTCAATTCTAAATAATGAGCAGCAGCACTTGTTGTGCCATCCACAGTAGCACTTTAAAAACATGCCTCAGGCCTGTATCTGTAGCCTGTAGTGCAGTATTAAACTGTAATTTCGACCTGGCAAAATAAACCTTCCTTTTTAGTATTTATACTTCACCCCTAAGTCCATTGTATTTAAAAAGTAGGATATGTGTACTTACATTTTACATGTCCAAACAGTGGAGAAACTCCTAAAGTCATTTTTTACTGTTGTAAGGCTAGCTCTCTGACTAACACTGGCCTACCTTATTAAATTTAATAAGTGCTAACTTTAGATTGGGAGCAGATGGAAATATACTGTTGACACTCAAATTATTTGTAATTTAAAATCCTCTTTAATGCTGAAGTTAGATTTTAGGCTACGGTTCTCAAAGTGCCACTTATAGAATGTTGACATTTTCTTGTCCCAACCAACTGTGCCTTTCTGACAGTGTCCTTGTTCACATGACTGTGAATGTCTTTGCTGTTAGGTTTGCATATTGCTTCCAAACAGTGACACAACAGGGGCTTATGTGTAGAAAAGATGGGCCATCCTGACAGGATGGCAGGGGAGGAGCTGTACCCAGCCTCACTTATACTTTAAAAGGCTTTTCCTACAGCATGCACAAAGGAATCTGGCACCAGGCCTGCCGTGCCTTTTGCCGCCCCAGTCAGTTTGGAGCCTGAGCGGAAGGAAAAGAACTATCCAGAACCAGTGTTAGGAGTAGGACAGGGAGTCCCTGCCGCATAAAGGCTGGCACCAGGTATAAATAATGGACTTCCAGAACCACTCATGAGAACATTAAGATGAGCGACCACCATGCTGCTTTAAGGACTGCCATTTTGCTTGAAGAAGAAAAACTGGACCTGCTTGACTTGCTTCCAAGCTAACCGCCATGACTCCAAGGGTCAGTTGGATGACATGCTGTGTGAGTCAAAGGACATAAAAACCTTCAGAGGCCTTCCTGCAACTGCCCAGCTGCAACTGGGACTGCTTGGACCTGCTTGAGCCCTGCTGATGGTCTCTGCTGGAGTGAGCCCTGATCCCCGAGAGGTGCCCCCTCAAGTTCTGGCATCAGTGGAATCTCCTCCAAGAAGAAAAGATGAAAATCCTGACAGGACAAGGTGGTCCATTCAGACAGGATGGTTGGGGAGGAACTGTGCCCAGCCTCACTTACACTTTCAAGGGCTTTGCCTACACTACACCCAAAGGAACCTGACACCAGGCAGTCCCTGCCTTTTGTCACACCAGACAGTTTGGATCCTTGACCATGGTAGGGAAAAACACTTTCCAGAACCAGTGTTGGTAGTAGGGCAGGGAGTCCCTCCACACAAAGGCTGGCACCGGGTATTAATAATGGACCTCCAGAACCACTCATGAGTACACTCCTGGACATGTGGAAGATTTAGAAGAAGGACTGCCCTGCTGTCAGAGGACTGCCCTGCTGCTTAAATAAATGTCCTGCTACCTGAAGAAGGAAGACTGGACATGCTTTACTTGCTTCCAGACTACCCAGGGTCAGTTGGCTGACCAGCTGTATGCGCTGAAAGCGAATGTCCATGATGACCTGAAACGCAAGACCTGCACTTCATCCTTAAGCAACAACAACCCATGACGACCACTAACACGAAGCTCCAGTAAGACATTCTCTTTGTGCTGACAGAGAGGGTCTGCGACGACCGGCAATGCAAGACCCACACTTTGCACTACAGCAACAACAGCCCATTACAAAGCGATGACCAGATTTTTGCGCTACTGCAGTGACCATCAGCGATGCTCGACCTGCTCTTCATGCCAAAAGCCTCCTCCTCGCAGCTTCCTTCAATGCGTACTGAGCTCTTTGGCACTGGACTTAAGAAGGTAATCTTCAGCAGGACTAATCTGGTCCCTGTATCTGGTCCACACTCCATTGCAGTTGACCTGAAATTGTGACTTGCTCCCAGTCCAGCGAGACTAGATGACCTTGAGTGGCGCTTTGTGCTTTGACGCGCTATTTGCACTAAAAACTTAGGGGCATATTCACGAGAACGTGTGATAACCACCGCAAGTTTAGCTTAACTCAACTTTTCACATCGCAGTCCATCGCTGGAAGACAACGCTGTGTTAACATAGCATTCTCAACCTGGCATCACCATGCGATAGTCCCACGATAACGCGTCAAATGACCGCGTTAAAAATAACGCAACGCCGAAAAAATGAGAAAGACCAACGCGAAAAAAGTTGCGATCAGGCCAACCACGAAAAAAAAACTGCGACAACCAGCAATAGGCCTGCAATTCCCACGCGTTTGGCGGGAAAATGCACCATAAAAGCTGAACAAGAAAAACACACCATAAACAAATCAAACTGCGCAGCAACAAGATGCACCCGGAATGAGTGCCCAGGTCAACGCGAACCCCACAAGCCCCACAGACCACCATCAAGGAACCTCGGGGTCGGGGAAGGCCAAGGAGAAGAGGAAGACGGGGTACAGTCCGCAGGAAAACCCGATCGTCGTCACGGAGGTGACTACTGTCCGTCACCACCACTGTGTCATTGGCAATACAGAGGGAAAAAATGCAGTTGGAGTGCCGAGGAGGCCAAGATGCGCTGGCATGCAATGAACTCTGCTCGCGGAATTTGCTGAGATTTGTTAATTACACATTCCGTGAAAAACACAGATTTCAGGCAAAAACTAAGCAGAGTCAGCTACTAAACTGCACCCACAAATGCTTTGATAAAGCAACTTTACATACTAAAAAGCATATAACCAATTCACAAAAGTGAACTTTGAAAATGAAAAATATCAGGCAATGAGAGAGGTGATGATTTTGGGGTCCCCCCTAACCTAGGGGGAGAACCAAGCAGATGCCTTGAACACAAACAGCATATCATGCTGAACGATTCAGTGGTGGTCCCATCCTCTTAGGACCACCCCAAGCACAGTTATGGGCAAAAATACAATCCCAATCAAAGGCCCTGCAAATCTTTATGGGACGAGATTAGCAGTGGGCAGTGAATATTATAGTATCCAATATCAAAATAATTCTACAAAGAGCTGCAGTTCAACTAGTCGTTACTAGGTGTCCTCACAAGTCAAATGCAAAAGCATTGAAATTATTACATCAAGCTGCAGTTCCACTAGTCGTTGCTAGGTGTCCCTCAAGTCAAATGCTTTTGCATTTGACTCATGAGGGACACCTAGTAACGACTAGTGGAACTGCAGCTTCATGAAAGGGTTTCAATGCTTTTGCATTTGACTCGTGAGGGACACCTAGTAACGACTAGTGGAACTGCAGCTTGATGTAATAATTTCAATGCTTTTGCATTTGACTCGTGAGGGACACCTAGTAACGACTAGTTGAACTGCAGCTCTTTGTAGAATTATTTTGATATTGGATACTATAATATTGCCCATAACTGTGCTTGGGGTGGTCCTAAGAGGATGGGACCACCACCGAATCGTTCAGCAAGATGTGCTCTTTGTTTTCAAGGCATCTGCTTGGTTCTCTCCCTAGGTTAGGGAGGATCCCAAAATCATCACCTCTCTCACTGCTTGCTAAATTTTCATCTTCACTTTTGTGAAATGACTATATGCATTTTAGCATGTAAAGACAGAGATACTTGTTATTTTGCTGAAAGTATATGAGGTTTCCGTTGCCGAAATGAGCGAAGTTGCGGAATTCACTGAGTTTTTGTTCAACTTCGTGGAATTCTGCGTAGTAGTACTCTGCAAAATATGCCCACCCCTAGCAGAAACCCGCTGCCAACAGGAAGGCAGCAACGGCGAATGGAGGTGGGAGCCCTGCACCACAGGAGGAGCTGGAGCAAATGGCGGCCACAGTCATCAGTGTGGAGACGGTGCAGGGAGTCGGGAGTCCGGACACTGCTCGACATGACCTGACACAACAGCAACAGGGTGAGTAACAAAGAGGGACTGTGGGGACGGGGGGGACGGGCACAATGGCACACATGTACAACGACGTGTAGCACACCCACAATAACCCTGGGTCATGTCCCTGATCCCCGTGGCACACTGCAGCACACAAACAAACATCAAGTAGGCCCCCATTCACCATGTGCCCAAAGGGGTCCCACCCCACACATCACCAATTACACAACACACACATGCACCCGTGCGAAACACAGCAAAGATGCATATGTGAGAGCCACACCTACAATGCAAGTGACACCACATGACCAGCAGCATGGCTGGAGTACAATCACCATGACACTGTGCATGCCACGAGACTGAGGTGGCTGAGTGTGGACCACATCCGGAAAGGAGCAGGTCACACTCTGACACATCCACCTGCACAAACAACCACTGACATCAACAACACATCTGCAGACAAACAATGCACAAGAGTACAATAATCGTCCAAGAGCACAACTGACCCAAGTCGCCAACATCACAGCACCTCAAAAGCACAAAAGCCAAAGGCACACCGCCTCCAAGGGATAAGGGGCATCAAAATCACAGCTGCAGGTGCGACTCCCACACAAAGCAGTACACACACATAGCAATTACAGCACACCCACATGGACGACAATGTGGTACACAGTCCAACACCTACACTGCAGAACAGAGGACACAACTGGGTCCGCCTGTGCGTAGAAAATGGCCAATCACATCTGACATAGCAGGAAACTGTGAGATGCAAATGTACGTGTACAACCTCACCTACATCATGTAGTCCAAATGTCCACTGTCCAGCATCAAATAGTCCGCCCCTCCCAAACAGTCACAATGTACATTGTCATGAAGTCTGAATGTAAATTCGAACAATGCGGCAACATACATGCCAACACAATGTCAACAAGCATCTCCCCTTCACATTGCAGAGGGACAAACAACACCTCCAGCAGAGCAGACCAGACCAGACAACTCTACAGTGATGCTGAAGAGGACCACCACACTTCCGACACCTACGCCCCACAACAGTCCATGGACATCTTAGGCAATCGACCTCCAGGAGCAGGGCAGCACTGATGCATCGAGGATACCCCACCCCCTGCACAGACAACACAGCTGGATGCACCCTCCACCCTGGCTGGCTCCCAGCAGCCCACCGAAGCACACATCGCATTCCAAGGCCACGTGTCCGACTGCCAGAAGGGGGTGGCCGAACATGTGCAGGTGGGGTACTACCTCATGGAAGCCGAACCAGATCACATACGTGGGTGCCTAAGTCCCATCAGGGACCACCTACACTCCCCAACGGAGACCCACACTGCAACAGAGACACATGCCTTTGCACATTTCCAGTACTGAACCACACCCAGAGCCATGGGATGATCATCCACACCCCCACGCTGGACTGGCGTACGCCGGCCCAGTTCCCTTCTCTTACGTATTGAGTGGGGGACGACAAAGCTACATGTGCAATGTCCCACCCATTGCCTGCAGTGACATGGCTGAGTCCTCTTTACACGGCACAATGTAATGTTGTAGTGCCCGGGACACAAATGCATACATCATGAGCACACGGACACACTCAGATAGTTCGTTGAACTGGCCACGGGCACGTGCGCTCGACACCTTTATTGGCATGGTCACATGTACAGTGACGCATGTGCTGGATGTGTGTGGGGTGAGTGTAAGCCAGCCCTCATGGAGTCGTTGGTGCTGGCAACAACTTGAACAGTGATCACAATTAAAGCGGAAACAGAAAACACCAGCATAACAGAAATAACTGTGAAGCATCATGGTGGTAGCCGGAGTAAGTACAGTGTTCACCCAACATGCAAGCAGAATGGTCCATGATGTGTGGTGCACTGAGTAAGTGGCACCTGAAGAGCTGAGCAGGGTATCAAGCTGATAATGGCACCCACGACTGGTGTGAGCAACTCTGATAGTCTGGCAGTGAGACACTTACGACTCTGGCCCCTGTTGTTTGGAGTTGGTCCTGGCGGTGGTGGCGTGTGCATCCTGCGGTGATGCGACGTCCGGGCAGGCCAGGACTCGATTTTATGTGTGAGCCCAGGTGGGCCGGAATTGAGGCCGGAGGCAGCGGACAGCGCAGGGCCACAGACACATGGCCTTGATGACCCCCAGTCCATCGACCCAGAGGCCATCCAATATGCTATCAGACAGGGGCCATGACTTGAGCTGCTCAGAGTTAGTGGCCCCGGATGCACTGCGGCCGGCACAGGCACACCGCCACGGGACGGTGACTTGCGGTGCAGTGAGATAGGGCCACGTGAGGTGAGCGGGTCCTCGTCGATGTCGAAGGTGAATGTAGCAGAGGTTTGCGGGGGACAGTGGAAGGTGTCCTCCAGGGCATGATGCAGAGGGCAGAAGCCAGCCGGAAGCGGCAAATGGAGGAGTGGAATGCTACAGCCTCGTTTTTGCCACAAAGTCAGTATCACCGACATGATGATGAAGACAAGCCCCAGTCCATAGACTCAGTCGCCACCAAAGTTCAACCAGAAAGAGTCCATGGATGCCGGGGAACAGACAGTGGCACCGGAGCTGAAAGGGGATGCAGTCTGCGATGAGGCCAGTACAATGATGTCAAGTCTGCCATAAATGATTCATGACTGAATTCCCAATGTGTGAGCTACTCGACCGCAGTGTAGGCCGAATGCATTGTCATCAAGGGCCCACAGACACGTGTGGTTGGGATGCCATGCACATACTTTGTGTCACCACATCGAAGGGAGTATAGTGATATAAACTCAGCCATAAAGTGTGTACTCGGCCATTGTGTAATCAAGACTCAGTTCCCAATGTGTGACCTACTTGACCACAGTGTAGGCCCGAGGCAGCGGTCAGCAGGGGCCCACAGCCACGTGTTGTTGGCCCGCGTTGCACAGGGTTGGTGACACCAGGGCAGTTGTCGGCAGTGTTCGAACACCTCCGTAACGATGGTCCTTTTCTCCTCCGGACTGAACCGCGTCTTCCTCTTACTCGTCTCCCTGCATACAATGATATGAACTCCGCCATGCAGAAATCACGGATCAGTTCAACATGTGTGACCTATTCGTCCAGAGTGTAGGTCGAAGGCGTAGTCATCAGGGGCCCACAGACACGTGTGGTTGGGATGCTATGCACAGAGTTGGTGGCACCACATCGAAGGGAGTACAGTGATATAAACGCTGCCATGAAGTGTGTACTCTGCCATAGCATAATCAAGACTCAGTTCCAAATGGGTGACCTACTTGAGCATAGTGTAGGCCGGAGGCAGCGGTGGAGTACGTCAACCAAAAAGGAGTAAAGCGGGCCTGTGTCGCGGAGGTCGTGATGGTCTGAGGAGGCTGCGAAGGTCGCGGGCCTCAGGCTTGGAGCTTGCACTGGCATGTGGTGGGCCCTCTTTGACACACGCCGGTGTCGGCAGGTGAGCAGTGAGGCCTGGCTGCGCACGGGCGGGCATGATGGGTCTGGGGACCAGCGGCCCTGGGTGTAGCAGGCGCACAGGATCGCAGGCCACACCGCTCACGGCGACGGCGACGGCCTTGTGGTGGGGTAGGAGGCGCCGCCCTGGCAGACACGTTGGGCATTCCGGAAGAGAATAACGCCCAGAGCTACGTGCTTTTTATTCACACCCCTGTGCCCACTCCGCACACGCTTACAGCGGGGGACGTCACAAGCTACATTTCCGCGATCTTCCCCACTGGCTGGGGTGACATGGTTGCGTCCACTGTCCACTACACTCCAAACACCAGCAGTGCATGTAGACATGGCTATGTCTGTGGTCTGCATACTGCAGTCTGTCCAGCACATCTCCGCCACACTTGGCATTGTGTACATACTCATTCATGGGTCACTTGCCTCCTTCGCACATGCCTGGTTCCCACCTCTCCCCACATTCCGGTATTGTGTGGCTGAGGTGCCATTCCATTGTTGGCTCATGTACATGGCTAACCAAGATTGCCACAGTAAGTTGTGCTGTCGTGTCTGGTGGGGGGGGCATGTTGTTTGGCATGTTGTATGTGATTTTGTAACGTGTGCAGTGCCAGAGTTGTGAGTTGCATGATTGTGGGTTTGAGGTGTGTGGTGTGTTCATTTGGTACTTGCCAACGAGCAGTGCATTCCCATGGGTGCCATCCTGGAAGCGCTGGTTGATGTTGGACTGTCGGTAGATGAAGGGATCATGCACACTGCCTGGGTAGTTTCTATGACATTGTTGAGGAGTCCCCTGTGGTCCACTATTGCCTGCACGTTGATGGGATACGTGTGCTTTCTGTTGCGGTAATTGTGTGTGGTGTTGGCAGGGGGCACAAATGGGACAAGTGTGCAGTCGATTGCCCCGACACGTGCGGGGATCCAGCTATGGCGTATAGTCCTTGCTTGGTCTCCAGCTGTTCCTGCGCATTGTGGGGGACGTATGGGTGCTGGGGTCCCTAGCTGGTGAGGGCATCCAGGACAGTTGTGAGGAACTTGGATGGGGCTGGCTGTGAAACTCCTCCGACTCAGGCGGTTGTTGTTTGGGAGGATACCAGAGGCCAACAGGTGCAACACAGGGATGTTGGTTGTCCGCTGTGTTGGTACCGTCAGCCTGTGGGCAATGATGTTCAGGATGCGGAGGATGGTTGTCCTTTTGGGCCTGTAGTGGGCATTGGCATTGTCTGGTGTTAGGTCTGTGGGTCTGGTGCATTTCCTGAAGGTCTGCTGTCTTTGTCTGCGCTGCCTCTGTGGTGGTCCGGGGGGGGGGTCCGTTGGGTGGGTGGCGGTCCTGGGGGTGGTGGCGGTGGGTGTTTTTGCCCTCTCGGGGCTCTGGGGTGCATGGTGAGTGGCTCCATGGCATCTGTTGTTCTTCAGGTGTGGCTGTGGGCTGGGCTCCCTTTTCTTGTGCAGGTTGACGTCCGACTTTGCACCAGGTCAGAGCAGGTGTTAATTTCCTGTTGGTAACACGCCGAATCGCCTGTTTTTTGTTCCTATCGCCGATGTGGCTGGTCGTTGAGAATGTTGCGTTGTGCTGTTGTCGCGGCTTTTTGCTCGGGAACGCCTACTCTGCATCTCATTAGCGTTAGTTGCCGGGGTCATCTGTGGCGATGTTTTTTGCGACTGCTTTCGCAGGAAAACTGGTGTTATGGGCTGTTAGCACCAGCTTGTGAATGGGGCGATAACTTTAGCGCGACTTTGGATGCGTTAAAGTGCCGATAACTCGGCTATAGCTCCTTGAGAATATGCCCCTCAGTATTTCCAGATCTACTGATTGGACTTTGGTTGTTCTGATATCATTTTGTTTATTAAAACTTTCTCTATTTTTCTAAATTGGTTCGGGCTTTTCTTGTGTTGCTTTTTTAACTTTATTACTCTTTGAATGCTGCATAAAGACTACCTCTAACTTATGCACAGACTTTTTTAGTGCCTTTTTTGTGGTTTACCCTGACAAGGAATGTGGTTGCTGCCTGAGTGAGGCTTTCACCCCCTACACCAATAACCCAATGTCTTACATTCACATTATATAAAACATTGTTGAGCAGCTAATGGGACCAATTCACAAACTGCATTTTGGTGTTCATAAAATAATGCTCCAAAATGGCACAGATAGATATCTGCACATGTATTATAGATGTTTGTAATAAATATGGAAAGGCGAGGGGGAGTAGTGCAAAATTCGGGAATAATTATTTCAGCATGAGTGGTGTGAAAGGAAAACTAAGGAGGGGTTTTGCAAGGGATATTTTAAAACAAAACACACACCCACAAAAAAGCAAGACCATTGCAATTCACATTTCTAAATGCACTAAATTTTATTTTTAGTATTAAAACTTAAATAGAATTCATGAGTATTTGTATTTTTAATACATTTATAATTGCACTTAGGACTTAAAACAACTTAAAATTGTCAACTTATTCTGAATAATATAAAAAAAATAATGAAAAACATCATTTCTAACAACATTCATTGCAAATTAAATACAAAAAGATGTTAGCAAAAGTGGGTGATTTTATTTTTGAATAATTGATTAACCCCTTCGCTGCTAGGCCTTTTCCCCCCTGTGCTAAGCCATTTTTTGGCTATTTGGGGTAGTTTGCACTTAGGCCCCTGTAACTTTTTGACCACATAAGGTATCCTCGCCAAATTAGCGTCCTTTTCTTCCAACACCATGGGGATTTTAAAGGTACCCAGGGGTTGCTGATTCCCCTGGAGGGGACTCAGAAATTAGCCAAAATACAGTTAAATTTTGGTTTTTTGGGGAAAAATGGGCTGCAGATGAAAGCGTCTGGTTTTTTCCCTGCAAATAGTATCAACAAAGGGTTTGTGGTACTGAAATCACCATCTTCCCAGCATTCAGGGACTGACAGACGTTTGTCAGAAAACCAAATTCTTTTACACAGTTTTGGCATTTTACTGGGTCATAGCCTATTTTTGCTCTTTTTTGATGGATCCTGGAAAGCTATACATTTCTGAAAAAGTAGACAACATTCTGAATTCAGCAAGGGGTCATTTGTGTAGATCCTTGAAGGTTTTCTTATAGAAACTAACAGTTGAAAATAGGAAAAATTGAAAATGAGTTAAAAAAAAAACAGCCATTTGTGCCAACGTTTTCACCTGTAACTTCTTTTAAGTATGACACATTTTTTAAATCAACATACCGTTACATCCGCTGGACCCTTCTGGTTGTGGGGATATATAGGACTTGTAGGTTCACCGAGAACCCGAGAAACCCAGAGCCAATAACTGAGCAGCGTCTTGCAATGTTTTTTTTATTGTGTATAGCAATTCATTTGGGAAAATATAAAAAGGGAAAAATCGGTATGAAAGACACCTATGAATTTCTGAAATGGGAACAAAATATAGAGTTTAGAAACAGTAGCTATTTGCACATCTCCGAAATTGTAGGCACCCATACCAGCATGTGAATTAAAGGACATTTTTGAAAGTGACTTCTTTTTTACACATTGTCTTAAATTTGGAAGGCAGAAATACATTGACAGTCAATAGGTAATAACAGTTGCTCTACAATTATGTGTTTCCCTAAGTCTCCCGATAAAAATGGTACCTCACTTGTGTGGGTAGGTGTAGTGCCCACGACAGGAAACGGCCCAAAACGCAACGTGGACACACCACATTTTCACAGTGAAAACTGACCCTTTTAATGCAAAGTGCCTAGCTGTAGATTTTGAACCCTAGCTCTGCCGGCACCTAGGGAAACCTAGCAAACCTATACATTTTTGAAAACTAGACACCCAGGGAAATCCAGGATGAGGTGACTTGTCTGGCTCTCACCAGGTTCTGTTACCCAGAATCCCTTGCAAGCCTCAAACTTTGTATTAAAAAAACTGATTTTCCTCACATTTCTGTGGTGTAAAGTTCTGGAATATGCGGGGATCCACAGAATTCCACCCAACCTGCATTCCCCAAAGTCTTCCGAGAAAAATGGTACCTCACTTGTGTGGGTAGGCCTCGTGCCCACGACAACAAACGGCCCAAAACGCAACGTGGACACACCACATTTACAGTGAAAACAGACCCTTTTTTTGCAAAGTGCCTAGCTGTAGATTTTTAAGCCTAGCTCTGCCAACACCTAGGGAAACATAGCAAACCTATACATTTTTTAAAACTAGATACCCAAGGGAATCCAGGATGGGGTGACTTGTCTGGCTCTCACCAAGATCTGTTACCCAGAATCCCTTGCAAACCTCAAACTTTGTAAAAAACAAACACATTTTCCTCATATTTCTGTGGTGGAAAGTTCTGCAATATGCGTGGATCCACAAAATTCCACCCACCCCGCATTCCCCAAAGTCTTCCGAGAAAAATGGTACCTCACTTGTGTGGGTAGGCCTAGTGCCCGCGACAGGAAAAGGCCCAAAACGCAACGTGGACACATCACATTTTCACCGTGAAAACTGACACTTTTCTTTGCAAAGTGCCTAGCTGTAGATTTTGAACCCTAGCTCTGCCGGCACCTAGGGAAACTTAGAAAACCTATACATTTTTGAAAACTAGACACCCAGGGTAATCCAGGATGGGGTGACTTGTCTGGCTCTCACCAGGTTCTGCTATCCAGAATCCCTTGCAAACCTCAAACTTTGTAAAAAAAAAACACATTTTCCACACATTTCTGTGGTGGAAAGTTCTGGACTCTGCGTAGATCCACAAAACTCAACCTATCCCGCATTCCCCAAAGTCTTCCGAGAAAAATGGTACATCCCTTGTGTGGGTAGGCCTAGTGTCCGTGTCAGGAAAAGGCCCAAAACACAACGAGGACACACCACATTTTCACAGTGAAAACGGACCCTTTTTTTGCAAAGTGCCCAGCTGTAGATTTTGAACCCTAGCTCTGCCGGCACCTAGGGAAACCTATCAAACCTATACATTTTTGAAAACTAGACAACCAGGGGAATCCAGGATGGGGTGACTTGTCTGGCTGTCACCAGGTTATGTTACCCAGGATCCCTTGCAAACCTCAAACTTTGTTAAAAAAAACACATTTTCCTCATATTTCTGTGGTGGAAAGTTCTGGAATCTGCATGGATCCACACAACTCTACCCACACGGCATTCCCCAAAGTCTTCTGAGAAAAATTGTACCTCACTTGTGTGGGTAGGCCTAGTGTCCGTGTCAGGAAATGGCCCAAAACGCAACAAGGACACACCACATTTTCACAGTGAAAACGGACCCTTTTTTTGCAAAGTGCCTAGCTGTAGATCTTGAACCCTAGCTCTGCCGGCACCTAGGGAAACCAAGCAAACCTATACATTTTTGAAATCTAGACACCCAGGGAAATCCAGGATAGGGTGATTTGTCTGGCTCCCACCAGGTTCTGTTACCCAGAATCCCTTGCAAACCTCAAACTATGTTAAAAAAAACACATTTTCCTCACATTTCTGTGGTGGAAAGTTCTAGAATATGCATGGATCCGCACAATTCCATGCACCCCGCATTCCTCAAAGCATCCCAAGAAAAATGGTACCTCACATGTGTGGGTAGGCCTAGTGCCCGCGACAGGAAATGGCCCAAAACGCAACGTGGACACACCACATTTTCACAGTGAAAACTGACCCTTTTTTTCCAAAGTGCCTAGCTTTAGATTTTGAACACTAGCTCTGCCAGCACTTAGGGAAACCTACCAAACCTATACATTTTTGAAAACTAGTCACCCAGGGTAATCCAGGATGGGGTGACTTGTCTGGCTCTTACCAGGTTCTGTAACCCAGAATCCCTTGCAAACCTCAAACTTTGAAAAAAAAAACACATTTTCCTCACATTTCTGTGGTGGAAAGTTCTGGACTCTGCGTAGATCCACAAAACTCCACCTACCCCGCATTCCCCAAAGTCTTCCGAGAAAAATGGTACCTCACTTGTGTGGGTAGGCCTAGTGTCCGTGTCAGGAAACGCCCCAAAACGCAACGAGGACACACCACATTTTCACACTGAAAACGGACCCTTTTTTTGCAAAGTGCCTAGCTGTAGATTTTGAACCCTAGCTCTGCCGGCACCTAGGGAAACCTAGCAAACCTATACATTTTTCAAAACTAGACACCCAGGGATTTCCAGGATAGGGTGACTTGTCTGGCTCCCACCATGTTCTGTAACCCAGAATCCCCTGCAAACCTCAAACTTTCTAAAAAAAAAAACCACATTTTCTCACATTTCTGTGGTGGAAAGTTCTGGACTCTGCGTAGATCCACAGAACTCCACCTACCCCGCATTCCCCAAAGTCTTCCGAGAAAAATGATACCTCACTTGTGTGGGTAGGCCTAGTGCACGCGACAGGAAACGGCCCAAAACACAATGTGGACACACCACATTTTCACATTGGAAACTGACACCTTTTTTTCCAAAGTGACTAGCTTTAGATTTTGAACAATAGCTCTGCCGGCACTTAGGGAAACCTACCAAACCTATACATTTTTTAAAACTAGTCACCCAGGGTAATCCAGGATGGGGTGACTTGTCTGGCTCTTACCAGGTTCTGTAACCCAGAATCCCTTGCAAACCTCAAACTTTGCAAAAAAACCCACATTTTCCTCACATTTCTGTGGTGGAAAGTTCTGTACTCTGCGTAGATCCACAAAACTCCACTTACCCCGCATTCCCCAAAGTCTTCTGAGAAAAATGGTACCTTACTTGTGTGGGTAGGCCTAGTGCCCGCGACAGGAAACGGCCCAAAACGCAACGTGGACGCACCACATTTTCACAGTGAAAACTGACCCTTTTTTTGCAAAGTGCCTAGCTGTAGATGTTGAACACTAGCTCTGCCGGCACCAAGGGAAACCTAGCAAACCTATACATTTTTCAAAACTAGACACCCAGGGTAATCCAGGATGGGGTGACTTGTCTGGCTCTCACCAGGTTCTATTACCCAGAACCCCTTGCAAACCTCAAACTTTGTAAAAAAAAAAAACACATTTTCCTCACATTTCTGTGGTGGGAAGTTCTGGACTCTGCGTAGATCCACAAAACTCCACCTACCCCGCATTTCCCAAAGTCTTCCGAGAAAAATGGTACCTCACTTGTGTGGGTAGGCCTAGTGCCCGCGACAGGAAACGGCCCAAAACACAACGTGGACACACCACATTTTCACAGTGAAAACTGGCCCTTTTTTTGCAAAGTGCCTAGCTTTAGATTTTGAACCCTAGCTCTGCCGGCACCTAGGGAAACCTAGCAAACCTATACATTTTTTAAAACTAGACACCCACGGAAATCCAGGATAGGGTGACTTGTCTGGCTCCCACCAGGTTATGTTACCCAGAATCCCTTGCAAACCTCAAACTATGTAAAAAAAAAAACACATTTTCCTCACATTTCTGTGGTGGAAAGTTCTGGAATCTGCATGGATCCACACAATTCCACCCACCCCGCATTCCCCAAAGTATCTAGAGAAAAATGGTACCTCACATGTGTGGGTAGGCCTAGTGCCCGCGACAGGAAAAGGCCCAAAACGCAACGTGGACACATTACATTTTCACCGTGAAAACTGACACTTTTTTTGCAAAGTGCCTAGCTTTAGATTTTGAACACTAGCTCTGCTGGCACCTAGGGAAACCTAGCAAACCTATACATTTTTTAAAACTAGACACCCAGGGGAATCCAGGATGGGGTGACTTGTCTGGCTCTCACCAGGTTCTGTTACCAAGAATCCCTTGCAAACCTCAAACTTTGTAAAAAAAAAACACACTTTCCTCACATTTCTGTGCTGGAAAGTACTGGACTCTGCGTAGATCCACAAAACTCCACCTACACCACATTCCCCAAAGTCTTCCGAGAAAAATGGTAACTCACTTGTGTGAGTAGGCCTAGTGTCCGTTTCAGGAAATGGCCCAAAACGCAACGAGTACACACCACATTTTCACAGTGAAAACTAACCCTTTTTTATCAAAGTGCCTAGCTGTAGATTTTGAACACTAGCTCTGCCGGCACCTAGGGAAACCTATCAAACCTATACATTTTTGAAAACTAGACAACCAGGGGAATACAGGATGGGGTGACTTGTCTGGCTCTCACCAGGTTCTGTTACCCAGAATCCCTTGCAAACCTCAAACTTTGTAAAAAAAAAACACACTTTCCTCACATTTCTGTGCTGGAAAGTACTGGACTCTGCGTAGATCCACAAAACTCCACCTACACCACATTCCCAAAAGTCTTCCGAGAAAAATGGTACCTCACTTGTGTGAGTAGGCCTAGTGTCCGTTTCAGGAAATGGCCCAAAACGCAACGAGTACACACCACATTTTCACAGTGAAAACTAACCCTTTTTTATCAAAGTGCCTAGCTGTAGATTTTGAACACTAGCTCTGCCGGCACCTAGGGAAACCTATCAAACCTATACATTTTTGAAAACTAGACAACCAGGGGAATACAGGATGGGGTGACTTGTCTGGCTCTCACCAGGTTCTGTTACCCAGAATCCCTTGCAAACCTCAAACTTTGGGAAAAAAAACACATTTTCCTCATATTTCTGTGGTGGAAAGTTCTGGAATCTGCGTGGATCCACAAAACTCTACCCACCCCGCATTTCCCAAAGTCTTCAAAGAAAAATGGTACCTCACTTGTGTGGGTAGGCCTAGTGTCCGTGTCAGGAAACGTCCCAAAACTCAACGAGGACACACCACATTTTCTCCGTGAAAACAGACCCTTTTTTTGCAAAGTGCCTAGCTGTAGATTTTGAACCCTAGCTCTGCCGGCACCTAGGGAAACCTAGCAAACCTATACATTTTTGAAAACTAGACACCCAGGGAAATCCAGGATAGGGTGACTTGTCTGGCTCCCACCAGGTTCTGTTACCCAGAATCCCTTGCAAACCTCAAACTGTGTAAAACAAAACACATTTTCCTCACATTTCTGTGGTGGAAAGTTCTGGAATCTGCGTGGATCCACAAAACTCTACCCACCCCGCATTCCCCAAAGTCTTCCGAGAAAAATGGTACCTCACTTGTGTGGGTAGGCCTAGTGCCCGCGACAGGAAATGGCCCAAAACACAACGTTGACACACCACATTTTCACAATGAAAACTAACCCTTTTTTTGCAAAGTGCCTGGCTCTAGATTTTGAACCCTAGCTCTGCCGGAACCTAGGAAAACCTAGCAAGTCTATACATTTGTGAAAACTAGACACCCAGGAAAATCCAGGATGGGTGACTTGTCTGGCTCTCATCAGATTCTGTTACCCAGAATCCCTTGCAAACCTCAAACTTTGTCAAAAAACCACATTTTCCTCATATTTCTATGGTGGAAAGTTCTGGAATCTGCGTGGATCCACAAAATTCCACCTACCCCGCATTCCCTAATGTCTTCCAAGAAAAATAATACCTCACTTGTGTGGATAGGCCTAGGGACTGTGACAGGCAAGGGCCCTAAACGTATTGTGGAGACTTCAAAATTACCTATCACAAAACGACCTGGTTTTGCAAGGTGTGGCACCTGGGTTTTTGGCCCCGGGCTAAGCAGCCATCTAGGGAAACCTACCAAACCCACACATTTCTGAAAACTAGACACCCTGGGGAGTCCAGTGAGGTATGGCTTGCATGAATCCCCCAAAGATACCCTACCCAGAATCCCCTGCAAACCTCACATTTAGCTTAAAAAATCACATTTTTCTCAAATTTCTGTGTGGGAAAGTTCTGGAATCTGCATGGATCCACAAATTTCCTACCACCCAGTGTTCCCCCAGCTCTCCTGATAAAAATGGTACTTCACTCGCGTGGGTGGGTCAAGTACCCACGACAGGCAAGACAGGCAAGGGCCCAAAACATATTGAGGAGACATCAAAATTACCTATCACAAAACAACCTGGTTTTGCAAGGGGGGTCACCTGGGTTTTTGGCCCCGGGCTCGGCGGCCATCTTGGGAAACTACCAAACCCACACATTTCTGAAAACTAGACACCCAGGGGAGTCCAGCGAGGTATGGCTTGCGTGGATCCCTCAACGTTTTCCTACCCAGAATCCCCTTGCAAACCTCAAATGTAGCTGAAAAAAACACATTATCCACATATTTTTGCGTGGAATAACCGTGCTGCCACAAATGTCCTACCCACAGCGTTCCCCTCAATCTCCTGAGTAAAATGATACCTCACTTGTGTGGGTGGGTGGGGCAAGGGACTGTGACTGGGAAGAGCCAAAAACATAGGGATTAAGTGTATAGCACCGAGAATTCTAAGTGCTACAGCGTAATTGCCGGCTCCTAATGGGCTGTCTGATGCCCCCTGGGGGGCATATTAGGGACTACTGCCCCCATCTGTCTCCTGGGGGGGCAGAAAGACTATGGCTTTTTGGGGGGTGGTGGGGGCATTGGCATGCCAATTCTAGGCAGCCCACACCCCTGAATCAAAAAATATATATATTCCCGGATGCCTATTGGGCTTTCTGCCCCCCCGAGGCAGATAAGGGGCTTTTGCCCCCATCTGCTTCCTGGGGGGGCAGAAATACTGTGGCTTTTTTTGGGGGAGGGGTGGGGGCATTGGCTTGCCAATTCTGGGCAGTCCCCACCCCGAACTTTGGAGAAAAAAAATACCTAGTGCCTAGTGGGCTTTCTGTCCCCCCCCCCCCCCCCCGGGGGGCAGAAAAGGGGCTTTTGCCCCATATGCCTTCCAGGGGGGGCAGAAAGACTGTACAATTTTTACTTGGGTGGGGGCATTGGCATGCCCATTCTGGGCAGCCCCCACCCCTACGTATAATAAAAAACAAAAAAAAACCTGGTGCCTAGTGGGCTTTCTGCCCCCCTGGGGGGCAGATCAGGGGCTATTGCCCCCATCTGCCTCCTGGGGGGGGCAAAAAGTGTTTTGCCTTCTTAGGGGGTAGGGTGGGTGCACTGGGATGCCAATTCTGGGCAGCCCCCACCCCTGTCCTATAAAAAAATAATCCCTGGCGTCTAAGGTGCTTTCTGCCCCCCGGGGGGCCAGAAAGACTGTTTTTACCCACATTATATAGGGGGAGCAAAGGCCCTTGCCCATGGGGCCGCTCCCCCCTCCCTGGTGGCTAGTGGGTGGATCCTTGCTTGTGGAAGCTCTTCCCCAACATCCCAAGCAGAGGGATTTAGTGCCGCTGTTCTCATGACGGAGTGGGTCCGTCATGAGCACAGGAGCACTGGTGCTCATGACGGAACCATTCCGTCATGAGCACCCAAAGGGTTCAAAATAAAAGGTTTAAATGTCTATAGGAAAAGACAATAAAGAAATCATAGTGTTCCATTTATTTGACGTCACAAAATATATGCGTTGGCTAAAGACTCATAACCCAACAATTGACTGCGTCTTAAGAGAAGTAACCCTAAATTCACAATTCAGTAACACACAGTGTAAATCTGCAGATATTACAATTGTACACACCATAGCCAAGAAAAGTGTGAAAGAAAACCTCCCCAAGGAGTACCTTGATTTAATCAACATTTTGGACAATTAAAGAGCAAGTACCCTGCCACCTGATAGGTCCTTAGATTGTCAGATTTACCCAATCCTTGGCTCACACATTCTTTGGAGCCTTATCTATGCATTAATCAAGCTTGAAAATTAAAATGTGAAAGAGTACTGGGGAGAGAATCTGACCACTGGGTTCATCCACCACTCAAAGTCACCTGCATCATTCCAATTTTTTCTCCCCAAAAAGAATCGAGAATTGTGTATATATATTGACTTCCTCATGCAAAATAAGATTATAGTAAAAAAATTATATTGACTACCACTGATTCTAATCTTACTAGACCAGATATGAAATACCAGAATTTTTACCAAGCTGGACCTGTGGTGGGCCAACCATCTAGTGAGAATGCCAAAGGAGTAATGAACGGAAGACTGCATTTTGGGCCAAATCGGTCTCTATGAATACCAAGCTATGCCTTTCAGACCTTTTACTGCATCTGCACGTCTCCATTCTTTATCAATGAACTTCTTCGAGACTTCATTGATGTCTTAGTTATTGTGTACATTGATGATACCTTAATTTGTTTCAAAGAGTATTCAGAGCTTGTATCTCAATTAGGCTCATGTTGTTAGCCTTAAGAAAGAATAATATGTATGATAAGCTTGGGAAATGTCTTGTTCATGTTCCCAAAGTGGCTATTTTGTGGTTTCTTATTACCCCCGCAGGAATTAGCACATACCCTAAGAAGCTAGAATCAACTACATAGTGAAAGATGCCTTTATCCTTAAAAGAAGTGGAAAGCTTCTTAAATTCTAATTTCAGCAGATTTTTTACTGGCCACTATTTTACTGTAGCACTGATACCTACAATTTTAAAGCAAGAAGTTGTTGAGCAGGCTTTTGCAATTTTCAAGCCTAGGTTTACCTCAGCAGCAGTGTTGAAGGGCCCTAATACTACTCAACCTTTCTGGATAGAAGCAGATGCTTCTTTGTTTGCCCTAGGTGGGTCCCATCTCAGCAAGATCCCAAATCAGGCCAACTACAGCCAGTACCTTCCACATAAAACAACTATTAAATGGCAGACCAAGACTTCCTGGCCACTAAAACAACCTTCAAGAAGTGCTGTTAATATCTTGGGGCCCGTCACATCCTTCCCTTTCTGACAGACCACAAAAACTTACAATTTCTACAGTCCACCAGAAAACTCTAGACAATTATGCTGGATGCAACTCTTTAACCAGTATAACTTTGTCATTCAATATCAGCCTAGAAAAAACATGTCAAAGCTGACACCTTATCTTTATATGGATTTCCAGATCAAAATAAGACCCCCCAACCAATAACAACTAAGAATCATTGCTGAAGAGAAGTTCATAAAAGCAGTCCACACAGACTTGTTCACCTCAGTAAAACTGCCCCAATCTGACACTGATCCAAATGTTTAGGCATCCAAAGGAGGGACCACCCAAGATGGAAAAAAAAGTTGGGGTAAAAAAATCCACCTGAAATGCTTGTTGGCTGCCCACATCAAAGGAACGTTCGCGTTTACAACACTGCCATTTGCATTCATATTTTTTGCTTTTTGCGAAAGAATTACCCAAACGATCTGCTTGGGCGAAAAAATCTACCTTAAATGCCGCACACGTTAAGAAAATTATCTGAAAAGTGCATCTTAAATTGAATTTCTCCTCAAAATTACGCGAGGTGGCATAATGGTATAATCTTGGTTATTTCACTAAAATTTCATTACTAGAAATTAACAAAATTACATCAGTTTCTCCAGCGTAATTAAAATTTAGTCCGGATCTAGCAAAATGGCTGAATTTATAAACTCATTTTTCTATGCTTCTACAACCTATTCTGCTCCACAACCCTCCAGAATATGAAGTTAAGACCATATTGGATTCAAAGAGAATTAAAGGCTGATTGTTCTACATTCTTGGCTGGAAACGTTACCGTAATGAAAACCGAATTTGGGAACCAGTGAACTATTTACATCCCCCAGACATCAAAAGAATTTTCATTTGAAATAGTCAGATAAGCCGAAGGTGGTTTGTAAGGTACTGGGAGTGGTGTAATGTGAGGCCTGTACAGTGCTCCTACCGGTCATGTGCCCCCCACTAGTCAAAAAACAATCCATCCACAACCCACAAGGACACCAAACCACAACACATCTCCTACAAATGTGCTTGAGTGTGCATTCTTTCAGAGATCTCACAGGACCTGCTTGAGGTCTTGTGAAATCTTGCAAGTCTCAGCAGCCATCTTGGAAGCTGCCTTGTATAAATTCCATGCTTAAACCAGAGCCAACTGCCAGTTCCACAAAGAATTAAAAGAAGCAGCATTGCATCTTTTTCACCCAACTAGGAGAACCAGCAAGGTAAAAAGTTCAGTACTTCACACTTACCTGAGAGTAGTTAGCAGCCTGTCTTTGGTCCTTGAAGATCCCACATTGAAGAAGAAAAGACCCAGGTATCTGTGCTAAGGCAAAATACAAAGAATAATTGAGAAAAGCATTGTAATTCAGAAAACAACAACATTCCACATTTAAAAACAATTAAGATAATATTACTTATCTGATAGCGCTCCGTAGATGCTTTGAATCTTGTTCATAGTTCATGCCCTAAAAGGGAAGAGAAATAAGCCAAATTAGGAAAGATTCGACATTCAAGTAGAAGCAGGATTCTGCACTTTAAGAAAGTAAAGACAGTGTACTTGTCTAATGTCTGTCCATTCAAATATTTAATTTTTATTCACAGTCAATGTTCTTTACACTTCTAGTAACCTGTGAATGGCAAGAAACCAGTAAGGAAAAAGAAAGACAGTTAGTACACAGGATAAAACCTTCATTATCACATCTCTAAATAAAAGGAAGAAAAGGCAACTGGAAGCAGCAACCAGACAAGGACATCACATGCATTAATATGTGAAAACAAGTTCATAAGGTGTTGGAATTGTGATAACACATTAAAGTGAATTATTTTCAGAACAAGTAAAGGTAATCCACTTGTAAGACTGTATTAATGTTGCAGGGATTCTGCAGAGTCACAGAGCTATGCTTGGGATTATGTAGCCTTAGTAGGCAGGGACTGAGTCATCCTACCACCTGAGTGTCCATGACCCCGAGCCCGACTAGCTATTGTGTCTCACTTGCCCTCCTATTCACTTACAGAGGAGCAAGCGATTAGACACCCCAGAACACAACACTCCCGTCTGTCTCCAGGTTCGGGGTTACAGGGCACACCCTTTCGCTCTCACACTCGTATTAGTCCACAATAAGTTTTGACAGAGACATGAGGAAAGTTTAAAATGTTTATTTTAGCTATTGTGCTCTAGTATGCAGTATACGTGCCACAACAAGTAGGAAAATGCCTAATACAAATGCGGTTAGCATAGCAAGTAGTCCGAAAATCATAACTACAGTGTAGCCTAACCTCCTTCCTCTTCTTTGTGTTACCTATTTGTGAATACCTACATCACAAACGTATGTGTTCGCAAACAACAGCTGCATTTGCGTATTTTGTCTAGGTGTTAGGGCTTGACCAGAATAGAATAACAAGGGGCATTGTTGTTCGACCTTGTCTACATGTTCAGACAAAATCCCAGGAAAGAAAGGAACACAAAAACAGTAGTGTGTTCCGTGTGAAAGTACAGTGCGGCACAATGCAAAATATGTCTGTAGAGTAACATGCGCAAAGCAGTGCCTGGAAGGAGGAGTAGCATTTCCTGGAGCAGATCCTCCCCCACTCCCCCACCCTCCTCCTGAGGCATCTGCGGGCAGTAGGGGCACCAGGGGCCAGGAGGCTAGCCAGCAGCACAACACTGGGCGAGGAGAGGAGCCCCAGGGACAGGAGGTCGCAGGTTTAACTTAATGATCTTACCCGTACCCGCCTGACGCAGCCATCTTGGGGGATAAACCACGCATTGCTGCTTCGCTGGGGAGAGACTACACCTCCCTTCACCCCCTGCAGCAGTCAGTCCACACCCATCGGCGCCTGTAAGAGGCTCGGCTGGGCCCCCCCTAAGAGTTGCTGCGAGGGAGATACTTCATTTGGGACCTCTAAAGACTCTTAAAGAAGCTGACGGTCTACAATGGGTAAGCGCAAGGTTCAACCCAAAAGGCGGGGAGGGAAATAGTAAATACTCTTGATTCTTTCTTGTCAAGAGCTGCAAATGTCCTCTCAAAAGAAATTGAAGTAACAGAGCGCCGCCTCTCCTTGGAGGAAGGTAGGAAAGGGCAGCCTCTTGTCAGGACACACTTCTGAGCCACAGCCTGTAGTGGATGGGGTGAGGAACCAAGCGCTACTTCCAACTACCCCTCGACCACCTTGCTCCATCCTGGGTCCCCCGCATCCTCAGACTCTTTAGTTGAGCAAGCAGTCAAGAGAAAAATATCTGGAGGGAAAATAAAGTTGAAAACTCTGAAGGCATCAAGAGCGACTAAAACCACTATTGACCCAATGCTCACGGCCCGTTGTTCCCGGATAAAGCCTCCCTGGCCGGGTTAAGTGAGGACTTATGGGTCAAATTGAGACAGATGATTTCTTCGCTGCTCCAGCCATTAACCAATAGACACGCGATGATCGAAGAGAAATTAGATAACCTTATTAACAGGGGGTTCATCCAGGGTAACGCCCTGACCACAGCATCTCTCCACGTTTTAGGGCAAGCTCTGGGGTACCGGGGGAACTCAATAAGGGGGGACAAGGGGCTTGAGCGAACGAATGCTAAAAACCTACCAGGTTCACAGTTACCACCTGATTTTTATCCCCATACCCCCCACCCCGCCTGCCCTGCCCTCGGAAGGTATAAACAAAAATGCCCAAATGGAAATTATAACAGACCCACGAGGAGCGCAGGCTGATTTGCATTCAAATAGGGAGAGATGGGTAAGGGAGGCAGCACAGGATGTAGATTTGCCAACCACTGGCCTAAGCCAGCCACGGTAAATAGACATAATATCGGAAAAAAAATATCGAATGGACAAAATATCGAGTCCAAAATATAGAATGGACATAATATCGAATGGACACAATATAGTCGTTAAAAATATCGAAATTAAGGTAAGTAATATCGATTGTTAAAATATCGAAGTACATAATATAGGCATTAAAAAATATTGAATTTTTAATAATATCTAATTTTTTCTAAGTGTATTGTATGTTAGTATATGTGTTAAAAGTGTATATTCGTTGTTGTAATGTATGTTTAATTTTTTAAAAGCAATGAATTTTATGTTATTTCATTTTTGCGTAATTTAATTCCGTAGCGGGTAGTGGGTTTATAGGGGAATAGGGTGGGAAGTAATTTAATTGAAATTAAGTACATATTAATAAATATTAATTGGTATTGATAATTAATTTATTCTTAATTAATTAATAATTGGTAATTAAGGGGCCCATTACGATGGCGGGCGGAAGCACCACCGCCGTGCTGGCGGATGCAAAAAGCACCAGTTACCGCCGGCACGCAGCAGTCCACACGCCCGCCCAATTACGATGCGAAAAGTAGGCCAAACACCGCCGGCAAGCCAGCAACACCGTCCGCCATCAAAGTGCGCCCGTTCACGTAGCGGCGCAGCACAACTGACACACACCGTCCGACGAAACACGTCCCGCCCGGCGCATAAATTACGATGCCGCAAACAAACGGCTCCCACGGCCAAGAGATACCGTACGACAAACCGAAGCGGCAACACGGATGCCGAGCACGGACAACGAAGAAGCGGCTCCCCGAGCATGAATCCAGCACTGCAGGCCCTCCCCATGCTCCTGCTGATGCACCACCAAGGACGCAACGTACCGCGGAGACGCAGGTAGGCACACACACAACAAGTGCACGCAAACAGCGCACACAGTGCAAGGGCGGAAAAAGCGGACAACCCCCACCAGCGCGTGTACACTACACATCCACCATTGCATCCACATATGACACACAGGCCAAATCGTAACATCGCGTAACACATGTGTACACACCACCTGGGACTAGGAACCAACCACCCCGTCACGGCCCCAAAGCGCCGATGACGCCGCCACACATGCGCACAACGCAGAGGCCAACCGCAGCGCCATGCATGCGTCGCACACAGACACAGGGACACAACCAAGCAGCACACACATCAGCCCCACCCCGAACGCACATGACACGTGACAGGCCTGCCACAGACATGTCCCCAACGCCCAATTCACGGACAACACCCAACGCCACACAACCGACGCACACATGTCAGTGAAGACACGCAACAGCAGGACACACCCCAGTGTAACAAACATGGCATAGCACACAGCGGCGGCAACACCAACTAGGAGAAGCAGGGCTCCTTCGGGAAGAGGAACGCCAGTACCACACTGAAACACCCATACCACCCTGCACATATGAACAAGACATATAAAACGGAACACCAAAGAGCCCGGGGACCGACAACAGGTGGCCCAAGAATAACATTCACACACAAGGCCCAACGCAGAGCGGAAAGGCAGCCTGCCGCCCACACAAGGGAGAGCAGACAGCACTGAATGACCTTCCATTCCAACTCCGAAACCACAGCCCTACGACAGAAGCCGGTGAATACAGCCATTGTCCAAGAATAGACCAACACAGGCATGCCGAGGAGACCGACCACAGGGCAGATAGCGCATATCACAGAAGCACACAACGGACGGGGAAGAAAGAAGAAAACACTCCCCATGTCGGCCACATGCAAGTTAATTGGAAGGAGTCACACATCACTGACCTTGAACTGTCTGAGAAGCATGTGGGAAGAGGGCCCGTGTCCTCCAAACAAGCCAACAGAACACAAGTCCTGTCTCCCTACGACTACACAGAGCTCACAGCAACCTCGGAGCGTGCACATTGCAGACTGCACACACAGCCGGAGCACGCCACCACAACGCACCGCTGCGAAATGGCAACCGCAACACACCTACCCAACTACGCCGAACAGCTCAAGCTGTACAAAACCAACCTGTTCCATACATTGGGATGCGATCTCCTGTCCCTGCTGAACGTAAGTTACCGACTGACTTACCGCATCACATTGTTCAGCTGCGTCATGCCCGTCTTCTACTGTCGGAGGTGTCCCTACCAGCATCCCGTGGAGATATGCCTCTCCAACCCGGCATGTCTGAAGGCGGACCTGCTACCACTACTCCTCCCTCTGGACGCACACGACAGGGCCTGCTCTGCCTATGGGGGCATGGCGTATGTGGCCAACATCGCACCCGCACTGAAATGGGACCACTGTGCCTCCACACGACGGATCATCGAGAACAGCTACATCGAATGTCACCCAGCATGCCCCATCATGGTCCTCCAAGGGACAACTTACGAACAACACCTTGACAGCCACCATCCGCTACATTGGCTGGCAAACATGTACACCACCAATGACATGGAAGCCCTGCTGGACGGCATCGCATACCTGACAACCTGTAAATTCGTCGGACCACAACGCAGGTTCCCCGAGTGACCTATGATGTCCAACCCCGCACCCATGCTTAGCTTCCGCACGGACTGGCCAGTCACCACCACAACAGCCATACCAAACGACTGGCAACTGTAACCACACCATCAACGACATCGCCATGACATCGGATATGACCGGGACATGCACACTGTTCCCCATCACATCCAGGAACACCGCATGCATCGTGGGAGGCAGTGGCATGGGCTCTGTGTATCGCACCCACATGGACAGAACTGCACGAACAACCAGGACACGACATGGATCCAGCGCACATGGACACACACACCGCTCAGTGGACATGAATAGGTCGCCTGGAGTCTGTGGGTGCTGCACCCCTCCCACCCCCGCCCCGGGAATCCCATACCAGGACCTTTGCATGGACGACAAGTGCATACAACAACAACACGACCCCAGTGACTGTGACATGTCCAGTAACCACCACAGTGCAACAACAAGTGGCACGCCGCTGCATGCACGCAAGCACATGCCCTGATGTCATCTCACATGCACGCGTGCATGAGGAACAACCGCAGCAAACCTGTCACATGGAACTGAGATGGACTGTGCCCATGATGCCAAGCGGTCTGGTAGGCTACATGTATACCGTCTGTGTCAAAGTCCGCAGCTCCGCAGCAATACGTAAATGTACATTAGCACAGCCTTGGCCAAGCAGATGTCACTCTGAAGCCCACATCCCACATGCAAAACAGCCAATCACATGTAACCCCACACCCTATCCCATTTGCAATCATGCTCAGTATATCCTCAACATGTATTCCGCTGCCAGTAGTGTCCACTATACTGCATCACAGAGGACAGAAGACTCAATATAATGTTTGAAACCAAAACTGTCTCCGCTGACTCATTTCACAAGTACGAATGAGAGAGGATGAGAGTATGTGAAGTACACGGCAGTCGTGACATGACCATGTAGTCCACTGGTATTGGATGTCAACGCAAATGAGTAGCACTACTGTGGAAGACACACATGTGTCGTGTGAAGTCGTATGGACGCAGTGCTCAGGTGGGTGGGTGCGACGGGTAGATGCGCACATGCCAAGTTGGAGCACGCCGTGTTGGGAGGGGTCATGAACAGTACACCACCGCTTCCCTGGGCATTGTGAGAGGACACCTGTCGGGGGAGTGAACACGTGTGTGCACAGCAGCCGGGCACACGTACAAAGCGGTACCAGGCGCACCTCAGCCCACCCTCTGTGGACAAGCTGGATCCTGTTGTGCGCCCGCCATGCCCCTTGACAAGGCACACACAGCCCCAGTCGACCAGGTGTAACCCCAACATAGTCAATCCGCACAGGCGATACAGGGCACGGGATGGCAGTGGAGCATGGTGTGTGAGAGGTCTCCTCGCGCTCCTCCTGGTCATATCACGCAGGCAATAGAACCTCAACGTCTAGCATGGCACAAGTCAAATGGAAGTGTAGGGGGACGCACCACAGCACGAGCAGCACTGACGTCACGGGAGGTGGCTCGCACCATCCCATCCATTGCCCATCATACCAACCACGCCACATGCCATTGCGACTAAGTGCAAGCGCGTGCGCCACCACCCCCGAGCCCTCCCCAGAGAGGCCAAAGAGTGAATGTGTGGGCCATCAGTCACAGACGGACGCGGCATGGCCGCAAGGGCAGCCACAGCCACTGGGTGTCGCAGGTGGCGGATCCGGAAGGCGAAGACTGTGATGCATAGTCCATGCAGGCCGGGTCTCCATTTGTGGCACCACGCAGGTGGACGGCGTCCCGCAACACATCATACCCTGAGACATCCCACTCGTGCAACTGGACCCACACATACACTCCTTGCCCTCTCTGGTGCGAGCTTGGGGCTGCCTGTGCAAGCGCTAGCCTCGCAGGTGAGCATGCATATTGGGGGAGCGAGGGGAGGACATGAGGGCTGGGGCGAAGATGACTGTATCACTGTCAGTTAGTACAAGGGATGACCCAGATGTGGAAAGGAAGAGACGTGTCCCGTGTGTACTGCAACTAGTCGCCAACTCAACTACCCCCCCATGTCCGGAATGTAAGCCCGCACCTAGGCCCGCCCATCCGCCACATCGAACATACCACCAGCACGACAACCTTCCCATTCGAAACACTGACTGGGGGTGGCGACCAGTGTACAATCATGTGTAGCCTACCCACGCGTACATGTGGGCCCTACATGATCCATGTCACCTGCGGCAAAGTCATGACATGCGCAATGAGGGAAGTGAGGAGAGCTGTCCGCCCCACGCGCAGAAGGTGCATCAGCTCCACAGACCCAGCAGCGAGTCCAGCAGGGGTCACATGTGCAGGGGCAGCTGTGCCTGGTGTGAAGGCACATGCATATAGACAGCACATCGACCAATGTGTAGTCTGCCCACATCTACAGTCCATCATCATGCGGACATAGGAATTGAACACAGGGCAACACATCTTAGTTGGTGCACCCACCGTGACCAACAATGCGCAATCATCGACGTACCCGCCCTGTGCATGGCCCCCCACCCAACGGAGGCACATCCAGTGCCACCATCCCACACACACAAGCCTTCCACGGAACATGCTGTGTCCAATGGTCAGTACAGAGTCAGCGCCCATCTGGTGGATCCTGAACAGGAGACACATGCACACACATGCCAGCTCCCACTATGTACGTCTGCCACCTGGCACGTGCAATGTAACCTCTCACCTGTGACGTGTGACTGCAAGCACACAGCCGTCTTGGCATGGGGCTGTCAATGTGGACACCTGTCAATGTTTCGGGAGGTGTGATCCGTACAGTGCTGTACATAGGGTGCAGTGCTGACACCTACTACTGTCTCATATCCCCTCGTGCCACAGGTCCCACTTGTTTTGGCCGCTCAGCCTGTGCCCACATCGTCGTCGTCGTGTGCCATACTCATCCAGCCGTGGAAGCAGTTCCATGCTCAGCAGACATTCATGTTGCCGTGGCGTTGCCGCTTGACGGATATGCAGTCAGTCCCCATCAGCACGCCCCGCAAGTCATTGGGGCCTAGATCCCCATGTGCATGCACATGGCAGTGGTTTGTATCACTAGCCATTGCCATTGTTGGGAGACCTGTGTAAGTGTATTGTGGCCGTGCCGTCCCAGCTTGACAGCTGGGCTGTGGCTCATGTGCTTGCTCAGTCATGTCAGTGATGTGTATGCGAAATTGCTATGTGTCGTGTTGCTTTGACATGTGTCCTCTGCCATTGTCCCTAGGCGGAGACCGAACATTGACCGCCCATACCAATTGCTGGCGGACATGGACAATACAGAGGTTATTAGGAAGTTTCGGCTGGACAGGCCAACCCTGCATCGACTGTGTGCCATGTTAGAACCCCATCTCCGTCCCCGCAGGGTGTATCCGACTGCTGTCACCCCCACGGCCAAGGTGATGGCCGCCATGCATTTCTTAGCCACTGGGTCATTCCAGCACACAGTGGGCATTGGAGGAGGGATGTCCCAGCCCATGTTCAGCAAGGTGCTGAGGGATGTACTGGCAGCCATGATGCTGTACCGAAACAGGTACATCCGCTTCCCCAGGGCTCGTGAATTGGCGGCAGTGAAGGGTGCATTCTATGCCCTTGGCAGAATCCCACACGTCGTTGG
The DNA here is from genome assembly GCA_963921515.1 of Calotriton arnoldi. NCBI lineage: Eukaryota > Metazoa > Chordata > Amphibia > Caudata > Salamandridae > Calotriton > Calotriton arnoldi. The sequence goes on from CAWUFW010002051.1 coordinate 1,581,633, forward strand.
AGCCATTGACTGCACACATGTCGGCCTTGTTCCACCACAGGCCACTGAGCACCTGTACCGCAACAGGAAGCACACGCACTCCCTGAATGTGCAAGTGGTGTGCCTTGCGGACATGGTGATCACCCACGTGTGTGCAAAGTTCCCAGGCTCGGCCCATGACGCACACATAATGCGCAACAGCATCTTGCCACGACTGATGTCCAATATGCAACAGGATCGTGCCTGTATTGTCGGTGAGTATGTGGAGTGGTGTAGCGTGCTGGTTGTGCGATGCTGTCCCCTGTCCAGTTGGAATAGCAACGGTTCTCTGTGTCCCTCACACCCAGGTGACTCTGCGTACCCGAATGGGGCATGGCTGCTCAGTCCATTGAGGAATCCTCGCACCCCAGCAGACGATCGCTACAATGAGGCACATGGGAGGACCAGACGTGTGGTCGAGCGTACCTTTGGCCTCCTCAAGTCCAGGTTCAGGTGCCTGGACCGCACCGGGGGTGCGCTGGCGTACTCCCCACAGAAGGTGTGCCGGATAGTGGTGGCGTGCTGCATGCTGCACAATCTGGCCATTCGGAAGCAGATCCCCCTCATCGTGGATGACGGAGATCAACCAGGGCCCCAGCCCGCAGACCAGGACAGCTCGAGTGAGGAGGACAGCGGAGAGGAGGAAGCTGGTAATGTGCGGCAGCAGCTCATCGCCCGCTACTTCACTTGACGGTGAGTGTCCATGTACGACGGCTGATGTGGCTGTATCTGTGCAGGTGTGTGTGTGCTGTGTCAGGGTGGCCGTTTGTTCACTGCGTGCTGTGTGTCAACGCTCCATGGCCAGGGTAGTATGCCACTGTTGGTGGATGTGGCATTGTGCCCTATTGCTCTGTGCGATGTGTGTACATTGCTTGTAGTTGTTGACATGTACTGTGTGATGGGTGTGTGACACACTCATTGAATGTGCTCCTGTTCTGTCTCCCACCCCTAGGTCCCTACAGGCCCTCCGGATTCAATTGCCATGCCACGCATCAGGTGCCTTTCCGCCCAAGGTGGCCGTTGTATTCCGTACAAATAAAACACAGGGCACAAACAGCAGTTAGTGTAAAAGGTGCATTTATTACAAACTGTGACATGTGATTGTGTGTAAGGTGATGACAAAAGTGGTGCGTGCAGTGACAATGAGCTGTCGGTCATGGCTGCGTGATGCTCAGGGTGTACCCACTGGTTCTATGTCCATAGTCCAACACACACATGCCATCCAGATGGCTGTGTGGAGTGGGATCGTAGTCCAAGTCAATGCAGTGGCTGGTCAAGGAAGGCTGGCGGAAGGCTGGCTGGCTGCCTCACTTGCGTTTGGAGCGTGTGAAGTCCTCCCGGGAGATCTGTTTCCACTTCGGACGGCCCCTTCCACGTTTGCGAGGGGGGTGCCTGCTTGCGACATGCTGGTGGTTGAGGTGTGCTCACTGGCTGTGGACGCAGGGGAACTGGACACTGCTGCTCCACCCTGCGCCCCGGCAGGTGGTGGCGGAGGGGGAGCTGCTGTCCCTGGCTGTGACCTCACCGCCACCACCAGCTGGCCCATGAGGTCCACGAGTTGGCCCATACGGGCGTCCATGGACCTCAGCACCCCCAGCACCTCACGCGTGTCTGAAGCAGACCGGACCCATTGTCCTTGGGCCTCTTCATAGGCCCCAAGGACTCTGGCCATTTGAGGCAGGGCATGGCTCCCAGGGGAGGCTGGCGTTTGCCTGACCCTGCTCCTCCTACCAGTCCTGCTGCCACCGGCCTGCCCACTAGCCACATTGCTCACCACGGTCCTCGCTGTGGCTCCCAGGGTGGATCCAGTCGGCCGGGCCACCACCTGCGCTGGGGCTGGTGCCAGCGAAGACGTGGTGGTGGTGGCGGCGGTGGTGGTCGGTGCGGCGATGGTGGCGGTTGCGGCAGTGGTAGTGGCCACAATGACCGTGGGTGTGGCCGCAACGACAGTGGCAGCAGGGGGCTGGGAATGTTCAGCAGCCCTGGATGATGGGTTGGTGGGTAGGAGGGGTCCTGGGGAGCGGCTGGGCCCTGCCACACCAGATGGGCCTGCTTGGTGGTCCGTGTCCGAAGAGGAGGACAGATCCTCCAGATCCGTGTGTCCTCGTTGGGGGCTTGTAGGCTGGCTGTGCTGGCTGCTGGCTCCATCCCCAGCATCCAGCAGTTCGTCACCTGTGGAGAGAATGAGATTTGTTATTGTGTTGCACCTGGCGAAGTATGTATTTGTCGTCTGACATTAACAGTTCGTGCAATCTCGTACATGGGTTTCCCGGAGGCGTGTGTGTGGCTGTAGCATTTGTAGTTGTGTGTGCTTGGCAATGGGACTGTGTGCTGTGCACATGTGGCATGGGACGGATTGGCCATGCCGATGGGTGTGTTGATGTGCCCCTACTTATTGTGACTCTGGTGTATGCGGGCTCCTGGCCCATCCTGGGTCTGGTTTGTACTTTGCTTTTGGTGTTCAGATGGGACGCTTAGGAACGCATATGGCAACATGGGGGCCATGCCCCAGATTCGCATTTGGGAGGGGATATGCTTTGGGGTTCAAATGGAACGCTTAGGAACGCATATGGCAACATGGGGGCCATGCCCCAGATTCGCATTTGGGAGGGGATATGCTTTTGGGGTTCAAATGGAACGCTTAGGAACGCATATGGCAACATGGGGGCCATGCCCCAGATTCGCATTTGGGAGGGGATATGCTTTTGGGGTTCAAATGGAACGCTTAGGAACGCATATGGCAACATGGGGGCCATGCCCCAGATTCGCATTTGGGAGGGAATATGCTTTTGGGGTACATGCTGTGAGCCATGGGTGCCGAACGTGACATGTGTTGTGGCAGCATGACAGTGCATGGTTTGAGGTGTGTGCATGCTTGACATGGCCTGCATATCTGCTGTCTGTTGTGATTACTGGACATGGCATTGGACGCATCGTTATGAGTGAGTGATGGTTGTGTGCCAGCCAACGTATTGCAGTTGTCCCATCTCCTTGGTGTGCGTGCTGCCCTGTGCCATGTGCATCACTGCAGTGCTCGGGGGGTGTGGCCCATGTTGTGTGTTGTTGCTCACAGTGTGTTGTGCGCTTCATTGACTTCTGGCACATGGTTGGTCATGGGCATGTATCTTAGCGTGACTGCTGTATGTGTGGCAGCTGTGCGGATGACATGCCTTTCATGAGACTGGGGCTGACGGATGGGATGGATGGTATGTTGTATGTGCATGGTGTGTCTGTGTGTTTGATGGGTTCAGTGGTGTTCGTGTGCATTTATGTTGTTCCGCTCTGTTGCGTCTAGTGTTGTTTGTCTTACATAGGCGTAGTTGTGGGGTGTGTGGTTGACAGGCAGTAGGGGCTACATGGACAGGACTTCAATGGTGTTTCGGTTGTGTGTGATGAGTTGCACAGTGGCTGCCGTGTGGTACTATATTCAGTGTGGCTTGTGCATGCAGACGTGGCTCCTTGGGTGTTGCTATGTATGTGATGGGTCATGTGGGGTGTGAGTCTGTTGTTCATGTCCGTGTGCACATTGTTCACTTGTTCGTGACGGTGGGCGGTGCTGCGTGTTCGTCTGCTACGTGACATGTCCCATGTGTTGGTCGTGTTATGGTCCTCATGCCTCCAGTAATCCAGCCCTGTCCAGTTTCCCACCTGCAAGTTGTTCGTGCGTGCACTGTACTGGATGCCACATGGCTCTAAGCGGGGGTGCTCCATGTTGCAGGTCTGTGGGGGTGGGGGGTGTTGTGGGTCGTGGGGTGGCTGGACACCCACTGACACCGATTGCTGTGGACCGTGATGTCTGCCTTTCGGCTGTCGTTGTGCACTGCGGTGGCTGACACGTGGCTGTGGGGTGTGGGGGATGCTCCTCCTTGCTGTGCTGTGGGACTGGGGCCTGGTGTGTGTTGTACTTGGGCTGTCCACCCTCCCACCCACTGCACTTTGTGTTCCTGCCACTTACCTGTTACTTGTCGGTTAGTGCAGCTGTGGCGGACACATGGGTGTGGTGGGTGCTCGTTGTGGCGCTTCTGGCATATTTGGGGACCTGTTGGTGGTTACGTGGCTGGCTGAGTGTACACATGTCCCCACGTATGTTACAGTTGTTCGGTTTGGGCTGTGTGTGGTGGTGTCTGTTGCATGTGTGTGTGATGTGTTGTGTATTGTGTGCTGGACATGGGGGTGTTTGTCCCTGGGAGCTGTGGCATGGTGGTAGTGCATGTGAGTACATAGCGGTGTGCTAGTATACATTAGTTTGTACTTACCAGCCTCCACTCCTCTGCTAATCCGGCGAGGATCTCCGGATGTATTATGACTCGCACCTTCTCCTCCCACGCTTTGAAGGTCTTAAAGAGCGCGGGATTCCCTCCGCCAGTGACGGCAGCCAGCTCTCTGTTTTTGCCCTCCTTCTTCTTGACCAGGCTCTTTACGTCATTCCAACGTTTGTTTATTTCACCTCTGTTCCTGGGCAGGGTCCCGACTGCATTGACCTGGTCTACGATCCGGTTCCACATTCTGTTTCTGGTGGCTAGTGGTGTGTGCTGGACCATGTTCCCATAGATTTGTGGGTACACCTTGATGATCTCGTCGACCATGACCGTCAGCTCAATGGGCGTGTACTTGGGCATTCTTTGTGGTGCCATGGTGTTTGTGGTGCTGGTGCGGTGTGTGTTGTGTAATGTGCAGGGGGTTTGTGGTGCCGGTGTTTGGTGGTGGTGGTGGTGGTGGTGGTGGTAGTGATGTGTGCGTTTCTGTGGTGTGCTGCTGTCCTTGCTGTGTCACTGTGTCCTCTCCTCTCCTCTCTGGTTTGCAATGTAGCAAGGGGTTGTGGTCTGTGGGAGTGCTGCTTTTGTACTCACCTATGTGGGTGTGTCCTCATGGTCTGTTGTTTTCAGGTGTGTTGTGTCTGGGGTTCTGGCCTTTGTATTTTTTGTTTGTCCGGGGGGTGTTTTCGGGATGTGTACTGTGCTTGTGTATTTGTGCGTGCCTTGCTGTGTGGACTTGTTGGCCATGTTGTGTGCTATTGGTTTTGTGAGCGGATGGTTTCTGTGCAGGTACGTGGGCGCCATGGCTTCTGCCGTGTCGATTCTCATCGGCGTTGTTTGCGCTGGCGGGCGGTATATTTGTGGTTTTTCCGCGCTCATGGCGGTGCGATCGTAATTTCACGTGCGGTGTGTCGGCCGTGAGGGCGGGCGGTTTTGTGTTGTCGTGCGTGTTTCCGTCCGTGGCGGGCGGTTTGACTCCGACTCGGACGTTGGCGGGCGGTATTTTGTGTGTTTTTTCCGCCGATGGCGGTTTTCGGTTTGTGTAATCGTAATGGCGTGGTCGGTGTTCAGACGGTGTGTGCGGGCGGATTTTTGCCGCTTCCATGCCTGGCGGATTTTTTTACGCCGGGTATCGTAATGGGCCCCTAAATGTTATTAATTGGTCATTATTATTTTTTAATTGATTAATTGGTAATTATGTTAATTCTATTAATTAAATAGTTGTAGCGGGATGTGGGTTTATAGGGGAATAGGGTGGGAAGTAATTTAATTGAAATTAAGTACATATTAATTAATATTAATTGGTATTGATAATTAATTTATTGTTAATTAATTATTAATTGGTAAATACATTTTATTAATTGGTAATTAATTTTTTTTTATTGATTTATTGGTAATTATGTTATTTCTATTAATTAAATAGTTGTAGCGGGATGTGGGTTTATAGGGGAATGTGGGGGGAAGTAATGTAATTGTAATTAGTTAATTATAGAAAATATTTTTTTGTATTGATACTTAATTTACTGGTAATTAAATATTAATTGGTATTTATTTAAATATTTATACAAATCTGGTAATGATTATTAATTGGTTGTTAATGATTTATTAATAGGTAATTAATTTTTAATAAATAATATGTATTGTATTTATAATAAATTAATTATTAAAGATTTTGTAATTGGTAATTAGTGTTATTAATAATATTTATTAGTATTGATAATTAATTATTTTTTTGTAAAATATTAAAATATTACTTTCCCTACTGTTGCACTCACTGGAGTGGGAATAGTAATTTTAACCCTCCCGCTATCCTACCCTTTCCCTACTGTTGCACTCTCTGGAGTGGGAATAGTAATTTTAACCCTCCCGCTATCCAACTATTTCCCTACTGTTGCACTCCCTGGAGTGGGAATAGTAATTTTTACTCCTACGCTATCCAACGCTTTCCCTACTGTTGCACTAACTGGAGTGGGAATAGTAATTTTTACCCTCCCGCTATCCAACACTTTCCCTACTGTTGCACTCTCTGCAGTGGGAATAGTAATTTTTACCCCTACGCTATCCAACGATTTCCCTACTGTTGCACTCTCTGGAGTGGGAATAGTAATTTTTACCCCTATGCTATCCAACGCTTTCCCTAATGTTGCACTCACTGGAGTGGGAATAGTAATTTTTACCCCTACCCTATCCAACGCTTTCCCTACTGTTACACTCTCTGGAGTGGGAATACTAATTTTTACCCCTACGCTATCCATCGGTTTCCCTACTGTTGCACTCACTGGAGTGGGAATAGTAAATTTTACCCCTATGCTATCCAACGCTTTCCCTACTGTTGCACTCACTGGAGTGGGAATAGTAATTTTTACCCTCCCGCTATCCAACGCTTTCCCTACTGTTACACTCTCTGGAGTGGGAATAGTAATTTTTACCCTCCCGCTATCCTACGCTAAAAGTAGTGATTATTATTTTATATTATTATGTTAATATATGTATGTATTAAAAAATAAAAATGTATGTAGATTTTTTTTTAACTTAAAATAATTATTTATTAATTTTAAAATAATTTAACTAATTTTAAGTATGTTTTACTTTATTTTATTTATTATTTCATTAATTTTACATTACTTTTAACAGATTTATAAAATTCGATATTTTGACTAACTATATTTTTAACGACGATATTTTGGATTCGATATTTTTGTACTTACCTGTTTGGAGATAGGGAGTCGATATTTTGACAGTCGATATTTTGTCCACGATATTTTGTCTGCTCGATATCTGTGCGATCGATATTTTGTCAGTCATCCCCAGCCACATATCTTAGACCTTCCCCCAGCAGTTCTACCTTACGTCCTTGTCTTAGTTAATGTTCCACCGTTGATCAAGGACCAAAGGGAGCAGAAGGAGCAGCTAATGGATAAAGTTCTGCATTGGTTCTCTACCCATTTTAGAGGTTATACACTGTGGGGAAATAGGCTGGATAGGCACATTATTATGGCAAGGAGGGTGGGATGGGTGGGACACTCTCCAAAAGATGTAACAGGAGACTGTGTCATTATTAATTTTAACAACCAGTATGTGGTAAATAAATTTGTTAAGGGCTTGGTCAAATGTCCCCCTGCCTGGCTCCCAGATTACTGTGTCCCCACTGGCATACTTTTACAGACCCTCACTGTTACCACACACAGACTATCCAAGAGTCTCCACTAGGCTATCTAGCCCTACCCGAGACCCCGTTAGTCTTCCTAGACTGGAGACGAGGTTTGAGCTAGTGAACCAATTCGCCCCCTTGACTGATTTAGAGACCTGTGATTGACTAAACCTGGGAGGTGTAATTGGTAGTTCAGCCACTGCCAAAGAGCTGACAAATAATATAGGAGCATTGACCCCGGTGGCTTTGATAGGGGAACAGAAGCGAGGGGTACAAACAGCTACATGGAAGCTGAGTGGTTGTCTATCTGGCAGGATCAAGACATAATATGCTTCCAGGAGATTTGGGCAATAGACCCGATGTTTATAAATGGGTATCGATCATATCAAACTGATGCAATCCCTTTTTTGTCGGGTAGAGCCAAAAGGGGCGCACTAACTTTAATCTCCAATACTCTGGCTACTAAGATCACAAAGTTTGAACACCCATCGCCCTATTTCCATTTCATAGCTTTTGAAGGGGGAATCACACAGGTTTGGTTATTGATAAATTATTATTATAATAATGTTGGCGGGAACATGTCATCGGTGATAGGGTCATTGGAAAAAGAACTGGATAAAATCACAGGGGTAATGCCAAATAAGGAGATCAACATTCTATGGGTAGGTGATTTTAACTCCCAGCCATGAACCCATTCAATGGACACTGTCTGTGGATTCGAAGACACGGAGGGTGATTCATTATTTCATTTTACACACCATGAATATGGGAATATCCTAAATAGGATTTTTATCACTAGGAACTTGGAAATATGTAATACGGTAGTCCCAGACATAGGGGGCTTTGAAAAAAACTTTTTTTCGTGGCGACTATGAATCAACAATTAATTTCATAGTAGCCTCTGCTCCCTGTCGTAGAAATATTCAAAGGGTTTCCTAGAGATCAGGTCTTGATTAAGGCACTGCGCAAGACATATAAGACAGTCTTGAAAAATAGGGAAATGGAATTGAAAGAAGATGCCTTGGAAGATCTGGAAAAGACTGCATCATCCAAGAATATCAGGTGATGAATGCCCATTTCTTTCAGAATAATACAGAGATAACCCTGGATAATCACGTGGGTGAAGATACCTGGGTGGCCCATTTTGAGCAGGTCTTTAGGTCTGAGATTGTACCTACGTGTGAGCCACCTGGTGCTTCCCAGCCCCCAATGGAGCATTTGTCATTTAACCTGCATGAAGTAAGAATTGCTCTGGGCAAGTGTAGCCGTGCCAAAGTGCCAGGCCCGGATGGAGTAGCTATTGATTTTTTCCTAGAACATCAAGACCTGTGGGCCCCACTGTTAGCTATCATATTTAATGTAATATCTAAGTGGGGTCCTTTATCATCATGGAAAACAAGTATTATAGTGCCTATCTATAAAAAGAGAGACAAACCTAAACCCCAGAATTATCACCCCATCTCCCTTCTAGATAGTTCCGCGAAATTGTTGGGACGCAGTTTGTTAAACAGGCTAGAAGATTGGGCAAGGGATAAAAATATCCTGATCCCAGCCCAGTACGGCTTCCAGAAGGGTAGAGGCATGATAGACCAGTGTCTGAATCTGAGCTTATTATCGGCAAGTATACCGCAGCAAAGGGCGGCCAGACCTACATGGCCTTTAAGGACCTAACGGCTGCATTTGACTGCCTAAGTCATGCCAAATTATGGGAATTAATGGATGGGCATAAATGCACAGTTAATCAACCTAATTCGCCAGATGTACTCACAGGTGTCGGCGTGTGTGTGATGCAGAAGGAATGGGGAATGAACACAAACTTTTAAAATTATGAGGGGCATTAGACAAGGCTGTGTCCTTGCCCCATTTTTTATTTTCGCTTTACACAAATGGGGTAGAAGGCGCTCTAACTGGCTCCACACTGGACGTCCCCTCTTTTCCCCCATTTACACTCCCGATCCTGGCCTATGCGAATGATGCTGTCCTAATAGTAAGGACAGGCGTAGCATTACAATGCCTTACAGAGGCCTATGTGAGTTTCATGTCATCTCTGGATCTAAGAGTAAATTAGTCCAAATCTTTTTTTCTAACAACAGGCATAGCCCCCTCTAAAAGAACTCCATCTTTTCATATTGGAACTCGAAAATTGGAAGTAGTGGAGGCTTTTCCCTATTTAGGGGTATCATTTGATAAAAAAACAATCTTGGCCACACATGGTGACTAGCAGGGCTGTAATAATGGAGCGAACAATGGTTGTGGGCTCTAGCTTACTAAAAGATTGGTCTCAAAACCCATCGCCACCATAAAAAAAGATTTTTAGTCCCAAAACAATCTCGGCAACAACATATGGGGCAGGGCTGTGGGGAACAGCTTCAATAGACTCTCTAGAAAAGTTAGAGGATGGTATTTTTAAGAGGGTAGTTTCTCTTCCCGGCTCATTTTCCAACTATGTTTCCCATTTAGAACTAGGCTTACCTTACATGACAACATAAGACTTGCCCCTATCATGCTATGGCATTCAATATGGAGAAGAGACTCAGTAGACCTAACCCAGACTATAATAAAAAACTGTCTGTCACTGGATAATGTACAGAAAAGTGTCTGATTGCAGTATGTTAAATCTGTATTGTCTTCGTTAGGTGCACCTGAACTATTCACAAACCTGAATTCCTGTTCCAAATTTCAAAAAATAGACCTAAAGCATTATTTTTGGCAAAGACAGCTTATAAAGGAAAGGAAAGGTATGCGAAACCCATTGTAATGTTGTATCAATTGACCCCATCCCCAATGGAGGGCGAGTATTCATACTTAGAAAGAGTCAGAAACCTACAGCACAGATTCACTCTCCTGAGGTTCCGCACCAACTTAATTCCTTTGATGCTGGTTTTCCCTGCGAAGAAGTATTCCTTTAATGATTTGATACCCTGCCCTTGTGATAATCTTTCTGAACAATCTGACCTCCATGTTTTCTTTTTCTGTCACTTTTATAAAGAACAAAGATCCAGATATATTCTACCACTTTTAAAAGATATAACTTTGCACAAAGCGGCACTGCTCTGTATTTCTTGAAAAAACTTAATGACCCTTTCGTTTGCTTCTCTGTAGCTTCATTTCTTTGGTCTTGCAGGCGAACGAGACAATTTGTATAACTAAGAATCGTAGAATTTTTTAATGGTTCCTATTTATTACTTAGCATACTATGGAGCTGATAAAAGAGTATTAAGTAGGGGGTTAAAATGTTGTTTTTATTGTTTTTATGACTGCAATAGCCATTTTATCTGTAATTAAATTTTTGTTATTTATAAGATGGGGTCCTTGTAGGCAACTGAGATATTTGAATTTGCACTGTGTTCACTTTACTGGTTAGTGGCACCATTTACCTACATTCTGTTTATTGGAGAATTCTTAAATTTGAAGTGCTACTGACTAGGGCTTGTAAAATATACCTTCTTTTGTATGCACTTTCATGATCTATGCTTTTTAACTAGATCGAATAAAGTTATTTGAATGAACGAATGATGACAGAAATCAAATGATAAGCAGAACCAAAGTGCTTCAGCAATTGCAGATCGAGAAAGTATACAAAATATTATTGCCGAATGTGATGGAACGTTTGTGCACAAAAATATATCCATTACAGCATATCACCAGGATCCAAGATGCAAGATGCCAAATGGAACGACATCAATTCCTTGTAAGATATCCGAGCCTTCCAAATTGGAAATAACTGCCATCCAATTGAGCAGGTCAAAAGAACAAACATGCTCCTCATTTCCAGTTGTCGATAGAACCATCCAAGGAGAACCTGTGTGGACTTCGATGAAACTGATATCCAGGAGTCGCTGTGCATTTGCACAGGGACCACCTCCAGCCACTGACCCCAAATCTGGGTTGTATACAAGCTGCATATCTAAGGAACAGTCCTGGTTATGGGCCACTAGGAGACCCATCAGCAGTTTGAAATCCAGGGCAGCACAATATGGGGTAGTCAGGCAGATATCCAGGGCCTACTGAAAGGGGCACTGGATACAATGAAACACGGGTTGCATACAGGTGAAGTAAGCATATCGGAAAGTCAGACAAAATTCGGCATCTAGAGCATCTAGAGGCACCATTCCAAAAAATTGCAGCATTCGATCACGGTACAGTTGCAGCGATGCCTGTCTGGGCAGGACCACAGATGGAGCAGCCATTGTGGAATAGAAGGAACAGCACAATGATGCCACAAATCAAGAATACACTGAAAGTTTTTTAATGTATAGAAGCTGGTATTACTCCGAAAATAGTTTGAAAAGAAGTCATTAGGCCGGAGCCCATTAGCTTAAAAAAGTGTGCCAGGCCTGTGGTATTAGACATATTAAATATTTGATGTATCAATTCCCTGAAATGCAGGAGGAGATTTGTATTCAGTAATGATTGTACTTCACTAGACGTTCTTGGCACCTGCAATTCGAAGGTCTTGCCTGCTGAAGTGAGAGCCACTTCTTGTTGAAACACTAGCGCTTTGAGTTAGCTTAGCTTATTGAAATCTATTTTCAGGGTTGGAATGGAAGGCCACAACGAACAGTCTATACTCCCATGTGGGTGGGGAAACAGAACGTTGTTGCCACAAGTAACTAACTGGCAAACAGACACTATGGGGCAGTAGCGGTCCGTGGTAGGAGTGCCGGCCGGGCGGTGACGTGGGGCAAGGGAGGGGCAGGGTGGGGGTTGTAAACCACGGATTACGGCCGAATACAGGTAAGTAAACATTTAAATAAATAAAACAAATTTCGTTGCGCGCACTGCATCGCATTTGGCGATGCAGCGCTCACAACAAAATGTGTTTTATTTATTTAAATGTTTACTTACCTGTATTCGTCCGTAATCTGTCGTTTACTACCCCCCACCCTGCCCCTCCCCCACCCCACATCACCGCCCGGCCGGCACTCCTACCACGGACCGCTACTGCTATGGGGTCGATTCCGATCTCGGCCGGAAGCGCACCTAACAGTATTCGTCTGGAAAAAAACCAAGCCGAACGCGTGTTTCCCGACCGATTCGAACAGTTGTCCAAACGAGCAAGTACGATGCGCATAACTGCTCAGATCCCGACCCAGCCGTACGTACCCATTCCAGCTCCTGTTCCCCGCCCGAGCCGGATCTGGAAACGCCGAATCAAGTCGCACGGAAGCAAATATACAGCACCTTCCGGCCGGACTAGTACGATGCACCTTCCGTACGCGCCGAACCCGTCGCTACGTCCGGCACTTCAGAGCATCCGGGAGAGCTGCACATAAGCTCCGATTCGCGCCACAAGACGATCCACGGCTACGAGACGAACAAACCAGCGACGAGTATGAGTCGAAGCCACGAGAAACCCGAACGAGACGACCCAACCATGAATCCCATTGCGCAGGTCCTACCAATACTCTACATCTATTACCGGAACCGGTACGGACGCGTACGGCACAGACGGTAAGTCAAACAGCCACAACACAAATAAACGACACGTACCCGACATATGTCACAAACACATAGGGATGCAGAAATGATGTACACCAGCAACAGCAGAACCATAGGGGCGGGATGGCTATCACCAATGCCATACACACCCATAGGGGCATGATGGCTTCCACTACCACCACCCCTACTCATGTGGGCCTGGATGCCTGTCACTACTACCATCCCCACTCATAGGGGGATGGATGCCTACCACTAACACCACCCCTACTCATGGGGGCCTGGATGCCTGTCACTACTACCATCCCCACTCATAGGGGGATGGATGCCTACCACTAACACCACCCCTACTCATGGGGGCCTGGATGCCTACCACTATCACCACCCCTACTCAGGGGGGCCTGGATGCCTGTCACTAACACCACCCCTACTCATGGGGGGATGGATGCCTGTCACTACTACCATCCCCACTCATAGGGGGATGGATGCCTACCACTAACACCACCCCTACTCATGGGGGCCTGGATGCCTACCACTACCACCACCCCTACTCAGGGGGGCCTGGATGCCTGTCACAACTACCATCCCCACTCATAGGGGGATGGATGCCTGTCACTACTACCATCCCCACTCATAGGGGGATGGATGCCTGTCACTACTACCATCCCCACTCATAGGGGGATGGATGCCTACCACTACCACCACCCCTACTCAGGGGGACCTGGATGCCTATCACTACCACCACCCCTACTCATGGGGGCCTGGATGCCTACCACTACCACCACACCTACTCATGGGGGCCTGGATGCCTAGCACTACTACCATCCCCACTCATAGGGGGATGGATGCCTACCACTACCACCACCCCTACTCATGTGGGCCTGGATGCCTGTCACTACTACCATCCCCACTCATAGGGGGATGGATGCCTACCACTAACACCACCCCTACTCATGGGGGCCTGGATGCCTACCACTACCACCACCCCTAATCAGGGGGGCCTGGATGCCTACCACTACCACCACCCCTACTCATGTGGGCCTGGATGCCTGTCACTACTACCATCCCCACTCATAGGGGGATGGATGCCTACCACTAACACCACCCCTACTCAGGGGGCCTGGATGCCTACCACTACTACCACCCCTACTCATGTGGGCCTGGATGCCTGTCACTACTACCATCCCCACTCATAGGGGGATGGATACCTACCACTACCACCACCCCTACTCATGGGGGCCTGGATGCCTGTCACTACTACCATCCCCACTCATAGGGGGATGGATGCCTACCACTAACACCACCCCTACTCAGGGGGGCCTGGATGCCTACCACTACCACCACCCCTACTCATGGGGGCCTGGATGCCTGTCACTACTACCATCCCCACTCATAGGGGGATGGATTCCTACCACTACTACCATCCCCACTCATAGGACGGGTAATGCATGACACAACCAGCATACTCCAACATAAGGAATGTCAGAAAAAGACATCACCCCAACATCATGACAAGCGTGTGTAGTCTGTGTCAAATGCCTACAACACTGAACATGACATTGAACATACAATGTGACCCCCTATCACATGTGTCACACATAAATGTGTGTGGCCTCCACAATGCAAGCAGACCATGACCACTGTGGCAATGGGGTCTAAACCACCATCATCACAGTGACCAAAATGTAAGTGTGGGGTCCATAGTTGAAGCTCATTTTGAACATTGTGGCAATGGGGTCTACACCCCCATCATCACAGTGACCAAAAGGTAAGTGTTGTCATGGAAAAAGCTGCAACTGCCAAACAGCATGGATGATTCCTGGTCACAAAACAACAAACACATCAGTGGCAAAGTAGTGCTTGTGTCCCATAGCAACATAGATTGGGTGAGGCAAACAGTGCAGTGCAAATAAGACATACCTTTGGCCATGTGCAGACAAACATCACCCATGGGGGCTGACATTGTCAACATTTATCAATTACACAATGACAGAAGTGACCATCATAATGCAGACCCACATATCTGCACCAATGGACACACAAATGTAGATATCCTGTGGAGACTGTAGATGTGAGTTGAACAAATACCATACCAAGGCAGCAATGGGACATACAAACCATGATTATTGTGCTGACTGATGACCTAGGAGTCCCAGGGACAACAGGGGAAATCCACCAAACAACATACAGCCAATGGCACACTGAAGATATGTCAATGCAGTGGTGCAGATGCACAAACACAAACAGGCAGCCTCACACTGCATATCAAACACAACAGGTGATGGGGGTGTGCCAGTGTCCCCAGGCAACCACACAACACATGAGGAGGCCTGAATCCCAATTACACAGATGTGTATACAGTGCCACACAAAAGTAACTCATGGATCGGATTCCCCTATGTGGGCAATCAGGCATTGTTAGATGTGAGGGAGCCCAAATTACACATGTCACACAAGCTTGTAGGAACAGCAACTAACACAGCAAGAGACAGACCCACCACAGCACTACCCCCAGGGACCCCACATTGTGGTGACACTAGCCTGCATGATAATCCCACTGTGATGACAAAGGTAGATGTTGTTCACACTGTGAACCACAGCCATGTGTCCTGAGCAACTAACTACCATCACACCTACACAAGCACAAATCAATCAGCACGGCCTGTCAGCCAAGGCCAATATGGAGGTAGGGGTCTAGCCGTGCAACAACTCACATTTGCACACACTCAACACCACACACCTTAATCTCCACCAATGTGCAGCAGTGAAGCTCACATGGACTGGTGACATTGCACATGCACCCATGACAATCCCAGGGGTGGTGGTGGGAACTAAGGTGCGAAACCCATCACACATGGCCAGTCAACAAGACTCGTGAATGTCTGACACACTGCACAGTACGCCATACATGGGCATGACGTGAAATCCACCCCAATCAATGGGATCCCGGCCACAGTCACACACTAATGAAGAAGCCAAGGTGACCCACAAAGAACACACATAGACAACTTCCAACATTGCACCTCTGACCCTGAGGAGTGGCAGCAGTCACACACACAACGTGTCACAATCACTGAAAGCTACCCCAAACTGTAAAGTACATGACTTGTGTAACCAACAAGTGCCAAGGGGAATCCTGACTGTGTCCCATCTGCATATGCCCACATCCCCAGCCCTGACAACAAAGACAACTAGGGATGACAACCTCATGAACATTAGTTTGCCATGCACCCACATCCCGGAGAAACCAGGTCCAAGATGCTGGATGAACACAGGACAACTCAGCAAGCATCACAAACAGGAACATCCCTAGGGACACAGCCTGTGTAGGAAAAGGGAAGGGAACACACACAGACATGCTCACACAACACACAACACGGGCCCAGGCAATGTCACGGGATTACACACTGCCATGAGGGCACTCCACTCCTGTGGAAGGTCCGCTGTGCCAAACCTTGTCTGTGCACGACTCAAACATGTCAGCAGAACCCTCGGTCAGTGAGTCAACAACTACGACACACTGAAGGCTCTGCTCACATCAGCCTGGGTACGGGAGTGTCACGTCAGTCATCTGCATCCACCCAAAACACGTGTCAAGCAAGTTGCACTGTATACACAGATGAGTCCTTCAACATTGATGTGCTAAACTGCATGTCCAGTGGAGATGGGCACACAGTCAGGGAAATAGAAACATTGAACAGTGGTAAGCCCACCAGATGTGCATCAGTGTAAGCCAAAGATGTTAATTTACAAATGCAAAACGTACATCCCTGTGTCAAATGCTGAACATTACACCCTCAGACTGCAGCAAAGGATGCTATAGATCCAGACTACATTAGGACACATATCCCATGGACCACATGGAGTCCATCACAGCAACACTTCATTTTCCGGATCTGAACACTATTACAACTGCAAATGCATGATGATACTCATCTACATCATGTACATCCAAAGAAAAACCACAAGTAAACAAAAAGAGGCTTTATTCAGCAAATGTTAAACTAAAATTTTAAGTCCAAAAGAAACTAAGGCCAATGGCCAGTCCAAATGCACAGTCCCAACAGGGTGATATGTGACAACTTGTCACCCATTGTTTGCCTGCACTGGTACGGACAGGGGACATCCCCCTGGGAGGGGCATACAAGGGGCAGGCCAGGCACCGCAGGGACAGGATCAGGGGATGCCAGAAGGAGGCAGTGAAGGGGTGGTGGGTGCAGGAGTGTCACCGGCAACTGCAGTGGAGGTGTCTGACTCAGGGGGGGCCGGCACCACTGTAGGGCACAAGTCAGATGGTGTGGGTGCTGCAACCACTGCAGTAGGCCGGTCAGATGGAGTGGACTGGGTCCCCACTGCAGTGCCCGAGTCAGACGGGGTGGTTGTGGACTCCACTATAGTGCATGACTCCAAGGGAGTGGAAGGGGGGCAGATGAGGTGGGCAGGACAGAGGGGGGGACCCGGTCTCCACACCAGTGGCACAAACAGGCAGAGCATCAAGTTTGGGGGTGGAAGAGCAAGTGGGAGGGGGAGGGCCTAAGCAGTTTGGGGATGCGGTATCGGTGTGTGGGGGAACCTGGGGCAGGGTGTGGCGGGGGACCTGTGGGGTGGTGGCCTGGGGGATGGAGGAGAGAGACTGTGTGGTGGAGCTGCATGGTGTTGATGGTGGGGTCTTGCCCTTCCTGGTCCGGGGGGACTTTTGAATGGGCTCCTCAGTCTACCTGTGCCTGGGGGAGGGTGTCCGGGTGTGAGGGGCACTCCCCTCTGTGTGTGGTGGTCGCCTCTTCCGCCTGGACTTCGTGTCAGATGTATCTGTGGGGAAGAGGCCAAGCTCACAGAGGAAGAGCTTCTGGGAGGGGGGGGTTGCAGGTGAGGCAAGGAAAGGGGTTTTGGAGGGAGAGGTATCTAGGGACTGCGGAGTGCTCGTGGATGCGTGTGTGTGTGTCTGGGCACCATCCCCTGTGAGTGAGGTATCAGTCCCCTGACCGTGTGTGCGTCTGGAAATTGGCTTGTGTGTCTGTGTGCTGCTTGGGTCTGTGCTGGTGCGTGCCGGTGTGTGTGTGCTTGGGACAGGTAGGGTGCTGGGGATTGTGGATGGGGCAGAGGTAGGAGGGGTGAGGGACTGTTGCAGGAGGGACACTGCTGCCGTCAGTGAGGAGGCCATGGACTGATTGGTCCGATGTAGGGCAGACATGCCAGATGACATGCCCTCCATGAATGACACCAGTTGTGTCAAAAGACCCGTGTGTGCATGGAGGACACTCAGAATTGATGTCTGCCCTACATGGATCTGTTTCAGCAAGTCCACAGACTCCACACTCAGGGCAGCAGGGGGACAGAGGCAGGGGGTGCGGTGCCTGGCATGAAGGAGACACGCTCCCCTACACGGGAGCCTCCACGGACATGTGGGATGGGAGCAGATGGGAGGGTGGAGATGGTGGTGGTGGCGGGGACAGACTTGCTTGACGTTGCCTCTGGTCTGCTGACACCCGCCTCCACAAGGGAGTCCTCACTGGAGATGCTGTTTTCCCCAGCCGAGGTGGTCGTAGCTGAGGTATCCTCAGTGTGGCTCCCCTCACCCTCCGTGCCACTGGGTCCCTCGTTCTCCCATGCAGTGGACCCAGTCTGGCTCTGCCGCTCCTCTTGGTCCGTGGAGCTGTCTCCTCCTGTGGCCGTGGATGTATCTGAAAACAATCAGGATAAACAGAGCAACATTAGTCACCTGTACTGACCACACACCACAGTAAGTACAGCACATCACAGAGCAAGCCCTGCCATCATTTGCTAGACATTGCAATTAGTGCTGACACTGATTTGAAGAAGCCCATTGTCTGCCTGACAGTCAGTCATGCCACACATATCCTACCTGTCCATGCACCCATCTGTCTGCTGCCTGTTGTATGCGACTAATCATATGTGCACACATGCCCCACATACACAGTTGTTGGACATCCAAGAGAACATATGGAAATGTGTCACTCCAAACACATGGCATCTCCTGCCACTGACTCAGTACATGTGTCAGGAAAAGTGATGGGCAAAGTCTCTGTTGACATGCAGGTTTTGGTTCCATCACCAGACGCAATAATGTCCTCATGTCCTGATAGACAATGCAACAATGGTGTGCATGCAGGACATATCACACCACTGCTGGATCACCCTTTGCGATTGGAATGTCATGGCACAGGCCTGTCTGGCAAGTCAGTCATAACTGTCTCCTGTCACAGGGGCAGTGCATACACACACCAGTCTGCACTGTGTCACAATCATGGAAGTTTTAGAAATGTAAGCCCTGTAGCTGACAGGTGCACATGTGCACCCCTGGCCACCCACATCATGAGGACTGAGATGATCCCACGTCAATCAAATGAGACATTTGAGTGACTGCAAACACGGGAGTGGGAGAACAGAGTGCCTTCGATGTACGGAGTAGGCATTACAGTCCTGGTCCATGTGCAACATGGTATTACCCAGAACACTAGGCAGGTGGCTATGCATGTGTCACACACATGATGTACATACTTCTGAGGCTCCTACCTTGGTCTCTGCAGCAGCATGGGTGTGTGGCACATACCCCAGACATGTGGTGAGTCAGAGCAGCAATTGGAACACATATTAAAGCCATACCCAGAGTACATGGCAGATCACAGGCATTGTGAGGAATTGTACCACCCATGCAGCCCACCACAAAGTTCCTGTAACTGATGCTGTCCCCAACTTGAACCACAGGTAACTGCAAGTACACAGTACCCAAGTGACCTAAGTCACAGACTGTAAGGGCCACACCTGTGTATCAGATGAGGAGGGGGCATGACACAAGTGAGGGACATGAGTCCAGAACGACATGACAGTTGTACTGTGGAAGTGGAACCAGGCTAAAGGAGTGCATAGAGCATGTCAGTCATAGTACACAGTTGAGGCTAGCACTTACCCCCTCCTTGCTGCTGTCTGGCCTTCAGCTGCCCATCCAGGTCAGGGAAGACCACCGCCAGGATCCGGAGCATGTGGGGGGTCAGGGTCCGGTGTCCGCCCCTCCTGCGAGGAGGCGACAGCTTCAGCTGGACCCTTGCGATCCTCCGGGTCCAGCCCCGAAGGTCCTGCCACCTCTTCTGGCAGTTGCGGATCCTGCGCCTGTAGACCCCCACAGATCGTACTGCCCGGACGATGGTCAGCCAGATCTCCTGCTTCTGGTGGGCATCAACCTGTGAGGATGACAAAGTGAAAAGGCCATTACTACACATGCAACATTTCCGTGCATCACACAGTTGGATATACATGTCTCAATCACAGGGGCATATGATCTACACAGGTAGTGCAACTATGACTATGAACAGTTTGCCAGCAGTTACTAAATGGTATCATTGCCTTGGAAGTCAAACCTTGTTGTAATGCACTGTTACTGCACTATACCTGTTCAGTGCATGTGACTACACACTTTGGGGGGTGACAACTACTCAGTGAGCATGCTAGCCACTGGTGTACACACTGTATGTCTTGCTAGTCAGACAACATGCACAATTAGTAAGGCAGTGGACAGCACACTCACCTGCTCCCCTGGTTTCCCATACAGATTGCTGTACTGTGGAAGGAGGCTGTCCAGCAGGGCCTGGTTCTCCTCAGTGCTGAAGGCTGGGGCTCTATCCACAGTACGTGCCATTGCAGTAGCCAGAGGATGCAGAGACAGCAGCAGTGGTAGTGGCAGATGTCGTCCTGGAGCATGTAGTGCAGGCAAGTGAGCTCTCAGGGGAACAGCCAGCATTATATGTGTGCTGCAGAGGCAGATACTGTCCCATGTGTCCAAAGTGATGGGTCCAAGTCGTTTGCATCTTCTGAATCTGGCCAATCCATGGAATTGCACCACTTATACACGCCCACAGCATCCTTCAAAAGTTCAACTTCATGACACCCTTGAATTTGCAACATTGTTGGGGGTGGCCAACTGAATTCACTGCATCCGACTCGTTAAAGCTTCGAAAACGCGTCCGTTACCATGTCAGGCCATAGCCAATGCATGCGCACCGATCGGTGTATTGCTGTACAACGCGTATTTTGAAAAACAACACGCATCCGTCCACATCATATGCAATGGCCAATGCGTGCGCACCGATCGGTCTATTGCTGTACAACGCGTATTTCAGAAAACAACACGCATCCATCCACATCATATGCAATGGCCAGTGCGTGCGCACCGATCGGTCCAATGCTGTACAACGCATATCCGTTCACATCATATGCAATGGCCAATGCGTGCGCACCGATCGGTCCATTGCTGCACAACGCGTATCCGTCCACATCATATGCAATGTCCAATGCGTGCGCACAGATCGGTCCATTGCTGTACAACGCGTATCCGTTCACATCATATGCAATGGCCAATGCGTGCGCACCGATCGGTCCATTGCTGTACAATGCGTATCCGTCCACATCACATGCAATGGACAATGCGTGTGCACCGATCGGTCCATTGCTGTACAACGCGTATCCATCCACATCATATGCAATGGCCAATGCGTGCGCACCGATCGGTTCATTGCTGTACAACGCGTATCCGTACACATCAAATATGCAATGGCCAATGCATGCGCACCGATCGGTCCATTGCTGTACAACGCGTATTTCGAAAAACAACACGCATCCGTTCACATCATATGCAATGGCCAATGCGTGCGCACCGATCGGTCCATTGCTGTACAACGCGTATCCGTTCACATAATATGCAATGGCCAATGCGTGCGCACCAATCGGTCCATTGCTGTACAACGCGTATTTCGAAAAACAACACGCATCCGTTCACATCATATGCAATGGCCAATGCGTGCACACCGATTGGTCCATTGCTGTACAACACGTATCCGTCCACATCATATGCAATGGCCAATGCGTGCGCACCGATCGGTCCATTGCTGTACAACGCGTATCCGTTCACATCATATGCAATGGCCAATGCGTGCGCATCGATCGGTCCATTGCTGTACAACGCGTATCCGTCCACATCACATGCAATGGCCAATGAGTGCGCACCGATCGGTCCATTGCTGTACAACGCGTATCCGTTCACATCATATGCAATGGCCAATGCGTGCGCATCGATCGGTCCATTGCTGTACAACGCGTATCCGTCCACATCATATGCAATGGCCAATGCGTGCGCACCGATCGGTCCATTGCTGTACAACGCGTATCCATCCACATCATATGCAATGGCCAATGCGTGCGCACCGATCGGTCCATTGCTGTACAACGCGTATCCGTCCACATCATATGCAATGGCCAATGCATGCGCACCGATCGGTCCATTGCTGTACGACGCGTCCCTGTACAAGTCACTCGCATATGTCAACATGGTTGTCACTGGTGTATGTATGCCAGCCACATTTACTTGCCAGGGACTCAGGGGCACACCTACAACACCACAGCCTGTCCACACTGTACCCTAAGGCATGTAAGGCTGCATTACCTGTGTGTGTATGGGGGTCAACATGTGTTTTTTTTGGTGGCACTTGGGGGCAGCCACTCCCAGGCTGTGCACGTGTTCATGGGGACAGAATCCTTTGTGTGTTGTGCACTTGACCACTGTGATGTGCAATTGTTCAGTTCAGAGCATGTGGCATGGTCACATTTCCAGGTTGTGTATGTGTATGTCATGTCACATACACCCTGAGTCCCATGTGGGAAGGTATGTACGTCACAGGGTGACCCATTGCCACAATAGTGATGGCCCTCCACAGTCTGTGTGCATTTGTGTCTCCAATGTCTCTGATTCCATGTGCACAATGGGAGACAGTCTCCACATCCACGTTGTTTGTGCATGGACTTTGATGTTGTGCGTGTGTGTGTCACAGACGTCCATGTCTGTCCTGCAGAGGCAACAGGGGCCACTACCTGTGGGAGTCATGGTTGTTTTGCTGACGTGTACATGATACGCCATGTCATGCCAGTGTCCATGTGGCAATACAGGGTCCCTGGGAATCGACCTGTCAATGAGCTGTGATGCCTGGAGCACATCTGTCCTGACATGTCACTGTGGTGTGTGTTTGGAACGTGACAGCAGTACATGGGTACTGTGAGACAGCCTAATGATTTCCCATAGCACAACCTGGAACTTGTTGTCAACACATGTTGAACTGTGATGTTAGATGTTGGCCATGTAGGTTCCATATATGTCCATACAGAACGGCACACACATCAGGTACTTGTGTCTCGTAATGATGTATCATGTGATATTGAGTATGGTCAATGCCACATATGTGGGGTGACTGACAATCTTTCTTTCTTCACCTATGCACTGCAGGGCACCAGCTGTCCATAGACCATTCCCTGACCTTGCAACCATGGTTGAACGTGACTGCATCCGACGGTACCGCTTCAACAGTGCGCAGATTGAGGAATTGGTGGTGCGGTTGGCCCCACATTTGCAACCTGGCCGGCCATACCCTACAGTGCTGACCCCCAAGGTGAAGGTGATGGCAGCCCTACACTTCTTTGCCACCGGTACCTTTCAACACACTGTGGCGTCTGCTGGTGGGATGTCACAGACCATGTTCAGCCGTGTGCTACGCGATGTTTTGGAGGCAATGTCGAGATACCTCAACCAGTACATCTATTTCCGTAAACATCAACAACTCACTGACGTCAAGAGTGACTTCTATGCCCTGGGGAGGATGCCACATGTCATTGGCTCCATTGATGGGACACATGTGGCTTTGGTACCACCACAGGCACATGAGCAGGCATACAGGAACCGGAAACATTACCATTCGATCAATGCTTTGGTGGTATGTCTTGCAGATATGAGCATCTCACATGTGTGTGCCCGTTTCCCCGGTTCTGCACACGATGCGTACATGATGAGGAGTAGTCGCATCCCGAGGATGATGTCACAGATGCAGAACCAGCGTGCCTGGCTTGTTGGTGTGTACTGACTTTGTACCATTGTGTGTGTTCTGCAATGTTGTATTCCACCCTCTTTTCCAACTCTGCTAATGTGCAATTGTCTGTATGTAGGTGACTCCGGATACCCCAACATGCCGTGGTTGCTGACACCCCTCAGGAACCCTGTGACACCAGCCCAGATGCGCTACAATGAGGCACATGGTCGGACCAGGAGAGTGATCGAGCGGACATTTGGTCTCCTGAAGAGCCGCTTTCGCTGCCTAGACAAGACAGGAGGGGCCCTCCCATATGCCCCAGCAAAGGTGTGCAAGATTGTCATAATCTGCTGCATGTTACACAACCTGGCAGTGCGGAAGGAGTTGCCTCTCATCCTGGATGACAATGACCAACATCCGCCACCTGTGGAGGATCCTGGCCTGGGCCACGATGCCAGTGATGATGATGATGATGAGGGTGATGTCCGCACACAGCTCATCACCAACTTCTTCAGCTGAATGTGAGTATCCAGAGATGTCCTGTCAATGATGTGAGTTTGCATGATATGTGTTGGTGGTGCTCTGGTGCTGTTTGAGTGTGGCCATGTGCTACTTGACTGGATGCGTGCAGCGATGTGTCCTTACAGGTAGTCTGTACTCCCCAACAGTGTTGACATGCTAACTTGGTTTTGTGTAGGTATCTTGTGACATGTATTGGGCATGAGTATTGCAATTCTGTCCTGTTCTTCAGTGCTTTTGACTGTGTGTCATGTCTGTCCTTCACAGGGTACTTTCAGAGTTGTTTGGTCAACTCGGATCCCCGACACCATGATTCAGCTTTCAGGGTGGAAGCAGTTGTTTCCCTACAGGTGATGTGCCACACACCCCTGGACTTTATTTCTTCTACACTTGTTGACTGTGTGGCCACTGCCACGTGGGATTACCTTGCATTTGTAGTGGAAACAACATGTTGCAAATGTGTAATAAACCTGTGCTTTACTTTGGGATGTGCGTTGTCTGTGGTCACACATCTGACTGACATTTTCTTACTGCACCTGTGGGCTAGTTAACACAGACTCTGAATAGGTGTGGTGTCTGTGCATTCCACTGTATTTCCTGGCAACATCAGTGTAGGCGATGAGTCAGATGGCCCTGGTGTGTATGTGTTGTGTAGCCCTAGTGGTGTGTCTCCCTCACATGTGTCACGTCGCCATGACTCACATGACGGTGTTGAACTTGCTGTAGCAGTTAGCATGCACAGTGTCATTTAGCAGATCATCATCTCCATGACAAAAACAATGTTGGAATCACAACAGAGGCAAGTATGGTGTATTAGTCAGTTTATTTACATACATGTGTGAGGATAGTGCACAGGATGGTGGGTGCTGTACATTGGGATTGGAATCCAAAGTTCCCAGATGAGTTGGAAGTGTTGGTAGCAGAAATGTCCTGAGTAAAGTCCACAGTCATCTGATACATTAGTCCAACTTAAACTCCCCATGTCATGTGGGAGAGTTGGGTTGCATTCGACAGGGTGAACAGTTTGCACACAAAGGAGAATTTCTAGAACAGGTGTTGGGTTCCTGGGGGATGTACATGGCCATCGGCCTCTCAGTTGTCCTTCCTCGGACGCCCCTCTTCTTTCTGGGGGACCCTCACGTGCAGGCCGCTGCGGTGCAGAGGACTCTCCACCAGAGTCATCCTCCCTCCCTGTGGTGGTTGCAGTTGTTGCGGCACCAGATGTTGTGGGCACACAGGGAGGTGTGGACATGTTGGTGCTAATCTGGCGGAGGCATGTCAATATGTCCCTCTGCACCGCTGTCAGTTCTTCCAATGTGTCCCACTTGGACTCCATGCCAGACATGTGTGTCTCCACACGGGACATGTGTGTCTCCACACGGGACATGTGGGAGTCCAAGCGGGCATGATGGGCAGCCTGCTGCTGTTGAATGTCCTTGAGGATCCCCACTACCTGGCTGACCTCTCCGGTGCTATTCTGGTATGCATCAGCAATGCGTGCCAGTTGTGGGTCATCATGCAGTCCAGACCCCTCTGCAAACAGCGTCCTCTGCCTACCACCCCTCCCACCACCCCTGGCCACACGTGCAGGACCTGCGGTGGCACGCACAGGTGACCCTAGGCCCCCTTGGGGGTTGGTACTGGGGTTGTTGTCCGTTGCTTCACGGTGGGCTGGGGTCCCTGTGCTGTTGTCATCCAGTGTCCTTGCTCTGTCCGTGTCGGCGGGGGTGGTCTGTGTGTTGGCAGATGTTGGAGGAATGGGTGCAGGGGGTGCAGATGGTGGTCCTGCTGGTGCTGCATGATGACTCACACCGGAGGTGCCTGGTTGGTCTTCGCCATCCGATGAGGGCAGAGGCTGTTCCACACCAGAGAGCTCAGGGGCCACCGGAGCCTGGGACAGGGACTCCTCCTCATCTGCTGCTGTGTCCCCATCATCACCTGTTTTTGGAAGAGACACACAATGTATGTTATGTTTCTGCAGGCATCAATGGTTCATACACATGACAGTTGTGACTGTACCTCTGGATGCTGCCCTGTACATTGCATTGTCCTAAGTTGTCACAGTCAGAGGTTGATATTGGTGTGGCTCATTGTCCTGCCAACCTGATGCATTTCAATGTGGATGTTGAGGTGTGTGTATGACCAGCATTGGTGGTATTTGGTTGACATCCGGACCTCCTTCTCCCCCAGCCCAGTTATCCCACCATGAAGCATGCCACCCTTGCAGTGGGTGCAGGTTAACTCTCAGGATGTCAGTCAGTGGTGTCCTGCTGTTGGTTGGTGCCCAGTTACCAGCAGGGCCTGGTACTCCCCACAACAGAGCACCATTGTCAGACATCTTAGAAGTGGTTTTTCACTCCCTGTGAGGTGTGCATGCTTCAGTGTGAGCTTGCTGGGCCATGTGGGTGGGGGATGTTGAGCTGTGACTACCACTCCCATCATGCTATTGCCTACAGCACCCTTCCCAGCATGCCCATACTTCCTTCCTTTTGACTCTGCTTGCCTGTGGGGTAGTGTGCCTGTGCTGACAGGATGGCTGACAGTGTTGTCCTGGCGTTTGTTTGGCTACAAGTCCCAAAAGTGTCCCTGTGCTTCACACAGCATAACCCAGTGTGGTTGTTCTTTGTGTGATATTTAATTAGAGTGTGAGGCATTGCATTCTCCCAGGTGAGTTGTGTGGATTTGGTGTTAAGGGGGTGTGTGAGAAAAGCTGCTTGTGACTATGGTCAGAGCTGTCAGTCCTCCTTCCCACCCAGCCAGATAGCCCACCATGGAACGTGCTTCCATTGCAGGGAGTGCAAGTTGGCTTTCAGGATGTCAGTCAGTGGTGTCCTGCTGTTGGTTGTTGCACAGTTCCCAGCAGGGCCTTGTGCTCCCTACAGCAGTACCCAGTGTCAGCCATCTTGTCAGTTCTTTTCCACTCCCTGTGATGTGAGCATGGTTCAGAGTGGTGTTGATGGGCCAATTGTGAGGGTGACCAATATCTGTGACTACCACTCCATTCATGCTATTGCCTACACCCCCCTTCCCAGCATGCCCATACTTCCTTCCTTTTGAGTCGACTTTACTGTGTGTGAGTGTGACAGCAATGGCAAGATGGCTGACAGTGGTGTTCTGCTGTTGGTTGTTGCACAGTTCCCAGCAGGGCCTTGTGCTCCCCACAGCAGTACCCAGTGTCAGCCATCTTGTCAGTTCTTTTCCACTCCCTGTGATGTGAGCATGGTTCAGAGTTGTGTTGATGGGCCAATTGTGAGGGTGACCAATATCTGTGACTACCACTCCCATGTTATGTTATGTTATGTTATAATACACTTATAACGCGCACAGATACTCAAGAGTGTCCCGGCGCGGGAAGTGACCATAGCCGTGTGAAGCAGGGATTTAAATGGGCAGATTAAAAAGAAGGGTTTTTAGTTGTTTTTTGAAGAGCCTAGGATCCTGGGTGTTCCGCAATTCCGCAGGAAGGGAGTTCCATGCCAACGCTGCTTTAACGGAGAGGGAGTGACCCCCCAGACGCATCCTGCGGAAGCGGGGGACCACCGCCCGTCGATGGGTAACTGAGCGCAGAGATCGACTAGGAGCATAAAAGGCAAAGCGCTTCCTGAGGTACATCGGCCCTAGTCCATACAGGGCTAGCTATATAGATATAGGGCTAGATATAGGCTGCTATTGCCTACACCCCCTTCCCAGCATGCCCATACTTCCTTCCTTTTGAGTCGACTTCACTGTGTGTGAGTGTGACAGCAATGGCAAGATGGCTGACAGTGGTGTCCTGCTGTTTGTTGGTGCACAGTTCCCAGCAGGGCCTTGTGCTCCCCACAGCTGAGGCCAGTGTCAGACATCTTTGAAGTGGCTTTTCACTCCCTGTGAGGTGTGCATGCTTCAGTGTGAGCTTGCTGGGCCATGTGGGCGGGGGATGTTGAGCTGTGACTACCACTCCCATCATGCTATTGCCTACAACCCCCTTCCCAGCATGCCCATACTTCCTTCCTTTTGACTCTGCTTGCCTGTGGGGTAGTGTGCCTGTGCTGACAGGATGGCTGACAGTGTTGTCCTGGCGTTTGTTTGGCTACAAGTCCCAAAAGTGTCCCGGTGCTTCACACAGCATAACCCAGTGTGGTTGTTCTTTGTGGGATATTTAATTAGAGTATGAGGCATTGCATTCTCCCAGGTGAGTTGTGTGGAGTTTGTGTTAAGGGGGTGTGTGAGAAAAGCTGCTGGTAACTATGGTCAGAGCTGTCAGTCCTCCTCCCCACCCAGCCAGATATCCCACCATGGAACGTGCTTCCATTGCAGGGAGTGCAAGTTGGCTTTCAGGAGGTCAGTCAGTGGTGTCCTGCTGTTGGTTGTTGCACAGTTCCCAGCAGGGCCTTGTGCTCCCCACAGCAGTAGCCAGTGTCAGCCATCTTGTCAGCTCTTTTCCACTCCCTGTGATGTGAGCATGGTTCAGAGTGGTGTTGATGGGCCAATTGTGAGGGTGACCGATATCTGTGACTACAACTCCCATCATGCTATTGCCTACACTCACTTCACCATCATACACAGACTTCCTTCCTTTCAGTGAGCTTCCTGTGAGGTGGTGTTCTAGTGGTGGCAAAATATCTGACTGTGTTTGTTGGTTAGATTTGTGCCACTGCCTTGCTCTATTTGTTGTTAGGTTTGTACATGTCATGACACAGTTACATATCACTATGAGATGGCATGTATTGTGTTTATCTGACTAACATACACATCTTGGGATGATTATCTTTTGGTTGCTGTGGATTTGCTAAGGGTGCATGGTTTGACTATCCCCTTGACAGTGATGTGTGTGTATTGTCACACAATATTGTGTGTATTGGTTGTGTACTCACCAGGCTCTGGGATGTTTGATAGTCCATAGACGCTCACTGGTGGTAGGATGGCCCGCACCTTCTCCTCCCAGGGCCTGAGGTATACTGGTTTGGCAGGAGGGCCACTGCCCGTGCGATTACTCAAGGCGTAATCCTTCTTGAGTAGGTCCTTGACCCTCCTGCGCACATCATACCACCTGTTCTGGATGTCTTCCTTTGTGCGCAAACATGGTGATTGTGCGTTCACCCTGTCGACGATACTCTCCCACATCTTGGTTTTCTGCGACATGGGGGTCTGTTGGACCAATGTACCAAACAACTGTGGCTCTACCCTGAGGATCTCATCTACCAGGACTTCCAATTCACTGTCTAGGAACTTTAGATTCTTCTTTGGGGGCATGGTGATGGGTGGTGGTGGGGATTGATGTGTGTGTGAGTGTGTAAGTGAGGGTGGGTTAGTGTGGGTTTTGCTGGGTGTATGTGAGGGTGCTATTTGGGAGGTGCTAATGGTGTGTGGCTTGTGTGATGGATGAATTGTGAGTGTGTCTGTGGTTGCTGTCTGATGGTGTCCTGTGCTGGCAGGTCAGTTGAATTTGCAAAGGATCATGGTAGGGATTTGTGGCCTTTATATGGGTGGAGTTGTGGGTGTGTCCTTGTTCCATGTTTTTTCCCCCTGTATTTATTGACTTTGTCATTGCTTGTTTGGCCCTTTTTTTTGTATTTTTTCCTTTGTGTTTTTTAGGCATGTAGGAGACGTTCTTCTGACCGAGTAGGACGCTGCAGTTGGCTCGTGCGGGCTTCTCCGAGTCTTTCAAGCTGTGTTCCTGATGGTTTTCATGTGCGGCGTATGCGTCGGTCGCGGACTATTGGGTTGCTTCGGCTCAGTTTTGTATGCGTGTCGGTCATACGGCTTGGGCTCCGTGCTACTCGGTCTGGTTTTACATGCATTGCATCGTACTGCGCGGGTCGGAGTTCGCGGGTACGTTTCTGTCGAGTTCATTCCTGGTGCGTGTCGGTCGGTTCGATTTGCGTAGTTTCCCGGCCGGATAGCTGGTTTCCGTGCGGTTGGGTCGTTCGGCTTGTGTTCCGTATGAGTCGGTCGTGATTCACATGCATTGCATCGTACTACGCGGATCGGGCAGCGCCGGTACGTGTCGGTCGGACAACATTCCCGTACCGAGTCGGTCGGTACGTTTTCTGGCCTGAATCGGAATCGGCCCCTATGTATGGAATTCCCACCCGCAGACTGCAACAGTCATGATTCATAATTCTGTTTAGACACTGTTTGAACTGTTTAAGCTTAATTTTGTCTCATTTGGGGTTTTTACCCCCCTCCCCTCACCCTCCTTTCTTTACTCCGGTCAAACTGATCTCCAATTTATGGAGATTGGCCTCTGACCACCTCCCCCCCCTCCTCTTTCGCTTGAGCTTACTTGCCTTCAGGAACACTTCCTTGGGGAAGAGGTCTGCCTCCCATCGGCTCCTCTCCCCCATGCCTCATTATCTCGATGTTCCGATTTCGCGCTCACACTTGCGCGTTATTTTTCCCCACTAACACGTCCTCCCGCTTTTACCGCTATCTCCCTCATATAGCGTTGCCTCTCGCTACCTCTGTCTTAGGACATTTATGGGCATTTATCGCTACGCGGCCTGAGCCCCTTCTCCGTCATCAAAGTGCCGCTTTAAAGGAAAGGCCCTCGGCAACGCGCTCACTGCGTGTTCGCGTTGCCGAGGTGCTTTCCTCTCTCGCTCTAACAGCGAGAGCCAGCTCATCGGGCGCTCGAGCCTTCTGACAGTTGCTCGACCCGATCGGCTGGCATTGGAGAGTACATTCGCTACTACCCCTGAAGGCTCATTTCTTAATACTTAGGGTTTAAACTCTTAAATTTAGTGTCCTTGGTGTTTCAAATACTATTAATTGAAACACCTTTGCGTATTGTGGCTATCCTCCACCGACTATTCCCTACTTAAAACCCTCATTATTCCCTATTGCCTTCTCTTACCTGCCCTGAAACCTTTGTCTTAATATTAAAAAAAAAAAGATATTAATAATTAAAGGATGCATTTTACATAATTTTAATACAATTTTTTATTTTTTTTTAAAAGGGATAAGGCATCTTACTATTTACTTAATAACCATGGTCATCTACATTATCTCTGACATTGATTCCGATGAGGCTAGCGCCCCCATCCCGAATATGGATAACGAAGCCTTCAAAAGCATGATCCATAAAGAAATGAGATCTTGTATGTTGGAAACCCTATCTAAAGTTATGGTATCAAAGAGATCACTCCCCTCTGAGGAGGTTGATGGTAATGAGAACCAACATATCCTATCCACCGACGATCTCATCGAAGTAAGGGGGAAAAGACTTAAAAAGAATAAGAATATTGATCATGCAACCCCCAAGAGCACTATGGGAGGTCCCAGCACCTCAACTTTTATGGGAGGTCACCGCACCTCAAATACATTGGGTGTCCTTGGCGGCACAACTCTTAATGGTGTCCTCAGCGGCACAAACTATCTGGGTGTCCCTAGCGGCACAAAATATCGAAGTGCTCAAAATAATGATCTCCTCTTGGGAGACGACGATTTTCAGGATGATGATGCCTCTGACCTTCCAGACGAATACGTCTTAGATTTAGATGAGGATGACCAGGAGTTTTATTCTCAACCTTTTGAAGACGACCTCCCTTCATCGTCGAAAGACAATGGGGCATATTAGCAAGACCCACGTTAAAATTATCGCAGTTTTAGCGGCAAGAAACTGCCGCTAAAACGGCGATAATGGGCTTGCTAATATGCGTTATAGAATTCCAATAGAAGCCCAGGTTAGATGTGCAGGACATCTAACCTGGGCTTCTATTGGAATTCCATAACGCATATTAGCAAGCCCATTATCGCCGTTTTAGCGGCAGTTTCCTGCCGCTAAAACGACGATAATTTTAACGTGGGTCTTGCTAATATGCCCCTCTATTGTAGACCCTCTTGGCGAAGAAATGTTTTCTCCCCTTAATATAAAACACCCTAGAAGCTCAGAGTGGTTCCCCCATGAACACGTGGGCAAATTCATTAAAAAACGGTTAAGGAACCCTTTGGAGAGAGACACTCGTAATCTACTGAGAGCCGAATGCTCCAGACCTTCCATAGAAGACAAAGTCTGCCAAACCCCAAACCTTGAACCCGAACTAATTAAATATCTATTTAAACTTGGTAGGGACCCCAGAAAAGGGATGGAGAGGTCCCTTAAGGGTTGTCAAGACCGGGTCCTTGATATCCTTGGTCCTCTGGCCAGGATTATCAATACAGCTGAGGATAGCCACATCAACGGCACGCCCTTGGACACTGAAGTAATTAGAGGCCTAAGTCAGAGAGCCTTAATTTTACTGGGCAACGCCAATGCCAGCCTCAACTCCGAGAGGAGAAGAGTGGTTCTAACTAAAATCAGTCCGAAATTGAGTGATTTGGCTGACAAAGAGCCCTCTCTCAACCCCAAGGGATAACTTTTTGGGGAAGATCTTATTAAGACACTAGGTAAATATGTGTCTACCTTTACAGCATTGGACAAGGCCCACCAAAATATGAGGAGAGTATTTAATACCAATAACCTTTTTGGAAGGGCCGGAAGAAGGGGCCTCTCTTCCGGCCGCTTCAACCGCAGGCCCTACCCTAGATCTAGAGGATACGGCGGAAGGGGTTACCAACCCTCAAATACCCCCGAGTTTTATCGACAAAGAGGAAGAGGCTTTCGCTCCAGAAGCTTCAGATCACGAGGAGCCTCCAATGACAACAACCCTCAAAGTGAGTACAACAGCTCCTTTTCCTTCCCCTTCCTTTTCCCCTATAGTGGGAGGCAGACTCAAATTCTTTTTTCACAATTGGAAACAGATTACTCAAGACCCATGGGTTCTGAATACGGTGAAAGGGTTTATGATAGACTTTATAGAAATTCCTTCTCAAACTTCTTTCCCCAAAGACATCCCTCTCACCTTAGATCAGGAAAAAATAATAGAGGAGGAGATATCTTCCATGCTTCAGAAAGGCGCAATTATAGAAGTTCCCCTCGAGACGTTAAGGTTTATAAGCACACTTTTCCTCGTAAAGAAAAAAGACAAGGGTTGGAGACCCGTCATAAACTTAAGGGAACTCAACAAATATCTTGTTTACAGGCACTTCAAGATGGTGGGCATTCATCTTCTGAGAGACTTATTATTAGAAGGAGACTGGCTGGTCAAACTAGACCTAAAAGACGCTTACTTTACCATCCCTAAGGCCAAGGTTTGATCAACCTTTTCTTCAATTTATGTGGAAAAACCATCTTTTCCAATTCCAAGCTCTCCCTTTCGGCCTTTCCTCAGCACCATGGTGTTTCACCAAAATGATGAGATCAGTCGCCTCTTCCCTAAGACAAAAGGGCAAACGTATGATCATATACCTAGATGACATCGTCATTCTATCCCAGGACCATTCTCAAATCATTCAAGACCTGAAGACAGTAATAGACCTTTTAGAAAACCTAGGATTCATCATCAACAAAGAGAAGTCAATATTATCCCCCTCCAGAACCCTGGAATTCTTGGGGTTTACCGTAGATACCACGAAATGCCTTCTTCTACTCCCATCAGAGAAAATTTCCAAAATAAGGAAAGAGATAAGACACGTTCTGAAACAACAGAATTTATCATTAAGGGAACTGGCCAGGTTACTCGGTCTCCTTTCTTCCTCTATCCAAGCTATCTTTCCGGGTCCCCTAAATTATCGAGCTCTTCAAAGAGTAAAAGCGAGGGCCCTACGATCAGGCCTCTGGTATGGGGATCGCGTTTCCCTGGACCAGGAAGCAAGATTAGAGCTGACCTGGTGGCTAGAGAATTTGGATGCTTGGAACGGCAAAGCAATTTTTGGCTCAACACCAGAATTTGACTTAGAATACGATGCAAGTCTTCATGGCTGGGGAGCCTGTTTCCTAGATCAGAACACGGGGGTGTTTGGTCTCAAGAAGAATCCTCTCACCACATAAACTACCTAGAATTGACTGCCGGGCTCTATGCTCTGATGAGTTTCAGACATTCTCTTCAAGGCAGATCTGTCATTCTAAAGATGGACAATATGTCCGCGGTTGCCTATATAAATCGTCTGGGTGGAACAAAGTCTGCAGACCTCTCAAATCTAGCCAAGAAACTTTGGATGTTCTGCCTGGAACCCAAGATCTCCCTAAGGGCCGAATATCTTCCAGGGAAAACAAACATTTCTGCGGATTGGAACTCAAGGTTCCTCTTAGACCACAGCGATTGGAAACTCAAAGTCACTGTCTTCAATTCTCTCAACAATATATGGGGTCCTCTGGAAATAGATCTCTTTGCCAGCAGATTGACATTCCAGCTGGAGAATTATTACAGCTGGATGCCAGACCCGGGTGCTCTAGCAGTGAACGCCTTTCTTCAATGCTGGAAGGGGACCAATGCCTACGCCTTTCCCCCTTTTGCAATGATCCAGAGAGTCCTTCAGAAAGTGAGACATCAACGTTGTTCAATTGTCCTAGTCACTCCCTTCTGGCCATCCCAAGCTTGGTTTCCCACTACCCTGGAGCTGTCTTACGACCTTCCCTTCCTAATTCCTTCCCTAGTGGATCTTCTTACAGACGTAGACGTAGGAATTCACCCCCTAGTTCAAACAGGGAATTTGAACCTTCTTGCCTGGAGAGTGTCAGGAGATCCAATGATCTCGCAGGACTTTCGTCAACAGCTTCAACTCTCCTCAGAGAGTCTTGGGCCCCTGGTACACACTACCGGTAT
Organism: Calotriton arnoldi; assembly: GCA_963921515.1. Taxonomy (NCBI): domain Eukaryota; kingdom Metazoa; phylum Chordata; class Amphibia; order Caudata; family Salamandridae; genus Calotriton; species Calotriton arnoldi. The sequence continues at coordinate 1,616,505 of CAWUFW010002051.1, forward strand.
AACAACATATGGAAATTATGGGTACGTTGGTGCTTGGAAAGGAATCTGGATGCCGTGGAAGCACCTATCGTTGACATAGTTAACTTCCTTGTGGAACAATTAGAAAGGGATCTTAGTTATAGATCTATCAATTGTTATAGGTCAGCTATCTCCGCAGGACATGCTCTTGTCAATGGTAAAACGGTAGGTAAAAACGCCATTATTTGTAGAGTCCTCAAAAGTATTAGACTCAGGAGACCTCCTAGACCTAGATATCAATCTCTCTGGGATGTTAAGTTAATTCTTGATCTTTTCTCTAGCTGGCCTGATAATATTCATTTGAATAGGAAAAATCTCTCCATCAAACTTGCTACACTGCTTTTCCTAGTATCTTGTCGTAGGGTCTCTGATGTTAGAGCCCTTGAGATCTCAAATACATCCTACAATATGTTTGGAGTCAATTTTGATTTGTTTAGAAGAACCAAGACTATGTCTGATTCTATCTTTTATCCACGTTTTGATTCGTGCAAGAAACTTTGTGTTGTAGATTGTATGAAAGAGTACGACTGCAGAATGAATGCTCTTCGTCCTTTAGGTGTGAATCAGTTACTTATTTCCTTCGTCAAACCTCACAAAGCTATTACTTCTGCTTCTATTGCTAGGTGGGTTAAAATTGTTATGAATTTAGCAGGTATTGATTTAAAAATCTTCAAAGCTCATTCGATAAGAGGTGCTATGGCCAGTAAGTCCTTCTGGTCCGGTGGTAAGTTGGATGATATTCTTAAGGCTGCCGATTGGTCTAATGCTAGGACTTTCGCACAGCATTATTGTAAACCAATTGCTCATATGTCTGATGTAGTCTTTCAAAGCTACCAACATGCATAATGGTAGCCTCCGGTCTTGTAATGAAATTGCGATTCTCCTATTACCATGACTAGAGAATCTGGATTTCATTAAAGACACGGAGGCTAACATTATCCCACCCTCCCTTTCCCTTGGTTATTTAAGGCCTACTATATATATGATGTACTCACTTTCATTGTATCCTTCTCGTTTTACTTGAAGTTTTCTCATTCTAGAAATGCTTGTCTTTTATTATACCTCTGTTTAATAACATTGTTTGCCTCCTCATTTTAACGTTTCTTATTCTGGAGTTAATGTATCTTTCTCTCTTTTTTTCAGATAATCTCTCTTAACTTCAGGATTTTGACCTTCGGTTCATCATCGTTCTTCCTTTCCTACGTTTGCTGATGGTTTAAAGAATTTGTTTGGACTCCAAGCTTTTCGGGACTTATCCTGTTCTACACCTCATTTAAAAGAGGCAGATTGTTTTGGGCTCATGCCTTTTATTTAATGTTAATGTTCTATTCTGGAACCTTTTTGCTTTATGATGTATGCGGCTGCTTGGACTGCATTAAAAGAAATATGCATAATGTTAGCCTCCGTGTCTTTAATGAAATCCAGATTCTCTAGTCATGGTAATAGGAGAATCTCAATTATTAAGAATAAGATAACTGCCATTGGAAAGCAATGTGAGGGTGGGAATAATAGCGGGAACCAGAGTTCCTTTCAAATACCAAGCCAGATTAGGTACAGAAACATTACAGGCACCGTGGATTGTTACTTGTTGGCAGACAAGGGAATGTCCAGCAGTGATATCGCACATTTCACCCCTTCGAAAACCTCTCTTTCAGCCCATTAACAACAATATATGAAAAGGCAGGGACCGTAACTCATGTATGTAACTGCTTCCAAGGGGTTCATAACTACAGAAGTGTTTCATGCAGGCAGTAAACTGAAACATTGAGATGAACAAAAGATAACCCTGTGTATTAACCAAACCGTAGAATGAGTTTCCGCTACAGTGTAGGGGAGCAGTACAAGATTTTCTATATGTAGCACGGTATAACTCGCATCTTTCATCGCCATTAATTGCTGTATTCGTGTTAAATTGAATGGTAAAAATAACGAGCTACAATTCAGGTAATGCCAAGGTAAGCGCCCATTTTTCAGTGTTTGCAGTGTCCAACCAAATTGCATAACCAATCTAAGTTGATTTTGACCATGATACAAGGTAGACACTTCATTCTGATCGATATCAATAACAGAAGACACAATATCATCTAAAGTATAAATACGAGATGATAAAGTATTACTGCTGTTGTTGACAACAGCAAGCACTTGGTCTAAATTATCATGATCAATTTGGCGTAAACTCACAGCAGCTTCCATTTGTGACAATTTCCAAAGTCATTATATGCAGCATAAACACATCATTTTGAACAAGGGGATTTTGGACCCAAAAGGAAATCAGAAAGTTTTATGATTTCCAATAGATGTGAATGATGCTATTTCACGGCAGACAATGTGCACTGTTCTAACCATTGTTGACATAATTTACCTACAGAATAAGTGGTAACAGTATTGGAATGTGGGTAATGCGGATCAGGTCTATTTAATGTAAACCCTGAAGTAGTGTTCACAAAATGAGAATGACAAACATTTGTGTTCAGAGGTCATAATGACCATCCAGATGGGGATATAGCAGTGGAATTAAATGTACCATTTTGTATCATACTATTTAGTTGGTCTGCAGTATAATTGAAATGAGATTGCCAGTTGTCAAATAGGGCCAAGGACGGAACAGTGGAAGTATTCAATTCTTTAATCTTAGCCAACCCCAGAAAAGTAGTCTGTTGGACCGTGTCATAAAGAAAAATAATTTTTACAGGTATCAAACACGCACGGAATAAAGATTCAATACCTTAGGCCTGCCAGGACTTAGTACCCCATAATGATTTCAAATCGATATTGTCTTTCCAATAATCGCATACTTTCAGTGCTAAATTGTCAATAAAATGAGATGCATAAATTAACTTGGTCTGAGTAAGCATGTATTTTTTTGAAAGATTGGAAGCCAATTTAAAAACATATGATACCGTCTCCAAAAGGTTATAACCGCTGATATAAGTGTACTTCATTTTGTGTGTGTTGGAACTACCCTGAGATGGAGTTGGGCAATGTTCCCATTGAGTATAGTTAAAGTGGGGACGCTGTCCATTTGTTCTGTGCAGAAAATGATGACCATAATGTTGATAGTAGAACAAATCGGCATAGCTAGCATAATTCAAATATAAATCTTCAGTATCAAAAACTGTGTAATATTGCAATTCTGAAAACATCAAATTCACAGCATTTATATCCAAATCATCTGATTGCAACCCAGGTATTATCACATCACCCATAGACACACAGAATATATATATATGGTATCTGTAGGGTCTCCGTAGGACCAAACACATCAAATGGTACTTTGTACCATACAATTCCATCAGTGACTGGGACCGCAGAAATGTTAACAAGGGACTGATCTCTTCTCATTTCATGCGCAGATGAATGTGTGGCCAACACCCCGCCGACAAGTTCTGCAGCAGAATGTTCCGGGAGGTGGTGGTCATTAATCAAGAGGAAAAAAACTGTCACAAATCCAGTCCACATGAACAAGAATACCATGGAATACACAATCCAGACATACATTCAAGGTGGAACTAGATAAGTGTGTTTTAACCAAGATAGGAATACACAAATTCTCGCTGGTTGCAGGGGTAAAGCTGAAGACAACGAAGAATTATCAGAAGAAAAATTGTCTTCATTGATATAATAAGCAGAAGAACTCAGTTGAAACAACGGAGGCTGGGATTCTGGAATTGAATTTAAGGCTTGCACTCCTGTAGAGAACTCAAGGGTTGGATCAGTATAAACGATTTCCATTGTGGAGGGTGTGGAAGGTAAAACAGATATCAGCTCAACTGAAGACATGACATCCCCCTCCTGCAGGCGGGGAGAATCAGAAAGAATGGAGCTCACAGGCTATAAAGCAATATCCCGTCCTAGGACACCTCGAGGCATACTATTCATTATTGGCCATATGGTGTAGCTTGGCATGGTCAATTAGAATAAAACGGTTATCCTTGGATCCTGGCAGAGAAAGTAAAATCACCGTTCGGGTACTCTGAAGACCAAGACTGGAACAGGAGCACAGTTGGAGGGACCGCATTCTTTTTTGATCGCCCCCTTTTCAAGAACCAGATCAGCAACTTTATGTAGCCAGCCTGAAACAGGAATCAGAACTGCTGCTTCTTGAGGTGAAGTCGATGGCAAATGAGATTTTGCCAGTGTATCACAACTCCTTTGTAGATCCTGTAGAACAGCACAGTGGTTATCATTTGTCAAATGTTGCTGCAGCCCCCACAACATCTAGACCTTCAAGGTCTGGAACAAACATTTTGATACCGAAAAGCATTTGGTACGGGGTCCGCCGACCTAGAGATCTTCTTGGGAGATTATTGAGAGCACGTTGAACTCCATAAAGGTGACTTAACCATTCACAGCCTATACCTAATACCCTTGCTGTCAAAGATTGCTTTAAGCCACAGTTTATCCACTCCACAACAGAATTGCCCTCGGGCCCATATGGAGACGAGAAATGCACCTGCACCCCCATGGACTTCATCGAATCACAGTAAGCCTTAGAGGCAAAAGCTGGACCTTTGTCACAATGGAAAGTGCCACAGGCATAAGTCCCGATAATGGCATGCAAATCCTTAATAACAGTGTGAGCATTAGCAGAGCACTGCGGCCAAACCCAGAGGAACCTGGTGCAAGAATCCACTGCAACCAAAATATATTTGAAAGCAGTGTCAGATGTTAAAGGACTAAAATGATCAAGGTAAATAGAAACATAAGGATGATTAGAAATAAACAGATGAGTTTGTGGTGGACGCGACACAGTGGAACTTTTAATTTGTTGACAAATATCACAACGAAGGACATATTTTTTTTTTAATTCTGTTTATTAAGAGCTTGTAAGTACAATAGTCACTCCCCACAGGGAGCCATCAGTATCAGCAAAGCGTGTATCAACACAAGCAGTTTTTAAGGTGAAAAACACACATGAGAAGTCAACATAACATGAAGCTCAAGGAGCCAACAACCCGCCCCACCCAACTCACCCCCCCCTCCCTTCTCGGCACTTATGAGGATGTGGCGTCTCATGGACAATGAAATTTAAAATAATATATAGGTACACATTAGGCAATTCAAACAGAAGAGTATACATGCAGGTCCCCAATGGACAAATGAGGAATCAGGTACAGAAATAAAAAGAGGATAGAGCACATCACAAATCAGGGGGATTCAGTAGATACATGGTGAGCGGGGCCCAGAAGTTGACTCAGGTAACTCTGCCGCATAGGTCTCCAACTGTTCCCTGCAGTAGGTCAGGTCCCGGACCCACCTACGGATCGTAGGGAGTGCCTTGACACCCCAGCACTGCGCCACGGCTCGCTTGGCCAATAAAGTGGCAACTGCCACCAGTCGCCGGTTACACGGTTTCAAGGACTTGACGTCACCTAGCAGACACACTTCCGGCACACCCCGCACAGGTTCAAGCACCACATCCGTCAGTATACCCACAACTTTAGTCCAAAAGGCAGCTACCCCTGCGCATTGCCAAGCCAGATACAAGAAATCAGCGTCCGCCTGCCCACACCGCACACAACAAGCAGTATCACGCAAGCCAAATTTCCATAGTTGCAATGGGGTGTAGTATAGTTGATGTAGGAATTTAAAATGAATAATGCGCAAGTTACAGTTGGCAGTTAGACGTCCAGTTAGCCTGCAGCAAAACTGCCAGCGGTCCAGCGGCAGGGTGTAGCCCAACGCAGTATTCCATTTAAGATATGAGGGGTGCTCCCCGGGCTCCACTTCACGCTGGGATGCAGCATATAATTTAGTAATCAGCCCCTTGCGCTCCTCGCCAGCCAGCACCGCCTGCAGTTCTCGTAACGTGCGAGGTTCAGCAGGGTAATCAGGGTATAGCCCCTTAACCGCCTGTCGCACCCTCACATATGTAAAACTTAACATCAGGCCATGAGTCCGGCCTGCCTGCACATCTGTCAGTGAACGAAATTGACCCTGCTTATACAAATCACCCAGTGTCAGTACGCCGGCAGAGCGCAGCGCACACAAAGCTGATCGTTCCTGTGCCGCCGAAATGTCTGGGTGCGCTGCTAATGGCAGTTGTAGGGCATAAAGATATGAAAGCTGTGCCCGTTTAGCGAGAGTTCGCCAAGCCCAGGCTGTACACAGCACTGGGTTAATCTCTGCCCTGGGGCCACCACTGCCGCCCATCGGCGCCACCGCCACAAGCGGCAGGGGAAGAACCGCATCCGCCTCTATCGCCGTATGCGGCAGAAACCTCTGGGGGAAGAACCAATAATGCGCAAAGTGTGCCTGAGCGCATAAATAGTAGAGACGCATATCTGGAGCTTCAAAGCCACCAAGATCAAATGGAAGAGTAAGTACATCCCAGCTACAGCGAGGCTTCTTGCCCCCCCAAACGAACGACAGTAAAGCTGACTGCAGCGCTTTAAAAACAGACATGTTCAGGCAGATGGGTATATTTACAATAAGATACAACAGCTTCGGTAAGATAGTCATCTTCATAACTGCGATGCGATCTGCAAGTGACAGGGGCAGCCGGGCCCAGCGCTCAGCTTTATCTATAAGTTGTGAGATGGTGCGACCATAATTCATGGAAATAAACTGTCGAAAACGCAATGCAGCCGATGCATGTAGCTGGCGCAATTTGCATGCGAGGGGTTCCAGAGTTAATGCAAATAGCATTGAAGAGAGGGGGCAACCCTGCCTTGTTCCCCTGTGAATAGAAAAGGTCTCAGACACCCACCCATTGACACGAACCCTGGCTACCGGCTCAATGTAGAGGACCCTGATCCACTGAAGGAAGAACGGAGGGAAGCCCATTCTAGTAAGGACTGTAAACATATAAGCCCATTGAAGGGAATCAAAGGCTTTCGCTGCGTCAAGTAGCACAGCCACCGCCTGAAAATCCGAGTCAAAATAATGGAGAGTAGCGAAAAGCTTGCGCAGGTTGTGTGTGGTGGAACGAGCGGGTACAAATCCTGACTGATCAGGTAGCACCAGCAGCGGGACCAGCGGCTGTATGCGGAGGGCAATCATCTTAGCCAATATCTTGGCGTTGATATTAATAATCGAGAGGGGCCTGTAGGAATCACAGCGATTAGAAACCTTGTCGGGCTTCAATAACATAACTAAGAGAGCTTCTCTTAAGGAGGGTGGGAGGCGGCCATTATCGTACGCTTCCGCGTAGACCGCCAGCAACCTGGGGGCCAAATCGTCCGCAAATGTCTTATAAAATTCACTGGGGAGCCCATCAAGACCCGCAGCCTTGCACGTAGGAAGGGACACAATGGCAAGCTTTACGTCCTCCACATCGAAGGGCTGCGTAAGATATTCCCTATGGCCTGAGGACAGTCATCCGAGAGCAACGTCATCCAGGTAGGAGTGCAGTGCATCTTGCTGTACCTCAGTGCTATTGTCATAGAGGCTAGCGTAAAAACTCAATATGGTCTCACTAATATCCGCAGTGGTATGTTGCGCCTCCCCCGTTTCATCAAGTATTTCAGTAATGCGCTCTGGGCTGCGTGTGGCAGCAAGCTTCTGAGCGAGCGAGCGACTCGGTCTCCCCCCTTCACCGTAATATCGTGCTATACTGCGTCTGGACCTGTGGATCATCTCCTGATCGACTGTATCATTGTGTTCAGTAACCAGCTCACGGATCGCGGACAGCGTCACAGGGGAAGGGTTCGCGTCATAGTCACGTTCTAGAGTGGAGATTTCGGTAGCCAGTCTGTGAATCCTGCGCCCGAGATCTCTCAAAACGCCAGCCTGCGCACTCATGCACACCCCCCTGATGGTTACTTTAAATGCCTCCCAGAGGACGCCAGCACTATCCACGGAGCCTTCGTTTTCCCTGAAGAAGTTGTGAATAGCTTCCCCAATCGTATGTTTGAAAACAGAGTCAGTTAAGGAAGATGGCTGCAGCAGGCAAGCGAACGGGGGCCTCTCGCACGCAGGGACCTGTAACTCTAGGAGCACAGGAGAATGGTCTGAGAGCGTCCGGGCCATATGGCGTGCCTCAGTTGCCCAAGTACACACAGTCTCAGTCGTCAGCCAAAAAATCCAAGCGAGACCAGGTCCCATGCACAGAGGAAACAAAGGTATTCTCACACACCCCAGGGTGTCGCAGTCGCCACACATCCCTCAAGCGGCCTGCATCCATCAGCCCCAATAGCATCTCGGAAGCAAGCTTAGGCCTTAGTGTCTCACTACCCTTGCGATCCAGAGTAACATCCAGAAAAATATTAATATCTCCACCCCAGCTTATCTCCACCTCTGGAAAGTTCGTAATGCGGCGCCACACATCCGAGAAAAAAGCTGGGTCATCCACATTTGGTCCATACACATTCACCAATAACACATTGGAGCCGCCCAAAAGCCCATGCACCAACACATGCCGGCCAGAGTCATCAGTTTCATTGCGAATAATAGAGAATGGTACCCCCCGTTTGACCAAAATCATCACCCCACGTGCATAGCTGGAAAAGGAAGAAGCCACACGTACCCCCGCCCACCGACCACCCACGTTCTTTTCGGACAGTTTCGTGAGATGTGTTTCCTGTAAATAGGCTACCTGAATGTCCATCCTATCTAGATAAGCGAAAACAGAACAAATCGTTTTGGGGGTGTTTAAGCCCCGGACATTCCAAGTCAAGAACCGCACCTTACCGCTCATGAGAGCATGAATCGGGGAACATACCTAACAATTGAATGCAAGGAAGGCATATATCCAAACATACAAATAAAAAATGAAGATACCACACCCATAAACTGCATGTGCCAAGCAGCCCCACCTCACCTCCCACCCCCTGACCCCCTCCCACTTCAGCGTCCCCAACTCGCCAAAGCCAACCCAGCGCCCTTCCACCCAACCCCAACTAAGAACAAGGAAAACAAAGTAGTGATGGGGTACTCCCATTGGGAGGCGTCAGAGTGCTACTAGCCTCCAAACAAGTAGGAGGTGGCTGAGCAGAACAAGCACCTGTGCCTGATCTAAGAGCATTGCAAATACGTGCCGAGGCAAGCAAGGTATACAGATATAAAGATTAAAAAAAATGTCCACCTGTGAATGAGAGAGATTAATACTGTATACAAATCACACATTTCATATGGCAGCAGGGAAGGTCGCCCAATCAGGTACATGACATCCCAAAGGAGCAAAATGTCTCATCCAATCCTACTGGTCCTCAGTCTCGGATAGCGTCTGGGATTCGCGTCGCCTTCTCTTTAGGTGTTTTGGATGCTCCAGGGCAGCCTTGGGATTAGTGAAAATCTTAAAGTCTCCATTGGGGCCTATTTTCAAACGGGCGGGATAAAGCATTGGGTATGGTACTCCCTCAGATTGTAAGAATTTTTTAACAGCACTGAATTCTCTCCGCGCCGCCTGCACGGAAACAGTAAAGTCTGGGAAGAAAGAGAGTGTGTTGCCTTGATGTTCGAGAGTTCCCTTGTCCCTGGCCATGCGTAAGATAATGTCGCGGTCCCTATAGTTTAGTCCTCACGCAATGACAGGGCGTGGTGGGGCGCCAGGGACTGGTCGTGCTGCAAGGAAGCGATGGGCCCGCTCTATAATAAACATGGTGGAGAGTTGTTCAGTACCAAAGATGTCCTTGATCAGGTTTTCAACAAAGGTCTCCATTTTACCTACATTGGTCGATTCCGGCAGCCCCGTAATACGAATATTGTTTCGTCTGGAGCGAGCCTCCAAATCCTCATTTTTGGCCTGTATGAGGGAGAGTACCTTTTCCATATTTAACATCTTCCCTGCGACGTCACTCAGACCGTCCTCAGTTGCAGATACCCTTTGCTCCACCTCACCCATGTGAGTGTTCTGTTTTTCAAGCTGGGAGGACATGTGGTCAAGACGCTGGTGCACAGCCGCCATTGTACCCTCAATAGCGTGGAGACTATGCTGCATAGCCAATAGCGTTGCTTCTATAGAGGAGGGTCTGCCGTCAGGGGCATCAGCCTCGGAATCAGAAGCCGCCTTTTGTGGTGTTTTGGAGGGCTTGCGTGCCTCAAACGTGAGGTGAGGTTGGGACTTATCAGTCTGGCCCATAGTACCAGCAAGGAGAGTCAAGCTGTCGCAGAGAACAAGAGAGGAGAGGATCCCAGAATGGAAGGTCCTTAGGCCCATGGTAATAGTGGTAGTCCGTGCTGCAGGTCGTTTCGTAGGCCCAAGGAGCCCCTCAGGCCACGCCAAGCACACCTACCTCTGCCACAGGAGATTGAGGGCCTACCCTGCGCAGTGATATAGAAATATGGGCCTGAAGTCTCAACCAGGTCCGAACCAGGCCAGCGTAATTTCAACCTTTACAGAGCCCAGTAACTAACACTGTGTCAGGGCACAATTCACAGTGGTATAGGGACAGACGAGTTCCGCAAGGTTGGGCACGCATAGGAGGAAAGATGGACCCAGTCCACAAATGGGGCGGCGATCCGGTGAAACTTCAGAGAAACGACGACAGGCAGCGCACAGAAATGTGAGAGGTATACAGGCAGTAGTGAAATGGAGGCAGCTCACCAACACACCAAACAGGAACGTTGTCAGCAGGGAGGCGAAAACAGATGAGCTGTGGTGCATGTCCTGATTTGCGCCGATAGTCAGCGTAGGCCCAAATAACCAGCAGAGACGTCTCCAGGCCTCCAGGCAACGCTCCCCACACTGAGGCGTGCGGAGCTGCAACGGCGTGCAGCCAGGACCCAGCGATGTCGCTACAGCCGTCCGCGCTCCCCAGCACCTGGCAGCAGCGCACCGGCCGCGATCCGGACCAGTCCCACACCCGCCTCCACAGGAACAGGCCCGACGCAGGCCACGCACCACTCACCACTACCAGCACCGAGGGCCCGGGGGCCGGCGTCCGTCCCCGCCGCCACTCACTGCCAGAGACCTCTGCGACACGGGACCCAGAGCAGGAACAACAGGATCGATGACTCCCAGACAGCCGCCGTCCGTCTCTGGGAAGCCGCAAGCACCAACTGGAATCAGTAGAGGCCGCCGGACTCAGAGCCCCGCGGGCACCGCCATTTTGTGGCCGGACGGCTGCGGATAGTAATGGCAAGAACACCGCGCCCGCGGCAGGCAGAGGCAATTTAAGAACACCCGATGAAGCAGGGGAGTCTCACTCACAGGTAGCACCCTTTATTGCCTCCAGATGGCAAGTTTTTCATGCGGATTTTAGTCGGATCGCGGCTCAGCCGGGCAGAGCCTCCCTAGGGTGCGGCCATCTTGCCGTGCGCCCTCTAGTGCTCCCCCAACAAAGGACATATTTACGAGTTTGCTGGCATAAACTGGTCCACCAATAGCATTGATGTAAAAGAGAAGCAGGAGCCTCAACACCAACGTGAGCAGAAGCCATGCCTTCATGAGCAGCCACTATAAGAGAATGTCTGCGGTCAAGGTTGGGAATCAAGCGATTGCCAACTGAAGGAATAGTAACAAAAGGAACTTTGTCAGTAGTCAACTGATAAGTATAGCGAGAAGGGAAACCTTGTGGAAAAGGAGTGCCCTCCCTAATCGTTGCAATAGCCGCCAAAATGTCATCGTCAATTTTAGTCATAGAACGAGTAACAGCAGCTACTCTAACTGTGGCTATGGCAGATTTGACTGCCTCATCAGCCAATGAATTACCAGCAGCATGTGCTCCCGCACGTTGATGTCCTAACGTATGGACAACATGTGTAAGGGGCAAGCGTGCCTTAATGGCCGCCACCCGAACCCAAAGCATTTTATGCTTGATTGTGCTACCTTTAGAATCCCGAAAATCGTTTTGTTCCCAAAAAACAAATTTGTCATCAAAAGACTGTACGCAGTAAAAAGAATCACTCAAAACAAGGCTGGGTAATTCAGGATCAGCATATTCAAGAGCTAAAAGAAGTGCACGTAACTCGGCCAACTGGGCCGTGCAGTCTCCAAGAGACTGCGTGCGCACCAAGGTAGAAGTAAAAACTCAATTTTTTGTTGTACCTACGACAATAGTGCAAGCTGCCAAATAAACATGCTTAGAACCAATGGCAGATTGAGCTGAACCATCAGAGTAAATGAGACATTTGTACTCATCCAAAGGGAGTATGGAAGAAGGTAGAGGGTGAACATGTTCATACTAAAGAAATTCTTTTGTTTGCAAAGAAGGGTCAAATACTAAACTGACAACAGCCAATGTCATTGACGTAGCCCATTTAATCCAATGAGGATGTAGAGCTTTAGAATTAGGAACACTGGCTTTCATGACCACCTCCAGAGCGGTCATAGGAGAAACAACAAAAATGCGTTTACCTTGCTCCAGAGAGCGTTCTTTCGGAACACCCATCTGCACAGCGGTGAGAATTTTTTCAGTAGAAGAGAAACGCACTTCCGCAGGAGAATACAGATGTGATTGAGACTGTGACACCCTCATTAAAAGTTACATAAGTGAAACCGATCGCCCCGGGCAGAATCCAGATGACCAAATTTGTAGTATTTAATCTAGTCTGTAAGTACTGCATTGCAAGTAAGTCAGACTGCAAAGCACGCAGTACAGGGGTGTGTTCCGGAAGCCAAGAGGAAGAAGAAAAGGATGGGTGTATTAAAGCATAAAGAGTTTTGATACGCTGAGCATAGTCAGGAATGTATGTCCTGCCGAAGTTCCAAAAACCTAGCAGCGACGGCAATTATTTTAGGGTAGAAGGAGGTTGTAATTGAGCACACTTCTTTCAAACAATTGAGGGCCAAATCCCTACCCTCATTGTTCAGTTGATAACTAAGAAAGAGAATGGCCAGAAACGCAATATGTGATTTTACAAAATTAAATTTGTAGCCTAGAGCGGCAAACCATGTAATGATGTGATCCACTCACGCAGGATGGGGATTTAGCTCATCGCCTATCAGGTATATGTCATCGACATAAGAAAAGGCATCAGGATCAATTTCATTCAAAAGGGACACAATACGTGCCACAAAAACACCGGGGCTATTCTTATACCCCATAGGCAATCTCGCATAGCGCCTCTGAGTGCCAAGGGCACTGAATGTGGACAAGTTCCGGCTCTCATAAGCCAGGTTGTGACTAAAAAAGCCTTTGGAAATATCCAAAGCAGTTTTAAATCTTTTACGTACAACATTATTGATCAATGCTGTACTATGGGTGTTTTGCACTGTATAAGCATTGGTATGACTATTCAAATGTCTATAATCTAAAACAATTAGGATATGAAATATGAGGTTTCAAAACCAGAAAGAGAGGGTTATTCATTGCAGAGACACAGGTTTCAATTACACCCTGATACTTCAATTGAGTCAGAATCTCTTTAATGAACGCCTTTGTGTCACATTTAGTTGGATATTGAGGCTGTGGCTGAGGAACATAGCAAACAGGCACAACATGCGAGGGAGAATCCTTATACCAACCAGCTTGGTTGCAGTATAAGGCCGTGGTTAAGGCAAGAGCCCACTCGGAAGCATAAGCATGCCTAGTCTTATCAGGGACTGTTGGAAATGGCCCTTTTTGCAGGGTTATCCCCAAACTTTTTGCTTTTTCCTCCTATTTTTCCCTGACCTGTTTGTGTTGGTTTTAGGACTCTGGGCACTTTACCACTTCTAATCAGTGCTAAAGTGCATATGCTCTCTGTGTAAATTGTGTTATGGATGGGTGCTTCCATGATTGGATATTTGATTTACCTGTTAGCCCCTAGTAAATTGCACTGCGTGTGCCAGGGCTGGTGAATCAAATGCTACTCGGGGGCCTGCAGCACTGGTTGTGCCACCCCCGTGAGTAGCCCTGAAAAAGGTAACTCAGACCTGCCATTGCAGAAGTCTGCGCGCAGTTTGTACTGCCATGTCGACTTGGCCAGTGCACACACTGGCCGGTCCCTAACCTTCCCTTTTCTTACATGTCAGACACCCCTCAGGTAGACCCAAGGTACCCCTGTGGGCAGGGTGCAGTGTATGTGAAAGGTGGGACATGCCCTGGTGTGTGTGGCATGTCCTGATAGTGAATTTCAGCCAATTTCATTTTTCACTATTGCAAGGCTACCAGTTCCCCATAGGATAGAATGGGAGGTTTGTTTATAACATCTTATAAACATAACTGGCCCAGGGAATTCGGTAAGAAAATAAAATTTAGTATGCCTGAACTCAGAATCTAAAGATGCATCTTTTAGTGAAGCTGATTTTTACATTCTGTGTTTGAAAATACCACTTTTAGAAAGTAGGTATTTTCTTGTTCAGTCATCCCGTGTGCCTCTGCTGGAATGTGGATTGCCTGTCTGGGTTTTGGATGAGAGAAGGCTGGGGGGCCGGAGGGGCTCCAGATAGTCTAGGTAGGTCAGAAAAGGGCTGAATAGACCTGGGCTGCGATGGGGGAAGGGGGAGGAGATTTCCTTGCACCTCAAAGGGCCTGGTCTGCCTCTGACAATGCCGTCTCCACCTCCTGCCAGGAAATCACACCAGAGAAGGCAGAACTGGTTCTGGCCGGGCACAGACACCCTCTGCCTGAAAGATCAAAGGATTTTTGGATACAAATACTGGGGCCCAGACGCCTGAACTTTAGAACTCATCTGGAACAAGAAGACTGCCAAGAAGAAGAGCCGGAGAAGCTGCGAAAAGGAAGGACTGCTTTGCTGGGTGCTTTGCTGGGCTGACCTGCAGTGGCTGCTTCTGTCTTGGGCAGTGAAAGGCCTGGACTGGACTTTCTGCAACCTAATTTGTGAGTCTCTCCAAGGGCTTGAGGTAGAGCTTGCCCCCTGTTCACGAAGCCTCAGGAACAGCAAAGACTTCAAGTTCTTCGACCCGCAGCTCTGGGGACTGTGTGTTTTGTGCTGCAACCCGAAGAACACCAACTCAATGACGTCTACGACGAGACTGCTGACTCCGTGTCCTGAAGGCCCCGCAGAGGGCACCGCCGCAACGCCGCAACGCTGCACCGCAACCCTGGTCTCACCGACGACGCCTGTTGACTCCGCCACAGAGCCGCTGCTTGCACCGCGACCTGTGGGCACCGCACTTTGCACCGCCTCGCTTCACGCCGAAGCTTTGGAACTGCAGAGGGCACTGCCGCAACGCCGCACCGCAGCCCTGGTCTCCCCGACGACGCCTGTAGATGCCGCCACCGAGCCGCTGCTTGCACCGCGACCTGTGGGCACCGCACTCTGCACCGCCTCGCTTCATGCTGAAGCTTTGGCACAGCAGAGGGCACCGCCGCAATGCCACACCGCAACCCTGGTCTCACCAACGACACCTGTTGATGCCACCACCGAGCCGCTGCTCGCACCGCGACCTGTGGGCACTGCACTCTGCACCGCCTCGCTTCATGCCGAAGCTTTGGCACCGCAGAGAGCACCGCCGCAACGCCGCGACCCTGGTCTCACCGATGATGCCTGTTGATGCCGCCACCGAGCCGCTGCTCGCACCGCGACCTGTGTGCACCGCACTCTGCACCGCCTTGCTTCACGAGGACGCCTTGGCCTTCCTGACACCGCCACTTCCCACCGAAACCAACGCCGCTGCTTGCACCATGGTTCGAGGGCACCGCTCGTAAAGTTACACCACGCACCGCCCTCATCCCGCACCGCAGCCTTGGCCTGCCGGCGCCATCAACTCCAGTTCGTCAGCCGACGACAGCGCTTCAGCAACGACGACGCCGCTGCTTGCACCGTGACCTGCCAGCACTGTGACGAGCACCGCCTTTATCTCGCACCGCGACCCTGATCTCACTGACGACGCCACCCGCCGCCATCACCGAGCCGCTGCTCGCACCGCGACCTGAGGGCACTGCACCGCTGCACTTCGCACTGCAGCACACGACGCCTGCCAACGCCAGCGCTCCTGACTTCAACAGAGAGGAGATTGATCTGCAACGCGTGTGACTTCAAGGGCCCCGACGACTCCTGCTCCGACCTCCGGGAACCGACGCCTGCGGACGCCGTGCGTTCGGAAGCTCAACGAGAGGTCATTGACGCCCTGCATTTCTAAAAGGTACTGTTTGCGGGTCTTCCCGACACCGTAGCTGGCCCGCGACGCCGTGGTCAGCCAGAACTGTTTGGATTTGTTTGCTCACGACGCCGTGATAGCCCCGGACGGAGCTATCGACATCAAGGAACTGTGTTTCAAGCGTATTTTGATAATTGAAGATTTTTTAGTACTGTATTGTGGATTTTTATAGTTTTTGGTCTTGTCTTAAGTATATAAAAATATTGGATATTTTTCTAAACTGGTGTGGTGTCCTTTTGTAGTGCTTACACTGTATTACTGTTAGTTATGTGCAAATGCTTTACACACTGCCTCTAAGATAAGCCTGGCTGCTCGTGCCAAGCTACCAAGGGGGTGAGCAGGGGTTATTTTAGATGTGTAACTCCCTTATCCTGACTAGAGTGGTGGTTTTTGCCTGGCTTTGGCCCACGCCCAAGCCTACCAAAAATCCCATTTCTAACAGGGACATATAGCGAAAAGGAAGGCATAATGACATCCTCGCTTCGAGGACAAGCGAGAACAAATGGGGAGGCCAATCGACCTGCGCCAGTAAAATGTCAGCAGAAGACGTCAAGTAGTCCCAAAAAATAGCATTAACGATGTGCTTAATGTCACCTATAATCTGAATGTCTACATGATAAAGTTTATCACGGGGCACTACACGTGTGTCTGCAGTTTTAACAGTCACATAGGTATCAGTTGCTTTCACCTCCAGAAACGAGTGGAGTGTCTGGCACACTCCTGTCCAGGAGGAGGGTTCTCACTGTCTGGGGCATATTTCGATGTCAATGTCGCAACTTTCTTTTCCTGGAACGGGGCTCTATATGGAGGTGGTTCCTCTCTCTTGACTTTCACGTCAAAAGTGCGCTGCGGGTCCCCCTGGGGTTGCACGGACTTGCCTGGTCTGCGATCTTGCCGTCCTCTTCAGTCGTACTCTGATCAGATGATTCCTGAAAGGAACAAGGAGAACGATGATCAGGAACCTGAAACCTCTCAGGAGTTTTAATCTTAAAGAGATCATGTAAACCATATCTACTTTCAGAAGCGTCCGGTGGTGGTGAACCACCATGAGACCTAGGCTTCTGCCGCTGCTTATTTTTGTCCCAAGTCTCCTTAGGAAAGACTGGACGTCCCTCCTGTGCAGGAGGGGGCTTACCCTGAGACTGAGGAGAAGGTCTAACCCCCACATTATTTTGTCCTAAAGACGTATAAACATCAGCAATAATATTCGGCAACTCACGTTCAAAATCAGGGGCAAGCACTGCTAAAAGGCGTTGATGAACCATCAAAGCAGCTGCTTCACCTTCAATATTAGAAAGAATCATTCCAGAGACAATGGGAAAAATTCCCAATAACTTCATCGCCAGAGGTAGGGCAGGACCTGCCCCATGTTCATACAGTACCTGTTTAAGAACGCTCAGAAGAACGTTCTTCGAGGGGGTGCCATAACAAAGTGTATACGCTGAGGCAAACACTGTCCCCCAGGTGTTGCATTCTGCCAACAGAGGAAACAGACCACTAGGCAAGCACATAGTAAGGATCCTATGCGTTTCAACAGGAACCATAAGATGGAAAACCGCATCAAGCTGTTCAATTTTCTGAGCAATCCAAAACAGCAAGTCTTCATGATTCGGATGTTTGCCCATCACCGAATTAATCATTTCGGGGCTAATCACAAGACCTCCACCGTGTGCAGCCTGCACCGGAGGCTCAGGCCCAGATGGAGCCACTAGGAAAGCATAGGTAACAAATTGGATCAGGCGTCTATAAAGAAGAACAACCTGAGCATGCAACAAACAAACATACGCCAAATTAGCATTAGGATAGTTAGGATGCAGAGTAAAGCCGGCCAAAACAGGCCAAGTGGCCCCATCAATACACAAGGGGCCCAAACGAAAAAAAGAAATAGGATGGGGTAGGGTGCCATTAAACCAAATCTGACGCTCCCAGGGTGTAAGAGGAACTTCAACAACCAGCATGAGGGCAATAAGCTGCTGTAACAGCGGCAGGAGTATAAGCATGGAAAGAATTCTCATTTGCATCCCCTGTGGGAAACGTAACTCAGGAGTAGAAGACTTCGAAATGATACACAGGATCCGCTTCGATGACAAAATCAATTGACGACCCAGCTTTGGGGGCTCCATGCTGCAACAAATGTTGAGTAAGCGCAGTAAGCGCAGTGCGGCAGTAAGCCAAAATCAGAATCGGCTGTGCCTTCACTGATAGACAAAGGAAACTAACAGTAGCACAAAATGGGTCTTAAACCTTTTAAACTTCAAGTATGAAAAACCTACAATAATAGGTGAGCCCTAAAAACTGAGGAGGCAAAGCCCTCCCACCACAGACATCTCTGGAAAACAGTGTGAGGGTATTGTGGACAAGCATAAGTGCTACTCAGGGGTCCCGTGCATAATTACCAGACCAAACATTGGCGGCGCCATGATGCAGAGTTCTGCGGAGTCGCAGAACTATGCTTGGGATTATGGAACCCTAGTAGGCAGGGACTGAGTACCAATGAGCCCGGGACCAACTAGCTATTGTGTCTCACTTGCCCTCTTATTCACTCACAGAGGAGCAAGCAATTAGACACCCCAAAATACAACACTCCCGACCGTCTCCAGAATCGCGGTTACAGGAAACACCCTTTCGCTCGTACACTCACATTAGTCCACAGTACGTTCTGACAGAGACATGAGGAAAGTTTAAAATGTTATTTTAACTATCGTGCTCTGGTATGCAGTATACGTGCCACAACAAGTAGGAAAATGCATAGCACAAATACGGTTAGCATGGCAAGTAGTCCGTAAATCATAAATGGAGCTGTCATTATATAAGACAGTGTAGCCTAACCTCCCTCCCCTTCTACAGAAACAAAATGATTATATATCAGAAGATCTCTAGGTATTAGCAGCAGACCCCAAACCTTAGTATACACAGAGGAAGGTTCTATATCTCTTGTGCTGCCACAATATTTTTCCTGGAAAAGTCCCTCTCCAAGTGTATGTTACTTATCTGTGCATACCTATATGACAAAAGTACGTGTTCCCGAACAACAGCTGCATTTGCGTGTTTTATCTACAAGCTAGTGCCTGACCAGAACAGAATAACAAGTGGCATTGTTGTTCGACCTTGTCTACATGTTTAGACTAAATCCCAGGAAAGAACAAAATGCAAAAACAGCAGCGTATTCCGTGTGAAAGTACAGTGTGGAAAAAAGCAAAATATGTCTGTACAGTAACGTGCACAAAGCAGAGGACAGATTGCAACGTGCTCATGCTAACATAAGGAAAAAGACAATGGGCCTGGATGGGACATTTGACATTAACAGTGCTAATCATAAGTGGCGGAGCAAATGGGATGCTTCACTGTGCAAAATTGGTAACGAGTGTTGGTATGGGCAAATAATTAAGACCATACTCTAATAACAAATTGTGAACTGTTAAGTAGATATCAAGAAATAAAGCTTGTTACTCACGCCAATGTGAAGCAAGTTACAGAGAGTTTTAGATTTGCACTCCCAGAAAAAGACCATCTTCAAGGACAGCGAGTCAAATAGGTCACCATGGGTGAGTCCATATCCTCAGCAATCGTAGTGTTTATCTTTCTCGTACCAATCCCCTTAACATTGGCACCTAGGCTGAATTATTCAGGACATTTTATTTTTTAGCTTATGTTTGCTGGTATTCCTTGTCACTCCTTAGTGGTATCACTCCTATTACTTTTTGGGTGTTGTGTGGAACATTTCTCAGCCAATGTTTCTGAGATTTATACTCAGGGAACAATATAATGGTTAATGAGCCTTTTATCACTTTCAAAAGGTGGTTGCTAGCAATACATACAAAGCAAAAGAGCTCCTTACATCATCAAGCTTTTTATGTTGTGCAAAAGTTCCACTGTTTATGTGTACATCCTGAGAGTTGTTTTTGGAAAATACTCTAGCACAAATCCTCCCAGTTGCTCTTCCACATTGTGAATTACAGAAAAGATTACATGGGGGAATACTCAATCACTCTTTCATTAAAGTTCTAACCTTTGTGTGGATAATTTCTATACAGGAGTATAGCTTCTCAATGAGTTTTACAACAGGGTCACTGTGGCTTGTGTATAAATCCAGAGTTACTGCAAAGGATTCCATCAGGAGCTGGTTTGTATAGAGCTCCAAAATGATCAGTGCAGTGAATTGCTTTGCAACAAACTGCTAGCTGTGAAACTCTCTGACAGACCAGAAATAAATGTGCTTACAACAATTCCGGATGAGAGCACGTCTCTTGTCATTGTTTAGGGTCAGTTGGCAGAAGTGCATATGTCCACCCTTTATACTTGATTATAACCAGTACATTGGTGAAGTTGATAAAACTGACCAGCTACTTCAACCATTTGATGTGAGGTGTAAAACTTACATATGGTACAAGACGTAAGCAAATCATCTGTTCCATTTGGTTATGTACAAGGCATATGTTGTCTATCATCAGACTACCATGGCAAGACTAATGTCTTACCTTGAGTTTGATTTGACCATTACCATTACGTTGGAGAAGCGGTTAACTCTACTTCATCTCTTGTGGAGGACATTGCATGGCTGCAAGATTAGCATTTTGCAGACCATATTTCTGCAACAGAGAAGAAACGTCAGAGTATCGCAGATGCAGAGTTTGAACTCAGGCAATGAAAAAGGAACAAGGTTTGTTACTACTCTTCCTACTGCCCATCAAAGCCAGGTCTATGCCTGCTAGCTTGCTTATTTGTATACAACACAAAAGGGAAGTTCTAAGAAACTGGCTGAAGTAGAACATGTACTTTTAGGAATTAGTGTGTGACTGCAAATGACTGTTCCTGCATACATACCTTTATTTTCCCTTTACCTGACACCTATGCAGCCTTTCAATGTGTGCTATCTACGTTGGAAAATCTTTCAAAGAATTCTCACCAAAAAAAGTACCACAGTTCACACCTGTTTTAGTTCCTAAATAAGAGTGAAGTATTTTGCCTTTCCAAACTCTACTAAATAGTTATGATTTGGTCATAATTGTTGCCTTCTTGCTACTTTTATCCACCAGCAAAACATGGCGGTTGTTGTGTCCTGCATAGTACGAGTGCATTATAGTCAATGCACCTCATATAATTGAACATCTGCCACATTTTGATGAACTAATCTGTACACCAAACCCTAGGTTCCTTAGTCATTCTGGAAATGCTTTTTAGGTAACATAGGAGAGTCTGCCACAGGATTGTTATACATTTTCATATGTAGATATACCCACACTGCCCGAGTAGCGGGTCACAGGATAACCTCGGACATCCGCACTTTGCTGTCATGCAGTGGAAAGAGTGGATGTGGCATTTATCAGCTGTATTTTTGGCATTCACATTGCCAGTAAGGAGCTAAATTCAACCTTAAGAGAGCTCGAGCCAAGCACAATGAGTGCACTAAAGGCTCAAGTAAGACAAGTGTTTCTCAGCCTAAGCAGTTTGCCATGGGGAGACACTAGTAAGGCTTAAAACGACCCCCCCACACAATATTAGTCACGAGTGAGACAGAGACATGAAGAAACAGTCAAAGCTTAGCCTACATTTTGTTTTCATTGAGACCTCATATAGATGCAGGCATATGATCAAGATAGGACTGACACACAGATCATTACAACCACTACTACTCACATACCCAATTTAACAGACACACCCCCAACCGCATAAACAAGTATGCCAGTAAATTCTCAAAGCTTGTAGCACTCATGTGCTATATAAATGCCAGACAACACATAATGAAGTTCTCTAGAAAAGCATGAGAAGATCTGACGAGGAGGCATGGCACACTGTGCGGGTGAGGATCTACCTTCCTATGCATTTTATATCCTAGAAGCAACAGAATAATACAAAACACAAACTTGACAAGCAGACACTTGGGGGAGTTCAAGTTGGTGAGCCTTGCATAGACTTGTGCACATCTTCCTACCAAGATTGCACTGCAAAGTCAAATTATGGATGAAAATAAAAAAAATCACATTTTTATGGGACAGAATAACTCACGAACAAACAGAGAATGGCAAATGTCTTACCAACCTGCATTTTCCTACTTTTCCTGATAAAACCATACCCTGCATGTGTGGGTGGGCCTATCGTCTGATGCACGAACCATACTGTTGACCATATGAAGACTATATTGATAGTAATAGTACATTGACTAGCTAAGTAAGAAGAATGTTAATAAACTAAGCTGTAAATATAAAACCACAATATAAGTGATACATCTTGTATAAATAAATTCCTACCATGCTTTCTCTGAGAAAGGTTTTAGTAGTTTGGTTCTACGCAGGGATAGCTATACAAAGTGTGATGTGCTAGGGTTAATAGTAACTGTACCCTTGTTCACAAAAATATAAGTAAAGTGTTTGAATGTTTAAAATACGGGAAAGAGAGACAGCATCATATAGAGGCAACTGAAGAAAGTCCAACGCGCACTGATAAAAATAACAATGCCACTCTTCATAAGAAATACTAAAAGGAAATTTGATATTTAAAAGTCAGGATAGTAGGACAGCATTATCTAAAAGTTGGTGCTCACTAACCGCCATCCACTTGCCCTCAATTCAATATAGCTTAAAAAAAGGCATTCTCGTATCCCTCGACAGGGCGTAATTGTTCTTTTGGCCACTTAAAGGTGTGGTTCATGTGAAGTCCAAGGTGGATCTTACACAAATGTCCTAGCTGTCCTTGTCTGGCCCCAAGTTTTTTTTAGATAACTGGACCTTTTGCCTGAGCTTCGTTAAGCGCTCTTGTTAATTATCTTATGAGCACCATTCAAGAACTTCAAAAACCTGGATGTCAACTGTGCATTGTCCCCACTCAAGCACTTTTTTATCACGGTTTTACACTGCCTTATTCCTAAGTAAGGAAATATTGCTTTTATCAAAAAACACCTTAAGGCCTTTAAACCACTGCAGAGGCACACTATGTGTGACAACGTTTTTTGTTTGTAATCACATAGTCTGAACTTAAAGGCACCAGACCATTTCAAATGCCCATATTTATAGGCCTTTAATTGTATTATTCCGCATCTCAGCCTCATTTGAACTTTTTCTGAGCAGGGCTCAGAGGGCTGTATAAAAACAATGCCCTCTGTGTGGATGGATAAAAGGTTCCAAACAAGGTTGGGCCCTTAATTCCAAATCCGGCCCATCTTCAGCAAATGATATCGCCTTTGCATTCTTTACATGTATTTTAGCACATAGTTTTAGAGGCAGGTTGAGGGCCCATATTTCCTGCAAATCCAAGAATTTAATTGAGTCACTCACGTAGGACTCCCATCAGAGTTTTTTATCCCGCGTGATCAACCATATCAGTTCCCTAAGTGATCAACTAAGGGCTACTATCAGTTTGAACCTAGCTATTGCCATAATGGATTGCTTATACAGGCTAAATTCGATCCGAATTAGAGATGTTGGGGTAGTGTCTGGCAGCTGGAATGATCTTCTATAATACCGGCATTGGGCTTTGTCCAACCAAGTGGCTGGATGATCCTTGAAAACCAGTGTTCCATACCTTAATGTTGGCAAAAGCTTGGCGTCAATGACACAGCAGATTGATGTTAAATCCGGTCCTGCCAAGTTTTTTAGCAATTTTTGGAAACTGATATTAAGGGATGTGGACACTCCTTTCAGTGCTAAGAGCTGTACTTGGTGAGAACCTCACTGATTAAAACGAATCCCCAGGTACTTCATCCTTGATACTTGCTCTATTTTCACCAGGTCTAAGTAAAATCTGGCCTTGTTAATGATTTTGTTTCCACAAACCATTATTTTGGATTTTGAAGAATTAATCAAGATTCTACTTTCATTACAATATATGGCCAATGCATCCAGGGTTCGTTGCATACTAACAGCCAGATGACCAAATATGATTGTGTCATCCGCATACTGTAGACACTGGAGATTGTTTCCTGCTAGCTCGGGTGGAAGTGCCCTTACTTTGGGTATTTATATCTGCCAAATATAAACTGAACAGCAAGTGTGCCAAAATACACCCCAGCTTTAGCCCTTGATTTGTCAAGGTATTTTTTGATGTTACTCTGGATGTAAGTAACTTTAACCCAGGTCTTTACATATAGGCTCATGATGGCTTTTAAAAGGATGGCCGGAATCCCCCAGTTGTTAAGCTTCTTCCAGAGCATAGCACTGTCCACTCAATCGAATGTAGTTGTGTAATTGATAACTGCAGCATAAAGTGGGGGAGCGTTTTTCTTTGTTGAGGCTTCAGTCAAGGAGGAAAGAATTATCCAATTGTCCTCAGTGCCATTCCCACGCCTGAATCATCTTTGCGTGATGGGAATTAACGCTCTTGATGTGGCCCATTCTTCTAGATCCAGATTTAGAGCTTTGGCAAAACACTTGCGATCCACATTGAGAAGTACAGTCAGTCTGAAATTGGGCGGCTGGCTTGTTGAGCCTTTTTTTATGTATAGGGGTTAGTATTAACCCTCTACAGCTGTCTAGGACATCATTTGTCAAAATGGAATGCTTAAAAAGCAGACTTACAAAGTTGCCCATTCTTTTTTTGCAGGTTTAAATATACTGGCTAGCAGGCTGTTTGATCCAGGGGCTCCAGCTGAGCAGAATGAGGCAATTAGTGTACCAATTCTACTTCTGCTGTAACTGCTGTCATTCCATTCCTTTGAGATCTCCGTGAGGTGCTTAGCACCTACAGCTCTGGAGTGCTCCTCAGGCTTTCCTACTTCCCTTGTTACATACAGATTTGCTATATAATTGGCCCACTTTGCTGCAGAAATGCTGGGTGTCAAAGCCTGTGCATTTCCGCTTTAGTGTTTCTGCGCCAACCACCAAAATGTACATGGGTTTTTTAGTTCCATGGCTTTGCCCATTGCTGTGATTTTCTGTGTTTAAAGGAATTTCTTGACTTCCACTATGTTTAATGTGGCATCTCAGTGGACTATTTTATTTTACATAGGCCACTCACATCCTCCTTCTTTCCAATGTTTTTTTTTTTTTTGGCTTACTCTGGGCGTGTTCGCAGAGAGTCTGCAGATTAACATTGCATGGTCACTAATCAGACTAGAGTGACCTCGAAACTTGCTGACATGGTTGTGGTTTTGAATAGTGGAAACCCAAATATAATCAGTAATTGAAAAATTCATTTTTAGATATACGTACGGGACGGTAGTTGTTCCAAAACATTTCTGCCGTTTAAAGTTTTAAAAAAAATTTTTGTATCCACCATCAGTAAAATGCATTTGTACATTAGTATCCATAGATGAATAAATATACGAGGAAACATTCTCTGTCATAAATACGGTAAATAATGGAACACAAAGCATTATGCATAACTTTTATTGCAGAAGAGAGCACAAGAAAGTTACACATGATCAATATGATACCCTGAGGGCCCGAGGCCGTTAAGTTGTGCCTGGGTTTATTTCGACTCTGGTTTTCCAATCATTTATAGGAGCCCAGATAAGATTCCCTAGTTTCTGAGCCTTCCAACTTTTCCTCTCATATAAACATTTTTCCAGATTATACATAGCTAAGAGCCGTGAAAGCCATTGTTGAAATGTGGGGGGCCCAGGGTCCACCCAGGCAGATGAGATACAAATTCTTAATAAGCCATGGCTAAAAAGACAAATTCACGCTGTACCAATGGTGTTCCTTTCTTAGTGACGCCTAGTAACATCAGCTCGGCTGTGAGTTTTGTTTAAATCCTCAAAGTTTGCACTAGAAATTCTTCTATGGCTCCCTTCAGAGGATCTAAAGCCGGGCAAGAAGCAAACATGTGAACTACATCTGCATCGGCACTATGGCAGCGGGGACATAGGATCCCCTCCGTACCACCCCATTGAGCAATCTTGGCTGGCGTATAGTATAGTGAAAAGATCGTTTTATAATGTTGTGCTTGTAGACCTGCTACCCTCAATATGGTGTGGCCAAGCTTGAGTGAACTCATAAACTCTGTCCCCTTCAATATTCAACTTCTGCTGCCATTTCTCACATTACTTGTCTAAATCGTTAACGAATAGTTGCCTCAGCCCGTCATAAATCTGGTTAAAAGAACAGCCATCTGGGTCTCTGATTGCCTCCACAACTGGATCTTTAGAGATGGCTTTCCCCCCCCCTTTCTTCCTTGTGATGGAGCTACGTATCTGGAGATATTTAAAAAATTCACAATGATCGAGATTAAAAAGGAGTTGAGCCTTCTCAAATGAAATTATACCGTATGAGTCAAGCAGATTCCCCATCTTCTTCACCCCAATGCATCCCAATGCAACATAACCCCTTCATGGAATACCTCCGGAGTGATGGATTTCCAAACAGAGTAGTATAATAATTCATTCTTCCTAGCCCCAACTTATTCCTGATACTGGTCCAAACCGCTGCTGCTGCACCAAGGGTCTTAAATTTTACTCTTTTTTAGTAACTGGCTTCACTGAATCTCAAAAGCCAGTTAGGGGCCTCTCTCTCTAGTAGCAGTTCGCATACATCGGGAGGAGCATCTCTTCTCCACCGGTCCACAACCTTCCCTCCCAGTAAACCCCGAAAGTATTGGATTGCTGCATCCCAGTAATACATTTTTAGGTCTGGAACCACCCAGCCCCCCCTTTACCTGGGTAAGGACACATATCTGAGGGCCCTTCTAGTCTTTCCTTGCGCCCAAACAAATCTGTTAATCATCTTTTCCATTTCCTTAAACCAATGTTTCTCAAACGCTAGGGGTATCATTCTAAATAGATACAACATTTTTGGAAGAAGTATCATTTTAATAATGTTACATCGTCCCACAATCGAGAGATGCAGATTATTGAGCCTTTCCAAATCTTTCTTATTCTTTTGGATCACCGGGCGAGATTCTTTTCCACAACTTTACCCAATTCTGAGGTTATAGTAACCCCAAGATAAGTTGCACATTCAGTCACCCCTGGATCCAACAAAGAAAGCCTGCTATTGATTACTATTTGCGTTTTTTTACCGGCTGAGCCGATAGCCAGAAATCACACCAAAGCATTCAGCCTTGTGTTCTATTTCCGTTAAGGCCGCAAGCGGATTGCCATTTAAAGTTCTGAAGCCATGCTGGTTGAGAGTGGTGGTGAAAGTTTTCCTGCAGTGTCCTTCTTATCTTTCCCTAAACATATCTCAGGGATATGCCATGCATCTTCTTCCTTTTGCTTCCATATTGAGGGCTTTTCAGTAGTTAAAAGGTACATGTTAAAATCCCCTGCAATCATCCACATAGTTTCTTTGTATTGTTGTTTTAGTACTTTTATAACTTTCAAGACTGCTGCAGCTGTTTTTTCTTTGGTTGTTTTGGATTTATATAAATGCTTCCAACAATGATTGTTGTTACCTACTCTTGATGTTTTTTGTTTGTAATTGACTACATATTGTCAGTGCTATAATCCATTCATGTCACAACCACGCAAGTGGGGTACCTTTAATATTGGGAGAAGAGTGGGAATTCTGTGCAGTAGGAATTTTTGCATCCCTGCAGATTCTGACTTTCCCTCAGAGAAATAGGAGAAAAAGTTCATGATTTTAGCCAAAGTATGATCTTTGAATGGGTAAGGAAATATAGTAGGATTCACATGCTGCTCTACCCTGGTGATGTTTATTTTTCAGAGATGTCTTTGGTTTGTAGTTTTCTCTGGTTGCCAGCTATGCTAAGACACAAGTACCAGAGCTAACATTTTTGCCAGAATGAGTGAATTTGAAAGGAAAACAGTGTTGTTTCCAATATGCATTTTAGGACCCTTTCTATTGGAGGTGATAGGCACAGCCATGCCACTGGGGTTCTGTTTTTATTGGGGGAACAGTAGGAAGGCTGGGTGACAGGAACTATGTGGATCCTCACAGATTCTGGAGTATTTACTCACAGAAATGCCATGAAAGTTTGCACTTTTAGCCAAAGTTTCATGTTTGCAGGCCATTCTGGAAAGCAAAGATAATGGGAACAACACAAGCCATACCACCCTGGACTCCTCTGCGTGTCTCATTTTCAGAAATGTCTGTGGCTGGTAGTTTTCCCTGCAGTCCAAGTACCTCAGATACACACATCGCCAGAATTTGTAAATTTCTAAGGAAAAATCTTGATGTTTCCATGTTGCGTTTTGGGCTTTTTTGGTTGTGGGTGATATGTCCAGCTACACAAATAAGATAAGTTGTTATCAGGAGAAGTATAGGAACACTAGGTGTGAAGGATTTTGTCGCAATCCACACACTCTGACACTTTCCTTCTCAGAAATGTGAGAAAAATCTGTAATTTTAGCCAACATTTGTAGGGCATTCTGGGAGAGTACACATGGCAGAATCTATGTACATTACCACACCCTTGAATCCCCTGGCTGCCTAGATTTCAGAAATGTCTCAGGTTGTAGGTTTCCCAGGGTGCTGGCTGAGTCTAGGCTCTAATATCACACCTACCCACATCACAAGAATGAGTGAATTTGTATTGAAAAATCTTGATGTTTCCACATTGCATTTTGGGGTTTCTTTGATCATGGGTGACAGTCCCAGTCACACAAATGGGGGGGCCATTTTTCTCAGGATAAGTATGGGAAAGCAAGGTGGTGGGAATTTTGAAGCTCTCCAAAGATTGCAGAATTTTAATTAACTGAAATTTTAGGAAAATGCTTAATTGTAGCCAATTTTTGATGTTTGCAGGACATTCTGGGACAGAAAGCCTAGTGGGAACAATACAAGTCAAACCATCCTGGACTCCTCTGGCTATCTAGTTTTCAGAAATGTCTGAGGCTGGTAGGCTTCCTACGGTGCTGTCTGAGCCTAGGCCTACATACTTCATCAGAATGAGTGAATTTGTAAGGAAAAATCTTGATGTTTCAGAGCGGAATTTGGGGATTTTTTTGTCACAGACAAAAGGACCAGCCACACAAATGAGGTACAGTTGTTATCTAGAGAAATGTGAGAACACTGGGTACTGGGAACTTTGTGAATCCCCACAGATTTCAGTATTTTCTGTCTCAGAAATGTTCAGAAAATCTGTGATTTTATCCAAAGTTTGACTTCTGAATTGCATTCTGGGTGAGAAAACTTGGCAGTATCCACGCATGTCACCACTACATAAACCTTCCTCAGATTCTTGCGGTCAGGCATGTCTGAGGTTTCCCTGGCTGTCGGCTGAGCATGGGCTTAAATATTGACACTACCCACTTTGTCAGAATAAGTGAAATGGTAGGCAAAAATCTTGATAATTTCCACGTTGGATTTTAGGGCTTTTCCTGTCATGGGTGATAAGCCGAGCCACACAAATGGGGTGTCATTTTCATCAGGACAAGTGTGGGATTACTGGTTTAGGAATTTTGTGGGCCTCAAAAGATTTCAGGATTTTCATTAAAAGAAATGCATAATTTTAGCCAAAGTTTCATGTTTGCAGGGCATTCTTGGGCAGAAAATGTAGTGGGATCCACTTAAGTTACACCAGCCGTGACTCCCCTGCTTTTCTAATTTTCGGAAATGTCAGAGGGTGGCATCGTTCTGTAGATTCCTGTTGATCCTGGGCCCAAAAATCATAGCTACCCTCATAGGCAGAAAGAATAAATAATGAATTAATACATTTTTAGGGTTTTTCACGTCAAGGCCAATAGCAACAGAAATGGGGTATCATTTTAATGTGGAGAATTGTGGGAACACTGACTGATGGTGATTTTGTCAAGTCAAGGAGGTTCTGGTACTTTCTCTCACAGAATGTTGAGGAAAAACCTTAATTTTAGCCAAGGTTTGGAATTTGCAGGTATTTTGAATAAGAAAGCAAAAACATAGTGGGATCGAAATAAGTTGCCCCTAGATGAACTTCACTGGGTGTTTAGTTTTTTTAAATGGCCAGGTTTGGTAGGTTTCAATGAGTGCCATCTGAGCCTGGTCCAAAGCCCTGCAGCTACCACACTGCCAGAATTAATACATTTGAAAGGAAAAATCAAGATGTTTCTATGTTGCATTTTCAAGTGTTTCCTATCGTGACCAATAGGCCCAGATGCATAAATAGTTTACAGTTTATATCGAAGAAGGGTGAAAACACTGGCCGGTAGGAATTTTGTTGATCCACAAACATTCCAGACCTTTCACTAACAGAAATGAGCAAAAAGTCCATAATTTTAATCAAAGTTTGGCATTTGCAGGGCATTGTGGGTGAGAAATTGTAGTACGATCACGCGAAAACACACCACCTTCTACTCTCCTTGGGGTCTAGCTTATAGAAATGCCTAAGGTTGATAGGTTTCCAGAGCCCGGGCTGAAAAAACGAAGCTATCTACATCACCAGAATGAGTAAATTTGAAAGGAAAAATCTTGTTATTTCCATATCGCTTTTTGGGGTATTGCTGTTGATAGACCGTGCAAGACAAATGGAGTGCTGCAGTTAGTGAAATTTTCCCTCACATAACAAATGTGATCTTAACCAATGTTTAAAAGTCATAGGCCATTCTGGTTAAGAAAACAAAGTGTGATCAGTGAAAGGCTACTCACCCTGGGTACTCCCTTGGGTGTCTAGTTTTCAGGATGGTCTGCGGTTGGTAGGTTCCGCAAGTGAGCGCAGTATGGCTACTCACTATCATATCATAAAGCAACAACACACTAGGTCTCCCCGGCCACGGAACAGAAGTCAATGTTCGCAGGCTCAAACATAGACAGCCTTGTGGAGGCTAGAAATGCTGCCAGAACCTTTACAGAAATCGAAGAATAACCAATGAAAAGTTGAAAACTCCACCCATATACACTTCAGAGTAGTAAAATAAAGGGCACAGAAATCTCTGTGTGCTGAGCTGCAGAACGAGTCCTGCCCACCCCTCCAGCCCTGCTATTGTCTGTCTGCTCGGAAGCATAACAGGTGAGGCAGAAGGGAGCCGGAAAAGCAAGTCCAGATCCAGGTATCCCCCGCCCGTGGCATTGTTTTGACCTGGAGCCACTCACCAGAGATTTAATGCATTTCCACCAGGCCGTCATCATCGTGAGCTGCTTGAAGGGGTCGCCTCCCTTCACATGACTGGTCTCTGGGTTGGTTCCACACAGTTCCTCTTTAACAGGGATGCCGCAAGTAGCACCAGTCCTGACGTGGTAAAGGTTCCCAGCAAGTCCAGGCCTGCACTGCTCCCCAAGCGTTGTGAAGCTCAGCTCATACTATCACTGCTCTCACCAGCACTGCACTAGTCAATCTTCCCACATAGTTTTGTGCGCTGTGCCAGACTAAGGCAAGGAATGCAAAACAATCGTAAAGCGGGCCCTTGCCTTCAGCAATATGGTCTCAGATGTATGCCTGCTGACTGCACCCAGTCGGAGCTGGTGGTAACAGCAGGCCTTGTTTACCTTCCCAGACTCAATGACTCCGAATCAAAAGCAGCACCAGAGGGGGGTTTGAGCAGAGCACAGACTAGAGGAGACCCCCCCATGGTGCACTGATGCTGCAATTGCCCTGCCAACATGAACCTCCTGCACTTCCTCCTGCTGCTCCCCTGCCGCAGACTCCTGTGGGTGGAGCCCCCTGGGTAAGTGTCAATGACTTAGACTCTGGCTGCAGGAGAAAAACCCCTGAGTGAGTGTGAGTGTAGCCCTGGAGAGGCCCTGATGCAAGAGTGAACCCCTCTCCGCACCCCTCATGACCTCTGTGTGAGGCAAGACCCTAATAAAGTGCCTCACAGAACCAATCACACAATGAAGTGGCCTGAGATTTCCCTGCATGAGGTGTATGTGGTAGGCGCTGTACAGAGTCAGGGGTTTGCTTCAAGCATCTTTGAGACCCAAAGTGCAACCAAGCAGGAGGGTCCTGCTGTGCACAATGCGTTACTGGTGGGGGCTCCTCGATGCCTGGAGGGAACTGCTGGGGGACGGGAGAGCAGCCTGTCCGGTACTCCCTGCACACCTCCTGTGTGATGTGTAACCCATGTTCCTCTAAATCCTTGGGCGAGGTGATGGTTTACTGGCGGTGATTCCGCAGGGATGGTGTCTGGTCTGGATGCCCCACGCCCTCCTTCAAGGTATGAGCGGAGGTCACCCTGTGCCCTCTCAGCACACCCCAGGGCAAATGGTGAGCTGCAGCCCCTCACCAATCCACAGGAGCTGATAATGGTGGCTGGTCCCGTGCCCTCAGTGCACTCTCCTCGGGACAGTGAGCAAGTTCCTGCCCCCCAGTGGGAAGTGGCCTTTTGCCCCTCTCTCCCTCTCCTCGTGGGTTGTTTGAGGGCCCTTGCTCCTTATGGGTCAGATCCCCAGACTTAATCCATAAGGCACCCCAACCTTGTGTCCTCCTTTAACCTTATTATTTCTTTATTTTCATTTCTCTTGCCAAAGGAACTGCACACCTCTGTGTATACTTGTTGTTGTTATGACCATGTGGCTGGTGGACATTTTGTGTAGTCAGCCAGTGTGCTTTTGCCATATGCCTGCTTATCTTCTCTGTTTGTGACCATGCCTCCTTGCTGGTTGTTGATGTTCTCTGACCCTGTGACTGGCGGCCATTTTGTGTAGCCAGCCAGTGTGCTTTCCCCATAGGCCTGCATGTCTTCTTTGCTTGTGGCCATGCCTTCTTGCTGGTTGTTGTGACCATGTGGCTGGTGGCCATTTTGTGCAGCCAGCCAGTGTGCTTTTGCCATAGGGCTGCATGTCTTCTCTGAAATTGTGACCATGCCGCCTTGCTCAGTGTTAGTTGTTGTTGATGACCATGTTGCACTGGCTGGCATCCATTTTGTGCATCCAGCCAGTGTTGCCCTTTGCCATAGGATTGCATTGATGGTTGACATTGATAGCAGTTTAATAAACTAATATGCTTGCGCATATTACATTTTTCACTTATCTTTAATTTTTTTATTTTGATCATTTGAATTTTAGTTGTTTCAATTTTTAAAAAATGTAGGTTTTTTTGTATTTAATTTTTTGTTTAAAAATGTAAAAACATTTTGTAATTATTTATTTGAAAATAATTGTATTCTGATTTTTTTAATTTACATTTTTTAGTTTGCTTTTTTAATTTTCTTTTTTTTAATTTTAATTTTTTTTAAACTTACATTTTTTCTTTAAAAAATGTATTTAAATTTTTTTAATTTACATTTTTCCGATGTACATTTTTTTAATCTATATTTTGTGTCTTCATTTTCCTAACATCTGGCATCAACCCCATGACTGAAATAGGTGCACTGCACCTCAACATTTATTGTCTAAGGATTATTCCATTGTCACCTGCAATTCCCTGAGTGCCACATCCCAACGTGATGCACATAAAGCAAAACGTTACATCTGTCTGTTGTTGTTGCTCTTTCTGATCCTTCCTAAGTGTACTGCATACAATGAAAGTTTGTTGGTGTGGTTTTACGAATGGATAGTTAGACTGTATTATTGCTAAGTCACCATACTAAATGATATTGTTTGTTTGTACTACTACATGAACTGCAACAATGCCACGTTTCACTGATGTTTTTCTTGCTTGTTTGCTTTTAAGTGCACAAGAGAAGAGACATCACCCACAGTACTGCCTGACAGAAGGCCTGTGCACGACGTTATGTGTGACTGACTATGCAAAACTATGCAAAACGGTCATCTCTTATGCTTGGTGTGAAGCTAAGTGCCACTGCCAACTGACAGCTTCAAGATGGCTCCAAAGAAAGGTGCTGCCTAGAAAGTGGCTAGTGGGGGTCAGAAGAAGCAGATGACATGCCGACCCCAACCTTTTTTCACGAAAGTTGTACCTGCCGCAACAGCCTCCGGCGAGCAAGCTGAGACCAGCACTCCTGCATCAACAGCACCATCCGCCCAACCTTAGCCCAGAACCATGTCTGTCAGTGAGGCAGCCAGTGCAATCATGTCGACGCCAACGAGTAGTAATATTGAATTGGATTTGCCGCTTTTGCAAAGTAGTACACAATCGTTTCTAGAAACACAGAATAGTGGACAGCAGTGCAGCCAGCAATAGTACATTTGTCTGATGTTAGAGCAGAACAGGAGGTTGAGCTTCCTTCCGAGTAAGAAGTTGAACCTCCTCTTTTAGAATCATTGGCTCCTAGTTCTCCAGCAATGAAAAGTAAGGTACTACAGCACCATCTTCTCCAAGCACCACTTCTGATGATGATGATAGGGACATGGAGTGGACACCGACAGAGACCAGGACACAAGAGGAGAGGCAATGGAAAAAATAAGTTCCAGAAAGACATAGATTTATGCAGCCATCTGTAAACATCTTGGAGAAATTTAACAGCAAGGCGTATGAATGGCTGTGACCCAGAGGTCTTAGAATTGGATTTGTTGCCACAGATAATGGCAGTAACATAGTCAAGGTCATTGCAGATAGAGGCTATTTCAGGGTCCATTGTTCGGCCCATTGCATCAACCTGGTGGTGCAAGACTTCCTCAAAAATTAAGACATAGTCAGCAACATACTGACCACCAGCAGAAGAATCTGCACTCATTTCAGCCATTCTTTTATGGCCCGGAAGCAGCTACGGATTATTCATCGTAATGATAGAGCATCAGTTAAAGCCCTGATACAGGAGGTGCCAACACGTTGGAACTCCACCTTTTACATGCTGCAACTTCTGTTTGAGCAGTACAAACAGATCAATGACTCTGTCATTCAAAGAGGAGGGGATGCAATTGGGAGAGCTATGACCATGGATGGGGACACATGGGGCCTAGTGAAATGTCTGACACAGATGCTACTCCCGTTTGAGGTTTTCACATGGGAAGTTAGCAAGGAGGATGGTATGATGAGCCAAGCTATCCCGTTGTTGCCTCTTCTACAAGACTGGGTAAAGAAGGCATCTGAAAGGTTCGCCCCTGCAGGTGTGAATGAAAACACAGAAGCACATGCCTTGGTTGAGACCTTAGTCCTGTGTTTATTGGCTTCTAATATAAGGATGCAACATGACATCATCGAGTCCAAAGAGTACATATGTGCCACACTACTTGATCCACGGTACAAAAAAATTCTGCCCACTTTCTTTCCTTTGGATTGTAGAGCAAGCCGGAGACTTGGAAGAAGAACGACTGGAACTTTCACTCCCACCCGCAGTTCTGGGGTGCCGCCTTGAACTTCCAGAGAGGGCAGTCTTGTCTCACAGCAGCCAACAAAACCATCAACCAGAACACCAGCAACAACAGCAACAGAAGGACTGGACCCAACCTCTGGATTGTATTGGTTTCAATTGGCAGGGCTCAAGTCCAGTGCAGAGGCGATGGCAAAACAGGTTGAGCAAATGGCAGCACCAATGACCATCCACAGGATGATCCAAAAGAGGTCTATGTGGATCAAAATCTATTGATGTATTGGTATGGGAAGATGCGCTAATGGCCTGAGCTCAGCAGGCTGGCAATAAAGTATCTGGCTTGTCCTATCACCAGAGTGTCTGCTGAACGTGTGTTCAGTGTAGCTGGTGCAGTCATCACAGTGAGAAGGACCAATCTCTTGCCTCAAAATGTGGAGAGACTGACTATGATCAAAATGAACCAACATTTTATACCACACAATTATACCGTTCCTAAACAGCAGCACAGGAGGAAGAAGATGGTGATTGGTCTGAAATTTAATCAAATGTGTTAGCTGACCGACTTCTGGGTGAACCACTTGAGTTTGAGGACAAACTCTTCTTCCCGGACTAAGTGTGCCAGTGCCCCCATGGAACATTTACATTTTTTCTCATTGAACTTAGTTCTTTCTTTGCAAAAAAACAACAACAAATTAGCTGGAGGAACATTATCACTTTTGTGTCAGATTTATGCTTCCCCACCTTTTTTATTAGTCACATATATATTGACTGATTGCAGTTGGACCAGTGTGCATTGAAGAAGCCTCCACAATTCCTTCATGGCATTGGGGACAATGCCTGCTGCCCTCGCATGCCTATTGACTAATGCCTATTCCTTCTTGCATCACATAACACTAGAAGGGCTGACCCATAAAATTATTTATTACCTACAAGACTGCCTGCCAATACCAAATTCCAATTTGTTGCCTGCATCAGAGATGACTTAATACCTATCTGAACTGCCCGTTCTTGGATTGGATAAGGTAACTTCAACTATTGCAATGGTGAGTGACATATTAACTAAGAGAAGTGGGTGAGTGGGTGGGTTCACTCCCCAACCTAGAAGACAAAACATTTAGATATATGTAAATTGGGTCTGGCGGGCTGAAGGACTGTTAGGAGTGCATGTATCTGTACTCTGTCATACTCATTTCTTTGTTTCCTTCTAACAACAGATTGATGGTGAATGATGTGCTGCTGCTTATTGCCCAGATGAATGTTGGCCTTGTGTTCTAGTGTTTGTCTTTGTCAAACCTTTCCCCAAATCCCGTTACCCATCCATTCATCAAACTCCTAACCCTCTTCCTCTCGAGCTGTGTGATTTATTGAGGTGTGGTTTAAATTACACAATCAATGGATCGCACACTTGGTGACGCAGATGTGGTGAAAGCAACACCAACTTACTGTAGAATCTTATAAGCAGTAGCCCACACCAGCCCATTACCAACCCACGCATTAAAAATGATCCAGATTTTTTTAGATTTAGAATGAAGAACATCAGTCGCCAGCATCATCATTCAGGCCTTGTGTTGCCTAAGCGTAAACACCTAGCCTAAGCTTGCCGACTCGACTTTGAGTCCATTTTTTCTAATTTGATGATTTCACAAATAATACTGCTAGCTCCACATTAGCCAAAACTTACTAGCATTGCTATTTTGTCTATTTTAGCACAATCAAGCATTCCCATTGTGTTATCACGTAGTACTGAAGTGGTGTCAATTCTATGTAAATCTTTGATAAATATATAACCCACTTACTCAGTCTTTATACTTCAATTTATTTGCCTATGATGGATAATCATTCAATCATTCAGATCAATCCTACAGTTGGAGCTCACCTGGGTGGAACTGGAAATGGGACCGCGCTTGTAAAGTTGTGATGCCTCCCCTGTTATTGCTGCATGTATATTCAGGTAAGACAACTAGCATGGATGTAATTTAACTTAGCAAGAAATACATTAACTGCTACTGTTTTTTATCTAGATAGTTCTACACAATATAGGTCATCATGGCAGCATTCCCCATAATGGTCAAGATAGTTAGAGAAGTATAAGCCTAGACTCTTTTACTAAGTGCTACACTCTCTCTTAAGATACAAGCACATAAACAGCCTGCGTAAAACTACTTGAAGGCAGCAGTGCAAAATAAAAGTAAATAAAACTACTTGAGGCATAAATTTTGGATAGACAAAATTGTTTTCCCCTTTATTTATTTACAAAGCACCCCACCCTCTCCACCCAAACAACATGCCTACCCCTATCCAAAACAAATGTGACGCAGCCCCAAAACTCAAAATGTCCAGGAAAGTCTCTCCAGTCCCAACTCCCTTCCCAACCTCTCCACCCAGCCCCAACAAACAACAAATCCCTCCCACCAAAACAAACAATTTAAAAAAGGGCTAGAAGAGGCCATTATGGATGTTGGTCCGGAGCGGGTCCAGGCAATGCTCCATTGCAGTGAGCTGGCCCTTGATGGTGTTCAGCCACTGCAGGATGTGGTGCAGCAATGGCCTGTTGCCATTGTGGTGGGGGTGGCAGCAGTTGGCTGGTAGCGGCGCCGGTAGTGGGATGGCTGTGAGGCTGGAGGCTGAGGGGGATCGGCTGCACTGAGGCCCGGCTGTTGTGCATTTATTTCCTCCTCCACCAGCCGCTGGTATTCCTGTTGGATATGCTCCAACCTGTGCTGGCGCAACAGGGCCTCTCTCTCCTGCCTTTTAGGTGGTCCGACTGGACCAGCAGGAGCAGCTATAATGAGAATAACAAAAAGGACAAATTGTAAATAATGCTCTGTGCAAAAAATGTTTAAATAACTGAGAGGCACAGTAGCAGTACATTGTTGGTCCCCTAGGGCTATTGGAATTTATTTGATGTGATTATGATTAGGAGAGTCACAAGGCCAATTTTATGTTTTACCCACACATGTTGCCAAACATAAAAAAGCACTGACTGTGTGGCAGAAAAGTATTAACAGGCAGAGAATGAATCACTGACTAAATATCGAAGGTCACACTATCGACCTACAAAAATATCGCAGCAAAAATATCGAAGACAAGAATATCGACATCCTATCTACAATTAGGTAAGTACAAAAATATCGAGAAAAAAAATATTGATGTCAAAAATATCGTTGTTAAAAATATCGTTTTTAATTTAAGTTAAAAAATATTGTAAAATAAAGTAAATAATACATATAATTAAAAGAAACATAGTTAAAAATGTTTTAAAATGCTTAAAAATTTTAAGTAATATATATAATTTGAAAATACATTAAACATATACATATAATATATAACATATATATACTTACTTATTAATATGTTTTAATATTTATTTTAATAACTTATAAATTGTTTAATTTACTTTTTATAAATTATAAATACATCTATACACATAAAACAATAATATAAAAATATATATATATATATGTAATAAATTCAAAAAATTAAAATTATTTTAAATCTTTTTAAAAAAAATTATACAGTACATTAGCTAAAAAAATACAAAATATTAGATAGCGGAGGAAATTAAATTAATATTCCCACTCCAGTGAGTGCAACAGTAGGGAAAGTGTTGGATAGCGTAGGGGTAAAAATTACTATTCCCACTCCAGTGAGTGCAACAGTAGGGAAAGTGTTGGATAGCGTAGGGGTAAAATTACTATTCCCACTCCAGTGAGTACAACAGTAGGGAAAGTGTTGGATAGCGTAGGGGTAAAAATTACTATTCCCACTACAGTGAGTGCAACAGTAGGGAAAATGAAGGATTGCGTAGGGGTTAAATTAACATACTTATAAAAAAATGTTTTTTTAAATAAATAACATATTAATAATTATTTAACCAAATAATTATTAATAAATACCTATTAAATTAATATTTACTTAAATAACATTAAATTACTTCCCACCCTATTCCCCTATAAACACACAATGCGCTACACATAAAAAAATAACACAATTAATTTAATTATCAATTAATAAAAATTAATTACCAATTAATAATTAATTAACAATAAATTAATAATCAATAACAATAAATATACACATATTAACTAATTAATTATATTTAAATTACTTCCCACCCTATTCCCCTATAAACCCACAACTCGCTACACATTAAAAATAACATAATTAATTTAATTACCAATTAATCAATTAATTAAAATTCATTACCAATTAATAATTAATTTACAATAAATTAATTAACAATAACAATAAATAAAAAATGCATAATAAATTAATTATAATTAATATAATTATAAATTAACCAATTAATATACATTAATTACCAATTAATAATTAACTAACAATAAATTAACAATGAATAACAATAAATAAAAACATATTTATTAATTAATTATAATTAAATTACTTCGCACCCAATTCCCCTATAAACCCACAACCCGCTCTGATACTAAAACGCAAAATTTAATTAAAAAAAAATTACTATTTTCTAAACATTTAATACATATATTTAAAAATAATGAAAAAACTTTAAAAAAATGTTAAACATACATATAAAATACATAACACAAAAAAAAAATCGATATTATTAACAACTATATTTTTGCTAACGATATTAATGACTTCGATATTACTTACTTCGATATTAAAAAAATCGATATTACTTACCTTAAAGTCGATATTCTGGTCAACGATATTCTTGACTTCGATATTCTGTCCCTACGATATTAAAAACTCGATATTAGTGTAGGTCGATATTTAAAATTCGATATTTTGACTGCCCTCCCAGAGAATAACATGACAGGATTGAAAAAACAGTGATTTGATTATTGTGTTTCTTCTAAAGGCTTTTCATGTAACTATAAACAGAGTCAGACACTTTGGGGCCGATTCCGATTCGGGCCGGAAAACGTACCGACCGACTCAGAGCCGGAATAAATACCGACCGACACGTACCGGTGCAGCCCGACCCGCAAAGTACGATGAAAAGCGTGCTAAATCCAACAGACTCGTACGGAACACAAGCCGAACGACCGAGCCGCGCGGAAAACAGCCATCCGGCCGGAAAAGCACGCGAATCGAACCGACCGACACGCACCAGGAAGAATCCCGAACGAAACGTACCCGCGAACTCCGACCCGCCAAGTACGATGCAACTCGTGGAAAACACGACCGAGTCGCACGGAGCCCAAGCCGCACGACCGACACGCATTCAAAACTGCGAGCCGAAGCAAACCAAAACCCCACGACCGACGCGTACGCAGCACAGAAAACAGCACAAACACAGCGTGAACGAATCGGAGAGGCTCGCACGAGACAACTGGAGGGTCCGACTCGGTCACAAGAACGTCTCCAACATGCACAAAAAGAACCAAGGAAACAAAAACACAAAAAAAGGCCAAACAAGCTATCACTAAGCAAATAAATACTGGGGAGGGAAACAGGGAACAAAGACACACCCACAACTCCACCCATATAAAGGACACTAATCCCTACCATGATCCCTTGCAAATTCAAATTACCTGCCAGCACTCAACACCAACAGACAGCAACCACACACACACTCACAGTTCATCCATCACACAAGCCACACACCAGCAGCACCACAACAAATAGCACCCTCACATACACCCAGCAAAACACACACTCACACACCCTCACTTGCACACCAACACACCCATCACACACCAGCACCACCCAACACCATGCCCCCAAAGAAGAATCACAAGTTCCTAGATAGTGAATTGGAAGTCCTGGTAGATGAGATCCTCAGGGTAGAGCCACAGCTGTTTGGTACATTGGTCCAACAGACACCCATGTCGCAGAAAACCAAGATGTGGGAGAGGATCGTCGACAGGGTGAATGCACAATCACCATGTTTGCGCACAAAGGTAGACATCCAGAACAGGTGGTATGACGTGCGCAGGAGGGTCAAGGAGCTGTTGAAGAAGGACTACATCTTGAGCCAACACACCGGCAGTGGCCCTCCTGCCAAACCAGTATACCTCAGGCCCTGGGAGGAGAAGGTGCGGGCCATCCTACCACCAGTGAGCATCTATGGACTAGAAAACATCCCAGAGCCTGGTGAGTACACAACAAATGTACACAATATTGTGCCACAATACACACACATCACTGTCAAGGGGAGAGTCAAACCATGCACCCTTAGCAAATACACACCAACCAAAACAGATCATCCCAAAATGTGTATGTCAGCCAGATAAACACAACACATGCCATCTCATAGTGATATGTAACTGTGTCATCACATGTACAAACACAACTACAACTACAGCTAGGCAGTGGCACAAATATAACTAACAAACACATCCAGACATGTAGCCACCACTACAACACCACCTCACAGTGAAGCCCACTGAAAGGAAGGAATTCTGTGTATGCTGGGCAAGTCAGTGTAGCCAATAGCATCATGGGAGTCGTAGTCACAGAAATTGCCCACCCTCACAATGCGCACATCAACACCACCATGAACCATGCACACATCACAGGCAGTGCAAAACAACTGACAAGATGGCTGACACTGGCTACTGCTGTGGGGAGCACAAGGCCCTGCTGGCAACTGTGCACCAACCAACAGCAGGACACCACTGACTGACATCCTGAAAGACAACTTGCACTCCCTGCGATGGAAGCACGTTCCATGGTGGTATATCTGGCTGGGTGGGAAGGAGGACTCACAGCCCTGACCATAGTTACCAGCAGCGTTTCTCACACACACCCCTAACACAAACTCCACAAAACTCACCTGGGAGAATGCATTGCCTCACACTCCAATAAAATATCCCACAAAGAATCACAACCCTGGGTCATGCTGAGTGAAGCACAGGGACACACATGGGAATTGTAGCAAAACTAACCCCAGGATAACACTGTCAGCCATCTTGTCAGCACAGGCCCACAACCCCACAGGGAAGCAGAGTCAAAGGGAAGGAAGCATGGGCATGCTGGGAAGGGGGGTGGAGGCAATAGCATGATGGGAGTGGTAGTCACAGCCCAACATCGCCCACCCACATGGCCCAGCAAGAACACACCCAAGCATGCACACCTCACAGAGAGTCAAAAGCCACTTCAAAGATGTCTGACACTGGTGCTCTGTTGTGGGGAGCACAAGGCCATGCTGGGAACTGGCCAACAACCAACAGCAGGACACCACTGTCAGCCATCTTGCCATTGCTGTCACACCCACACACAGTGAAGTACACTCAAAAGGAAGGAAGTATGGGCATGCTGGGAAGGGGGTGGAGGCAATAGCATGATGGGAGTGGTAGTCACAGATATTGCTCACCCTCACAATGCGCACATCAACACCACCATGAACCATGCCCACATCACAGGGAGTGGAAAACAACTGACAAGATGGCTGACACTGGCTACTGCTATGGGGAGCACAAGGCCCTGCTGGCAACTGTGTACCAACCAACAGCAGGACACCACTGACTGACATCCTGAAAGACGACTTGCACTCCCTGCAATGGAAGCAAGTTCCATGGTGGGATATCTGGCTGGGTGGGAAGGAGGGCCGGATGTCAACCAAATACAACCAATGCAGACCATGTACACACCCCAACATTCACATGGAAATGCCCAAATAATGCAGGACAATGTGCTACACCAATATCAACCCCTGACTGTGACAACTTCGGACAATGCAATGTACAGGCCCGCACCCAGAGGCACAGTCACAACTGTCAGGTGTGTCAACCATTGATGCCTGCAGAAACATAACATACATTGTGTGTGTCTCCCAAAAACAGGTGATGATGGGGACACAGCAGCAGACGCTGAGGAGTCCCCGTCCCAGGCTCAAGAGGATACGGAGCTCACTGGTGTGGAACAGCCTCTGCCCTCCTCGGATGAAGAAGACCAACCTGGCACCTCCGGAGCAAGTCATCATGCAGCACCAGCAGGACCACCAGCTGCACCCCCTGCACCCACCCCTCCAACTACAGTCAACACACATACCACCCCTGCTGACATGGAAAGACCAAGGAGCACCACCACGACCAGCACAGGGACCCTGGACCAACGTGGGGCCATGGACACCAACACCACCAACAACCCCCAAGGGGGCCCAGGGTCACCTGTGCGTGCCACCTCAGGTACTGCACGTGTCGCCAGGGGTGGTGGGAGGGGTGGGAGACACAGGTCACTGATCGCAGAGGGGTCTGGACTGCATGATGACCCACAACTGGCACGCATAGCCGATGCGTACCAGTCCAGCACCGGAGAGCTCAGCCAGGTAGTGGGGCTCCTCAGGGACATTAAACAGCAGCAGGCTGCCCATCATGCCCGCTTGGACTCACACATGTCCCGCGTGGAGTCCAAGTGGGACACACTGCAAGAGATGACGGCGGTGCATAGGGACATATTACAATGCCTCCACCAGATGAGCAGCAACCAGTCAACACCTCCCTGTGTGCCCACAACATCTGCTGCTGAAACAACTGCAACTGCCACAGGGAGGGAGGATGACTCTGGCGGAGAGACCCCTGCACCGCAGCAGCCTGCACTTGAGGGTCCCCCCCAAAGAAGAGGGGCCGTCCGAGGAGGGGCAAGTGAGAGGCCGATGGCCATGTGCAACCCCCAGGAAGCCAAAACCTGTTCTGGATAATCACCTTTGTGCGCAAACTGTTCACCCTGTTGACTGCAACACAACTCTCCCACATGACATGGGGAGCTCAAGTTAGACCAATGTCTCAGATGACTGTGGACTTTACTCTGGACATTTCTGCTACCAGGACTTCCAAATCATCTAGGAACTTTGGATTACAATCACAATGTACAGCACCCACCATCCTGTGCACTATACTCACACATGTATGTCAATAAACTCACTAATACACCATACTTGCCTCTGTTGTGATTCCTACATTGTCTCTGAAGTGGCGATGATGATCTGGGAAATGACACTGTGCATGCTAACTGCTACAGCAAGTACAACACCGGCATGTGAGTCATTGCGACGTCACACATATGAGGGAGGCACACCACCAGGGCTACACAACACATACACACAATGGCCATCTGACTCATCGCCAACACTGATGTTGCCAGGGAACACGTTGCATTGCACAGACCCAACACCTATTCACTGTCTGTGTTAACTAGCCCACTGGTGCAGTAAGCAAATGTCAGTCAGATGTGTGACCACAGACAACGCACATCACAAAGTGAAGCACAGGTTTATTACACATTTGCAACATGTTGTAACCACCACAGATGCAAGGTAATCCCACCTGGCAGCGGGCACACAGTCAACAAGTGTAGAAGGAAGGAAGTCCATGGGTGTGGTGCACATCACCTGTAGGGACAAGACAGCTACCACCCTGGAAGTCGAATCACGGTGTCGGGAATCACAGTTGACCAAACGACTCTGAAAGTACCCTGTGAAGGACAGAAATGACACACAGTCAAAAGCACTCAAGAACAGGACAGAACTGCAATACTCATGCCCAATACATGTCACAAGATACCCACCCAGAACCAAGTTAGCATGTCAACACTGTTGGGGAGTACAGACTACCTGTAAGGACATATCGCTACACGCATACAGTCATGTAGCACATGCACACACTCAAACTCCACCAGAGCACCACCAACACATATCATGCAAACTCACATCAGTTACATGACATCTCTGGATACTTACATTCAGCTGAAGAAGTTGGTGATGAGCTGTGTGTGGACATCACCATCATCATCATCATCATCACTGGCATCGTGGTCCAGGCCAGGATCCTCCACAGGTGGCGGACGTTGGTCATCGTCATCCAGGATGAAAGGCAACTCCTTCCGCACTGCCAGGTTGTGTAGCATGCAGCAGACGATGACAATCTTGCACACCTTTGCCGGGGCATATGGGAGGGACCCTCCTGTCTTGTCCAGGCAGCGGAAGTGGCTCTTCAGGAGACCAAATGTCCGCTCAATAACTCTCCTCGTCCGACCATGTGCCTCATTGTAGCGCATCTGGGCTGGTGTCACAGGGTTCCTGAGGGGCGTCAGCAACCACGGCATGTTGGGATATCCGGAGTCACCTACATACAGACAATTGCACATTA
Organism: Calotriton arnoldi; assembly: GCA_963921515.1. NCBI lineage: Eukaryota > Metazoa > Chordata > Amphibia > Caudata > Salamandridae > Calotriton > Calotriton arnoldi. The sequence continues at coordinate 1,661,485 of CAWUFW010002051.1, forward strand.
GCTGAGTTGGAAAAGAGGGTGGAACACTACATTGCAGAACACACACAATGGTACAAAGTCAGTACACACCAACAAGCCAGGCACGCTGGTTCCGCATCTGTGACATCATCCTCGGGATGCGACTACTCCTCATCACGTAGGCATCGTGTGCAGAACTGGGGAAATGGGCACACACGTGTGTGATGGTCATATCTGCAAGACAGACCACCAGTGCATTGACTGAGTGGTAGTGCTTGCGGTTCCTGTATGCCTGCTCCTGGGCCTGTCGTGGTACCAAAGCCACATGTGTCCCATCAATGGAGCCAATGACATGCGGCATCCTCCCCAGTGCATAGAAGTCACTCTTCACGCCAGTCAGTTGCTGGAGTCTAGGGAAATAGATGTACTGGTTCAGGTATATCAACATAGCCTCCAATACATCGCGGAGCACACGGCTGAGCATGGTCTGTGACATCCCACCAGCAGTCGCCAGAGTGTGTTGAAAGGAACCGGTGGCAAAGAAGTGTAGGGCTGCCATCACCTTCACCTTGGGGGTCAGCGCTGTAGGGTACGGCCGGCCCGGTTGCAGGTGTGGTGCCAAGCGCACTGCCAAATCATCAATCAGCTGCCTGGTGAAGCGGTACCTTCGGATGCTGTCACGTTCCACCATCGTTGCCAGGTCAGGGAATGGTCTATGGACAGCTGGTGCCCTGCAGTGCATAGGTGAAGAAAGAAAGATTGTCAGTCACCCCACATATGTGGCATTGAACACATTCAATATCAGACGATACATCATTATGAGGCACAAGTACATGATGTGTGCAGTTCCGTAAGGACATGTATGGCACATACATGGCCAACATCCAACATCACAGTTCAACAAGTGGCATCAATAAGTCCCAGGTTGTGCCATTGGGTATCATGAGGACGTGTCACATTTCCCATCTCCTGCTGCCACGTTACAAACACACCCCACAGTGACATGTGAGGACAGATGTGCCCCAGGCATCACATCCCAACGACAGGTAGATTCCCAGGGACCCTGTATTGCCACATGGACACTGGCATGACATGGCGTATCATGTACACACCACAGCAAAACAACCATGACCCCCACAGGTAGTGGTCCCTGTTGCCTCGGCAGGACAGACATGGACGTCTGTGACACACACACGCACAACATCAAAGTCCATGCACAAACAACGTGGATGTGGAGACTGTCTCCCATTGTGCACATGAAATCAGAGACATTGTAAACACAACATGCACACAGACTGCGGAGGACCATCACTATTGTGCCAATGGGTCAGCCTGGGTTAAACATACCATCCCACATGGGACTCAGGGGGCATGTGACATGACATACACATACACCACCGTGAAATGTGACCATGCCACATGCTCAGATATGAACAGTTGCACATCACAGTGGTCATGTACATGAAACACCAAGGATACTGTCCCCATGAACACGTGCACAGCCTGGGGGTGGCTGCCCCAAGTGACACCCACAGAACAACATGTTCACCCCCATACACGGAATAGGTAATGCAGCCTTACATGCCTTAGGATACAGTTTGGACAGGCTGTGGGGTTGTAGGTGTGCCCCTCACTCCCTGGGAAGTATATGTGGCTGGCATATGTTCACCTGTGACAGGCATGGTGACATATTCCAGTGACATGTACAGGGACGCGTTGGACAGCAATGGACCGATCGGTGCGCACACATTGGCCATTGCATTCAATGTGTGCTGGTACGCGTTGTATTCGCAATACGCGTTGGACAGCAATGGACCGAACGGTGCGCACACATTGGCCATTGCATTCAATGTGTGCTGGTACGCGTTGTATTCGCAATACGCGTTGGACAGCAATGGACCGATCGGTGCGCACACATTGGCCATTGCATTGAATGTGTGCGGGTACGCGTTGTATCCTAGGTACTTGTTGAACAGCAATGGACCGATCGGTGTGCCCGGCCGGCCCATTGCATTCAATGTGTGCGAGTACGCGTTGTATCCCGGGTACACGTTGAACAGCAATGGACCGATCAGTGTGCCCGACCGGCCCATTGCATTCAATGTGTGCGGGTACGCGTTATATCCCGGGTACGAGTTGAACAGCAATGGACCGATCGGTGTGCCCGGCCGGCCCATTGCATTCAATATGTGCGGGTACGCGTTGTATCCCGGGTATGCGTTGAACAGCAATGGACCGATCGGTGTGCCCGGCCGGCCCATTGCATTCAATGTGTGCGGGTACGCATTGTATCCCGGGTACGCGTTGAACAGCAATGGACCGATCGGTGTGCCTGGCCGGCCCATTGCATTCAATGTGTGCGGGTACGCATTGTATCCCGGGTACGCGTTGAACAGCAATGGACCGATCGGTGTGCCCGGCCGGCCCATTGCATTCAATGTGTGTGGGTACGCGTTGTATCCCGGGTACGCGTTGAACAGCAATGGACCGATCGGGGTGCCCGGCCGGCCCATTGCATTCAATGTGTGCGGGTACGCGTTGTATCCCGGGTACGCGTTGAACAGCAATGGACCGATCGGTGTGCCCGGCCGGCCCATTGCATTCAATGTGTGCAGGTACGCGTTGTATCCCGGGTACGCGTTGAACAGCAATGGACCGATCGGTGTGCCCGGCCGGCCCATTGCATTCAATGTGTGTGGGTACGCATTGTATCCTAGGTACGCGTTGAACAGCAATGGACCGATCGGTGTGCACCCATTGGCTATGGCCTGGCCTGGCAACGGACGCGTTTTTAAATTTTGAACGAGTCTGATGCTGGAAATTCAGTTGGTCACCCACAACAATGTTGCAAATTCATGGGTGTCATGAAGTTGAACTTTTGAAGGATGCTGTGGGCGTGTGTAAGTGGTGCAATTCCATGGATTGGCCAGATTCAGAAGATGCTAACGACTTGGACCTATCACTTTGGACACATGGGACAGTAACTGCCTCTGCAGCACACATATAATGCTGGCTGTTCCCCTGAGAGCTCCCTTGCCTGCACTACATGCTCCAGGACGACATCTGCCACCACCACTGCTGCTGTATCTGCACCCTCTGGACCCTGCAATGGCACGTACTGTGGAGAGAGCCCCAGCCTTCAGCACTGAGGAGAACCAGGCCCTGCTGGACAGCCTCCTTCCACAGTACAGCAAGCTGTATGGGAAAGCAGGGCGCAGGTGAGTGTCCTGTCCACTGCCTTCCTAAATGTGCATGTTGTCTGACTAGCAAGGCTAACAGTCAGCACGCCACTGGCTAGCAGGCTCACTGAGTAGTTGTCACCCCCATAGTGTGTAGTTACATGCACTGGACAGGTATAGTGCAGTGACAGTGCATTTAAACAAGGTTTTACTTCCCAGGCAATGATACCATGTAGTTACTGCTGGCATACTGTCCATGGCCATCGTTGCACTGCCTGTGTACATCATGTGCCCCTGTGAATGAGACATGTATACACAACTGTGTAATGCACAGATATGTTGCATGTGTAGTAATAGCATTCTCACTTTGTCATCCTCACAGGTTGATGCCCACCAGAAGCAGAAGATATGGCTGACCATCGTCCGGGCAGTGAGATCCGTGGGGGACTACAAGCGCCGGATCCGCAACTGCCAGAAGAGGTGGCAGGACCTTCGGGGCTGGACCCGGAGGATCGCACGGGTCCAGCTGAAGCTGTCACCTCCTCGCAGGAGGGGCGGACACCGGACCCTGACCCCCCACATGCTCAGGATCCTGGCGGTGGTCTTCCCTGATCTGGATGGGCAGCTGAAGGCCAGGGAGCAGCACGGAGGGGGTGAGTCCATGACTGCATTGTGTACTCTGTCTGCCATGCTCTGTGCCCTCCTCTGGCCTGGTTAAACTTCCACAGCACATCAGTCATGTGGTCCAGGACCCATGTCCCTCGATTGTGCACTGCCCACTCCTCATCTGATACCCAGGTGTGGCCCTTGCAGTCAGGGAATTGTGTCACTTGGGTACTGTGTCCTTGCAGTTTGCTTGACTCAAGGTGGGGGACAGCATCTGTTCCCCTAACTGTGGTGGGCATCATGGGTGGGTCCATTGCCTACACAATGCCTGTGTTCTGCCATGTAATCTGCGTGTTACTTTGATCTGTGGTCCAATAGCTGAGCTGATCCACCACATGTGCCTGGGGTAACTGGCACACACCCAAGCTGCGGGTGGGAACAATGTTTGGGCCCCAGGAGTGTGTATATTACGTGTGTCACATATACTTAGCCAGCTGCCTACTGTCCTGGGTTCATCCCTCATTCATGTGGGGCAGAACAGTCATGCCTACTCCAGGCCATGCAATGCACTCTGTACTCCCACTCCCGTGTATCTGCTGACACGTTGTGCTCAGTGATATGTCCACTCAGGTGTCAGCCTCTGTGTCAGTGTGCTGTGGCTTCGATGTCAGGACTGCTGGGGTGTTTATCGGTTGGGGCTCAGCATGCCACCGGAGATGTGACCATAGGAGGCGATACTTGTGTGACACATAGGTGTTTGAACACCTGACCGTGCAGACTGGGGTATGCGAATGTGAGGTCCATGCAGCTGTTTCCCATTCACAGCAGATTGTGAGGTGCTCAGGTTCAGAGGCTTGTGTTACAGGTCACCCATATGTCCAATCAGTATGACCTGGACAGATAAGGGTTCAGATGATGTGGTGTGTGGGGGATGTACATTTGCACTTGTTCAGCTCCAGGACTTGCATTCCCCATGACCTACTATTGTGACACAGTGCAGACTGTTGTTGTGTGGCTGCCCTGCCCATGTGACTGAAGACAGTGATGAATGACTTAGCAGGCATGCCTGTGCCATGGCATGTGACTTCCTATGTGTGATCCTGCAGGGGAGTGACATGTGCTACATGCACACCATAGTGGCAATGGCTATCAGCACATGGGTGCATCGTGGTGTCTGTCGCTGGTATGCATCACATGCATTTCATGTATCTGACTCTGGGCATCACTTTCATCCGGGCACCTGTACTGACTCAGTGGCAAGAGTTGTGATGTGTGCATGTTCACATGCTTCACCGTGTTCTCTGCACCGTCCAACTACTGTGTAGGTGGTGCATGTGTCCACACTGGGGTATTGCCAGCCAACGGACGCCAGACAGATGGGTGCAAGGCCAGGTGTGATGTGAGTGCCATGGTTGACGATCAGACTGACAATTGGCTTCTCCTATTCTGTTTGGGCAATTTTAGCAATGTTCAACTAAGGATGCCAGGCCTTGCTCTGTATTGTGCTGTACTTACTGTGGTGTGTGCGTTCGGTGCAGGTGACTGATGTCTGTCTGTCTCCCTATTGTTTGCAGATACATCCACGGCCACAGGAGGGGACAGCTCCATGGACCAGGAGGAGCCGCAGAGCCAGACTGGGTCAACAGCCGAGGAGTGGTCGGAGGGACCCAGTGGCACGGAGGGCGAGGGGAGCCACACCGAGGAGTCCTCAGCACCATCCACCTCAGCTGAGGACCACAGCAGCTCGGAGGATGACTCCCTTATGGAGGCGGGTGTCAGCAGCCACCACACCCCAGCTAGTGTTGCTGTCCCCGCCACCACCACCACCACCGCCCTCCCATCGGCTCCCATTCCCGAGGTCCGTGGAGGCTCCCATGTTCGGGAGCGTGTCTCTTTCGGGCCAGGCACCGCACCCCCTGCCCCTGTGTCCCCTGCTGCCCTGAGTGAGGAGTCTGTGTACCTCCTTCGGCAGCTCCATGTAGGGCAGACAGCGATGCTGAGTGTCCTCCATGCACACACCACTCTGTTGACTCAGCTGGTGTCGTTCATGGAGGGCATCTCATCGGGCATGTCTGCCCTACAGAGGGGCAATAGGTCCATGGACTCCTCCCTGATGGCAGCAGTGTCCCTCCTCCAACATTCCCTCACACCTCCTGTCTCTGCCCCATCCACACTCCCCAGCACCTTACCTGTCCCAAGCACACACACACCGGCACAGGCACACACCAGCACAGACACGAGCAGCACACACACACACACGCCACAGACAAGACGCACACGCACGCACAGTCAGGGGACTGAAACCACACTCACAGGGGATGGGGCCCAGTCACACACACACGCATCCACGAGCACTGCGCAGTCCACAGTTGCCTCTCCCTCCAAAGCCCCCTCCGTTGCCTCACCTGCAACCCCAAAGACTCTTCCTCAGTGACCTCGGCCTCTTCCCCTCCGATCCAGCTGATACAGCATTCAGGGGGAAGAGGAAGCCCACCCACACTGAGCGGAGTGCCCCTCGCCACCGGACACCCTCCCCCAGGCACAGACGGACTGAGGCCCCCATCCGCAAGTCCCCCCGGACCCAGAAGAGCAAGACCCCGCTGCCGCCCTGCAGCTCAGGCACCAAGTCTCCTTCCTCCATCCCTCAGGCCCCCACTCCACAGGTGCCCCCACCACACCCTGCCCCAGGTTCCCCCACCCACAGATACACCATCCCCAAAAGGATCAGGCCTTCTCCCCTGCCACTTGCTCTTCCGGCCCCACACCCCCGCTGCGCTTGTCTGTGCTACTGGTGTGGAGACGGTGTCCTCCCCCTCTGTCCTGCCCACCTTACCTGATCCCCATTCTCCTCCCCTGGAGGTAGGCACTGCAGTGGAGTCCACTACCATCCTGTCTGACTTGGGCACTGCAGTGGGGAACCTGTCCACTCCATCTGCACGGTCCCCTGCAGTCTTGCCGGCACCCACACCATCAGAGTCATGCCCCCCAGTTGTGCCGGCACACACCATGTCAGACACCTCCACTGCACTTGTCAGTGGCTCTCCGGCACCCACCACCCCTTCCCTGCCTCCTTCTGGTGAGCCATGATCCTGTCCCTGTGGTGCCTGGCCTGCCCCCCCGTATGCCCCTCCGAGGGGATTGTCCCTGGCTTTCATCAGTGCAGGCATGCGTAGGGTGACATCTGCCACTGTCACCCTGATTTGACTTTCAAGTTGGACTGGCCATTGGCCTTTGTTAAATTCCTTGCTGGACATCAACTGTTAGACACACATATGCTGAATAAAGCACCTTTCTGTTCTCTAGTGCTTTTGCTTCTGATGTACATGTTGTTGATGATGCTAACCATGCCCTTGCTGCAGTGATGGTGATATTTGGTCTCATGATGATGAAGTGTTACTGTGCAGGAACACATGTGGTCCAGGGGGAATGTGTCCTATCCTGTGGTGTATCCATGTCATCCTTAGCAGCATCTGAGGGTGTCATGTGTTCATTATTTGGCAATGGGATTTCCTACTTACATTAGCAATTTCACATCTGTGGCTTCCACCCCTGCACATCTGTTGTGCCTGCCATTGTTCAATTCGTCTACTTCCCTGACCGTGTGGCCATCTCCACTGGACATGCAGGTTTGGGCATCAATGGGGAAGGACTCATCTGTGTTGTCAGTGCAACATTGCTATACAAGTGTGTTGGATCTGTGCTGATGATTTCGTTGGCACTCCCATGACCAGGCTGATGTGACGGGAGCATTCATTTGGTGCTAATTGTTGACTGTGTGACCAAGTGCTCAGCTGACATGATGGAGCCCTACTGAGGCAACATATGGCACAGCTTTCCTCACACAGGAGTGGAGTCCCCTCATGGCAGTGTGTACTCCTGTGACATTGCCTGCGCCCAAGGTGTGTGTTATATGAGCATGTCTGTGTGTTCACTTCCGATTTGCTGTGCATGCTGGGATCCCTAGTGTTGTACCTGTTTGTGATGCTTGCTGAGTTGACCTATGTTCCCCCCAAGTCTTCCCCCTGGATTCTCTGTGATGTGGGTGCATGGCACATTACTGGTCATCAGGGTGTCACCCATAGGTGTGTTTGCTGTCAGGGCTGAGTTTGTGTGCAGACGCAGATGGGTCACAGTCAGGATTCCCCTTGGCACTTGTTGTTTACACCTGTCATGTGATTTCCAGTTTGTGTTATCTTTCAGTGATTGTGACACGTTGTGTGTGTGACTGCTGGCACTCCTCAGGGTCCGGGCTGCAATGTTGGTAGTTGTCTATGTGTGTTCTTTGTGGGTGTCCTTGGCTTCTTCATTGGTGTGTGACTGTGGCTGGGATCCCATTGGTTGGTGTGGTATTGCCGTCATGTCCATGTACAGCGTAGTGTGCAGTGTGTCAGACATTCAGGAGTCTTGTTGAGTGACCATGTGTGATGTGTTTCTGCACCTTGGTTCCCACCCACCAGCCTGGGATTGTCATGGGTGCATGTGCAATGTCACCAGTGCATGTGTGCTTCAGTGCTGCACATTGTTGGAGGTCGAGGTGTGTGGTGTTGAGTGTGTGCAGATGAGAGTTGTTGCCCGGCTAGACCCCTGCCTCCATGTTGGCCTTGGCTTACTGGCCGTGCTGATTGATTTGTGCTTGTGTAGGTGTGATGGTAGTTTGTTGCTCAGGACACATGACTGTGGTTCACAGTGTGAACGACAATTTGCTTTGTCATCACAGTGGGATTGTAATGCAGCCCAGGGTCACCACATTGTGGGGGCCCTGGGGGTAGTGCTGTGGTGTGTCTGTGTCTTGCTGTGTCAGTTGCTGTTCCTACATGCTTGTGTGACATGTGTGATTTGTGCTCCCTCTCATCTGACAAAGCCTGATTGCCCACATAGGGGATTTGGATCCATGAGTTACCTTTGTGTGGCACTGTATGCACATCTGTGTAATTGGTATTCAGGCCTCCTCATGTGTTGTGTGGTTGCCTGGGGACACTGGCACCCCCCCCTCTCACCTGTTGTGTTTGATGTGCAGTGTGGGTCTGCCTGTTTGTGTTTGTGCATCTGCACCACTGCATTGGCATATCTTTGGTGTGCCATTGGCTATATGTTGTTTGGTGGCTTTCGCCTGCTGTCCCTGGGACTCCTAGGTCATCGGTCAGCACAATGATCATGGTTTGTGTGTCCCATTGCTGCCATGGTATGGTATCTGTTCACCTCACATCTACAGTCTCCACAGGGTATCTGCATTTGTGTGACCATTGGTGCAAATATGTGGGTCTGCATTCTGATGGTCACTCCTGTCATTGTGTCATTGATGAATGTTGACAGTGTCAGCCCCCATGGGTGTTGTTTGTCTGCACATGGCCAAAGGTATGTCTTATTTGCACTGCAGTATTTGCCTCCCCCAATATATGTTGCAATGGGACACATGCACTACTTTGCCACTGATGTGTTTTATGTTCTGTGACCAGGTATCATCCAAGCAGTTTGGCAGTTGCAGATTTTTCTTTGTCAACACTTGCATTTTGGTCACTGTGATGATGGGGGTTTAGGCCCCATTGCCACAATGTTCAAAATGTGCTTCAGCTATGGAACCCACACTTACCTTTTGGTCACTGTGATGATGGGGGTTTAGGCCCCATTGCCACAATGTTCAAAATGTGCTTCAGCTATGGAACCCACACTTACCTTTTGGTCACTGTGATGATGGGGGTTTAGGCCCCATTGCCACAATGTTCAAAATGTGCTTCAGCTGTGGACCCCACACTTACCTTTTGGTCACTGTGATGATGGGGGTTTAGACCCCATTGCCACAATGTTCTGATTGTGCTTCAGCTATGGGCCCCCACACTTACATTTTGGTCACTGTGATGATGGGGGTTTGGACCCCATTGCCACAATGTTCAAGATGTGCTTCAGCTATGGACCCCACACTTACATTTTGGTCACTGTGATGATGGGGGTTTGGACCCCATTGCCACAATGTTCAAGATGTGCTTCAGCTATGGACCCCACACTTACCTCTTGGTCACTGTGATGATGGGGGTTTAGACCCCATTGCCACAATGTTCTGAATGTGCTTCAGCTATGGACCCCACACTAACATTTTGGTCACTGTGATGATGGGGTTTTGGACCCCATTGCCACAATGGTCATGGCCTGCTTGCATTGTGGGGGTCACACACATATATGTGTGGCACATGTGATAGGGGGTCACATTGTATGTTCAAAGTCATGTTCAGTGTTGTAGGCATTTGACACAGTCTACACACACTTGTCATGGTGTTGGGGGGATGTATTTTTCTTGCATTCCCTAGGTTGTGGTGTGCTGGTTGTGTCATGCATTGTCCATCCTATGAGTGGGGGTGGTGTTGGTGGTAGGCATCTGGCACCCCGTGGGAAAGGGTGGTAGTAGTGGTAGGCATCCAGCCCCCCATGGGTAGAGGTGGTAGTAGTGACAGGCATCTGGCACCCCCTGGGTAAGGGTGGTAGTAGTGGTAGGCATCTGGCACCCCTGGGTAAGGGTGGCAGTAGTGGAAGGCATCTGGCACCCCTGGGTAAGGGTGGCAGTAGTGGTAGGCATCTGGCACCCCTGGGTAAGGGTGGTAGTAGTGGTAGGCATCTGGCACCCCCTGGGTAAGGGTGGCAGTAGTGGTAGGCATCTGGCACCCCTGGGTAAGGGTGGTAGTAGTGGTAGGCATCCAGCCTCCCATGGGTAGAGGTGGTAGTAGTGGTAGGCATCCAGCCCACCATGGGTAGAGGTGGTAGTAGTGGTAGGCATCCAGCCCCCCATGGGTAGAGGTGGAAGTAGTGGTAGGCATCCAGCCCCCTGGGTAAGGGTGGTAGTAGTGGTAGGCATCTGGCACCCCCTGGGTAAGGGTGGCAGTAGTGGTAGGCATCTGGCACCCCCTGGGTAAGGGTGGTAGTAGTGACAGGCATCTGGCACCCCCTGGGTAAGGGTGGTAGTAGTGGTAGGCATCTGGCACCCCCTGGGTAAGGGTGGCAGTAGTGGTAGGCATCTGGCACCCCCTGGGTAAGGGTGGCAGTAGTGGTAGGCATCTGGCACCCCTGGGTAAGGGTGGTAGTAGTGGTAGGCATCCAGCCCCCCATGGGTAGAGCTGGTAGTAGTGGTACGCATCTGGCACCCCTGGGTAAGGGTGGTAGTAGTGGTAGGCATCCAGCCCCTGGGTAGAGGTGGTAGTAGTGGTAGGCATCTGGCACCCCTGGGTAAGGGTGGTAGTAGTGACAGGCATCCAGCCCCCCATGGGTAGAGGTGGTAGTAGTGACAGGCATCTGGCACCCCTGGGTAAGGGTGGTAGTAGTGGTAGGCATCTGGCACCCCCTGGGTAAGGGTGGCAGTAGTGGTAGGCATCTGGCACCCCTGGGTAAGGGTGGTAGTAGTGACAGGCATCCAGCCCCCCATGGGTAGTTGTGGTAGTAGTGACAGACATCTGGCACCCCCTGGGTAAGGGTGGTAGTAGTGGTAGGCATCTGGCACCCCCTGGGTAAGGGTGGCAGTAGTGGCAGGCATCTGGCACCCCCTGGGTAAGGGTGGTAGTAGTGGTAGGCATCTGGCACCCCTGGGTAAGGGTGGCAGTAGTGGTAGGCATCTGGCACCCCTGGGTAAGGGTGGTAGTAGTGGTAGGCATCCAGCCCCCATGGGTAGAGGTGGTAGTAGTGGTAGGCATCTGGCACCCCCTGGGTAAGGGTGGCAGTAGTGGTAAGCATCTGGTACCCCTGGGTAAGGGTGGTAGTAGTGACAGGCATCCAGCCCCCCATGGGTAGTTGTGGTAGTAGTGACAGGCATCTGGCTCCCCCTGGGTAAGGGTGGTAGTAGTGGTAGGCATCTGGCACCCCCTGGGTAAGGGTGGCAGTAGTGGTAGGCATCTGGCACCCCCTGGGTAAGGGTGGTAGTAGTGGTAGGCATCTGGCACCCCCTGGGTAAGGGTGGCAGTAGTGGTAGGCATCTGGCACCCCCTGGGTAAGGGTGGTAGTAGTGGTAGGCATCCAGCCCCCCATGGGTAGAGGTGGTAGTAGTGGTAGGCATCCAGCCCCCCATGGGTAGAGGTGGTAGTAGTGGTAGGCATCTGGCACCCCCTGGGTAAGGGTGGTAGTAGTGACAGGCATCCAGCCCCCATGGGTAGAGGTGGTAGTAGTGGTAGGCATCTGGCACCCCCTGGGTAGAGGTGGTAGTAGTGGTAGGCATCTGGCACCCCCTGGGTAAGGGTGGCAGTAGTGGTAGGCATCTGGCACCCCCTGGGTAAGGGTGGCAGTAGTGGTAGGCATCTGGCACCCCCTGGGTAAGGGTGGTAGTAGTGGTAGGCATCCAGCCCCCCATGGGTAGAGGTGGTAGTAGTGGTAGGCATCCAGCCCCCCATGGGTAGAGGTGGTAGTAGTGGTAGGCATCTGGCACCCCCTGGGTAAGGGTGGTAGTAGTGACAGGCATCCAGCCCCCCATGGGTAGAGGTGGTAGTAGTGGTAGGCATCTGGCACCCCCTGGGTAGAGGTGGTAGTAGTGGTAGGCATCTGGCACCCCCTGGGTAAGGGTGGCAGTAGTGGTAGGCATCTGGCACCCCCTGGGTAAGGGTGGTAGTAGTGGTAGGCATCCAGCCCCCCATGGGTAGAGGTGGTAGTAGTGGTAGGCATCCAGCCCACCCTGGGTAGGGGTGGTAGTAGTGGTAGGCATACAGGCCCCTATGTGTATGTGTGGCATTGGTGAGGGCCATCCCACCCCTATGGTGCTGCTGTTGCTGGTGTAGGTATTTCTGCATCCCTCTGTGTGTCATGTGTCGGGTTACGTGTAGTTTGTTTTTGTTGTTGGTGTCTGACTTACCTTCTGTGCCGTACGCGTCCGTGCCTGTTCCGGTAATAGAGGTAGAATATTGGTAGGATCGGCACGAAGGGATTCATGGTTGGTTCGTCTCGTTCGTCTTTCTCTTTGCTTCGCCTCGTCCTCGTCGCTGGCGTGTTCGTCTCGTAGCCGTGGATCGTGTTGTGGCGCGAATCGGAGCTTATGTGCGCCTCGCCCGGATGCTTTGACGTGCCGTGCGTAGCGACGGGTTCGGCGCATACGGGAAGCGCATCGTACTTGTCCGGCCGGACGGGGCTGCATTTTTGCTTCCGTGCGGCTCGATTCTACGATTCCGGATCCGGCTCGGTCGGGGAACAGGACCTGGATTGGGTGAGTACGACTGGGTCGGAATCTATGCTGTTGTGCGCATCGTACTTGCTCGTTCGCAATAATGTGCGGCTCGGTCGGGAAACAGGCATTTGCATGGCTTTTTTCCCGACCGAATGGTGTTAGATACGCCTCCGACCGATATCGGAATCGGCCCCTTTGAGTTGAAAAATAAATGACTTCTCATTCATGAGTACGGCATTATATACTATAAGGAGTACAAGTTGTGTGTGGTACTAAAATAATGAAGCCATGCTCATTGCTAGCCAGCGCCACTGCTAGTTTGCTACTGTCTGCAGCTGTAGTTAACAATTATTGATTTTTAATTCCAATGGCCCTGCTCTTCCCCAAATGCATTTCTCTTTCTACCCTGTCTCCAAAGAGGCAGATGAATAACAAATAAGATATTATGTCAGTCACACACCTCATGCATGAAATGCGGATATTAATATATTATCATGTCTGCCGTAAGTAGACGTTGAGGAAAATGAATCTAATGGACTGCACTACAGGTAAAGGAATGGACTATATAGAATGTATTTATTTGGCACATTCATCACTGTGTATCTCATAGGCCAAACTTGACCTGAAATCATGCACTTTCTCCCAATTTATTCTGTGGCCTCACCCGCCACCACGTCTTTCCAACAAATTAATTTGCGGGGCACTAACCAAGGGAAGGAAACTTGGTTTCCTCTACTGCAGGGGGGTAGGGTAGAGGGATTAGACAGGTAGGGTAGAGCTTTTTTATATATATAATAGAGGGACCACTACACTGATCATCGATCCATCATCATCACATGGGTATTGCATGATTAAATGTGGCACATGCCAAGATTGGATTTTCAAATTTGGCAGGCTGGGATGGAAGAACTTAGGAAAAAATAAAGGAGTGAAGTACTAAGAGGTGACTGAGTGGGCGAAGGGACAACACACCTTGTGTGTTCGGTTTGCAATGCATTGAAAACATTGCAAATGCTGCATTAATTTAACTGAAGCAGGGGCACCTTACACAGCTAACCTTGCATTCACAAATTGATTGCCCCATATTGCACTTCGGTCATACTTAGCGAAAATGCAAAGGGCAGGGTGGGGGGTGATGAATGATAGGTAGGATAGATCTGGCTCACTTAACAAATTCAGCAATTCAAGGGAGTAGAAAAAAAGAATTAAAATAAATAAATAACCCCCACTTAGAACCATAGCTTTGAATGATAGTGATTACCCTACATAAACCAAGTAAGCAGAGTAGGTGAGCAGCAGCATGTTCCTGATGAGAAGAAGAGCTGACTTGCTTATTCATCCAAACAATCCAAATAGTCATTCATCCTTTCATTCTAATTCACCCATAGCCACCATAATTAAGCTTTACTTTCTCCCATCCACTCTTTCACCAAAATTTCCAATACATTATCCACCCAATTCAATAGCAACCCTTTCTTCAAACAATCCTTCCGCCCATCTACCCACCCACCCTTTCACTCATATACCATTTCCTTTCTTTTAATTTACTGTCTATTCTTTCAAATAGAAAAGCTCATTATGTGAGATTTTTCTGCATTGCAGATAGAAGAGGCCCTAATAATAACTCAACCTTTGCTGTAGCTGGTAAAGCTGGTGGGGGGTGTCACTTCACGGTCATTTTTGATGAAGACGAGCAACGCCATGGCAATTGCTAGTGAGCATAGTAATTGTAAGAAATTATGTGACTTACCAGTGCCCGTCTCTGCTGCCGCTTCTCCCCCTCCAACTGACCCATCGCCGTCTCCTCCTGCAGCAGCACTGGAGCCGGCATCACCGATGTTCTGTGTGGCTAGAATAAAACATTACACATAATTTAGATCCCAGATACGCAACCCCAAATACAACTGCAAAGCAGCTCTTCAGCTCAGTCAGCATGTCAGTATCTCCAAATATCACTCTAGGCATTTGATTGGTTGGTTCACAAAGTTAGACAAGCCAGGCATGGAATAATGGTCCATGAAATACATATGTTGTTGATTGGCAAATGCAATGGGAGTGGGACCTCATACTTTTTTCCAGCCTTGCTGCACTACCATGGGAAACAGCTGGTATACTGTAACTATAATGAATGAATCTGCAGCACACTACATGTGGGCGGTAGGGGTGGTTCATGATGATGACCATGGCAACTCTCTCGTGAAATGAACTGTGTTAGAGCTAGGCATAAGCAGGAAAAGGAAAGCCTTCTCAACAAACATACATGGTGATTTTTATAAAAAATTCTAGCTTACTTGGGCTTGCTATCTGAATCGTCACGATAGATAGCACCAACACTACAATACCCCAAGATTCTACCCTAAGAAGTCCACAACAGTCATAAAAGGACTTACTGGGATCAGCAGAGCTCTCAGCAGTGGCGCTGGTGCTCGGCACCAGCTGCCCAGCTTGTCCTGGACACTCAGGGGCCGATTCCGATTCGGCCCGGAAAACATACCGACCGACTCGGTATGGGAATATATATTCCGACCGACACGTACCGGCGTTGCCCGACCTGGGTAGTACGATGAAATGCATGTGAATCACGACCGACTCGTACGGAACACAAGCCGAACGACCGAACCGCACGGAAACCAGCTATCCGGCCGGGAAACCACGCGATTCGAACCACCGACACGCACCAGGAA
The DNA here is from genome assembly GCA_963921515.1 of Calotriton arnoldi. Classification (NCBI taxonomy): domain Eukaryota; kingdom Metazoa; phylum Chordata; class Amphibia; order Caudata; family Salamandridae; genus Calotriton; species Calotriton arnoldi. The sequence continues at coordinate 1,677,039 of CAWUFW010002051.1, forward strand.
TGAACCCGAACGAAACGTACCCGCGAACTCCGACACGCGCAGTACGATGTAATGTGTGGAAAACCAGACCGAGTCGCACGGAGCTCAAGCCGTACGACCGACACGCATACAAAAGCCAGCCGAAGGAAGCCAATACTCGGCGACCGACTCGTACACCGCACAATAAACCGAGCAGAAACACAGCGTGAATGACTCGGAGAAGCTCACACGAGACTACTGCAGCGTCCTACTCGGTCAGAAGAACGTCTCCTACATGCACAAAAAATACAAAAATAAGGGCCAAACAAGCAATGACAAAGTCAATAAATACAGGGAAAAAAAACATGGAACAAGGACACACCCCCAACTCCACCTATATAAAGGCCACAAATCCCTACCATGATCCTTTGCAAATTCAACTGACCTGCCAGCACAGAACACCATCACACAGCAACCACAGACACACTCACAGCTCATCCATCACACAAGCCACACACCATTAGCACCTCAACAAATAGCACCCTCACATACACCCAGCAAAACCTACACTCACACACCCTCACCTGCACACACACACACATTAATCACCACCACCACCCATCACCATGCCCCCAAAGAAGAATCCAAAGTTCCTAGACAGTGAATTGGAAGTCCTGGTAGATGAGATCCTCAGGGTAGAGCCACAGTTATTTGGTACATTGGTACAACAGACCCCCATGTCGCAGAAAACCAAGATGTGGGAGAGTATCGTCGACAGGGTCAACGCACAATCACCATGTTTGCGCAAAAAGGAAGACATCCAGAACAGGTGGTATGATGTGCGCAGGAGGGTCAGGGACCTACTAAAGAAGGATTACATCGTGAGTCAGTGCACCGGCAGTGGCCCTCCTGCCAAACCACTATACCTCAGGCCCTGGGAGGAGAAGGTGCCAGCCATCCTACCACCAGTGAGCGTATATGGACTATCAAACATCCCAGAGCCTGGTGAGTACACAACTAATATACACAATATTGTGTGACAATACACACACATCACTGTCAAGGGGATAGTAAAACCATGCACCCTTAGCAAATCCACAGCAACCAAAAGATAATCACCCCAAGATGTGTCTGTCAGTTAGATAAACACAATACATGCCATCTCATAGTGATATGTAACTGTGTCATGATATGTACAAACCTAACTACAAATACAGCAAGGCAGTGGCACAAATATAACCAACAAACACAGTTAGACATTTTGCCACCACTAGAACACCACCTCACAGGGAAGCTCAATGAAAGGAAGGAATTCTGTGTATGCTGGTGAAGTCAGTGTAGCCAATAGCATGATGGGAGTTGTAGTCACAGATATTGGTCACACTCACAATTGGCCCATCAACACCACTCTGAACCATGCTCACATCACAGGGAGTGGAAAACAACTGACAAGATGGCTGACACTGGGTACTGCTGTGGGGAGCACAAGGCCCTGCTGGGAACTGTGCACCAACCAACAGCAGGACACCACTGACTGACATCCTGAAAGCCAGCTTGCACTCCCTGCAATGGAAGCACGTTCCATGGTGGGATATCTGGCTGGGTGGGAAGGAGGACTGACAGCTCTGACCATAGTTACAAGCAGCTTTTCTCACACACACCCTTAACACAAACTCCACACAACTCACCTGGGAGAATGCAATGCCTCACACTCTAATTAAATATCCCACAAAGAACCACCACCCTGGGTTATGCTGTGTGAAGCACAGGGACACTCTTGGGACTTGTAGCCAAACAAACGCCAGGACAACACTGTCAGCCATCCTGTCAGCACAGGCACACTACCCCACAGGGAAGCAGAGTCAAAAGGAAGGAAGTATGGGCATGCTGGGAAGGGGGTGTAGGCAATAGCATGATGGGAGTGGTAGTCACAGCTCAACATCCCCCACCCACATGGCCCAGCAAGCTCACGCTGAAGCATGCACACCTCACAGGCAGTGAAAAGCCACTTCAAAGATGTCTGACACTGGCCTCAGCTGTGGGGAGCACAAGGCCCTGCTGGGAACTGTGCACCAACCAACAGCAGGACACCACTGTCAGCCATCTTGCCATTGCTGTCATACTCACACACAGTGAAGTCCACTCAAAAGGAAGGAAGTATGGGCATGCTGGGAAGGGGGGTGTAGGCAATAGCATGATGGGAGTTGTAGTCACAGATATTGGTCACCCTCACAATTGGCCCATCAACACCACTCTGAACCATGCTCACATCACAGGGAGTGGAAAACAACTGACAAGATGGCTGACACTGGGTACTGCTGTGGGGAGCACAAGGCCCTGCTGGGAACTGTGCACCAACCAACAGCAGGACACCACTGTCAGCCATCTTGCCATTGTTGTCACACTCACACACAGTGAAGTCCACTCAAAAGGAAGGAAGTATGGGCATGCTGGGAAGGGGGTGTAGGCAATAGCATGATGGGAGTTGTAGTCACAGATATTGGTCACCCTCACAATTGGCCCATCAACACCACTCTGAACCATGCTCACATCACAGGGAGTGGAAAACAACTGACAAGATGGCTGACACTGGGTACTGCTGTGGGGAGCACAAGCCCCTGCTGGGAACTGTGCAACAACCAACAGCAGGACACCACTGTCAGCCATCTTGCCATTGCAGTCACACTCACAGTGAAGTCCACTCAAAAGGAAGGAAGTATGGGCATGCTGGGAAGGGGGGTGTAGGCAATAGCATGATGGGAGTTGTAGTCACAGATATTGGTCACCCTCACAATTGACCCATCAACACCACTCTGAACCATGCTCACATCACAGGGAGTGTAAAACAACTGACAAGATGGCTGACACTGGGTACTGCTGTGGGGAGCACAAGCCCCTGCTGGGAACTGGGCACCAACCAACAGCAGGACACCACTGACTGACATCCTGAAAGCCAACTTGCACTCCCTGCAATGGAAGCACGTTCCATGGTGGGATATCTGGCTGGGTGGGAAGGAGGATTGACAGCTCTGACCATAGTTACAAGCAGCTTTTCTTACACACCCCCTTAACACAAACTCCACACAACTCACCTGGGAGAATGCAATGCCTCACACTCCAATTAAATATCCCACAAAGAACCACCACCCTGGCTTATGCTGTGTGAAGCACAGGGACACTCTTGGGACTTGTAGCCAAACAAACGCCAGGACAACACTGTCAGCCATCCTGTCAGCACAGGCACACTACCCCACAGGGAAGCAGAGTCAAAAGGAAGGAAGTATGGGCATGCTGGGAAGGGGGGGTGTAGGCAATAGCATGATGGGAGTGGTAGTCACAGCTCAACATCCCCCACCCACATGGCCCAGCAAGCTCACACTGAAGCATGTTATACCTCACAGGCAGTGAAAAGCCACTTCAAAGATGTCTGACACTGGCCTCGGCTGTGGGGAGCACAAGGCCCTGCTGGGAACTGTGCAACAACCAACAGCAGGACACCACTGACTGACATCCTGAGAGTCAACCTGCACACACTGCAAGGGTGGCATGCTTCATGGTGGGATAACTGGGCTGGGGGGAGAAGGAGGGCCGGATGTCCACCAAATACCACCAATGCTGGCCATGCACACACCTTAACATTCACATTGAAAAGCTTCAGGTTGGCAGGACAATGTGCTACACCAATATCAACCTCTGACTGTGACAACTGAGGACAATGCAATGTACAGGCCCGCATCCAGAGGTACAGTCACAACTGTCAGGTGTGTGAACCATTGATGCCCGTAGAAACATAACATACATTGTGTGTCTCTTCCAAAAACAGGTGATGATGGGGACACAGCAGCAGACGATGAGGAGTCCCTGTCCCAGGCTCCGGGGGACACTGAGCTAACTGGTGTGGAACAGCCTCTGCACTCCTCGGATGGCGAAGACCTACCTGGCCCCTCCGGTGTGAGTCATCATGCAGCACCAGCAGGACCAACATCTGCACCCCCTGCACTCACCCCTCCAACAACTGCCAACACACAGACCACCCCTGCCAACACGGACAGACCAAGGACCACCGATGACAACAGCACAGGGACCCTGGCCCAACGTGGAGCAACGGACAACGACCCCAGTAACAACCCCCAAGTGGGCCTACGGTCACCTGTGCGTGCCACCACAGGTCCCGCACATGTCGCCAGGGGTGGTGGGAGGGGTGGTAGACATAGGTCGCTGTTTGCAGAGGGGTCTGGACTGCATGATGACCCACAACTGGCACGCATTGCTGAGGCGTACCAGAATAGCACTGGAGAGGTCAGCCAGGTAGTGGGGATCCTCAAGGACATTCAAGAGCAGCAGGCTGCCCATCATGCCGCTTGGACTCACACATGTCCCGTGTGGAGACACACATGTCCCGTGTGGAGACACACATGTCTGGCATGGAGTCCAAGTGGGACACATTGGAAGAACTAACAGCGGTGCATAGGGACATATTGACATGCCTCCGCCAGATTAACACCAACATGGCCAAACCTCCCTGTGTGCCCCACAACATCTGGTGCTGCAACAACTGCAACTGCCACAGGGAGGGACGATGACTCTGGTGGAGAGTCCTCTGCACTGCAGCAGCCTGCACGTGAGGGTCCCCCCCGAAAGAAGAGGGGTCGTCCGAGGAAGGAAACTGAGAGGCCGATGGCCATGTACATCGCCCAGGAACCCAACACCTGTTCTGGAAATTCTCCTTTGTGTGCAAACTGTTCACCCTGTCGAATGCAACACAACTCTCCCAAATCACATGACATGGGGAGCTTAAGTTGGCCCAATGTATCAGATGACTGTGGACTTTACTCAGGACATTTCTGCTACCAAGACTTCCAACTCATCTGGGAACTTTGGATTCCAATCCCAATGTACAGCACCCACCATCCTGTGCACTATCCTCACACATGTATGGAAATAAACTCACTAATCCACCATACTTGCCTCTGTTGTGATTCCAACATGGTTTCTGTCATGGAGATGGTGATCTGCTAAATGACACTGTGCATGCTAACTGCTACAGCAAGTTCAACACCGTCATGTGAGTCATGGCGACGTGACACATATGAGGGAGACACACCACTAGGGCTACACAACACATACACACCAGGGCCATCAGACTCATTGCCTACACTGATGTTGCCAGGAAATACAGTGGAATGCACAGACACCACACCTATTCACAGTCTGAGTTAACTAGCCCACAGGTGCAGTAAGCACATGTCAGTCAGATGTGTGACCACAGACAACGCACATCCCAAAGTGAAGCACAGGTTTATTACACATTTGCCACATGTTGTTTCCACTACAGATGCAAGGTAATCCTACGTGGCAGTGGCCACACAGTCAACAGGTGTAGAAGAAATAAAGTCCAGGGGTGTGTGGCACATCACCTGTAGGGAAACGACTGCTTCCACCCTGGAAGTTGAATCATGGTGTTGGGGGATCACAGTTCACCAAACAACTCTGAAAGTACCCTGTGAAGGACAGACATGACACACAGTCAAAAGCACTGAAGAACAGGACTGAACTGCAATACTCATGGCCAATACATGTCACAAGATACTCACAGAAAACCAAGTTAGCATGTCAACACTGTTGGGGAGTACAGACTACCTGTAAGGACACATCGCTGCACGCTTCCAGTCAAGTAGCACATGGCCACACTCAAAGAAGCACCAGAGCACCACCAACACATATCACGCAAACTCACATCATTGGCATGACAACTCTCTGGATACTCACATTCAGCTGAAGAAGTTGGTGATGAGCTGTGTGCGGACATCACCATCATCATCATCATCACTGGCATCGTGGCCCAGGCCAGGATCCTCCACAGGTGGCGGATGTTGGTCATCGTCATCCAGGATGAGAGGCAACTCCTTCCGCACTGCCAGGTTGTGTAGCATGCAGCAGTCGATGACAATCTTGCACACCTTTGCTGGGGCATATGGGAGGGCCCCTCCTGTCTTGTCTAGGCAGCGGAAGCGGCTCTTCAGGAGACCAAATGTCCGCTCGATCACTCTCCTGGTCCGACCATGTGCCTCATTGTAGCGCATCTGGGCTGGTGTCACAGGGTTCCTGAGGGGTGTCAGCAACCATGGCATGTTGGGGTATCCGGAGTCACCTACAGACAGACAATTGCACATTAGCTGAGTTGGAAAAGAGGGCGGAATACAACATAGCAGAACACACACAATGGTACAAGGTCAGTACACACCGACAAGCCAGCACGCTGGTTCTGCATCTGTGACATCATCCTCGGGATGCGACTACTCCTCATCACGTAGGCATCGTGTGCCGAACCAGGGAAACTGGCACACACATGTGAGATGCTCATATCTGCAAGACATACCACCAGAGCATTGATCGAATGATAATGTTTCCTGTTCCTGTATGCCTGCTCATGTGCCTGTGGTGGTACCGAAAGCCACATGTGTCCCATCAATGGAGCCAATGACATGTGGCATCCTCCCCAGGGCATAGAAGTCACTCTTGACGTCAGTGAGTTGTTGACATTTAGGGAAATAGATGTACTGGTTCAGGCATCTCAACATTGCCTCCAAAACATCGCGTAGCACACGGCTGAACATAGTCTGTGACATCCCACCAGCAGTCGCCACAGTGTGTTGAAAGGTACCGGTGGCAAAGAAGTGTAGGGCTGCCATCACCTTCACCTTGGGGGTCAGCGCTGTAGGGTACGGCCGGACAGGTTGCAAATGTGGGGCCAAGCGCACTGCCAAATCCTCAATCAGCTGCCTGGTGAAGTGGTACCGTTGGATGCTGTAACGTTCCAACATCGTTACTAGGTCAGGGAATGGTCTATGGACAGCTGGTGCCCTGCAGTGCATAGGTGAAGAAAGAAAGATTGTCAGTCACCCCACATATGTGCCATTCACCATACTCAATATCACATGATACATCATTACGAGACACAAGTACTTGATGTGTGTGCCGTTCTGTATGGACATATATGGCACCTACATGGCCATCATCTAACATCTCAGTTCAACATGTGTTGACAACAGGTTCCAGGTTGTGCTATGGGAAACCATTAGGCTGTGTCACAGTACCCATTTACTGCTGTCACGTTTCAAACACACACCACAGTGACATGTCTGGACAGATGCGCCACAGGCATCACAGCTCATTGACAGGTAGATTCCCAGGGACCCTGTCTTGTCACATGGACACTGGCATGACATGGCGTATCATGTACACGTCAGAAAAACAAACATGACTCCCACAGGTAGTGGCCCCTGTTGCCTCCGCAGGACAGACATGGACGTCTGTGACACACACACGCACAACATCAAAGTCCATGCACAAACAACGTGGATGTTGAGACTGTCTCCCATTGTGCACATGGAATCAGAGACATCGGAAACACAACATGCACACAGACTGTGGAGGGCCATCACTATTGTGGCAATGGGTCACCCTGTGACGTACATACCTTCCCACATGGGACTCTGGGGGTATGTGACATGTCATACACATACACAACCTGGAAATGTGACCATGCCACATGCTCTGAAATGAACAGTTGCACATCACAGTGGTCATGTGCACAACACACAAAGGATCCTGTCCCCATGAACACGTGCACAGCCTGGGAGTGGCTGCCCCCAAGTGCCACCCCAAAAACCACATGTTGACCCCCATACACAGAAAAGGTAATGCAGCCTTACATGCCTTAGGATACAGTGTGGACAGGCTGTGGTGTTGTAGGTGTACCCCTGAGTCCCTGGCAAGTATATGTGGCTGGCATACGTTCACCAGTGATAAGCATGGTGACATATGCGATTGACCTGTACAGGGACACGTCGTACAGCAATGGACCGATCGGAGTGTACGCACTGGCCATTGAATCTGTTGTGAGTGGGTACGCCTTGTTTCCCGGAATACGCGTTGTACAGCAATGGACCGATCGGTGTGCACGCACTGGCCATTGAATCTGTTGTGAGCGGGTATGCGTTGTTTCCCGGAATACGCGTTGTACAGCAATGGACCGATCGGTGTGCACGCACTGGCCATTGAATCTGTTGTGAGCGGGTACGCGTTGTTTCCCGGAATACGCGTTGTACAGCAATGGACCGATCGGTGTGCACGCACTGGCCATTGAATCTGTTGTGAGCGGGTACGCGTTGTACAGCAATGGACCGATCGGTGTGCACGCACTGGCCATTGAATCTGTTGTGAGCGGGTACGCGTTGTACAGCAATGGACCGATCGGTGCGCACGCATTGGACATTGCATTTGATGTGAGCGTGTACGCGTTGTTTTTTGAAATACGCGTTGTACAGCAATGGACCGATCGGTGCGCACGCATTGGACATTGCATTTGATGTGAGCGTGTACGCGTTGTTTTTTTAAATACGCGTTGTACAGCAATGGTCCGGACGGTGCGCATGCATTGGCTAAGGCCTGGCATGGCAACGGACGCGTTTTCGAAGCTGTAACAAGTCTAATGCAGTGAATTCAGTTGGCCAGCCACAACAATGTTGCTAATTCATGGGTGTCATGAAGTTGAACTTTTGAAGGATGCTGTGGGCGTGTATAAGTGGTGCAATTCCATGGATTGGCCAGATTCAGAAGATGCAAACGACTTGGACCTATCACTTTGGACACATGGGACAGTATCTGCCTCTGCAGCACACATATAATGCTGGCTGTTCCCCTGAGAGCTCACTTGCCTGCACTACATGCTCCAGGACGACATCTGCCACCAACACTGCTGCTGTCTCTGCATCCTCTGGCTACTGCAATGGCACGTACTGTGGAGAGAGCCCCAGCCTTCAGCCTTGAGGAGAACCAGGCCATGATGGACAGCCTCCTTCCACAGTACAGCAAGCTGTATGGGAAACCAGGGGAGCAGGTGAGTGTGCTGTCCACTGCCTTACTAATTGTGCATGTTGTCTGACTAGCAAGACTTACAGTGTGCACACCACTGGCTAGCATGCTCACTGAGTAGTTCTCACCCCCAAAGTGTGTAGTTACATGCACTGAACAGGTACAGTGCAGTAACAGTGCATTCCAACAAGGTTTTACTTCCCAGACAATGATACCATGTAGTAACTGCTGGCAAACTGTTCATAGCCATCGTTGCACTGCCTGTGTACATCATATGCCCCTGTGATTGAGACATGTATATCCAACTGTGTGTTGCACGTATATGTTGCATGTGTAGTAATGGCATTTTCACTTTGTCATCCTCACAGGTTGATGCCCACCAGAAGCAGGAAATCTGGCTGACCATCGCCCGGGCAGTAAGATCCGTGGGGACTACAAGCGCCGGATCCGCAACTGCCAGAAGAGGTGGCAGGACCTTCGGGGCTGGACCCGGAGGATCGCAAGGGTCCAGCTGAAGCTGTCGCCTCCTCGCAGGAGGAGCGGACACCGGACCCTGACCCCCCACATGCTCAGGATCCTGGCGGTGGTCTTCCCTGACCTGGATGGGCAGCTGAAGGCCAGACAGCAGCAAGGAGTGGGTGAGTCCATGACTGCACTGTGAACTTTGTCTGACATGCTATGTGCCCTCCTCTGGCCTGGTTAAACGTCCACAGTACATCAGTCTTGTGGTCCAGGACCCATGTCCCTCAATTGTGACATGCCCACTCCTCATCTGATACGCATATGTGTGTCCCTTACAGTCAGGAAATTGTGTCACTTGAATACTGTGTCCTTGCATTTTGCTTTGCTCAAGGTGGGGGACAGCATTTGTTCCCGTGACTTTGTTGTGGGATTCATGGGTGGGTCAATTGCTTACACAATGCCTAAGTTCTGACATGTAATCTGGGTGTAACTTTGATATGTGGTCCACTTGCTGATCTGAATCACCACATGTCCCTGGGGTATTTAGCACACACCCATGCTGCGGGTGGGAACAATATTTGGGCCTCAGGAGTATGTATATCAAGTGTGTCACCCATGCTTAGCCACCTTCCTACTGTCCAGGGCTCATCCCTCTTTCAGGTGGAGCAGGACAGTCATGCCTACTCCAGGGCATACAATACACTCTGTACTCCCACTCCCGTGTATCAGCTGACATGTTGTGATCAGTGAAATGTTCCCTCAGGTGCCTGCCTCTGTGTCATTGTGCTGTGGCTTCGTTGTCAGGACTACTGGGATGTTTATCGTTTAGGGCTCAGCATGCCATCTGAGATGTGACCATGAGAGACAATACTTCTGTGACTTATAGGTGTTTGATCACTTGACTGTGCACACAGGTGTATGCAACTGTGAAATTCAGGCAGCTGTTTTTCATTCACAGCAGACTGTGAGGTGCTCAGGTTCATAGAGTTGTGTTTCATGTCTCCCATATGTCCAATTGGCATGACGTGGACAAATAAGAGTTCAGATGATGTGGTTTGTGGGGGATGGACATGTGCACTTGTCAGCTACATAACTTGCATTCCCCATTACCTAGGTTTGTGACACAGGGCAGACTGTTGTTGGCTGGCTGCCATGCCCATGTGACTGGAGACATTGATGTATGACTTTGCAGGCATGCCTGTGCCATGGCATTTAACTTCCTAAGAGTGATCCTGCAGGGGAGTGACATGTGCAACATGCACCCCATTGTGGCATTGACTATCCGGACATGGGTGCATCATGGTGTCTGGTGCTGGTATGCATCACATGCATTTCTAATTAGACTCTGGCCATCCCTTTACCGGGACACCTGTACTAACTCAGTGGCAAGAGATGTGATGTGTGCATGTTCACATACTTCACCGTGTTCTCTGCAATGTCCAACAACTGTGTACGTGGTGCATGTGTCCACACTGGGGTATTACCATCCAACAGGCACCAGACAGATGGGTGCAAGGGCAGGAGGGGTGTGAGTGCTATGGTTGACCATCATACTGACAATTGGCTTCTCCTAATCTGTGTGAGGACTTTTGGCAATGTTCAACTGAGGATGCCAGGGCTTGCTCTGTAATGTGCTGTACTTACTGTGGTGTGTGCGGTCAGTGCAGGTGACTGATGTTTGTCTGTTTCTCTAATTGTTTGCAGATACATCCACGGCCACAGGAGGGGACAGCTCCATGGACCAGGAGGAGCTGCAGAGCCAGACTGGGTCAGCAGCCGATGAGTGGTCGGAGGGACCCAGTGGCACGGAGGGCGAGGGGAGCCACACTGAGGAGTCCTCAGCACCATCCACCTCAGCTGAGGACCACAGCAGCTCGGAGGATGACTCCCTTGTGGAGGCGGGTGTCAGCAGCCACCACACCCCAGCTAGTATGTCTGGCCCCGCCACTACCACCACCACCACCCTCCCATTGGCTCCCATTCCAGAGGTCCGTGGAGGCTCCCGTGTTCGGGAGCGTGTCTCCTTCGTGCCAGGCACCGCACCCCCTGCCCCTGTGTCCCCTGCTGCCCTGAGTGAGGAGTCTGTGTACCTACTTCGGGAGCTCCATGTAGGGCAGACAGCAATGCTGAGTGTCCTCCATGCACACACCACTCTGTTGACACAGCTGGTGTCATTCATGGAGGGCATCTCGACGGGCATGTCTGCCCTACAGTCCATCACCCCTCCTACCTCTGCCCCATCCACACTTTCTGGCACCCTACCTGTCCCAAGCACATGCACACCTGCACAATCACCCAAACACACAGACACGAGCAGCACAGAAACACACAAAACAAGGGCAAAACGTGCACACAAGCATCCTCAGGGGACTGATACCACACCCACAGGGGATGGGGAACAGACACACACACAGGCATCCACAGTCACTACACAGTCCTCAAAATCCTCTCCCTTCAAGACCCCTTCCCTTGCCTCACCTGCAACCCCACCTACAAAGCAGCTCTTGCTCTTTGACCTCGGCCTCTTCCCCTCCGATCCCGCTGATCCAGCATACAGGGGGAAGAGGAAGTCCACCCACACAGAGGGGAGTGCCCCTCGCCCCCGGACACCCTCCCCCAGGCGCAGACAGACTGAGGCCCCCACCCGCAAGTCCCCCAGGCCCGGAAGAGCAAGACCCCGCCACCGCCCTGCAGGTCAACCACACAGTCTCCTTCCTCCATCCCTCAGGCACCCACAACACAGGTTCCCCCACCACACCCTGTCCCAGGTCCCCCCACCCACAGATACACCATCCCCAAAATGATGCAGCCTTCTCCACCTACCACTTTCTCTTCCAGCCCCACACCCCCCGCTGCACATGTTTGTGCCACTGGTGTGGAGACCATGTCCTCCCCCTCTGTCCTGCCCACCTTACCTGAACCCCATTCTACTCCCCCGGAGATGGGCACTGCAGTGGAGTCCACTACCACCCCGTCTGACTTGGGCACTGCAGTGGGGAACCTGTCCACTCCATCTGGCCAGCCCACTGGAGTTGTGCCGGCACCCACACCATCTGACTCATGCCCCCCAGTTGTGCCGGCACACACCATGTCAGACACCTCCACTGCAGTTGTCAGTGACTCTCCACCACCAGCCACCCCTTCCCTGCCTCCTTCTGGTGAGCCCTGATCCTGTCCCTGTGGTACCTGGCCTGACCCCCCGTATGCCCCTCCGAAGGGAGTGTCCCTGGTTAGTAGCAGTGCAGGAAAGCTAAGGGTGACATCTGCCACTGTCACCCTGTTTGGACTTTAGTTATGGACTGGCCATTGGCCTTTAGGTTTTGTCTGGACTTTCTATTTTAAAATCACATATGCTGAATAAAGCTCCTTTCAGTTCTCCAGTGGTTTTGCTTCAGATGTACATGATGTTGAGGATGCTAAACATGCCCTTGCTGCAGTGATGGTGATTTTTGCTATCAGGTAAATGAAGTGTTACTGTGCAGGACCCCATGTGGTCCAGGGTGAATGTGTCCTATCCTGGTGTGTAGCCATGTCATCCTTTGCAGCAATATGAGGGTGTCATGTTTTTCATATTTGCCAATGGCATTCCCTACATGTTTTTGCAATATCACATCTGTGGCTTACACCCCTGCACATCAGATGTGCTTGCCATTGTTCAATTTGTCTATTTCCCTGACCGTGTGACCATCTCCACTGGACATGCAAGTTTGGGCATCAATGGGGAAGGACTCACCTGTGGTATCAGTGCAACTTGCTATATATGTGTATTTGATCGGTGCAGATGATTTCGGTGACACTGCCATGACCAGGCTGATGTGACGAGAGCCTTCATTTTGTGCTAATTGTTGACTGAGTGACCAAGTGTTCTGCTGACATGATTGAGTCCTGCAGAGACAACGTATGGCACAGCTTTCCGTACACAGGAGTGGAGTCCCCTCATGGCAGTGTGTAATTCCGTGACATTGCCTGAGCCCAAGGTGTGTGTTGTGTGAGCATGTCTGTGTGTGTTCACTTCCATTTTGCTACGCAGGCGGGGGTCCCTAGTGATGTTCCTGTTTGTGATGCTTGCTGAGTTGAGCAATGTTCCCCCCAAATCTTCGCCCTGGGTTCTCTGTGATGTGGGTGCATGGCACATTACTGGTGATCAGGGTGTCATCCATAGGTGTGTTTGCTGTCAGGGCTGAGTTTGTGGGCAAACGCAGATGAGACACAGTCAGGATTCCCCTTGGCACTTGTTGGTTACACAAGTCATGTAATTTGCAGTTTGTGTTAGCTTTCAGTGATTGTGACACGTTGTGTGTGTGACTGCTGCCAATCGTCAGGGTCAGAGCTGCAATGTTGGAAGTTGTCTATGTGTGTTCTTTGTGGGTGACCTTGGCTTCTTCATTGGTGTGTGACTGTGGCCGGGATCCCATTGGTTGGTGTGGATTTGACGTCATGCCCATGAACAGCGTACTGTGCAGTGTGTCAGACATTCACAAGTCTTGTTGACTGGCCATGTGTGATGGGTATCTCCACCTTAGTTCCCCCACCACCCCTGGGATTGTCATGGGTGCATGTGCAATGTCACCAGTCCATGTGAGCTTCACTGCTGCACATTGGTGGAGGTCAAGGTGTGTGGTGTTGAGTGTGTGCAAATGAGAGTTGTTGCACGGCTAGACCCCTACCTCCATGTTGGCCTTGGCTGACAGGCGGTGCTGATTGATTTGTGCTTGTGTAGGTGTGATGGTAGTTACTTGCTCAGGACACATGACTGTGGTTCACAGTGTGTACGGCATCTACCTTTGTCATCACAGTGGGATTATCATGCAGGCCAGTGTCACCACAATGTGGGGTCCCTGGGGGTAGTGCTGTGGTGGGTCTGTCTCTTGCTGTGTTAGTTGCTGTTCCTACAAGCTTGTGTGACATTTGTAATTTGGGCTCCCTCTCATCTAACAATGCCTGATTGCCCACATAGGGGAATCCGATCCATGAGTTACTTTTGTGTGGCACTGTATTGACATCTGTGTAATAGGGATTCAGGCCTCCTCATGTGTTGTGTGGTTGCCTGGGGACACTGGCACACCCCCCCCCATCACCTGTTGTGTTTGATGTGCAGTGTGAGTCTGCCTGTTTGTGTTTGTGCATTTGCACCACTGCATTGGCATTTCTTTAGTGTGCCATTGGCTGTATGTTGTTTGGTGGCTTTCCCCTGCTGTCCGTGGGACTCCTAGGTCATCAGTCAGCACAATGATCATGGTTTGTATGTCCTATTGCTGCATGGAATGGTATTTGTTCACCTGACATCTACAGTCTCCACAGGATATCTACATTTGTGTGTCCATTGGTGCAGATATGTGGGTCTGCATTATGATGGTCACTTCTGTCATTGTGTTATTCGTGAATGTTGACAATGTGAGCCCCCATGGGTGATGTTTGTCTGCACATGGCCAAAGCGATGTTTCATTGGCACTGCACTGTTTGCCTCACCCAATCTATGTTGCTATGGGACACAAGCACTACTATGCCACTGATGTGTTTGTTGTTGTGTGACCAGGAATCATCCATGCAGTTTGGCATTTGCAGCTTTTCCCATGACAACACTTACATTTTGGTCACTGTGGTGATGGGGCTTTAGACCCCATTGCCAAAATGTTCGAAATGTGCTTCAGCTATGGACCCCACACTTACCTTTTGGTCACTGTGGTGATGGGGTGTTAGACCCCATTGCCACACTGTTCAAAATGTGCTTCAGCTATGGACCCCACACTTACATTTTGGTCACTGTGGTGATGGGGCTTTAGACCCCATTGCCACACTGTTCAAAATGTGCTGCAGCTATGGACCCCACACTTACATTTTGGTCACTGTGGTGATGGGGCTTTAGACCCCATTGCCACACTGTTCAAAATGTGCTTCAGCTATGGACCCCACACTTACCTTTTGGTCACTGTGGTGATGGGGCTTTAGACCCCATTGCCACACTGTTCAATATGTGCTTCAGCTATGGACCCCACACTTACCTTTTGGTCAGTGTGATGATGGGGGTTTGGACCCCATTGCCACAATGTTCAAGATGTGCTTCAGCTATGGACCCCACACTATGTGTGGGGATGGTAGTAGTGGCAGGCATCCATCCCCCTATGAGTGGGGATGGTAGTAGTGACAGGCATCCAGGCCCCCCTGAGTAGGGATGGTGGTAGTGGTAGGCATCCAGGCCCCCCTGAGTAGGGGTGGTGGTAGTGGTAGGCATCCATCCCCCTATGAGTGGGGATGGTAGTAGTGGCAGGCATCCATCCCCCTATGAGTGGGGATGGTATTAGTGGTAGGCATCCATCCCCCTATGGGTGTGTATGGCATTGGTGATAGCCATCCCGCCCCTATGGTTCTGCTGTTGCTAGTGTACGTCATTTGTGCATCTCTATGTGTGTGTGACATATTTCGGGTACGTGTCGTTTGTTTGTGTTGTGGGTGTTTGACTTACCGTCTGCGTCGTACGCGTCCGTACCGGTCCCGGTAATAGATGTAGAGTATTGGTAGGACCTGTGCGATGGGATTCATGGTTGGGTCGTCTCGTTCGGGTTTCTCGTGGCTTCGACTCGTACTCGTTGCTGGCTTGTCCGTCTCGTCACCGTGGATCGTCTTGTGGCGCGAATCGAAGCTTATGTACAGCTCTCCCGGATGCTCTGACGTGCCGGACGTAGCGACGGGTTCGGCACGTACGGAAGGCGCATCGTACTAGTCCGGCCGGAAGGTGCTGTGTGTTTGCTTCCGTGCGACTCGAATCGGCGTTTACGGATCCGGCTCGGGCGGGGAACAGGAGCTGGAATTGGTGAGTACGGCTCGCTCGGAATCTGGGCTGTTATGCGCATCGTAATTGTTCGTTCGGATGACTGTTCGAATCGGTCGGAAAACACGCGTTCGGCTTGGTTTTTTTCCGGACGAATACTGTTAAGTGCGCTTCCGGCCGGGATCGGAATCGACCCCTCAGAATTGTACCTCTTCTTGCCCTTGGGTGCTGATGAAAGAAATTAAAAAGATAAACAGATCGGTGATTCTATTAATAATCTCCACAAAATGTTTATGAAAAGCAAACGCAGTCACTAAAACAGATCCCCTATAGTACTACTAGTTGCGACTCAAATCTATCGACTGTCGTTAAATCCCTATTCCAAATCTCCTTAACAAAAACTACATTTGGAACTAATGTATTGCAGTGAATGATCTTTGATTCTATCTATTTCCATTTTTCAACACCCTTGATGAGCAAACTCAGTCTCCCTTTTTTGCAATCCATTGATGCATACTTCACATCATCACTGTGAATTCAATTAAATAACCTGGAACTGTATGAGCTACATAAACAAAGTCACAGAGAGAACGCGCAACTCAATGATTCACTATAGTGACAGGAGAACAGTCTGCAATGGCTTCTTAATTAATCAGCCAAAGCGAGCGCCTGATGAGTGCGATTAGGTAGCGGCACCTGCCTAGCAGAAACTAGAAACTATAACACAATAATATACCAGCGTAAACTAAACACAACTTACCTCTGAGTGTGAGCAGCATGCTATTCTGAAATTTTATTTTAGCATTGTAGAACACAAACACAACAAATAATTGATACTTACCGAGCCCCGGAATTTTGATGCCTAGCAGGTCGAGTAGGTCCTGTTCGCAGTCCTGAGTGTCCGCCCAACGGTGCTTCAGCTGCTGCGCAGTGCGCCGACCATGGCTGGTGCGAGGCACACACCGGCGCACAATTCCCCAGCACTGCTGACACTCCCGAAGGGTGTAGCTGCTACTGGGCCTGCCGCCTGTTGCCAGCATTGAGGGGAGGTGGTGCTGCACAAAAAAAGCTAGTACTGCCACCTCCTCCTCTCCGAAGATCGCCCAGGGCTGGGCACCTGGGATGTGACAGCACCCGCACGGACATTGCCTCTCTGCCATGGCGCTGGGTGGGAAAATAATAAGAAGGAAAAGGATGGGAAATAAAGATGAAAGAAAGAAAGTCACAAAACACGAAAAAAATCATGAAATACACAAGCACAAAGACACACGCTTTTATAAAAAATAAGGGGTAGAAAAGTAATAAGTGAGGAGTATTACAAAGATTAAGGACAGATAAAAGTTTAGGCCCAGCACCATACCAGAGAGCAGAAAAACAAGATGACTACACCCATGCGGACCGCGTGGTGCTGTTCATGCATGATTTAGAATGCGAGAACACACTGGAGGACCGCATAGTGCCGTTCACGTGTGATTTTGGAGCGCGCAGATGCCCTCCGTGTTCGCAACACAATGCAAACTGGTGCGCCTTAAAACTTTGCCCAAAAGCGGAACTCTGCGTAGCGCTGCAGAGTTTTTTTGCGACTTCATGGAATTATGCGCAGTAGGACTCCGCGAACTCCACCCACCCCTTGTTTAAATCAATAAATCAATCAGGATTTATAAAGCGTAGCAAATCACCTGTTAGGATCTCAAAGCACTGGAGTTGCTAACCGCTTCAAGGTGCTCTGTTCATTCGAAGAGCCAGGTCTTGAGTCAGTTTCTGAGTTTCCAGAGTGGTGAGGCAGTCCTGAGGTGCAGGGGAAGGTCATTCCAAGTTTTAGCCGCCAGGTGTGAGAAGGAGCGTACTCCGCTGTTGCCTCAGAAGGTCTCTGGGGTGTGTGCGAGGAAGAGAGAGGTGGCTTATAAGTGTCTGGTTGGTTGGTGGAAGGTCATGCGTTTGTTGATGTATGCTGGTCCTTCATTGTGCAGGGCTTTTATTCGTGGGTTGACATCTTGAACTGGCATCCCTTCTGGATCGGGAGTCAGTATAACTTCTTGAGGTATGGTGTAATGTGGGTCCATCTGGGGAGGTCGAGGATGAGTCTTGCTGCTGTTTTTTGTATTGTCTGCAGTCTCGTCAGGAGGAGTGCAGTGATTCCTATGTAGAGTGTATTCCCATAATCCAGCCTGCTGATGAAGAAGGCCTGTGTGATGGTCCTTCTGGTGTTGACTAGGAGCCACCTGAAGATCTTGTGGAGCATGTGTGGGGTGTGGAAGCAGGTGGATGACACTGTGATTTCCTGATTTCTCATAGATAGCTTGCTGTCCAAGATGAGATTGAGGTTCCTGGTGTGATCTGTCAGGGCAAGGGAAAGTCCGAGTTCAGCAGGCCACCATGCATTGTTCCATGGCGAGGTGTTGTTCACAAAGATGAGGACTTCAGTCTTGTCTGAGTTGAGCTTGAGACATTTGCCCTTCATCCAGTCTGCAATGTTCATCATACCTTTATGGGTTCCGGAGTAGCGTGCTACTCTCCAAAAAAGCGCGTTGATGCCTCGTCAGGGGTAGTAAGTGCTATATAAATGCAATTACAATACAATACAGTACAATACAATACATCTATGGAAGCTGGCTCTGATGGTGGAGGGTTCTTCTGACAGCGAGAGGATGAGCTGGGTGTTGTCGGCGTAGGTGATGATGTTGAGTCCGTGTGATCTGATGGTGTTGGCCAGAGGGGTCATGTACATGCTCAAGAGGGTAGGGCTGAGGGATGATCCTTGGGGGACTCCACAGATGATCTTCTTGGGTTCCAAGGTGAACAGTGGGAGACTGATTCTCTGGGTTCTTCAGGTGGGGTATGAGGTAATCCATTTGAGGGCGTCTCCCTGGATTCCGATGCGGTGGAGTCTGTTGATCAAGATGTGATGGGAGACGGTGTCCAAGGTGGCTGACAGGTCCAGACGAATGAGGGCTGCCATTTCGCCACTGTCCAGGAGGGCTCCAATGTCGTCGGTGATGCTATCAGGGCTGTCTTGGTGCTGTGATTGGCTTGGAATCTGAATTGAGAGGATTCCAGGATTTTGTTGTGTTTCAGGTGTTCGGTGAGTTGCTGGTTGATTGCCTTCTCGAGAACCTTTGCAGGAAAGGGGAGCAGGGAGATGGGCTGGAAGTTCTTCAGTTCTGCTGGGTCAACCAATGGTTTCTACAGGAGGTTTCAAATCCTCAGGGAAGAAGGCTGATGTGATAGAGGTGTACAGGACTTTCTTGATCTCCTCGCTAATCGTCTTGCTGCCGAGGTTGAAGATGTGGTGGGGCAGTGGTCCGTGGGTACTCCTGAGTGCACGGAGTTCATGATGGAGATTGTGGCTTGAGCTGTGAGAGGGTTCCAATGGGTGAGCAGGTGTTTGTGGGTGTCAGCAGTCTGATGCTGTCGGCAGTGGGAGGTTGGGGTTTAAAGTTTTTGTAGATGACTGAGATCTTATCATGGAAGAAGTTTGCCAGGGTGCCACACAGTTCTTGGGAGGGGATGATGTTGTTCTCGGCGACTGTGGGGTTAGAGTACTCCTTCACGATGGCAAAGAGCCCCTTGCTGCAGTTTGTGCTGGCTTCTATGTGGTCTGCTAGGGCATTCTTCTTTGTTTCTTTCAGGAGTCAGTGGTACTTGTTGAGTGCTGTCTTGAAGGTGGTATGGTCTTCTGTCTCTTTGCTAGTGTGCCACTTTGTTTCTAGTCACTGGCAGTTGCATTTGGTGCATTTCAGCTTTTGCAGTGAACCAGCTGGCTCTTCTTGCAGGTCCTTTTGATTTGGCTGGCTTAGCGATGTCGATTGTGTCAGTGCATTCTGTGATCTACTTGGAGAAGTTCATTGCAGCCTGTTCTGGGTTGGATGTTGTGTCTGGGAGATGGGAGTCAAGAGCATTGTTCCACTGGACTTCTGATATCTTTTTCCAGTTACTGCACATTGAGCTGGCAGAATGGTGCCAGTGTTGGTAGGTCCTGAGATGGTAAAGTGAAAGCACTACTGGTCGGTCTAGGTCAACTGTGAGGCATGGTAGTACTTGACACTGTTGTTGGACGTGAAAGTTGTATCAAGCATGTGTCCTACGATGTGAGTAGGTTCGGTGACAAGTTGCTTAAGGCTGATGTTGCTCATACTTTCCAGGAAGTTGGTTGACTTGGTGTCTCTTGGGGCATCAAGGTGGAAGTTAAGATCCCCTACGAAGGAGTAGTGCTTGGAGTCTACGGCAATGAGGTCGGAGATGGAATTGCAGAAGCTAGGGCATGGTCCTGGTGGTCAGTAGGTGAGTGTGCTTCTGATGGTGCCTTTTCTGTCTGTGTGATGTTGGAAGTTGAGATATTTCATTATCGGGGTCGAATCATTTGAGGAGGTCATACAGTGGATAGTGTCCTTGTAAATGATGGCAATTCTACCTCCGTGTTTGTTGGTTTGGTCCTGGGGCTGTATTACGGAAGTGACCCGGAGAGCAACAGGCATTTGCTCCAGCTTTGTGTGCCCCTGGACCACTTTGGTATTACAGACGCTTGTGTGTCCCCTTCTGTAATACCGATAG
Source organism: Calotriton arnoldi (assembly GCA_963921515.1). Taxonomy (NCBI): domain Eukaryota; kingdom Metazoa; phylum Chordata; class Amphibia; order Caudata; family Salamandridae; genus Calotriton; species Calotriton arnoldi. The sequence goes on from CAWUFW010002051.1 coordinate 1,697,656, forward strand.
TGCTGGCACACATAAAGCACCAGCGCTATCATCAAAGGGAGTTCCATCATTTGCATGGGGGGTGTAACCCCCATGCAAATGAGGGAATCTCTTATGCCTCCGTGCGCACAACATATTACAGACACGGGTGCAGAGACAAAGAAGCTGTCAGGAGGCACACTCATGATGGCAGCCCTCTTGAGGGGGGAAATGGGTTTCCATCGACCCCCCCAGACATCCCCTTGCAGGCGGGTGCAGTCACTCACTGCTCCAGCCTGCACAGGGATCTCTTATCTTCCTTAAAACTGCAGGCATGATGCCACCTGCACTGTTAAACACCAAGCGGCTTTATGGCAGCCGCTCCGTTTTTCACATGAATGTGCTGCCACCAGGGCAGCATGAGTTTGCAGTTGTCCTGGGGGCAGCACATTCATCCTAATACAACACATTTTCCTTGTTTGCATCAGGCGCATCTTTTTAAAGGTGCTCTTAGTGCAAGCAAGGAAAATTCACTGTGTGTGATATGGCCCCAGGTGTGTTATCTTATTTCCTGCTGGTAATGACGATGTCTGGAGCGGAGGGGGGTTTCAGCCAGGTCTCTGTGATGAAGATAATGTCCTGGGTGAGGGATGAGATCATGTCCCAGATTTCCGTTGCATGTTTGCTGAGCGTTCATGCATTGAGTAGAATGCACTGGAGTTGTGCCATGGCAGCTGCAGTCGACCAGAGTGGACACAGTCATGTGTGCGGTGTCTCCGGCATTGTTGGTTGCTTTAGTGTTGCATGTGAAGCGGCAGTGCTGGCAGGACAACGGTCCTCTAGTGGTGCATGGAGATGTGCGGCAGCAGTTATTGTTGATGCGCCCCAGATACAGGGCTCGGAGGTCTGTGGCGGTGTAGCTTAGCGGGCTGGAAGAACCAGGGTTCCTAGCACTGGGCAAGGTCCAGGTGTGGACGGGCGCAGACGGGCTTGCCTTTGGTGTTGCTACAGCATGCCGGCGGCATGTCTGCTGCACATGTCAGTGGCACAGCCACGCTGCAGCCTCCATTAGGTAGGTCCTAGGATGAGGGAAGCAGGAGTGGGCAAAACAGCAGGAAAAGCAGGCGACAGTGGATACAGAAGAAAATACAATAAAATGACAACAAACAGAGGAAAACAGCTATGCAGGCTGAGTTAACAGTTAAAACAAGGAGTGCAAATGGGCTTACGAGATCCAATGGTAAAGGCTATGCAAGTGTCAGGTGGAGTTACGGCTATGCCACAGTGTTACAGCTATGCAGGAGGAGTTAAACAGTGATTATGGCTCGATGCAAGTTAAAGTTAAAAGGAGCAACATTACAGCAGAAATGACTATGCACACAATGAGGGAATAATACTAATGGTAACCAACAGTGAGAAAACAAATGAAAACCAGGCAGCCGAGGCAAGCGACACGCAGCAGAGGAGGAGTTGTCATCAATGAATGACGTTGTAATACCCAAATCTATTTCATATGATTAGAAAACTGAGACTGTTAAAAAAATGATGTCTGATTTACAGGCATATGCTACTTTGAATAATGAAGCTATTTGAATTCAGCTAATTACAAAGACATGAATTGTTCTCATCACCATGTACATTAGTTCATATACAGAATAGCTATTAATAGGAAATTCACAATTACACTCAGTGGGAACACAGTCAGGTGCTGCCTCCTGATAGTCATCCTAATTTCTTAAAGAAATTATCTTATTTTCAGAGTTCTGACAGATCACACCCTTCAGCATTCTATTTCAGACAGAAACTGCAACAGCTTCCAAAAGGTCTTACTACTGCTAACAAGCTCATTTACTCTACTAAGCTTAGTCAAAATCTGGCTCTTTAAGGATATGAATATTCAAAAGCAAACATTGATGGGTAAAGTGTTTTGGAACCAAAGTTTTGGCAGGTCCAAGGCAAAGAAGCCTTATTTTGGGCATGTATAATACCTAAAGAAAGAACAAAACAATCCAACAGACTACCTGTCTGGGATTTGAAGCAATGAAAGACTTAAAGAATCCATACCAAAAGTAAATTTGACCTTGTTCAATAATTTACATTTGCGAATAAATATATCAGACAAAGATATAAATCAAATGATTCAAAATGGAACTTATAATTCAACTCAATTCCCTATTGAAGCTTTAGCCTTATGGCTATATGATTCTGACATTTGTATGAGTTGCTTTTTTTCCAATACTCCTGGACCTAAAGCTAATCTTCATGACACATGTTATAACACACAAATACCTGTAGTAGTTGACACATATAGTGTAGCTAAGCTATGTGAGCGATGGCTGGAACATTCTGGTCTTTCTGCTGTAAAAGAACATTTTTCCTTAATTAACGTAAACATGGATTTTTCTGACTTTCTTCTGGAACCACATCCTAAAAGAAATAAAAGATTCCTGACTAAAGAAATATATACCATTTATAATGAATTGAACAAATATTCAGAAAAATTAGGTGCATAAAGAATTAGGCAACCAGATTAAGAAAACTTGCAAACAGTTTTTAAAGTTATTGACAATAGAATGCATACACTTTCTAAAAGAGTGCACTCATTAAATCATATTCTTTCCTCAGCCTTAGACCTCATGATCTTGGTTTGTTACAACCTGGGTAGGTTCAATTAAGAGCGACAATACAATTAAATTGGGCATTACAATCATTTAGATCAGGTTTCGTGCCTCAACCACTTCTAAAAAAAAAGCCCATGTTTGAACCGTATAATGTGACAGTTACTCAGAAAACAATGACAAAGAAAGAATACACATACACTCCATTGAGTTTAGCCAAATTGAAGGTGCACCATTTAGAGTTTGTGACACTCCGCCTATTTCCTGGTTTATACATGGTATTATTTCCATGAACTGTAGAAACAAAATAGCTCCACCTGGGCTATTAAGACGTCTTGACAGGCACAAATCCAAAGTATGGCGCCAACCGTGAGGTGTGTGGGCCGGGCATGAAGTCACACGGACCCCCTCAAGCAACAGTACCTTGGAAACGAAGTCAATAGATGATGCACAGCGTCATGGAGGTGAAGCGTCGGTGCTGAGGCGAAGCCGGTTCCTTTCTGCCACAGGGGAGGCGAGATGTCGAGTCCTTAAGGAGGTGACGTGCTTAATCCAGGACAGGGGAAGTTAGACAGCATTGGAAATGAGACGTCGGTTTCAGTGAGAAGATGTGACGTTGAAGAGTTTGTGAAGTCGCCCTCATTGGTTATTGGCTCGTCGATAATGTGATGGTGGTGCTGGTGGTGATGGCATCGTTGCGAGTGCTGCAGCAGGTAAGCCGATAACTGCAGGTCTCAGTAGGCATCAAAGGAGCTGTGGTGCAGTTGGGGCAGTGCATTGTGCACTCCACGAGCGGTGCCCCTGGCCTCAGTGCAGGTCGCGGCATCACTGGAGGCATTTCTGATGGCATCGGAGTTGTTCTTCTTGCTTTGCAGCACTAACCACACAATTCTCAGGGCCCAGGAGCTGGGATTGGTCCCCTTTTGAATACAGGAGTGCACAGACGAGTACAAGTGCTAGTCTGTAGGTGCAGGTGAAGTATTTGTGATCCTGAGACTTCAGAACAAAAGGCAAGCAAAACACAAGCCCTTGGAGATTTTTCCTCAAGCAGGTTCACAGCGAAGTTCCAGTCTTTGTCCTCGCCTTGGCAGAAGCAGCAACTTCAGGCCAACCCAGCAAAACATACACAGCAAAGGAGCAGTACTCCTTGTAGCTCTCCATCTCCCCTTGGCAGATGTTCCTCCTGAGTCCAGAAGTGATCTAATTCTCCGGGGGTTAAGGTCCAATACTTATACCCCATTTTCTCCTTGTTCTCTTTGTGGCAATTGTCTCTGAGCCCAGTCCAAACCAGGTCTGTCCTCTGTGTCCCAGGTTCCCTACAGGACGTGGTGACAGCATTGTGTAAAGGAGGCACAGCCTATTCAAGTGCTAGTGAAACTCCTCCCACTACTCTAAATGCAGTCCAGGCCTATTCAGCCTAACTATGAGTCACCCAGGAAACGCAGGGCACTCCTCAGTCCCCTTGGGACTGTCTAGAGTAAATGCACATCCCCAGCTCCTGTCACTGTAAAACCACACTGTCTGTATTCACTACACAAAAAGGCAGAGGCATACAGAATGGATAAACAAGATAAAGCCCACTTTCTAAAGGTGGCATTTTCAAACACACAATTTAAAAACCACCTTTGCTAAAAGGTGTATTATTAAATTCTGAGTTCCGAGAGCCTAAACTCCGTTCCTCTATCTTGTCCCAATGGGAAGTTACACTTATAAGATGTTACAGTGTAGCTCCCATGTTAGCCTATGGGACAGACAGCCTTTCAACAGTGAAAAATGAAACACACAGTATTTCACTATCAGGACATGTAAAACACACCAGTACATGTCCTGCCTTCAAGGTACACTGCACCCTGCCCATGGGGGTACCTTGGACCTACCTGAGGGGTGCCTTACATGTAAGAAAAGGTAAGATTAAGGCCTGGCAAGTGGGTGCACTTGCCAGGTCAACATGGCAGTTTATAACTATGCATGCAGACACTACATTGGTAGATCTGAGACACATTTGCACGGCTACACATCTGGGCGGCACGACCAGTGCTGCAGGCCCACTAGTAGCATTTAATTTACAGGCCCTGGCACACTCAGTGCACTTTACTAGGAACTTACCAGTTAATCAAATATTCCAATCAAGGATAACCAATCATAATCATAATTTACACAGGGAGCACTTGCACTTTGACACTGATCAACAGTGGCAAAGTGCCCAGCCAGCAAAAATGAAATCCATCACACAGTAAAAATGCACTAGGTAAGGAAAAAAGTCAGGGGAAACCACGCCAAGGATGCCAAGTCTAACACACATTCATCATCGATTGCCTCAGATGAGCAAACGAATACTGGTCCAGTGCAGATTAATGAAAATGAAAATGCGTTGTATGATTTTTATGATTTATTTAAAGATCATCCATATGCTGCTTGTGGAACCAAAATTGTCGACATTTTCTTCAATGAGAATTGAAATCAACATATACTCTCTATATATGCCACAAAGCCGGTATTGACTAAGTACTGAAGAAAACTTTTTACCAGACTCTTTTTAATTTTCTACTTATTTTTATGCCGCATATTTTAATCTGGCCTATTACATGAAATGACTGGTGGGTTTGATCACCAACACGCATCCCTCTTTAGAAATGCTTTAGGTCGACTGCATTTTACATTTATTCATGAATTCTTTTAAACAAAACAAGGCTTAAAAATATTCATGTTTCTCTCACTACATATGTTTATGATACATTAATTGTCTATGCGTCTCTTCTTGAAATCGAACAACTGGATAATCTTAGCACAGCAAACCTTTTTTAATGATGCAGAGACAGAATATAGAGTACAAAATATCGAGTTGCACAAATAACGAGTCATTAATATCGTGGGTCAGAAATATCGACAGCAAGAATATCGTGGTCAAGAATATTGATTTAAGGTAAGTAATATTGATTTTAAAAATATCGAAGTGTTTAATAGCGTTTGCAAAAATATAGTTGTTAAAAATATTGTGTTTTATTATTGTTATGTATGTTAGTATATATTTTATATGTATGTGATGTATGTTTTTTTGTATAAGAATTGTTTGTATTTTTAATATATGTGTTACATTTTTAGTAGTTATTTTTTTTTTTTTTTGAATTTTGCACTTTTAGGGGGTCATTAGCATGGCGGGCGGACTTAGTCCGTCCGCCATACCCCCGGGAAATGGGACCGCCCGCAATGCATGCGGCGGTTCCGCACATGCCATTAGGATGCGCCCGCCACACTGGCGGGTGCATCCCGCATTTCTGACATTGCGGCCGCCGCAATGCCAAAAATGCAAGTTGTGCTTTTCAATGCACAACGTGACAGGCACCGCGCGGTGCCTGCCACGTTGTACATTGAAATGCAGGGGGGTACCATAGGTACCCCCCATGTGCACCCCCCACACCCCAGAATCCCTGGGGGCCCGCTACGGGCCCCCAATGTAGAAGACCACAGGCATAACCCCGCATGTATCATAATATGGATGGCGGTGTCTACCAGACACCGCCAACATATTAACAGCTTTTCCGCCCGGTCGACTCATAGTAATATGGCGGGGGGGAATTTACATGCGGGCGGAGGAATATGTCGGGCGGATCGCCACAGCCATGCGGGCGGTGGCGATCTGCCCGACATACTAATGGACCCCTTAGTTCCATTGCGGGTTGTGGGTTTATAGGGGAATAGGGTGGGAAGTAATTTAATTATATTAAAAAAAGATTATTTGAATTTTGCGTTTTTAGTTCTGTAGCGGGTTGTGGGTTTATAGGGGAATAGGGTGGGAAGTAATTTAATTATATTAAATTTATTGATTAATTTTTATTTATTGATATTTGTTTAACTGATATGTTATAGTGTTAAATGTGTAAAGTAATATTATTTGTAATTAATTAATAATTGGTTATTAATCAATTTTAATTAATTAATTGGTAATTAATTATGGCAATTGTGTAATTAATTTTAGGTGTGTGTTGTGGTGTTTATAGGTGTAAAGGGTGGGAAGTAATTTATTTTTAATTTATGAATTAATAATTGGCTGTTAATTAATTTTAATTAATTAATTGGTTATTCATTTTGGTAAATTTGTAATTAATGTTAGGTGTGTGTTGTGGTGTTTATAGGTGTAAAGGGTGGGAAGTAATTTATTTTTAATTCATCAATTAATAATTTGTTGTTAATTAATTTTAATAAATTAATTGGTAATTCACTATAGTAAGAGTGTAATTAATTTTAGGTGTGTGTTGTGGTTTTTATAGGAGTAAAGGGTGGGAAGTAATTTGTGTTTAATTAATTATATTTAGTTGTTAATTAATGTTAATTATTTGATATTTATTTAGAGTAATTGTTTCTTTTTTAGTGTGTTGTTTTTACTTTGAAAAGGGTAAAGGGTGGGTATTAAATACATTTTAATTATTAAACTATTAGTTGTTAATAGTAATAGTTTTTCTTTCAAAAATAATATTTAATTGTGTTGTATTAATTTATAGTTTAATTTATGTGTGTGTTATGGATATTATAGTGTTAAAGCATGTGTACTCAATGAATGTTTTTATTTATTAGTAAGATTTTTTAATTGATTATTAATTATGTTAATTATAGAAATAAATGTAATTAAAAATGTTGAAGTGTTTTGTTATTGGTGAGGTGTTATAGGGTAGGAAATAAAATAAATACATTAATGTTTTAAATAATTTTTTTGTTTGTTAATATTTGCTACTTTTAACTAATTATTGTTTATAAATGTATTTATTAATTTATTTTATATATTATTTGTAGGTTTTTGTGATATGTAATTAATATTATAATATGTGTTCTTTTTATATGTTTAATTTTATATTTTTAAAATATTCTTTATTTACTTTTATGAATTTTTAAATTTTTGTAATATATATATTTTGTTTTTCAATTGTTCAAGTGTTATTAGTAATTTTTGTTTCTCTGCTATCCAGCACTTTCCCTACTGTTGCACTCACTGGAGTGGGGATAGTAATTTGTACCCCTCCGCTATCCAACACTTTCCCTACTGTTGCACTCACTGGAGTAGGAATAGTAATGTTTGCCCCTCTGCTATCGAACACTTACCCTACTTTTGCACTCACTGCAGTGGGAATTGTAATTTTTACCCCTCAACTATCCAACACTTTCCCTACTGTTGCACTCTTTGGAGTTGGAATAGTAATTTTTCGCCCCTTCGTTATCCAGCACTTTCCCTACTGTTGCACTCACTGGAGTGGGAATAGTAATTTTTTACCCCTCCTCTATCTAACACTTTCCCTATTGTTGCACTCACTGGAGTGGGAATAGTAATTTTTGCCCCTCCGCTATCCAACACTTTCCCTACTGTTGCACTCACTTGAGTTGGAATAGTAATTATTCCTCTCCTCTATCCAACATTTTCCCTACTGTTGCATTTACTGGAGTTGGAACAGTAAATTTAATTACTCCACTATCCAACACTTACCCTAGTTTTGCACTCACTGCAGTGGGAATAGTAATTCTTACCCCTCCACTACCCAACACTTTCCCTACTGTTGCACTCTTTGGAGTGGAATAGTAATTTTTACCCCTCTGCTATCCAACATTTTCCCTACTGTTGCACTCACAGGAGTTGGAATAGTAAATTTAATTCCTCCGCTATCCAACACTTACCCTACTTTTGCACTCATTGGAGTGGGAATAGTAACTTTTACCCCTCCGCTATCCAACACTTTCCCTACTGTTGCACTCTCTGGAGTGGGAATAGTAATTTTTACCCCTCCACTATCCAACACTTTCTCTACTGTTGCACTCTTTGGAATGGGAATAGTAATTTTTTCCCCTCCACTATCCAACACTTTCTTATTGTTGCTATCACTGGAGTGGGAATAGTAATTTTTACCCCTCCGCTATCCAACACTTTCCCTACTGTTGCACTCACTACAGTTGGAATAGTAAATGTAATTATTCCGCTATCCAACACTTTCCCTACTGTTGCACTTATTGTATTGGGAAATGTAAGTTTAATTTTTTTAATAGTTTAATGTTTTAATTTATTATAGAATGTTTTTCTTTTATTTTAAATTATTGATATATATATATGTTTTTAAAATATAATTTTAAAGTTTAAAAATTATATAAAGATAATACTTAATAAATTATCTTTAAGTAAATATATGTATATGTATAAATTATTATGTTTGTGTGTTTATATTTTTTAAATTAAGTTTCTTTGTTATATTTAGTTAACATGTATATTAAATTGAATTTTTTTGTTAAAAATAATATTAATATTTTATATATTTACTATATATTATTTTAGTTTATATATATTTTTAAATTGATATTTTTTACATCAATATTTTTTACCTTGATAGTTTTTTATTTAATATTTTTGTACTTACCTGTTGGGGTCGATATTTTTGCAGTCGATATTTTGTTTTGGATATTTAGAACATCGATGTTTGTTACATGATATTCTCTCAGTGAACCTTTTTTTAATGCAATTTGCAGAATAAAAACACATGGGGGCTTATGTACAAGCCCCTTGCACCACCGGGCCATCACTTTTTCCCATGTTAAAAGTGACCCACCTGCGGCGCAAGAGGTTTGTAAGTAAGCCCCATAGTTTCTTGAACTGCACATTCCCCCATTAAAAAAATTGCTAAATGTTATCATTTTCTTTGGTCTATCCAAGGGAATCCACACAGTTTAATACCTTTAGACTCCCAACTTTGGGAAAAAGGACAGAAATTTGGACTGGATTTCTTTTGTGTATAAAAACGTTTTGAAGTCTTGAGCACAAACTGCCCCAAACATTAAAAATGGACTTAGCATGAGAAATAAAGGGGCCAATTCCGATTCCGGCTGGAAATCTCTCTGACCGAGCCGGACCAGGAGAGAATTCCGACCGAATCGGACCCTAGCAGTCAGACCGGACGAGTACGATGCATTCGCATGCTATCGGACTCGATTCGCTCGGACTCCCATTGAAGTCAATGGGAGCCGGTCGTACAACGCGTACGCGGGCTCCCATTGACTCAATGGGTGCGAGGCGAACAAGGGCGCCCCCTACAGTGGGTACGCGTCCATGCGCATCGCGGCGTACATGCACAGGTAGGGGGGACCGATGGGTCCCCCCTGTGTGCGACTCGCGCGCCTACGCGTACAAGGGGGTCTGACGCGGACCCCCAAAGTCCGGCTCCGACAGCTTTTTCGAGCCGGACGGCGCGAGTCGGTCGGACTGCTCGCGGCACGCATCGTACTTACCCGGCCGGGAAACGTCTCCATAGCGCGGTGCGAGTCGTGTCCGTGCGAGTCGGTCGGAGCGTGTTGAAGCCGCGTACGAGTCGGTCGGCGATTTCGCGGGAGCTTGCATCGTACTCGCTCGGCCGGATCCGCGTACGATTCGGTCGGGAAACAGGGCTCCGAATCGGATCCGGTAAATCCGAATCCGATTCGGAGCACTACCGGTCGAGATCGGAATCGGCCCCAAAGCCTCCTAATACCACAACTCCCAATGTGATGATATGTGTCTGGCCTACAAAGGTTGTTTCTTAACTTCTAGGTACCAGTTTATTCATAAATTCAGCCAATCTTACTTCCATCCATGCAATTACTACACTGCACATAGGAGCACTGGAGTCTCACCTGATACTATTGACTCATAGGGTATATCTTGCTGCCTTCAGCTCAAGGTTTGAATTGAAGTCCATGAGAGCTTACTTCACAATTATAGACGTCTCTGACCCTGCAATCTGTCTCCCTCCAAAGCCACCTGTGTGGCTCATTCTGTGCCGCCCCCCTCCCCAGCGCCTTGAGACCTTACAGGTGAGTAGCCCGCTTCATAATTCCCTGATTGATTGATTCTTTATTTCTCCCTTCTGCCAACACCTCTTGCTCCTCTCTCCCATCCCTCTTTTTCTCCTGTGTGCTCCTTGCCCACCTGTTACCCCCTCTTTTTTTCCCTCAGCAGAGCTTCCCACCTGGGAGCTTCTTTTTAGGGCAACCAGGACCAGATACTTATTTTTCATCCTATTTTATTCTGTATCCTGAAAGAAAGTCTGGCTGTATTGAAGGATTTCTTGCCTTCAGAATGGTTTTCATTTTATTTCTTGTCATTTTATTTCCATGCCAAAAGAATGTTGAGGGCTTGATTCACAAAGGTAAACTTGCATGTTTGTGTAAGTTTATGCTTTTTCAGTATTTACAAAACTGAATTTTAATACTACGTTTACAAGTACAGAGACACCGCAGTCAGGGCAGAGAACTTTGCATATAAAAAGGAAGGACAGGCTTATCTTTTTATGTGTGGAGTTGTCCACCCCGACTGCGGAGTCCCCTCACTCATAAACTTACTATTAAAATGCAGTTTTGTGAATGCTGAAAAAGTGTAAACTTACACAAACGCGTAAGTGTACCTTTGTGAATCATGACCTGAGTGTCAAAGAAGCCTTCATTATAATCCTGCCTTTTGTCTATGTCATAAAATCTAAAAAACTACTGTAATGAAGAATCATTTGCCTTCCAACCTTTATTGAAAAAACAGAAACAGAACTGAATTGAAGATAAGGGATCCTTCAATAAAGACAACCTTTCATTTCTATTTTGTCTTAATGTGCTTATTCTGCACACATTGCGACCTTGAGCACACATCTATTCGGTTTACCAAATCATGTTATCTTTGGGGGAAACGTCGTTTACCCCGCATTTTTTACTCCGCATGGCTTTACCCCGCATTTTTTACACCGCAATAACTTTTACAAGGCAGGGCTTTACACCGCAAAACTGTTACAACACATTCCCCAAAATAACGTCCCCCTGGAGTTAGAATAGTAATTGCATTGGAATAGGGAATGCGTTGTTATGAATTGTGTTGTAAAGCCCTGCGTTGTAAAAGATTTTGCGGAGTAAAAACTGTGAGGTAAAAGCATGCGGGGTAAATGCATGCGGGGTAATGTCACATAACCAACCTTTGGTGCACTGCTCTCTTGCACAATTTCCTCTCATAGGATCTCTAGCTGATTGTAGGCACAATATTTTATGGCAGGAACCATGACCTGCAATCGGCCGTGGGATGCTAAACTTTTCCGTGGAAGTTGAGAAAATTCACCTGTTTCACAAAACCAACTATACTAGTGAGTAATTTAGTTTTGTCCACACTTACCCGAAACGTACATTTGGAAATGCAGTTATCTTAACACACCGTCCCCTCTGGCAAATGCAAAAGAGATCTTGCTTTCTTTTTATCAAAATGCACTTTGCTGTAGGCAAAAGGCCTGGTGTACACAACGGACAAATTTCAGGAGCAATAGCAGGAGAGATTTGCTTCGTTCTTGCTAATAAAGCTCCGGCTCCTACCCATTAAGAGGGAGTAGTGTGGTTTTTACTTCGGACAATTTAGCCCAAAAAAGGAAATGCACACATATATGATGTATGGTAGAACAGTAAACATTATTACCACAATCAGTTTTAAAATGTAAGTGTAAATGAAAAATACAATGTGATGAATATGAATACCTATTTTTTTTATCATGATTTAGTCCCAAACCTTCACTCCTACCAGCATAATTATCGTCTGTCAATTAGGCTTGAGAGAAAAATATAGGGGCATATTATCTAAAAAGTGCGCTAAACATCGCAAAGCGTGTTTAGCGAGCACTTTTATCGCCGGCTATCGTCGGAATAATTTGCCATGCTAACGCTGTATTAGCGACATTTAGCGCTATGGCGATATTTATTCCAGCCATAGCGGTTTTTTCCATGAAACATCGCTGGTTTTCCAGCGATGTTTCATGGAAAACGGCGATAACCTTGCTGATACGACCCTGTGGTCATATCAGCATAATCCACCCCCCCATGTTAGATATGGCTAACACCTGCTAATTGCAGGTGTTAAATAAATGGCGATGACCCCGGTTAGCGCGACTTTTCACGTTGCTAACTGGGGCCATGGCCACCTTGCTAATAGACGATAGGCCTGTTAGCGGGTGTTTCCCAGGTTTGTTCGTCTGAACGCCCACTTTGCATGTCATTAGCGATAAATATCGCTGACATGCAAAGCGTAAAAACACGGGCGCTAATGCCCGAAAACTGTCGCTAACTGCTGTTAGAGACAGTTTGCTGATAGGGCGATAAGAATATCGCCGCTTTAGCGGCAAAAAGTGCCGCTAAAGCGGCGATAGTGCCCTTGCTAATATGCCCCTTTATTTTATAGTGTCACAGAACACACATGTTATTTGAGCCGTTTTATAGGGCTAAACAATAGTAAAAAGTAGTGCCATCAGTATGGTAAAAAAGATAAAAGACCTAGGGGCATATCATCAACAACCGGCGATAATCATCGCTAAGCGCACTTAGCGCTAGGATAATTATCGCCGGCTATCACTTGTTTTTATCGCGGAGATAGCGCGCTATCAGCGACGCTTATCTCCAGAGCGATAAAAATAACCGAGTTAGCTGCCAAATGTGCAATTATCGCAGGGATTCCAGCGATAATCGCACAACGTTTGGCGCGACGTTGTTGATAGGGCAGGGCATACTTAACCATGATATCCACCTTCCATTGGATATCATGGCTAAGTCAAACTAAAAGCAGGTGTAAGGAAAGTAGCGATAACCGCGGTTAGCGCTACTTTTCTTATCGCTGTGCTTGTTAGCGTGCCCATTGATAATTGGAGAAATGTCGGTTAGCGACATTTCTCCAGTTATTTTGGGAAGGAACGCCCACTTTGCATCTCATTAGAGATGCAAAGGGAGGCGTAGGGAAAAAGGGTGCAAACATGCGATTATGCATGTTAGCACCCTCTTGTTAATAGGGCAAAAACATTATCTCCGCTTTTCTGGCTTTTAAAGCCAAAAAAGCGGAGATAAGGCCCTTGATGATATGCCCCCTAGGTTCCATCAGAAGTTGGATTTGGAGCTCTGTGCCTGTGATCTCGCGTCCAGTTTGCATTTCCAAGGGTTCCATTGTTTCAAGCACCGCATCTAACATCTTCGAAAAGGTGACATCCGCCAAATTTGAAAATGTGCGTTTCCCTAGTTTATGATGCATATAGTTTGTACTGGTCTGAAATTGTGCAATTTTACATAAGGGAGTCATGCTATGAAATACATGTTTGTAAATCCCCATGCACACAGATGTCGTTTGCTTTCTTAGGGTATATTTCTGCAACTGTTCAGTTTTGCATAAGCACCCTCTATCTCTGCTTTGCAGACAATGTTGATTTAATTAATGCCAGGACATTTTGCAATTAATAGTTTTGGCTCGGGCATCGTGCTCACGTCCATGTTTGCAAGTCACGCACAAATGTGTGACCCTGAAATTTCCAAGTAGTTATTCACATTTTCATTTCCAGTACACATCTGCACCCGTTTAGTAAATTTCTCCTAATTGTGGCTGATTCTTACCTTGCATTCAATATCTTTGTACAACTGTAATAATTAGATTTTGTGTCTAATAAAAGAAAAGATGTCCTGGTTTTTTAAAAAGATTGTTTTACCTTTCGTTACTTTCATGCACTTTTTTGTCACAAATCCTACAACTGGTTTTGCTCATATGATGATCTACAATTTTTTCATTCTGTAAAAGAAGAAAAACAGTTATTTTGGTTTTCCACCTGTATTAAAATTGATAAAATGTGAAAACCAGAAAAAGCTTTTGGTACGTGTACCCAACTTTATTCCCCATAATTTTCAGTGGTCTATGTCCTTACAACATCGATGTACAATGGCCGTGTCCTTACAACATCGATAGACAAAGGCCGTGTCCTTTCAGGTACTCATGAAAATAATTACATTGGATGATGAAGGAAAATAATAGGCATTAAAGTGTGTGGATGTTCTGCTTCACAGATTCCCTGGGTCACTTCAACACGTCTTTCTCATGTCTTCACGCTTCGTGGTTACTTTGTAGTAGAAACTTCCTGTCTTCAAAGCCGCCAATGTGCTACCTATAGATGCTTATCACTCAATCCAGCTACTCCCAGCACTTTCAATAATACTTCAGCCACAGTTGCAGCAGCAGGCAAGGTAAGATAGCTAATACACTGTGAAAGGTTCTTGTCTCTGTACAAAACGGGTTTCAGATGAAATGAGCAGTGCATTGGCACAACAGAATCAAAAGTCAAAAGAAATTCTATTACAAAATGTCAGTTTAAAGTGGAAACCTTCTGGATCGTCCATACCTTACAAATCAAGGGGATCAGCTTGTGGTTAAGTCGTTGAAAATTTTGTGAAAAACTAACAGTGCTGCAAGCAAAATGTAACAGGGAAATTAAAAAAAACAATAATCCCTATCCCTCCTTTTGTCTTACTCCAGGGAGTTTTGTAAACAAATATTATTATAAAAAGTCAGAAATACTGCAATAAAATCTCTATGATGCTCATAATTCTATGGAGGCCTTGGAAAAGCAAAGAATTTAAAGCAACATCTAAAAAATCATTGAGAAAGCCAATAAGTCGAAGCCCAGGCCGGGGAAGGCGCAGCCGGACCCGATGAGGGCCCGGGGCAAACGCCGCCCAGAGGCGGGAAGCCCTCCCCCCACCCCCGTCGCGGAAGGATTGGTCACCGCAAGGTAGCCGACTGCCCCCCCCAATCAGGGGGCGAGTTGGCAAGCGGCTGGGGGGTTTAAATAGGAACACAAGGCCCGGATTCAGCAGATAATGCCCCCTCTGCCAGGAGAAGTGATAATCCTACTTGTGGCCGCAGAAGATCAGGAGGAAGACACCAGGAAGAGCTCTGCAGCGATGAAGAACAGCTAGTGGAGTTCGGTGTCCGAAGGCCTGGAGGAATCGGCGGGAGCCAGCTGCAACCGGTTTCTCAACAGCAGGCAGGGCGAGCCAGTGTCTGTGGACTGCGGAGCTGAGTGGCCCAGCAGCGGACAGGGAGAACCAGCATTGGACGGCGGAGCCGAGAGGCGCAAAGGCAGAGCAGGAGCTTCGGTCGGGCTCCATTCCGGTGAGGAATACGGGAGGAGAGGCCGGGGGGCAGCGGAGCGAGCAGTGAGGAAGCCTCAGCCAGGATCGAAGGGCAAAAAATCCAGAAGAAGCGGCTGGGCGGGGCTGCAAGCTCAGGCCTGCCTTAAAGGGGCACAAACCAGTTTTCCCACCCGGCAGCACAAGGAGACACCGGTAAGCGGCAGGGACTACGAGCTGCTGACACTAACCGTGGGACACACCGCGAGTGGGAATAAACCGGCAGAAAAAGGCGCAAAGCAGCGGTGGCACAAGATTTTGGGGATTTGCCTTTTGTCTGATTGAAGGTGTGGGGGCCAAAGAGAAACACACCAGCTTTTAAGAACTTAAAAGGAGAGAATAAAGCGAGCAGCGGGCCTGCAGGATTTGGGATGCCTTTTGTCTGCTCGAGGGGGATAGGTGTGGGGGCAAAGAGAGCACACACCGTTTTTTGAGGACTGAAAGGCGGAGGGATAAAGTGACCACATGGCAGGAAGGCGTGTGTCAGCTGGAAGGAAGACACAAATACCAATACGCTTCAGGGAAGCACAGGGGGGCACAGAGGCTCCTCAGAAAGGGCAGGGCCTGAGCTGGATGCGGACCTGCAGGCCATGCTGAAGAAAGCCGGGGCTTTGGTAGCCTTGAAGGGGAAGTCCTGGATGGACCAACAAATTAGGGAGGGGTCCCACAGGAAGGGGAAGGAGCCAAGATGGTTGAACCCTCCTGCACCAGCCCCCAAGCGACCAGGAGGCGGAGGGCATGCAGCCAAAACGGCGGCCCCCAGGAAGATGACTAAGGCAGGAGCAAGGGATGCTGCTGTTGCAAAGGCAATGGGGGCAGGAGCAGAGCCCGGGCTAAAGAAAGAGCGGCACCAGCTCCCCAGGTGCTGTCCAGCTCGGACATGGAGGAGAGCAGCAGCAATGATGGGTCTGTAGCCAGCATGGAGGCCCCTCATGAATCATGCAGAGGGCGGAGCAGCGCATCGGAGAATGACACTGGTAAGCACCACGCAAAGAGCGCAAGGGGAAGGCACAAGGGGGGCAGTCCACTGGTTCAGCTGATGGGGGACCAGGGCAAATTGTGATTTGGGGAACACAGCTAGGGGTTAACAATCTATCGGTGTGGGGGACCTAGCCTACCCAGCCAGCCTGGTAAGCAGGACAAGGAAGGGACCAACAGTGATTCCAGGGCAAAGCATGGGGTCAGGGGCCGGCTCACCCAGCGGCATGGGTGGCCTGGTGGCAATGGCCTGGGGCGGGATCCCCTTTTGGGGGGGGTCCCCAGTGGAATGTGGAGAGCAGTTTGGGGAGCCAGGAGCCAGAGCAGAGATCAAAGAAAAGAAGGGTCCCAATGGGGGCAACGGGCAGGGGACAGGAGAACCCCCAGCGGGTGAATCAGGACGATGAGGTAAAGACTGAAGAGGCCACACGGGGGGGCAGCTCTTGAGGGCAGCATGGCAGAAAAGAACGGAGCAGGGGAGGGCCCGGACCCAAGGGGGAAACCGGCCAGTGAATACCTACGCCCCTCCCCAGGAGATCCCCCACGACCCCGAAACTCCTAGGGTTGGCCAACCTCATCCCACTGACAGTAAAAGAAAGGATCTGTAGGAAGGAATTTATAGATATTTTTACACTACTAGAGGTCCGCCAGGCAGGATTAGACCTGACGACGCAAGACAAAAAAGATGAAGACAGGAGGGACAGACACAAGCCCAGGGTGGAAAGGTCCTTTGAGAATTGGCAAAAGGCGTTCAGGACACTAGCATGTGTATTCATCGAGAAGTTCCCACAGAGTGTGGCAGCACTTATTTTATATGAACAGAAGGTGCACGATACACAACAAAAATACCAGGGTGACGCATGGTTAAAATATGACGAGGGCTTCAGGGAAAAGATGCAGACATGGCCAGTGATTGAGTAGGATTGCCAAGACATGGAGGGGTTCACAACTCACATGGTTGCAGCTAGAGAAGGGGTAAGTGCAAGGGAGCCCAATTTTCGTCCCTATGGGGCAAAAGGGAAATATGAAGGTCAGGGGCAGTCTTTCAAAGGTAAGACCCAGAACAGCAGCAAATCAGGAAAGTCCTGTTGGAAATACGACAAAGACGAGTGTAATTGGGGGGCTGCCTGCAGGTTCAAGCACGCATGGGGGTCCTGTGGGGAAAACCATCCCGACATACGCTGCAGACAGGCCTAGGGGGCAGGGGCAACAAGGAGAAGGGAGGCACAAAAAAGTAAGGAGCGGGGAGCTTCAGAAAGGGGCAAAGGGGTTGCGGACCGGGGGTAGCCCCTACCTACCCCCATAAAGACAAGCAGACGGTTATATTTATTATGGCGTTATCCCAAAACATCAGACAGACACAGGTTAGCGGAGGGTTTCACAAAGGGTCTCCCCATCCCTTACAAAGGTCCTGTGGGGGCCCGGGAAAGCCGGAACCTGAAATCAATACGTGACAACCCGGGGGTGGCAAGTCAGAAGGTGGAAAAGGAAGTTCAGCTGGGAAGGGTAGCTGGCCCGTTCGGTTCACCCCCGCTAAAAAATTTGGTGGTATCTCCTCTGGGTGTGGTACCTAAAAAGGAGGCAGGCAAGTTCAGGTTAATACACTATCTGTTGCACCCCCACGGGGACTCCATCAATGACTGGCTGGATCAAGGGAGTTGCTCGGTACCATATGCATCAGTGGATGATGCAGTGGACTTGATAAGACAAGCAGGAAGGGGGGCCCTGTTGGCAAAAACAGACATAGAATTGGCCTTCCGCCTCCTGCCAGTATACCCAGATAGCTACCACTTGCTAGGTTTTCAGCTAGACGGCCAATACTATTACGACAAATGCCTGCCAATGGGTTGCTCCATATCCTGTGCATACTTTGAGGCCTTTAGCGGGTTCTTGGAGTCGGAGCTAGCAACGCGCTCCCAGGCAGGGGGAAAGGTCCAGTACTTGGATGATTTCCTCTTCATCAGTGGGGCAGGCACAGGGGAGTGCGCAAACCTCCTCTGCCGTTTCATAGACTTGGCTCAGGAGTTGGGGGTCCCCCTAGCTCAGGACAAGACAGAGGGCCCCTCCACAAAACTGTCCTTCCTCGGGATAGAACTGGACTCCGCGGCCGGGACATGCAAACTGCCACCCAAGAAGGTGGAGCTAAAGCAGATCATTGGCAGGTTGAGACAGCAAAAAGAAGGCGACCCTAGGCGAAATACAGCAGCACCCCTTCGCCAGACACCTAGCCTGGATAACTAGGGGCATGACACAGAAACACCACAGGGTTTGCTTGACGCAAAGGGTGAAAGAGGACTTGCGATAGTGGGAGGCTTTCCTGACCGACTTCAACGGCACTCTCATGTGGTGAGAGCCATGGGTGTAGGCCAACCAACTCGAGCTCTACACGGACTCGGCTGGAGGCTTCGGCTTCGGGGCCATCTTAGGAAGAGCGTGGACAGCAGGGGCATGGCCGGACAGCTGACAAAAGACAGGAGTTACGGCCAACATCTCCCTACTGGAGTTATTCCCCATCGTGGTGGCATTCCACATTTGGGCCCAACGGCTGGCCAACAGACAAATAATTCTATGGTCAAACAACCACGCAGTAGTGCAGGCAATTAACACAGGAACAGCGAAATGTCCGGCAGTGGTCAACCTGCAACAGAAACTAGTCGACTGCCAGTTAAGAGCAAACATCGCGCTTAGGGCACGGCACATCCCAGGTAATAGACAACTCAATTGTGGATGCCATTTCTCGTTTTCAGTGGGGCAGATTCCGAGAGCTCGCCCCGGACGCTGACCGAGGGATGACCCTGGTGCCTGCAGAGGCATGGGCATGGGTGGACCCGGGTTACAGATGATGCTGGATTACGCGCTGGCCCCTAAGACGGAGGACCGATACCGTCAGTGCTGGGTGACATTTGCCGACATATCGGGGATCACGGAGGGCCGCCGGGCAGGGCAAGATGAGGTCTTAAGTTTCCTAGAATGGGCATTCGTGACGGGGAAAACAAAATCCTGGGCCAAGGCACACCTTAATGCCGCTGCATACTACTCAAAGATGGCAACAGGGGAGGATCCGACAAGGGGCCATATTATCAAGAACGGCGATAACATTATCGCCGCTTTAGCAGCAGGAAACTGCAGCTAAAGCGGCGATAAGGGGCTTGATAATATGCCCTATAGAATTCCAATAGAAGCTCAGGTTTGATGTCCTTCACACCAGAACCTGGGGTTCTATTGGAATTCTATAGGGCATATTATCAAGCCCCTTATCTCGCAGTTTCCTGCCGCTAAAGCGGCGATAATGTTATCGCCATTCTTGATAATATGGCCCATGGTCTTTCCGGTGTAGAATGGCATTGAAAGGCTCGGGTAGATTGCAACAAACAAAGAAAGATAGTAGGCGTTTCATTAACTTTGCAGTACTACAGCAAATAATAGGGGCCCTGGGCGAGATATGCACTAGGGGTGGGCGGAATTTGCGTAGTCGCGCTACGCAAAGCTCCGCGAAACGGTAAAAAATCTCCGCGAGCACGCAAAAGTTCCGCAAACATGCGGAATTGCTTGTTCCGCCCGTTCGCGATGCTTTTTTCCTGTTCGCGAATGCTGTTTGCGTGCTCGGGGAGAAATATCTCGCTAACACGCATTTTGAAAGCGCGAACAAGCAAAAAATTCCACGAAGCCGCGGATCGCTGAATTTTTGGTAATTCCGCGTTCTCCGCGGAACGCGAAATTACCCAAATTCCGCAAATTCCGCAAATTCCGCAAACGGAACGGAATTTACCGCCCAGGCCTAATATGCACCACTGAGTTGGAGGCTACACTCTTCAGGGCTGCATTCACACTGGCATTTTTTGGGGCATACAGGGTCAGTGAGTTAGTGGCCCCTCAATAGACAATCCAGGAACGGCCTGTATTCGCCGGGCTGACATAGAACTGGGGGCAGGATACATGAAAATCCTCCTGCGCCGGCCGAAAACTGACCAGGCAGGCAGAGGGAAGTGGACCAGGATCAACTGCATCAGGGATAAGTCATGATGTCCCGTGTGCTTAGTGCAGACGTACATGCAACGCGGGGAACACAAGCGGGGGCCGCTGCTAACGCATGGGGACGGGTCTTACTTGAGCCGGTTCCAATTCATAGCAGTGATGAGGAAGGCACTAGATAAGTTAGGGCTCCCGGCAAAGGCGTTTGGGTCCCACTTCTTCCGAATGGGGACGGCCACCTCTGCAGCAGAGCTAGGTTTGGGAGCTGACCAAATCAAGGGGATAGGATGTTGGGCATCCGGCGCGTTTAAACGATACATTTGCCCCACGATGTACTGAATCTGGTTTCTCCCCCCCATGGTTTAGGTCGGGCTGAGCGACGCAAGAAAGTCTGGATTGTGGGTCACTCATACATAACGCGGGCCCAACGGTGTGCGGGGGCCAGACGCGAATTCGGAGGAATCTGGCTTCGGGACACAGAAGTAATCGGGCTGGGCCTTTCTAAGATGAAATGGGACCAACTGCTCCCTGAGGTGCGGGAAGCGCTGGGGCAAGGTGGCAGACTGGATGCGGTGGTGGTCCACCTGGGAGGGAATGACCTGGCAACAATAGGTAGGAGGGGCCTCTTGGAGAAAATGCAGGCAGGCCTCACAGCTATAGCCAGACTAGTATGCCCGGCTGAGGTGATCTTCTCAGAGATAATAGTGTGCAAAGCATGGAGAGGGGCCGTGGATCTGGAGGTGGTGGAGAAGTCCATACATAAGCTGAATATAACCATGGCGAAAATATGTGGGCCAACAGCTGGGGGTTTGTGAGACACGGTTCCATCAACTTGAGATCCCCGGGTTATCATTTGGATGACGACGTACACCTGACGGGGGTGGGGATGGACATGCTCCTGCTAAACATAGCAGGGGTACTAGAGCAAATGGGTATCTCATGAGGAAGGAAGGGAAAGGAGAGCTGGGGGAGCTCCCTCCGATCGCAAAACCGTAGGTAGCGTGGCAGAAGAAACCCAGGAAAGATATGCAAAAGAGAGAAAATTTACTAGAGGTAGATGGAAGGCTCACACAGTGTCCTTGGGATGCCTCACAACAGGGGCACTGAGGGAGCTAAGGACGGCACACAGCTGCAGACAGATGTGACGCTCCCACAGGGCCCTTGGGATAACTCATGGCAGGGGTACTTAGGGAGCGAAACGACAGGACACAGCCACAGGCAGAGTAGATGAAATGCTCACACAGGGTCCTTGGGATGCCACACTGCAGGGGCCCTGGGGAGCAGGCGAGGGGCCAACAAAGGGTCCAGGGCAAGCGGAACAGCACTTGCAGGCCGGGCAGGTCCTGACGGACACCCACCAAATTCGGTAGCAAGTTGAAGCCTGGAACCGCAGACACAGAGGCCCGGACAAAGAGGCACCCCGCAAAATACACTGTCTGGGAGCACACAACCACAAGGAATGTACAAAGACAATTACAAAGACAATGATAGTATGGGATAACATGGATGTTTATGAATGACCAATAAAATTGCGAAATGTACAACCATGTTATGTTTGAATAAACTGCAACCTTTTTAAGGCACATATTCACGTTGTCAGTGGTGTAATTGAAAAGTAAAGGGACGCAGTTAAGTGGGCACGGGGGGAGAGGGAGATTCTCCCCTGGGAGGGGTTGAAGCCCGGGCCGGGAAAGGCACAGCCGGACCCGATGGGGGCCCAGTGCAAACGCTGCCCGGAGGCGGGAAGCCCTCCCCCCATCGCGGAAGCCCGCGAAAAGAGGGCGACCAGGATTGGTTGCCCCAAGGTAGCCGACTGCCCCCCCAATCAGGGAGCACGTTTGCAAGTGGCTGGGGGGTTAAATAGGGGCACAAGCCCGGATTCAGCACATAACCCCCCTCTGCCAGGAGAAGTGATAATCCCACCCACCCACACCACAGGATGTGGGCATCACAGCAGCAAAGTGGAGGGGAGGCGGAAGAAACCCTGGAAAGATATACAAAAGAGAGAAAATTTACTAGAGGTAGATGGAAGGCTCCCACAGGGCCCTTCGGATGCCTCACGGCAGGGGTACTGAGGGAGCGAAACGACAGGACACAGCCACAGGCAGAGTAGATTAAATGCACACACAGGGTCCTTGGGATGCAACATGGCAGGTGCCCTGGGGAGCAGGTGAGGGGCTCAACAAAGGGTCCAGGGCAAGCGGAACGGCACTTGCAGCCCGGGCAGGTCCTGACGGGCACCCACCAAATTCGGTAGCAAGTTGAATCCTGGAACCGCAGACTTAGAGGCCCGGACAAAGGGGCACCCCGCAAAATACACTGTCTGGGAGCACACAACCACAAGGAATGTACAAAGAAAATTACAAAGACAATGAAAGAATGGGATAACATGGATGTTTATGAATAACCAATAAAATTGTAAAATGTACAACCATGTTATGTTTGAATAAACTGCGACCTTTTTAAGGCACCAAATTACATTGTCAGTGGTGCAATTGAAAGGTAAAGGGACGCAGTTAAGTGGGCAGAGGGGGGGAAAGGGAGACTCGCCCCTGGGAGGGTTTTCACCTATACGAGATCTATTGGCTAAGTCACTGCTTTCTTAGCCATGTTGAATAGCAGCATGACCGCTGTGCAACACGGCTGACAGTAAAGAAAAACAAGGGCTATTACGCGGCCAGTGTTGACCATGTCATAGCATTTTATTTTCTGCTCTTTTAGCAATGTTGTACAGCAATGCGGTGCTGTGCAACATGGCGCAATGTTAATTAAAAAAGCATGATCCATCTAGTGTTGACTGTGTCATAGGGCTTTTATTTTCTTTACATTCAGTCATGTTGAAGGTAAGGAAAATAAAAGCGCTCTGATGCGGCCATAGTGCTTTTTTGTACGAGTAGCGGCGACTGGGAAGGGGGAAGCAAGAACAGCGTCGGGGAAGGCAAGCAGGGGTGAGGGAGGGGGTGGGCTATGGTTAAAGCTACGACAGGAGAGGGCGAATTGCAACAATGGGGGAAAGCAGCAAAGGGGGTCAACGGGGGTTGGTGGATGGGCAAGAAATGGGGGTGTAAACAGCGATGGTGTCAGGAGGGCAGGGAAGGGGGAAGCAATAACAGGGGTCAGGGGTGGGGCAGGCAAGCATGAACAGGATAGGGGCAGGCTATGGTTGAATCTACAACCTGGAGGCGAGCAGGCCCGTAGCCAGGAGTGTATGTTTTGGGGGGCATGGCACCCAGTAATGATAAGACAAACAAGCATTTGCAATACAAGCTATTGGTATTGTCAATGACAATGCCTTTTATTTGCTTTGATAATTAACACATAAATAAAAGGCATTGTCATTTACAATGCCAATGGCTCAAACTCTTGTAAATGTGAGACCTATTCCATTTCAAAGAAGTGGCCGCCATTGTACCAGGCTGCTTGGAAAGTGAAAGCGCGCATGGCGCGCTGAATGTTGCAGGAAAGCATGTAGTGCCTGAAATAGGAGAAACTCATTAAAGAAAATATTGCTTACAGACTGAATAAGACATACTGTGCAACAACAGAAGTAAAAGAGCCAGTCCTCATGGGAGGTTACAAATGAAGACAAGGCAGTACTAAGGAGGGACTAACAAGCCTATTAATGAATTAGTTGCCAACATTTATGAAGGACAATGACACAAGCCAATGACAAATATGGGCAGGGAGTGGGCGTGGCTTCAAGTCCATACTAGAATACAGCATGCCTCGCAGAACAGCGCATGAGCTGCCCAGGCTCGACCTAAAAAGGAAAGGGTTTTCTCAGCATTTTAACTTGGACAAACTTGTCGATCATCCTTTCTGGATCTGGGGCTGAAAAGACAGTTCCTGATCAAACAGGATGCTTAAGTTCTTAATTTTAGCTAGAGTGGTAGGAAATGAGCAGAGCTAAGGAAGCCACAAGTTAGTAGTAGAGCACCCAGGATTATCTACTATTGGCAAGATCTCAGTCGCGCCACCATTTAGTTTTAGGAAATTTCTAACCATTGACCATTTGATACCCAGTAAACACTCCTACTGCTGTCCGACACAAGTCGAGGTATGCTGATCAGATTTCAGTAGCAACTAGCTATCACTGGCATACAATAATGTGCAAAACCCAAAATACAGATATACAGATTGAACAAAATGCGCGAGTGAGAGGAGCTTTATGGGGCACTGCAATGAGTCGTTGTAATTGCATAAAGAAAAGTGGGAAGAGATACAGATTTTGACCTGTTAGATAAGAAGAAATTGAAACAAGCAAAGCCAAGCCTTCTATCCGATGGATCTCAAAAATAATCTTTCAAGGTGTTTAAAATAGGTGTTATGTAAGCATTACATAAATATAAAGCAAGAGTTTTGGGAAACCAAAGAGACATGTTTTCACAATGGTTTCAATTCACTCTCCTGTCCAGTTGTATGGTTTAGCAGCCTAGATAACGGAATAGTTTGGGTGTAGGATGACAGGATGTTCTGGATGTTAAGTCACTGAACCTGGTCTCTGTGAACATCATATCTGAAATGAGGTCTTGGAGGGATATGCCGATTTTAACAATTGTTAGTACAGATCTTGTATCAATGGGATGACTGCTGGTGTCTCAGGTGGGAGTGAAAGCTGGCTCTTTAAATCTTCAAGATGGCTGAGGGAGCAGGCCAGGAACATGAAGTGACTTAGATGTCTTTTTATAATGGGGATAGTTTGACAGAAACGGGGACGTGGAGTAACTTGGCAGAATCTGCAATTTGGACACTAACTTTGTAGCCCATGATGGTCTACATAAGGGACAGGGGATACTGAATGAGATGCGTGGTTGAGCTGGTCACAAAGTTTTCTGGACAGTATGGGTTAGGTTGCAGCTCTGTTCTCTGAGTTTAACCCCTTTAGGGCTTAAGGTGGTAGGAGGAGAGGTTTTACAGAGTGCAAGAAGTGATGATAGGGTACAGCAGTATATCAGTGACAGGAGGGGCATCAGAGTTGCAGAGGCAGCATAACTGAATGAATGTTATGCTGATTTGGAAGCGTCTACATAAAATGCTTTCTGTTTGGATTTTGTGTTGGATTCCAGAGTCAGCAGACTAAGGAGAAAGCTGCTTAACTCTAGTTCATAAACAGTCCTCTCTCACCTGTCTCAGGTCACTGGTTGATTTACATTTCATCTTGATTTAGTGGAAGAGGTAAAATATTTTACCTTGTTGCCATTCTACTCCACAAAGGAGGCCTTGCTTGCTGAGACTGCAATGGATACTGGGAGCAAACTGAAATGTATCCCAGATGTCATAGGTAGCTAATATAAATTGTGGAATTCATCTTACAGCTGAAGACTCAGGACATATTTTTTTAAACCTCTTAAAGACCATCGAAATCTGAGAAGTTTGCAGCTACCAAGGAAAAGAAGTTGCTGTCCCATAACTAAATTTGAGAGTTGGCTAATTTTCTAATGTGTCCCTAGAAAATAAATAGGGGTGACATAGCCAGAGGATTCCGCTGACTTTGTGAAAATGTATTTAAATTAGCTTTAGTAATGATAAATGCCTGGGCTGTTGATCTTTAGGTGTAGGGACAAGGAACACTGGCTTGTAATACTGAAGCACACACCTGTGATGGAGCAGGGGTTTAAGAAAATAAAACCTGCTCGGATTAATTCCTCGGTAACATTTACTAATGCTGTGCGGTGAATCTAACATTCAAAAACATAAAAACATTGGGAAATGCTTGTGTGCATGCGTGCACTAATGCGTGGACTAATGCATGAAAACAAGGCCCCATTTGCGTTCGGCTTGAAAAATTATAATAATAATAATAATGCTGCTTTCTGTGCGTTAATGCTTTAACAGATGAATAACGCGGGCTAGTGCGTGGGTGGTGAACAGTGAAAATTATATTTCATGAAATTAATAATGTCTGTGTTTTATTCATCGTAGTGAAGCTTGCATGAGATTACATCGGTTACATGATGAGTCAAGGGTTAAATAGCAGAAGAATTAAATGAAAGCTGAAAATTCAAGCTCTGAGAGAGAGATGAAGAAGGCAATGTCAATGACCTTCGTGATTCATTGTTTGTCTGCCAAGTAACGGAAGAGTGGCCGTGAAATCATTAACAAGTGAACAAACTTCTTCCGCGGAAGCTGCTGAAGGCGGACAATAAATTTAAAGTTTTTCATAACATGTTGCAAATGGAAGGAAGCTGTAGTCGTGAAAGTGGATTACGTATTGATGAAAAGTTTGAACAATGAATGCTTAGAAACCATGGAAGTGACTATGGTGGTGTGATTAGAACACCCCCTAAACTGACCAATGAGAGACTGAGATTCTGAGAATGTTGCTACTATGGTAGGATGGACATGTAGGTTTTTAGAGTATAACTGGGGTGTCTGGGGGTGTGTTTTTAGGTCGCCTCTTGGAAGAAGCTAGAGAGGGGAGATCGTCGCTGTCCGTCGGTTTGCTGTATGCAGATAGAGGCTTACCTGTTTTCCTGTTCCTGTTCTATTCTTTGCTCCCTGAATCTTTCTTGGGGAACCCCATCTATTCTCGTGGCCAGGGGGTAGATTTTCTACTAAAATACTTGGGTTTGTATAGCTAAAACTGTAACTTGCATAATTTTTGCAAAAGTATATTTGTCTCTGAAACAAATGTCTCTTCATCTATCCACTCCCTTATTGCATCCAAATCATTGTGATATGAGTTTGAAATATTTTTGCTTTGATAAATGTTCTCTCTCTGTGATTTATTCTTTGTTTGCTTTGTAAAACTGTACATGATGAGCATGTACCTTCACATTATTTGCGATAAATATTATTAACCTTATTTTGAGTTTGTACTTTATTTAGTAGTATAGATCAATAATTAGTTATCATCAACTCTTCAACTAATGGTCCATCGACCAGAGGAAAAAGAGTTTGATCACAGGTTCAATTATGTATCTAATGTGTTAGGATGAGCCTGTAGTTGGTGAACAACTGATTTAACGAATAAACTCGAAACAGTGCTATCGGGGATTTATGTTGGGTGTATGTGTACGGGCCAATGATAGTGAATTATTGGTTATTGATCCCTGATTGGCGCTGGATCAGTTTTTTGGTAGCAGAGGATGGTTATTATTGATTAGTTTGGTAATAATTATTGATTATTGATTATTTGTTTTCTTAACATGAAGAATTAGTGTTTTGTTCTATGTTGTCTTGAAGTACGGGTACGGAGTTACCTATGATCCCGGGATGATAATGTATTAGCCTGAAGAGTCAGAATAGTGTGGATAAGATATCACACTGCAGAAGTACTCTGTCTGTTGTCATAATACTGAACGGCGAAAGGCTGTTGGTGTTATATTTAGGGATTATTCGTTTGAGAGTAGATTTTGCTTGAAATAGCGAAGGGTCCACTTCCGAAACTCTGGCCTTACATCCCCAAAGGAGTACCAAGACCTCTTTCCACGTGAAATTCCTCTTCCGAAACTTTGGCTAGTATCCCTAGAGGAGTACCAAGTCCTCCTGTAGCTTGTTTGGGTATAGAATAGCGCTGGTTGTTGTTTTACTTGAAGTGAGAGAATTTTCATTTTGAAGTGAAGACTATATCTTTATTTAGTGGAACAGACAAAGTAGCATTGTTTTATGTTTGTTTCCTAACAAGTTTAATTGAAAAAGCATAGTAAAAACATTGCCGTATTATTTTGTAAAGGGAGGGTCAGTAGAAAGGAGTAATACTGACGTCACGAAAAAGCCACGCTGGCATTGGTCAGGCCGCTGGTGTTCAAAGTGCTGTGATTGGACAATTACTGTGAGTCGCGCTAGTATTGATTAAGGTACTGATTACGTAGGAGTGTTCTGATTGGTTTGTTGGTGTGAGTCGCGCTGGTATTGGACGATTGTTAGCGAATAGAATAAGTGAAAGTACGAAGACTTTGCTGTTGTTTATTAAATTGTGTTTTTAGCGAGAAGTTTTGGGAAAAATGAAGTTGGTTAAAAAGATAAAGAGTTTCTTTAAAAAGGACAAACCAATAGTTACGAGAGAGGGAATTCTTATTCCACCTCCGGGAACAGCTGCTTCTTTTATGATGTTAGAATGTGGTTATCATATGTGTACTTGGTTAGAGAATTGGGTGAAATACACGGAAGACAATGGTGTTTTAGCATTTCCAGAGCATGGTACATTTAACGTAAGGATTCTACAGATTCTGAGAGAGCGAATGAATTCTCTTGAACCTAGACCTAGACCTACTCAGTATGAAGCGCTTGAGGAATGGGAATATGAGGCATATGAGCGAGAGAAGTATAGGGGCTGAAGAAGATACAGAAATATTATGACTAGAAACCCTTTTGAAAGTCGGGGAGAAAGAATGAAAAGATGGAGGAGAGCGGTTGTGACAGAGGGTCTGTATCCAGTTTTAGTTGCTGAAGAAGCAAATGGAGGCAAATGTAAAGAGAAAAAGAAAAATGTGGAGTCATCAAGGATAGATTTCGTCCTAAGTGATTCTGATGATTAGTTATTAGATGACATTCTAACTAAAAAACCTCCACCTTATCAAGAGAACACAAGGGAGACAGTCCCAAATGCACCTTTAATGGGAATCCCACTAATTCCACAGGTTTCACAAGTTCCAGTAGTGACTACAGCAGTACAAGATAGTGAAATGGATATGTTGAATAGGGCAAGAGAGGAGTTGACTCAGATAATTAATCAATTGAATTCGGAAGCATTAACACTGCCAGTAACGATTGGACCTGTAGTTCCGTTGTATGGAGAAAAACAGAATATATCAAAAGTACATACGTGGACAGTCCCAATAAATAGAGACAGTATTAAAGTGGTAATGATAGATGATCAGGTAGAACAGTTAGAGACAAATACTTCATTAATTGATTTGCCAGTTTGTGAGTTGTTAACTGAAACCCCTAAGAGAAATGCGCAAATAGATCCGAGAAGATTAGTGCAGAATGTTACTCCGATATCAGGGAGTTCAATGGGACCCTCACCAGATGAATTAGATTACTGGATAAGGGGAATGGAAAAACGAAAACCTCAACCACAGAGTATAGATGTGGGTAAACTGAGAGTGGATTTGGAAGAAATGATTATTGGTACAATAAGTCCAGACAGATTGGGAAATTATCAAGATGAAGAGTATATTACTTGGAAAGTGAGAAATCTCCATGAAAAGGTAACAGAGGCTGCTTGGGAATATGGAGTGGATATAGAAAAATCAAAAGTGTTACAGAAAACATATAGATTGGATTTTACTGAAAAAGATTTAGAAAGTTTGAATGTGTCTGGTAAAAGATTGCAAATAAAAGAATTAATGAATATTCTGAAAAAATGGAGAGATGTAGAATGGTGGAAAGGTAGATGGGCGAAAAGAAAGAAGAAATGAATGCCAATAAAAATGCATCTTTATTTCCACAGAGAGAAACAGAATAGGCTGAAAGGGTGTGTCCAATGAGAGAAGTTCCGGGTGGTGGATATGTTCACGTACCTTGGACAAGACAGGATATATTGTCTTTTACTCATGACTTTCCTAGGTTGAGGGAAAAACCAGTTAAATGGTACAAACAAGTAGAGAGGTTTGTGAAGGTTTCAAAAGTCTTGTTGAAAGATCTGGATGGTTTATTTGAGATTGTTGTTCCAGCAGATTTATGGACAGAGGGTAAGATTACTGTTGATTGGCCTAAGGAAGAATATCCTAGAGATCCGACAACAGGTGCACCTTCAGATGAGGTGATGAGAAAATATCATCAGTGATTACATACTTGAAAGGAAAAATTTCTCCAAAAGAAACAGATTGGGTTAAAATTGACAGAACAACCCAAGAACCAAAGGAGTCAGTACATGCTTATTATGAAAGGTTGTCACAGGTGTTTAAACAGTACAGTGGGTTTGAAAATATTGGAGATAAAGATATGGGACATTTTGTGTATCGTTTTGTGTTTGGATTAAAACCAGAAATTAGTAACATGATTCAGCAACATTTGATTTGTTGGCAGACTAAAACGGTTGATGAGATATTGAGGTATGCAACATATTGCAGTGATGATATTGAATTGAGACATAAAAAGCTAAAAGAGAAAAGGATGTGGGCACAAGTGAAGGTAGCAGAACAGCAAGAAGGAAACAGTGGTTCCCAAACAGATTTTCAGATGAGAGCTCAAAATCAGAGTGGTCAAGTAATGAGTGGTGGTAGAGGTAGAGGTAAGATGAATAGAGATGAAATGAAAAATAAATATCCTTGTCATGCGTGCGGAAAACTTGGACATTGGAAGAACGAGTGTAGATCTGCTCAGAAAAATAATGGGTTGAATCAAAATTTAAATTCACAGATGCAGAATGAGGTGGTTGTGAGTCAACAACAGCAGCAGATAGTAACTCCACAGTTACAGGTACCACAAGCTCCAATGCCAAATAATGTGAATGCTCAGGTGCAGAGATACTGTGCGAACACTGGATTTCACAAGAGTGAACAAATTGGTAAGAATCAAAATGTGTAAATGATTCTGCAATATTTGTTGTAGTACAATGAAAGTGATTCAGACTCATCTCAATGACGGTGCCTGAGGGGGGAGGAAGAGTGCATGCTTGGTTCAACTATAGAGGTAGATCAGTCAGGTCCATTTGTTGAAGGAAAAGTGGAAGGTAAAGATATTACATTCCTAGTGGATACTGGTGCTACCCGTTCTACTGTGAGAGCAGCACAAATTCCAAACCTACCCCTCTTGGGAGAAACTATCCAAGTCGTAGGAGTCTCCAATAAGCATATCAGAACTCCAATAACAAAGCCAATAGAAGTTCATATTGGAGGATTCAGAGGCATGCATCGGTTCGTGGTATGTGATACGAGTCCGGTGAATCTGTTAGGGAGAGATTTACTGTGCAAAATGAATTGCACAATTTATTGTACACCAGATGGAATTGCTTTTCAAACACCAGATGAGGATGTTGCGTTTAAAATGATGTTAGCAAAGCAAGAAGTGGATGAACTATTTTCACTTCTTACTGAAGAAAATTTGCCTGCAAAGTTGAGAGATACTGTAAGATCTAATGTATGGGATTTTTCAGGTAAAGAGATTGGCCTGTCGAAAGGTGTGGATCCTATTCAGGTTACAGTGAAACCGGGTGCAACGTTTCCAAACACACCCCAATACAAAATGAGTCCTCAGATAACAGCGGGAGTAATTCCTGTGATTGACCAAATGATTGAGCAAGGTATTTTAAAGGAAATACTAAGCAGTCCTTGTAATTCACCTATTATGGGAATTAAAAAGCCAAGCGGGAAATATAGGATAGTACAGGATTTACGAAAGATAAATACAATTGTAGTTCCCTGTTGCCTGATAGTGACAAATCCTGCAGTGATTCTATATCAAATTCTCTGTGATTCAGAATGGTATACAGTAATTGATCTGTGTCAAGCATTTTTCTCGATTCCCTTACATCCGGATAGTCAATATTTATTTGCGTTCCGGTTCGGAGATCGTGTTTTGGCATGGTGCCGAGTTCCTCCAGGGTACACAGAGAGTCCATCGATTTTTAATCAAATTTTGAAGAAATGTTTGGAGACTTTGATTATGCCAGAAAAATTGGTTTTGGTTCAGTACATTGATGACCTACTGGTGGCATCAAAAATCCGAGAGGCATGTGTGACAGATACAATTGCCTTACTGAATCATCTGGCAGAAGGGGGGACACAAAGTGTCACCAGAAAAATTACAGTTCTGTAAACAAGAGGTCAAATATTTGGGACACAAAATAGAAAAGTGAGTGAGAAAAGTGACACCAGAAAGGATCAGTGTGATACAACAAATGAGTCCTCCAAAACTCAGAAGGAAGTGCGAATGTTTTTGGGAATGGTTGGATACTGCAGACAGTGGATTAGTGGTTTCTCACTGATTGCAAAACCTTTACAGAGGTTGACACACAAAGATGTGACTGATCCGATTGAATTGGATGATGAAAGCATGAATGCTTTTATTGAGTTACGATACAGTCTTTGTCGAGCACCTGCATTGGGAATGCCAGACTATACAAAGGATTTTGCGTTGTACTGTTGTGAAAGAGATGGGTGTGCACTTTCAATTTTGGCTCAGAAACATGGGATGGCACGACGTCCAGTGGCATATTTTTCTGCTACTTTGGATTCAGTGGCTGCAGCATTACCAGGTTGTTTGAAAGCAGTGGCTGCTACTTGTGTGAGTTTGGAACAGAGTAAAGCGATTGTGATGGGACATCCAGTTAAAGTATATGTGCCACATTCCGTTGAGATTCTTTTGACAAGGAAACGAACGCAGCACATGACCTATAGTCGGCTGACTAGGTATGAAAGAGTAATACTTGGTGCTGAAAATGTGACAGTGGTGAGATGTACGACAATAAACCCGGCAACATTATTGCCAAGTCCGTTTTGTGAGGAGGTAAGAGATGAAGCGGATCATGATTGTTTGGATGTGACAGATTTGTGCACGAAACCAAGGCCAGACATTAAGGATAGCCCGTTAGAGGAATCAGATAGTGTGATGTTTGTTGATGGATCTTGTCTGAGAAATGAAAAAGGCGAATTGAGTTCTGCTTATGCAGTATGTACAGTGGCTGCGGTTCTGGAAGCATCCTGTCTAAAAAGGGTAAATTCAGCACAAATTGCTGAGCTTATAGCTCTGATTAGAGCATGCAAAATTGGCAAAAATTTTAAATTACCATATTTACGGATAGTGAATATGGTTTTGGGGTGGTTCATGATTTCGGACAATTATGGATGCAAAGGGGTTTTCTGACTGCTTCAGGTTCTCCTATTAGAAACAGCAAAAATGTGAAAGATTTATTGGATGCTTTGCAAATATCAAAGAAAATTGCAGTGGTCAAATGTTCTGCACATAAGTCAGGAAATGATTATGTGACAAGCAGCAACAGATACGCTGATCAAGTATCGCGCCTCTGTGCGCAAAATTCAATTGCAGAGGGGTGGAGAAGAAACAAACTAATTGCCACCTAATGTTTTCTTCCTGGGAAACCTGGGATGAAATTAGACAGTTACAAGAAGAGGCAAGTGATGAGGAAAAGGAAATTTGGGAAAAATCAGGCTGCAAAAAGAGAGCAGAAGATGAAGTTTGGGTATATATAGATGAAAGACCAGTTATGCCAGATTCTTTACTTTCCCAAATGGCAAGGGTATACCATGGAATTGCACATGTTGGAAGAGATGCAATGATAAGGCTCTTCAAGCAGTCATGGTACAACCCTAAATTCAGGATCATTGCAGAGAGTTTATACCAGAGGTGTGTTACCTGTCAGCAGCAAAATCCAGGCAGAAAGACAGTTGTGAGTTGGGGGCGAATTGGAAAAGCAGCAGGACCATTTACGAGGCTCCAGCTTGATTTCATTGAGCTTCCCCCATGTAACGGACTAAAATATGTGTTAGTTGTTGTTTGCTTGTTTTCTCATTGGGTAGAAGCATATCCAACAAGAAGAAATGATAGTTTGACAGTTGCAAAGTTGCTTTTAAGAGAGCTAATTCCTAGGTTTGGTTTTCCAGTCACTTTAGAGACAGATAGGGGAACTCATTTTAATAATGAGATTATTCAGATGATCTGTGCAGCACTACAGATTGAACAGAAGCTGCATTGTGCCTACCGACCAGAAGCATCTGGAGTGGTCGAGCAAATTAATGGCACTATAAAATCTAGATTGGGAAAAGTATGTGCATCCACAACTCTGAAGTGGCCTGACGCTTTACCCTTGGTATTGATGAGTCTTAGAAGCATCCCAGATAAAAAGACTGGATTGAGTCCTCATGAAGTGCTGGTGGGAAGAGCAATGAGACAAGCGATTGTACCAGCAAACAAACTGATACATATTTCTGATGATCTAGTGATTGATTATTGCAAAGGATTGGCTGATCTGGTGCATTCTGTGTCTCATCAGGTTGGAGAAATTGCAACCACAACACAGCCGGATCAAGCACATGATCTGAGTCAAGGAGAGTGGGTTCTTGTCAATAAACACATGAGGAAGTCATGTTTAGAACCCAGGTGGCATGGACCGTATCAGATTATTTTGGTGACAACAACTGCAGTGAAGTGTGGTGGCTTGCCATACTGGATCCATGCGAGTCATACCAAAAGAGTCCCAAGTCCACTTGAACGAGAAGGTGAGCAGCAACTGGCGAATAAAAACAAGAAACCAGAAGCTGAAGGTTGTGAAGCTAAAGAATCTAGAGTGACAAGCAAAATGATGATGAACAGCCTAGCACAAGTCAAGTAGAGTGGGCACCAGCTACTGGGTCTCGTAAGACTGTTGTTGAGCAAGTAGAAAGGCAAGATACAGAAGATCAAGAGCAAGTTCAACAAAGAAAGAGACTGAATAAAAGAGTCTGTGAACCAGAAAGAAAGGGTGAAGAAGAGGTTCAAGCAAAGAGAGCGAAAAAGGTCGATAATTGGCCAAGTGTAGTAAAAAGACTGAAATACACTCTTGAAAAGAGAAGGCCAGAACAAATAAATGAAGTATCAAGTCAAACTGAACAAGAAGAATCAGAGGAAGAATCAGTACGAAGAACAAGGAGAATAAGAGTCCAAAGCAGAAAATACAGAGCTCCTGAATGGACATATGTAATTTTGGAAGAAATTGAAAGCACAGATCAAATAGAAAGAGAAACTGGTACTAGTACTGAGCAAATTGATGAAAGCAAATTAAAACCACCTTAAAAGAGAACAGTGAAAAAATTAAGGTGCAACAAAATTCCGTGAAAATATTTGGAAAGCTCCAGATGACTCTTTTAAAAAAAAAAAAGAAAGAAAAAGAGGTGGGTAAAGAAGAAGCTTTCTTCTTAAAGTGTTGGATACACTATCTTTTCGGTGGTTTTGGACTCGTTTGTCAAAAGATTTTTAGAACGTTTTTAGGTTTTCTCTCAGATTTTTATTTTGTATAGAATACAAAATGGCAGAAGATATAGTGATTGGAAATTCCGGGGCAGATTTACAAGCCCCTTACGCCACTTTTGCGCCACCGTTGCGTCACTTTTGTGACGCAGCGGCGGCGCAAATCATGCGCCATGCTGCGGGGGATTTACAACGTGACGCATCTAGGGAGATGCGTCACGTTGTAAAGCCCTGCGCCACATAAAACCTGCGCAAGGAAGCCCCGTAAAAGTGACGCAGTGAAATCTACAAGATTTCACGGAGTCACTTTTACGTCCCTGCTGCGTCAAATCCTTACACCTGCTTCAAGCAGGCGTAAGGAGTGACGCAGCATGTTAGGTATAGGGCACTCCTGAGCAGTACTGGAGTTACGTCGCACTTGCGACACGACTCCAGTACTGCGCCACTCCTTCCGCCGACAGATGCGTCACGCATCTGTTTATCCTTGCGCCATGATGCGCCGCATTGTAAATGCGGCGCATCTGTGGTGGCGCAAGGGTAAACTTGCATCACGCATCTTCCCTGGCGCATCCCTGCTGATTTGCAGGGATGCGCCAGGGAACGTAAATCTGCCCCCAAGAATCTAGTTTTAGACGTAAATGTATTAAAGCTTGCTTATGTAGTGTTTTGTTATTAATGTTAATATGGTTAGTATTAACTGTTTTTGTACCTGTTCTAATGGTGACTAATATCAAGAATAATACTAATAATGTGATTAGTGAAAGAATGGATCCTGTTACTAAAGAAACCCCTAAAATTAACAATGATCAAGTTGATGATAGCATTTATCATCATGATAAATCTATTAGTGATTTCTCGTTAAATGTCTTTACCAAATTGTTGTATGAATATGTGGATACGATGAATGTGAGAGACTGTTATGTGTGCATGCAATTACCTTTGTCTGTCTCAGAGGGGGTGACATATCATCACCTTCCTTTAACATATGGTGTCTCATGTAGTGTTCTAACGAGTCTATTTTACGTGATGGGGAAGTTGGAGTACTAATACTCAAATATGGATTTAGTGTTTTCAGAAATTCCTATCAGAAAAGATATGAATAAGGTGTATAGTAACAGAAATGCAGGATACATGGGATAATTTTTCCATATTACACAGACAATAGATACAGTATATGCTCATAGAAATAATTTAACTTGTAGGTTGCGGGCAGAAGAGAAAGAATTCATTAACATGGTTGAAGATAGAAGACAGGATTTTCAAAGGAAAGCTGCTGAACAGGAGTCACGTGTACCACCATGGGCTTTTAGAGAGGGAAACTATAAGAAAGGTGAAACTTACGCTGCAATGTCTCTGGATTGGTATAATAAAGGGAAACTTTGCTTACTTAGACTAAAAACTGACTATAATAATTATTTCATTGGTACTAGTGAGTGTGAACATACTTTCCTAATAACTGGTGGATGGGGATTAAAAGGTGGAACTGATCCTGTGTATCCTGGAATATATTATGTGTGTGGTAAAAATGCTTATTATAGGTTGCCTGCACACTGGTATGGTAGTTGCTATTTTGGCATTGTATTTCCTAAGGTTTATCATGTAGGTAGAAACAATAATATCAATGAAATAAAACATGGACTAACACGTATAAAGAGAGCAAGTTTTACAGAAATAATTGGTGATATATTTGGTGCACTGATACCCTCAGATGGAGTCGTTTTAAATTCACATAAAATTCGAAAATTGTCCACAGTGGTTGATCGTTTATCAACAGACACTGCTGGTGGATTTTTAATGATTGATACTGAAATAGTTGCAATTAGATCAATGGTTTTGCAAAATAGACTTGCCCTAGATATTTTATTGGCAAAAGAGGGCGGAGTCTGTGGCATGTTGAAAATACAACACTGCTGTACTTACATACCTGATAAAAGTAAAAGTCTAGAGGGGTATATAAAGAATATTACAAAATTACATGAAGATTTGACTCAACTGGAGGTTGACGGTGTTTGGGAGAAACTTGGTAAGAGTTTTTCCTCTATAGGTAAATGGTTTTCTACATTTGGGAGTAGCTTATTAGGAAAAATACTAATACCAATTATTTCAATAGCTGTAGTGATTCTGTTTATAATAATAGCATATAAATGTTGAAAGGGTAAATGTGGAAAGAAGGAGAAGACAGAAGTAGATAATAAACATAGAGCTACGAAAAGAAGGAGAGAGGAAATAGAATTAGACGATATGAGAGGAAATTATTACGAACTGATGAAAAACTTAGATGAGAAAGTGGCAAAACCAGAAAAGAGTACGATTCTTTAGATAAAAATAAAGGTGGAAATTAGTTTGATGGAGATTTTTGTGATGGCTCAAAAATGCCATCAAAGGGGGAATTGATGGAGCAGGGGTTTAAGAAAATAAAACCTGCTCGGATTAATTCCTTGGTAACATTTACTAATGGTGTGCGGTGAATCCAACATGCAAAAACATAAAAACATGAGGAAATGCTTCTGCGCATGCGTGCACTAATGCGTGGACTAATGCATGAAAACTAGGCCGCATTCGCGTTCGGCATGAAAAATTATAATAATAATAATAATGCTGCTTTCTGTGCGTTAATGCTTTAACAGATGAATAACGCAGGATAGTGCAAATGGTGGGTGGTGAACAGTGAAAATTATATTTCATGAAATTAATAATGTCTGTGTTTTATTCATCATAGTGAAGCTTGCATGAGCTTACATCGGTTACATGATGAGTCAAGGGTTAAATAGCTGAAGAATTAAATGAAAGCTGAAAATTCAAGCTCTGAGAGAGAGAGGAAGAAGGGAATGTCAATGACCTTCGTGATTCATTGTTTGTCTGCCAAGTAACGGAAGAGTGGCCATGAAATCATTAACAAGTGAACAAACTTCTTCAGCGGAAGCTGCTGAAGGCGGACAATAAAATTTAAAGTTTTCGTAACATGTTGCAAATGGAAGGAACCTGTATTTGTGAAAGTGGATTACGTATTGTGGAAAAGTTTGAACAATGAATGCTGTGAAACTATGGACGTGACTATGGTGGTGTGATTAGAACACCCCCTAAACTGACCAATGAGAGACTGAGATTCTGAGAATGTTGCTACTATGGTGGGATGGACATGTAGGTTTTTAGAGTATATCTGGGGTGTCTGGGGGGGTGTTTTTAGGTCGCCTCTTGAAAGAAGCTATAGAGGGAAGATCGTCGCTGTCCGTCGGTTTGCTGTATGCAGATAGAGGCCTGCCTGTTTTCCTGTCCCTGTTCTATTCTTTGTTCCCTGAATCTTTCTTGGGGAACCCCATCTATTCTCGTGGCCAGGGGGTAGATTTCTACTGAAATACTTAGGTTCGTATAGCTAAAACTGTAACTTGCATAATTTTTGCAAAAGTATATTTGTCTCTGAAACTTATGTCTCTTCATCTATCCACTCCCTTATTGCATCCAAATCATTGTGATATGATTTTGAAATATTTTTGCTTTGATAAATGTTCTCTCTCTGTGATTTATTCTTTGTTTGCTTTGTAAAACTGTACATGATGAGCATTTACCTTCACATTATTTGCGATAAATATTATTAACCTTATTTTGAATTTGTACTTTATTTAGTAGTATAGATCAATAATTAGTTATCATCAACTCTTCAACTAATGGTCCATCGACCAGAGGAAAAAGAGTTTGATCACAGGTTCAATTATGTATCTAATGTGTTAGGATGAGCCTGTAGTTGGTGAACAACAGATTTAACGAATAAACTCGAAACAGTGCTATCGGGATTTATGTTGGGTGTATGTGTATGGGCCAATGATAGTGAATTATCGGTTATTGATCCCTGATTGGCGCTGGAACACCTGCTTTTCTAGTTGTATCAGCACAAATGGCTGTTTTCGAAAATACTGTAAAACACTTCAGTTGCACTACTGGTAACTTCTGGAGAGTAGCCTTTGCTTGACTTGTAAAAGGTAACGGGCACACATCTACATTCATTCTGATGTGTGGGATTTAAACTCTGATTAAAAACAGAAAGGAAGTGGATCTCCAGTCGGGGTTCATGCCTACATTCATTATTCTTCACTTCAATTAATCTTTGTAGATCTTCTGGAATAGGCATAAACTCATGGCAAAAACTCATGGCAAAAAGGTGATACAAAGAGCAAAGAAATCAGCTTAGAAACGTGCAGTGGAAAGTTGGATGCAAGACTTATGCTGCTCAGGCACTTTGAGAAATCTCTTTTTATCACCAGCAACTCAAATGAATGCGAAACAACGTAGAATGAATTTGAAATATGTTATGTTTGACTTGATCTTTTTATTTTGCCCCATTGACTGCTAACCCTCACACGTATAACCCTTCCACCTCGCCTTTCCACAATTAGTTTATCTGTGTAACCTTTGTCTCGTTGTATGAAGAGTTAGTAAAAATTACTAAACTACTTTTATTTATATTAGAGGAACTACGTTTCATTTTCTGTCTATCTATCTATGGGAAGGATCAGAGTATGTTATTTATTTTTGCAATAATGAGTCGAGTGTTTGTTGACTGCAACTAAAGGCACGCCCCCGCAATTAGTAGTAGTTGTGCTTGCTCTTTAAAAATGCAGCATGTTGTCTCTAAATGAAAATGTTTTAAAAGTATGCTTCGTGCGTTGTGTTAGTTCACTCGTGTTTTTTTTTTTTTACCAGCACTTGCTCTTGCAGCAACCCACTGTCCTACTCGGATTCTGGGCACACAGAATGGTGTATATTTTCAAGAGGAAATGGCATATCGCATATCATTTGAAATCACAAAGTGGAAGATTTGGGTGGTGTCATCCGTGGCGATGTTTTTTGCGGCTGCTATCGCAGGATAACTGGCGGTATCGGCTGTTAGCACCAGCTTGTGAATGGAGCGATAACTCTATCGCCACTTTGGCTGCAATAAAGTGCCGCTAACTCTGCATTAAGTCCTTGAGAATATGCCCCGCAATGTTTTAATTTCCAATTAACCTGAACTGGTGTAAAAAGGATTTTTCCGTTAGAAAAAAATGCATTTAAAAAAAAAATGGAAATTCGACCCCTAAAGAGCGGTAAAGCTTCGCATTAACACATTATCTTCTTTTGTATTAGTTTCTTATATTTTTTACAGTTTTATGTAGCGCGAACTCGACCCGCAGGTATATCAGAGCACTTAACAGGAGCACCAGTTGCTTTACAGACCGTCACATTGTGTTTTTTTAGGCACGTGGAGTGTAAGTGATTTGCTCAGAATGACAGGATGCTTGAGCCCACGCCGAGACTCGAACCTGCTTCCCCAGCTTCAAAGTCGGCCGCTCTAGCAGTTAAGCCACATCCTCTCTGCTTTGCTTTAAGTCATTAAATGCATAAACAACCATGGTCCACAGACATACAAAAAAATTCACTTCTTTCTTACTATAGTCTGAAGAACTTGCGCAGGGGACACCGCTGGCACAGATATGTATAGTCATGGATGACCTCAGCTGGAGAAGATTACACTCAGAATAGGTCCCGCCTCAGGACATATCTGGAGTTTGTTATCCTGCTTCGGCGGAGCTTCGGTAATCAGAGTACTGAGGGAAGTGCTGTGTCGAGCAGCTGCGTAGAAGGCTGTCTTGGTGGCTCAGAAACAGGCTGTGCAACATCCAGTCTGTGGCTAGCATTTAAGGACACCTATGGAGGAATCGGCATACGATGTTGCCCATTAAGTATCTCTCCTTATTAACAAGCCCAAAAGCCTCATTACTTGAATGCTGGAAATAGGGAATCGGCCTAAAATCAATGGATCTCCTAAGAGCCCCACTCTGTTTACCCGCCTTTTTAAATACCATCCGATGATTCTGTTTAGGGCACACCATTGATAGTTATTTCTCCTCCCCGTTTCAACCATGCAAGACCTTGTGCTCTTGTGTCGGATAAATAAATAAACTAGTTGTTGTAAGCATAATGAATGCTACTGTGGACAGAGAAAGTCTACAGTGAGATGTTCCTGGCACAACAAGGGTGTAAGACACACAGTTATCACAGGGGCACTTCCCAACAAGAGAGAAAGGACAGAGCGCCTCCTGCAAGTGAAAACTCCAGCGGGTGATGTGTGCGGCCGCCACTGTCAGAAAAAAATAAAAGTGATAGCGCGCACGGCGCACAGAAAATGAACATGACAAGCGCCCGCCGTGGCTAAAGGGTAGAGCCCCGCGAGTGGAGTGTGTGGCGCCCGCCGCCACCATTGTAAACAATGGAAATTAAAACTGAAAGTGCACACAGTGATGTGTGCGGTAGCCCCCGCCTCCATGGTGACAAAAAAATAAAAAGTGAAAGCGTGCACGGCTCGCAGAAAATGAACACGAGAAGTGCCCACCATTGCTCAAGGGCAGCGTCCTGCGAGTGGTGTGTGTGGCGTCCACCGCCGCCATTGAAAACAAAGCACTGACGAGGGACAGCGAAAGTAAAAAAACAAAAAAAACAAACAGCGATCTCGGAGTGTTGGGGGTAGGGAGAGACAAAGGAAAACATATTTGCAATGCTACAAGTCTTGCATTTAAATGCAAGACCTATGGCATTGCAAACAAATGGCCGCCATTGTCCCGATGGCTTCGAAAATGAATGCAAATGTAAGCAAAGCATGTCGTCGTGCCTAATGTAGGAGAAACTCAATAAAGAAAATAGTACACGTACCATGTAACAACCAAGTAAAGGGGCCAGTAGCCATGGGAGGTGACAAATGAAGACATGGCCATACTAAGGACGGACTAGCAAGCCTATTTAGGAATCAGAAGACAGCATTTATGAAGGACAAAGACACAAGCCAATGAAGAATATAGGCAGGGGCTTCCCTCCCGTACCCTTCTACAACAGATCGCCAGAGCAGCGCATGCGTGCTGGCTCAGGCTCGACCTAAAAAGAGGCTTTCTGGGGTGGATTGAATCCCGGATATTTGTTGAGAGAATGGGGCAATAAGTATAGGCCTTAACACATATTATGAAATATTGGTGTTACTCTACTCAAATAAATAGAGTGTTTTCAATTAATGGTACCTTATGAAGCAGAATTAACCAGAGATTGAAATTTTAGGTGTGTGAAGTTGGCTGACTTGCATGTTTAAGTACCTTCTTTTTTTAGTGCAGTGGTAGGTTTCTTGTATTTCTTATTTAGAAGCAATTTTCGATATTTCTGCCTTGTGCGTGTGGGAATTTATGCACGTACTTTAATAGAACTTCATATGTTTCTTTGCAAGGGGATTTTTGGGTAGTGGCCTACAGCCATTTCCAGAAATTGAGTGCATTTTTTCATTTGAAAGTGCATTGGGTCACTAGCATTGCTCACATCCTGATAAACCTTAAATTCAGCCTGAAAACTCTCATAACTAATCTTCAATTTCCCTTTCACTCTCTCATTTTGCTCCTTTATGCTCACTCGCATTTCTCGATCAACATTCCTCTCAAACTCTGTCTATTCTGCCTCTCGCGGCCTTTGTTGCTCTGCCTCTCTCTGTTTTCCTCTGTACATGTCTCCTTTCCTTCCACTCTCTCATGTTCTCCCCCACCTCACTAATTTTCACTGCATTACTCCTTTTTTCTCCCATTCTTTCTCCAAGTCTCTCAATCATACTCGTTCTCCATCTTGTACATCACTTACACCCCCCAT
Source organism: Calotriton arnoldi (assembly GCA_963921515.1). NCBI lineage: Eukaryota > Metazoa > Chordata > Amphibia > Caudata > Salamandridae > Calotriton > Calotriton arnoldi. The sequence continues at coordinate 1,740,651 of CAWUFW010002051.1, forward strand.
ACTTCATCTTCAACTTTCTCTCCCTCTTTTAATGAGTGTTATTTAGACAGGTTGTTCCTCCTCTGTATATATGTTTATGCTTTCTAGTTCCTTTTTTCTTATATGTATTCTCTTTCTTTGTGTTACTTTTGAACACTATCTCTTGTGCTTTGCTATCTCTCTTTATCAATGTATCCCTCACTTGTTTTCTCAGCTTGAGTCTTCTTTCCCTCTTCTGCTTTTCCCTAGCACCTCTTCTATGTCTCACTCATTCTTCTTCTCTCACTGCATCCCTCTTTCCCTTGTCTCCCTCTCCATGTGCCCCCTCTCCTCATAGTATGATCCACCTGTTTTTTATTGCTTTTATTCTTAATTTTATCTGAAGAGAGCTTTAAATGTAAGAAGTCAAAGTGATTGATAGAATAAAAATGATATAATTAGAAAGGGCATTCCTGAAATCTTAATTTCATAAAACCACATGGCAACACAACATTTCATTTGGTTCCTTCTCCTACACAGCCCTGGTCACTGGTGTCTTATGAAAGTGTGATCTGGTGGGAAGGCACTGGAATCATAAACTGTAGCATTCCAATATTTTAGGAGGACCCAAATATGACATCTACATTGAAAAAAGCCTGTATCTGGTATCAAATGGTGCAGGGTCACCTTTTATTTCTTACTTAACTTTTCTGATTAGAGGTACACAAATCCTCAAAATTATTGCTGGAATGGACAAACACAGTGACACAGCTTCTGTATATCCAAAAGAAGCTGTAAGACCTGCCGTGGTTGGCAAGAACGGCTGAACTATTTAGCCCTTCTGTATCTTGGAAAAGGGATCAAGGCGCATAACATGGCAAGGACAGACTAGTTGCTCAGTCTAGCAATATAGCCAATTCTGCAGCATTCTGATGCTCAGTTTATGAACAAATCGAAGCATAGAGTCTCCAGAAATTGCCCATTACAGGAATTTTCAACCATATGAGATATCTTTACCTGACAAAAAATGCCAACCCTACTGAAAAGAATATCAGCCTTCTTGAGAGATCTCAATATTCTTCTAATAAATATATGACATCCCCTCATGATAAGGGGTCAAACAATTCTTCAGTGGCTTTTTTGGGAGAGGTACGTTGTCCCGTTGGAGGTAGAACTGTCCTGCTGAGAAGGGTCAGTATTAGAGAAGTATCAATACTCTCCTGTTGAAAGTGTTGCAGGGCCTGCTAATAAGAGCTGCCAATGTGTCATTAAACTATACTACTCACAACAAGTAACCGGAGGGTCTACAAAAATAATTGATTATAAGAGTGGGGACAATTATTATTGTAAAGACGAGAACCCTCACTCACCCAAAGGTGACATGCTTCATCATTGGGTTCCCTCTTACACACTGCGACCACAAGGTACACAGTGTGGGCTACAACTCTCCCACAGGAGAGGAGCTCATCTAATAGGGAACATCTATATCCCTATTTTCACACTGTTTTTTATGTCTATCCTTTGAGGACACCTATTGAAGTTTTTTGTCCTCTTAAGAGATAGTTTTAATTCACTTGTTTAGTTTTTTTGCACTCTGCCCCTCACTCTCAACACCATTGGATGATTAAAACACCTCTTGCTCCTCTCCATTTTGCGACCCCCTTAGTGAGATTAAATGTGTCATTAAAGACAGTTCTACAGAGATGTGCTGTGACTTCCAATAAAGTTTAACAGTCCTGTTGCAAAGCACCTTTAGTGTTCCATTAAAAATATAATAGCCCTTTCAGCAAATGTTGCATTGCTTAATAGAGATTTCCCAACCTTACTGAGAAATGCCAGTGCTATTTAATGACAAGTATAGCAACCCTGCAGAGAATTCTTTATAGTGTCCAATTAAAAATATAGTATAGCTGATACAAAGTGCTGGTAATAATTCAATAAAAGCTCAGTGGACTCTCTGAGAAGTGTTGGTATTGCACCTATCAATCAATGGTTCACACCATGGATCTCTCAATTTTAATCCGCAATCTGGTGGCAGTAGGCCTACATGAAGAGGCCTTATCCTGGTTTTTCTCATTTATTTCTAGTCAGAACCAGGTATTTGCGATCCCACAATTACATTCTGAACAGCCACCATTCTCCTTGTAAGTTCCACTGGTTCTTCTCTTCCAACATCTAACTTCTGGTGCATTTATTAAATCTTTCAGTGTGGACTACCTTTCTTACGCTGATGACACTCAGCTTATCCTGTACTTGACCTGCCTCCATCTCCATTTCAGCACATTCTCCACTCCTTCTCATCTGGAATTGAGGTGTTGATGACTATTAATTTACTGAACTTCAATGCCAACAAGGCGGGTAAAAGATTTTGGGCCAGAAGAGGTTGTAAAACCAAGCCTTTTGGCCCAGTGAGATGGGTAGGTCCCCCTCACCAGTCCCCAAGGTTAATGACTCTGGCTTTCGCTTTGATAAGTTGCTGTCTTTTGGGGAACAACTACGAGCTCTGTAATCCCTCGTGTTTTCAGCAGATGTGGTTGCTGGAAAAGAGTTTTCCTTTCACCCGTCAACAAGTGAATGCTCTGGTGGTGGGAGCAGAAATTATAGTAATAGGTGACTAAAATGGGGCATACCTTCTGATATGACTCAGAGATTACAGCTGACCAAGAATATCGTGCATAGGTTAGTATTTACCTTTCATAAAGATCTCTAAAGTTTCCCAGGTTCCTGTTGAGTAGTGGATCACTTTGAAGGCTCATAATGTTGCCACCAAGCCTTTTTTTAGAAGGGTTCTAAATGTATTCATGCCAAACCTCAGCATGGCCCCCCCACCCAGTCGCTTTGATCTGGCTCTGTGATTTTGATGATGATCTTATGTTTCAACAAGCACTCTGAGCTTGGTGGTATGGCCTTTTCTCTTCTTGCCCCACAGCTTTAGAATGGTCTTTTGTTGGCTATTCAACAAATTGCTAATCAGTGAAAGAGATAAAGGGGCTTCAATTCCATCTTTTCAGTTAGCTGCATTTCTTAAGCAAATCCTAGCACATTGATGTTTTTATTTCAATATCACAAGTACTCATGCAAATGTTTGACAACACAAGTCTAGATTAGTGTTTTTATCATTGTTTTCTAAATTGGGTTTACATTTATCATTCTAAGGACTTCTGAAAGGAAGTTGGAGCAATACTGATACATGCTTAACACATACTATTCACAGATCTGTTAAGTTGCATTTTAAGTTCATATGTACATAAATGCTCACCAATTATTTGGTGTTCTATATATCAGTAACAAGAAACATTGTAAAAGCAATATATTCGTCATAAACATAAATGGATTATTTAAAACAAAAGGCGTATTTTTAAAAGAATCAATAAATTTAATTAAAACAAGCACTGCCAAAGCCAAAAGGTATCTCCTATAAGATCTTTTGGCTTTGCTAATGTTTATATACATTACGCACATATCACAGTTAACTGGGCCACTCCTAATAAAGGCCCCTTGTAATGATTTGGTAGCAGGCATATTAATCTACCAAGCTGTATTTCAAACCAGGCTATATCTGGAGAGGCTGTAGACTGGAGTAGTGCCAGTCAAATGAAAGACTGATTCTGGACCGGTCCACTTGATCATCAAAGGAATTATACAATTTGGCAATAGGTAGATTTTCTCATTGGATATGGCCTCTAAAATATGGTAGGATCAGGACAATGGAAGCCACACAAGGTGTGTATGCTGCTGGAAATATCATGAAAGGGTTTGTTGGTTTGTGAGCACCATGATGAAATATCCCACACAGTATTATAGTCTGTTGACACTAAAACTCTTGTTTATCATGCCTGATCTGAAAGGTGAGAGGGAAATAAAGACTGTGAAAATTCAATTTGCAGCCTTTCAGCTGGAAGTTGCAATTAGGGTTAGTACTCTATGATTAACAGTACTGAAAACCTTCAGGGGGAGTCAGTGCTCGAAATGGAAATGTAGAAGTGCAGGTATTCCTTGTTCCAGAGTACATGTTTGCTGCTTACAAGTGCTGGAACTCTTCCATTAAAATGATTGGAGCTGTGCTGAGAAGTGCCAGTACTATCCCTTCCAAATTAAAGTTCCTGATAGTACCTGCCCATTTAAAGCACTGGGGGAACGGCTATTAAAGGCATTGCAGCACTAAATGAAAGGAGTTTGCAGAATAATGGTCTTCCTAGAAATATGGATTTTGTCCCAATGAAAGTATAACAGTCATGCTTAGAAGTGCTGATGCATTAAAATGAAAAGATCCCAATGTGGAAGCATGAGTATTGTTCCTTTAAAACGTAATGGCAGGCCTGCTAGGAAGTGAAGCTAGCAACTCTCGCTAGCCATTAGTGTGCTCGATATCTAACAAAGAAAGAAATGTGGGGGAAGGGGTGTGGTGGTGGACATGGCATAGACTTACAATACTTGGCCTCTCCAGTTTAGATTGACAGCAAGTAACATGCATTCCAATATATAATAGCACTACATGTTTATCTTTCTAAGGTCTGTATGGCCTGAAACTTAAAAAAGGTAAAAAGCTATGCATTCAGGTTTATCAACTGGCATGGATACAGATTTATGACTTTAAAAAAGCTTTCCAGAAGGGCTCTTGGAGAAAGTATGTGAATTAATGTTTTGTATGCCAGAATATAGTCATGTATTTTTCACACGTAATAAAAACTAGCAAGTGCAAACACACATGCTAAGATCTCACCCTGGTAGTGAATGTATTCCTGCTCTTGACAAGCGTAAATATCCCCAAGATAGAAAATGGTCTGAAATTGGGTTCTGACCACCTAAAAACATGTACGTTTGTGGATGTTCAAAAATGTCACTGGCATTCCAGCCCTGGATCACCCAGTCACCACTCACCTCAACTTTACTTACAAGGATTTAAGAGTCCAAATTTCTGTGAGGTACAAAATTTGCATTGCACTTGTAAAAAAAAGATAAATACACATGCACAAATTTACAAGCCCAAACTGAGGGGCTGAATAGGATGGTGGTGAACCCGCCACCGACAGGCTGTCGGTGGCAGGTTCACCGCCATCGTTAGGCCATTTACTGCCCGCCATATTATTATGGCGGGCGGTACCGACCACCAAACATCCGCCGGGCTCCTTGAGCCTGCAGGTGCGGCAGAGGCCCTCAGCATGTAAAACAAGCTGGCGGTGCTGGTCAGATTACGATGCTGGCTCCAAACCAGCCTTTCCATGGTGGTTCACCCACCATGGAAAGGCTGGCGGCGATGGCCTTTGGGGGGCCGTTGCGGGCCCCAGTTGTGCAGGAGCAGTTGGCATTTGCACTTGGAGGGCACCTAGGGTGCCCCCCTACATCCCTACACCATGTGGCAGGCACCGCATGGTGCCTGCCATGTAGTGCAGGGAAATGTAATACGTGCCAGCAGCACCTGCTGCAATGTAAAATATGGGGAGTGCGACCGCCGTGGTGGCGGTTGCAACGTAATTCCCCCTGTGGGACCGCCGCCTTGTAGGCGGGCGGTCCCACTTCCCGATACGATAAGGTACGGACAGAAGTCGGTCCGCCATCGTAATCACCCCCTGAGTTCTGATTAGAGACCCATATGCTTCCTGAAATAAGAAATATGGCACATGGCGATAAAGTGAATGACAGAGGATCAAACAATGAAGTATAATGGAGACGTCAGTATTAGAATTAGTATTAGAACTCAGGTAATCAACCTAAATATTGCAACATGCTTGTATCCTTTTCAAGCATGAGATGTTACAAAATTATAAACAAACTACATCCTCATATTTGCACATAATTGTTTATTATTTAAAAAATACTCTCATTATTGTTTGTTTCAAGAGTTTATTATTTGGACCAATGCCTATAGCTCCCTCACCTTTATGCTTTCCTTGGTCAAATGTGTGACATGAACTAGACCTGTGAGTATCATAAATCATTCTCTGCTGCTAGCAGGAACAGATAAGAAATGAAGCTGCACAGTTAAAATGCAGAAACGCAAATAGGAATTTATCCCAAAAAAGTCTGCCACGGTCATTTGGGGGCGCTAAACATTGAAAAAGGCTGGACCAGCCCTCACAGGCCACCCAAAGCTACGGCCCTGAAGGCAAGAAGCAAGCAACGATGGGGGAAAGCAGCAATGGGGGGTCAAGGACATGCGGTTGGTGGACGGACAAGCAATGGGGGAACAAGCAGCGATGGAAGGAGGTGGTGGGAGGGATTGGAGCAAGCAGCCATGGAATGTTGGTGGGGTATGACTCCGAGGGGTGGGTAGTCACTGCCTGCAAAACAATGCACTCTTATGGAGTGCATTACTAGAGCATAATAAAAAAAAGTCCTCTCCACGCCCGCGTCCAGAGGAAGGACACTGAATGCAGGCTGGAAACTGTTCTTGGTCCATGCTCTAAGGAACCCAACACACACAGGAATAAAACGGGAAGCTGAAGGTACAGACCAATGAAGACCTAGATCTAAATCTAAATCCGTATTTGTAAAGCGCGAACTACTCACCCTTACGGGTCTCAAGGCGCTGGGGGCCGTCGTGGAAATTAAGCGAGCTATTGCCCAGAGTCACATGGTGCTGAGCTGAGCTGCCGCCGGAGCCGGGGATCGAACCGTGAACCCTGTGCTCCGAAGACAGCTGCCCTGGCCGCTGCACCACACCTCTCCGAGGCAATAAGAGTGATAGGTTCTCCAACCAATGGTAAGAAACATCAGTAATGGGTAGGCTCTAAGCCCTTTTTGAGTTTTTTTTAATTTACAAGAGTCTCTTGAGCGACAGTGCATGCGCTGCCAAGGCGAGACCTAAAATGGATGCATTGCTTTCACATTCAGTCTAGGGACTTATTTCTCAGGTGTTCTTTTGTTGCTAGAACTTTAACTCCCAGGGCGTGGTGTGGGGGTGCGGGGGTCCACTGCATCAACCTACCTTTCCTTCTTACCATCACCAGGCAAAAACAGATAATCTGTCAAACAAGTTAACAACTTTGATCTGGTGTATGATCCAATGCACTGTAACATGAAGCATTGCCTGACACCAATCCCTGCATCTACTGGTTAAATACTTGAACAGCAACATACAGAAACTTCTACAGTGGAGCCAACGAAGAGCAGGGGAGGATGTGAGTTTAAAGCATTGCCTCAATTAATGTTTGAGATGACAAGGGCTGGGGGAGTGCACAGGAAAATGGCTGAGTGGCAGTGCTAAAAGCTGGCTCCCTGCCAGAATTAATCATCCTTCCCCATCCTGCCGCCCCGGAGCCTCAGGGGGGCTGTGACCCCACCCTTGTAGTGGGTACATGTGGGTGTGGCTCCATTGACTCCTGAAACTTCCTGGAGCTGTGCGATACTCACCGGCTGTGAGAGCCTCATGGGCATTTGTGGAGGAGGAGGCCTGGCGTGGCTGGAGCCCCCGGGCTGGCAACATGGTGAGATGGCGGGGTTGTCACTGTGCACACAAATACGGCAGAGGAACAAGGAGAAGTACTGCCAATAGTGAGCCTGGCTTCCCTCACTCCCCCTCCCTCTACTGGGGTGGCAGGCAGCCCAGCAGAGCAGATAAGGAGAGTGGTAGCCGGAGGTCCTGCGCCTGGGGGCACCAGCGGGGCCCGAGTGATGGGGCGACATCATTGTGGGCAGGCTCTCGACCTCTACCCCCGCCAACGCCGCCTAACAGAGAGGATATACGCAGTGCCCTGAGACTGAGGCAGGCCCTGGGGTGACTACTGCTGATGCTGGATGGTATCAGCCAGGTGGGGAAGGTGTCCCCTGTGGAGCGGGCTCGTGGCGGGTGGGGCCTCAACCCCATTCGGCCTCAATGTCGGTGCAAGGGACCTAATACTGCTGCTGTACACTGGTTCGGGGACACACACAACAAGTGCATGTAAGAGACTGGTCTCCTTCTGGCGCATTGTAAAGCCCCAGAGTAGCTGCAGAGGGGAGGAAAGAAGGGAGGTCTGTGACTGATGATTGGGAACCCCCCGCATTGACATACTCAGAGTGCTGTACACATGGCTGCTTGGAGAAGATAAGGGGGAGTGAGCTCACTCCTGGGGTACCACAGGCCTCGACACCGGAATACTGTCGTGATCAATAGGAGGTGTGAGCCGCCTGGGCTAGGTGCTGCATGACCCCCCTGGCCTGATCCACCCAGCTGCTGGAGCTTTCCTGCGCGTTGAGGTGAGAGTGCCACGGGATATGCATCGCCCCCCCAGGATCTAGACTCTGCAGACCTACACCCCCACTTGAGATCCTTGGAGCTCACATGACACAGACTGGCCCCTATCTGAGGGAACTGGCAACTGGTGCCGGTGGCCCACATGCATCTCATGGTGGTCGCTGTGCCACCCGCCTGTGAGCCAGAGAAGGGCACACTGCTGCAGCCATAGGCCTGTGAGATTTGTGGTGGGTCGCTATTGATTGGCCATAGGTGGGACCCAATTGATTGGTTTCCTGGAGGGCTGAGGACCATACAGGTGCTGGAGGGGTGACCTAGGTGACAGAAACAGTGGACGACTGGCACGGACGGAGCCGGTAGATGTGACTTCGTCAATTGCACCGGACAGCTATGATCTTCGTGGCAACACAGGTTGGGTGAGCTTGACAGACACCATGGACAAAGATAGGGCATCCAGCGTTACGCAGCAAATAAACATGGATCAATTTACTGGACCGAGTGCTGGCGGAGGCCTCAAGTGGATGGTGGTGAGAGACTGCAGGACTCATGAGAACTGACGGGTGCCCATATCCTGGCAGCTATTGAGTCGTCGGGCTTGGCCGTGCATGCAAAGATCAAAGCCATGGCGATGGACATCAGTCTACTTCCAACAGATCTCCACAAGTTGGCAGAGAGGTCAGTGGAAACACAGCAGCAGGTATACAAAATTCAGGAAGAAATGTCTGCATTGTAAGAAACAGTTGCCGCACTCGAAGCACGATCGCACAAACTTGAAGCAAGAGCGGAGGATGCCGAGGGCCGATCCCGCAGATGCAATCTTAGGTTTGTGGGATTCCCAGAGGGGACTGAGGGGATCACCCCGGAGTCATTCTTGAAGGACTGGATTAAGACGGCACTACCGGCTGGGAATCTATTGCAGATATTTGAGGTAAAAAGGGCACACAGTTCCCTGGCCCCGCCCCTACCCCCACCACCAGGAGGCACCCCCCAGAGCTGTCATAGTGCAGATTCTTAATTGTAGGGACCAGGGCGCCATTCTGCAGGAGGTGCATAAATGAGGGGACCCGTCCTTCAAAAACCACACCATGCGCATCTTTCTGGAGTATACCAGAACCGTTCAACTGCGAAGACAATCCTTTAGTGGGGTCAAACAAAAAATGAAAGCCATGGGTCTTACTTTTATGCTGCTGTACCCCGCAAAGCTGAAGGTGATAAATGATGGTTGGACGCACTTCATTCCATCACTGGAGGTACCCTCGTCAGAGCCCGTAAAGGATGGGGGACCACACCCCCACCGAAAAGGAAAAGCAGACACAGGCAACACTCAGCTGCGAGAGCAAAGGTGGTGGTGTGCCCTGAATTTGGAACTGCAGCATCAGCAAAGGGAGGAGGCCATGGGCACTGGTAGAGTCAGTCACCTCTGTGATGTCGTCCAGCACTGGATCGGACCAGGCTGATGAAACTCAGGGTCCTGGAACTGAAAATGACTTGGTCTAGCAGGGGTTGCCTTGTGTTCCAGTTTGACTAAGGTACAGCAACAACCTGGTGACAGGGATGTTGGGAGGAGGTCCCCCGCGATGCACGCATGGCAGATAAGGTACTGTGTGGGGTTGCATATGTGGGGACCCCACAGAGAGAGAGAGAGACTCAGAACACTGACCCATGGTGGAGACACGGCCACGGGCCTTCCGACAAAGAGGGACTCAGCAGGGCACCGGGGACGCATCTATGGAGGGCTTATCCACCAGTGTGGGCTGCCCCCCTCTTCTCTCATTTCACCTTTCGTGCCCTCACTACTTTTCTTCTTCCCTTCCTTGTTTGATGTTTACGGTGTGCTTTATTGGAGTTGGTAAGTGTGTGAACGGACCTGGGGAGCTACCGCAGGGGCTTAATTGCTGCGTAGGCCACCACTGGTCTGCTGGATGGCAACTTTGCCCTTGGCCTAGTTTCACCACTAGGGAACATGGGTTAGGTCCCAACACACACTGATGTTGCTATAGCTTACAGTGGGTTGGGGCAGTTGGATGGCTGAGGAGACACTAGTTAAGTTTAGAGGTGTTTACCCGGGTAGGGAGGTGGGTGGGCAGTTGAGGGCTAATGTTTATTTTTATGCAGCGTATGTCATACTGGTACCCGGGAGGCTTGTGGAAGGGCCAAGGGTTGGACGGGGGAGGTTGGGGTCAGACTGGACACAAAATGACTTACGATGAGTGAATCTATATGCTTGGTCACATGGAACGTGAGGGGGCTGAACTCGTTTGTCAAAAGATACAGAACTCATACTTACCTGTGGCAGATGGGGGTCCACATTGTGCTACTGGCAGAGCCACACCTATTAGATGGTGAGGTCTAAAAACTGCAGAGGAAATGGAGAGGGCAGCTTTACTTATTCACGTCCCCCTCTTACGCCAGGGGATTATCTATCTGGGTGGCCCGTGTGGTCCCATTTCGACTATGTGGATGCATCACAGATGTAGAGGGGCAGTATATCCTACTCCATGGTGCTCTAGATTGAAGAGAGATCAGTATCCTCAACATATACACCTCCAAAACAGACAACAATGGGTTCTCTGAGAAACTAGAGGCTGAGTTGCCACCTTATGTGGGCATGCCCATCATTTGGGCTGGGGATTTTAATTGTGTCTTAGATGGTCGGATGGACAGGCACCCCCCTAGAGAGGGCACCAAACCTCTTATGGTAGCGAGCTTAAAGGAGACCATGGCTAGGCTGCAATTTGTGACCATCTGGAGGGACCTCCATCCCATGGACAGATAATTCTCTTGCTACACTCCCATGCACAGGGCCATAGCCGGCTAGACCGCTTCCTCCTGACGCTGGATGGTGCTTCAAACGTACAGAGGGCAAGTTATCAAGTGCACTATTTGTCATATTATGCCCCCTTACTGCTCAAGAGTGGGGGGCGAGGTCATAGGCCAAACATCCCTCTCTGACACCTGAGGCCTGAATTGTTCAGTGACCCTGAATATAAGGTGGACACGCTGGGGGCTCTGTAGGGTTACTTTGACACCAACTGGAACACCGCAGAGTCGCGTGGGATGAAATGGGATGCATTAAAAGCAGTCATCAGAGGTGAGGCATGGGGAGATGCAGAGCATGCGAAAGTGCACAGTCGTGCTACCGCCATCTGGGACAGACCGGACTGTCATGTTCACAAGGATTATAGACAACGACTCCACCCACAGGGGATCGCTCCACAGAGGCCGCCTCCACTGATTCTTTCCCTCAACTGCCAGATGTCGGATATGTGGTGGGCAATTGGTGATAAATTTAGTGTTGCGGGATCACCTAGCAGCAATGTACTTGGTCCCAGATTGCACAGGTCCCCCTAGAGAGGGAACTCTCTACAGGGGGTCGATATCCCCCAACTGACAGCTGCCCAAGCCAAAGGGCTCAACAAAGATATATAGATGAAGGAACTACCGGAAACCCTTCAGGATACGGCCCGTGGGAAATGTCCCGGACTTGATGGTCTTGATATTCAATACTTTCAGACATACTCCGATTCGCCATCTCCCTCACTTGCTGGAGTCCTTCCGTGAGGCACATGCCAATGGAATTCTGCCAATCCAAGGGCAGGAAGCCCTGATAAATATGCTTTTTAAACCGGGCAGGGACCCAGCTGACCCCAGCTCATATTGCCCGTTGTCTATGCTAAATGTAGACGTTAAAATACTCACAAAAGTGCTCGCACTGTGGCTGGGCAGCATAGTCATAGACTTAGTGCACATCGACCAGTGCAGCTTCATGCTAGGTCAAAGCTCTCACATGAGCCTACAGAGGCTCTCCCACGTCATGCATGAGACCTGGGGTAGGGTGATGTGGGCAGCACTGGTTGCTCTAGATATTGAAAAAGCATTAAATACCCTATCGTGGGAATACCGCTGGGAAGTGCTGTTTCGGATGGGCCTGGGATTTTTATCCTGTCATACGACTTTTGTACGCTGCCCCCAGGGTGAGGGTGCGCACTGGCTGTGTAGTTTCCAAAGCATTTGCTGAGGATAGGGGCACCAGGCAAGGTTGCCCATTGTCCCCTCTCCTGTTTGCTCTCGCCATGGAGCCACGGGCTGTACACCTGAGAGGAAAACTCAAAGATGGGGGGTGCGAGTGGGTGACGTGACACACTCAGTGTCAATGTATGCAGATGATACTCTGCTATCCGTCACTGGGCCAGAGCACTCAGTGCCTTTTCTCTTGTGACTTATGGCCGAGTTTGGGATAGTGTCTGCTCTACAGATAAACTGCCACAAAACTGTGCTTTTTCCCTCTGGCGTCCCTTTTTGATGTGGTGGACTGCCCTGTGAGACTACAAGGTTTAGTTATTTGGGGATTCAGATAACACATGACCATCACCAACAATGCAAAATCAATATGGGGAGAGTGATGGATGTCCTCACAGCCTCAATTTATTTTGAAACACACTCCCGCTGTCGGTCATGGGCAGGGTGGTGTTGGGCAAGATGGTCCTGCTGCCCCGGTGCCTCTACGCTAAGCAGAATTCATTCTGAGTGCTGCTGCCCTCATTATTTCAGAGACTGGACTGGCTGCTAGTTTCACTGGTGTGGACGGGGAAGAGAAACAGGGTCTGTCTAGAGGTCCTAAAATTGGACCTTGCTGAGGGAGGCCTGGTCCTCCCGGATCTCTAGTTGTATTATTTGTCAGGTCTGCTCCAATATGCAGCTCCGTGGTGCGAAGATAGCTCCAGATGGGAGAAGGCAATGTTGGAGGGTTCAGTATCCATGGAAGATCTTCCCAAGTTGCTCATGCATGCCCACCGGCTCATGACTGGCACCCCCTTTGTAATCTCTCAGATCGCTCAAGCATGGGAAAGAGCCATAACTCGGGTTCTGAGGTGAGCGCCCATGCCAATCTTCTTCATATTTGGTGGCTGCAACCGTTTACGCACATACATGCCTCCATGGACGTATTGAGATGGGTGGAGGGTGGCTGCAGAGGGCAGGAGATCTCTTCCTGAATGACAACTTTATGTCACTGGAGGAAGTCGGGATACACTTCGGTGAAGTTCCAGAGCAATATTTTGCAATATGCCAGTGTGTCAAGTACAGCGTGAGAAAAATGGATGTCATTCCCTGACAAGACGAGCAAAGCGCAGGTTCTATGGGTGATATGAGCTGGGGCTCCGCAAGGGGCATCATTTCCCAGTTGCACGCTGCCTTCAAAACCAATAGACAGACGAATATCACACCTGCCTGCGATTGATGGTACGATGCTTGGAGTCCCCCCTTGTAGATGGAGAGTGGCAGCATGCCCAGGCGCAGGTGCAGGAGGTAGCTAGCAATGCCAGGTTCAAGCTGGCACAGTTCTATTATTTACACAGAGCATACCTAACACCACAATGCCTACACAGGGTTTACCCAACTAGATCAGCTGAGTGTGTGCTCTGTGGGATGCGCCCTGCTGACTTTAGGCACGTCACCTGGACATGCCACAAGGGGAGGCCCTTCTGGAAGGAAATGCCCTGAGAGGAGTGAAGGGTGACGGCAGTGAAAGTGGATTAAACAGTGAGACACAGCCTGTTGGGCCTGCTGCCACTCCAAAGGAAAGGTAGCAAGATGAAATACAGATTTGCGCAGTTAGGGCTAGTCCTGGCCAGATGTGCATCGCAATTCACTGGGCCAGTCCATCGCCGCAGGATATATGGAAGGCTGATTTGTTGAAGTGGGCAGTAGCTGAGGAGTGCAGGTTTCGGATGGTGTAAACAGATGAAATGCGGAACATGAGCTAGAAATTTGACGCGCAATGGTATATTTGCTGGATGGGGAGGGGTAGGCTGCGGCAGGCAACTATACCTTGAGATTGCATGCGGGGACTGCTGTGGCTGTGGACTAGATGGCCTCGGGTCCCCCCACCTCCCCCCTAACCCCTCAAATGCCCACTCTGGGTAGATTGACGAGTGCTGAGGTTGGGCAGATTATGGGAAGTTGGGAATGTGAGGTTGTGATGCGGTAGGTCCCACCCCCAAACTGTGTGTGTGTGTGGATGTCGATGTTCTCCCATGACCGGCCCTCTCCTACTCCCCCCCCACTCTGCCGAGAGACTGTGGGGCACGGTGCCGTTATTGTTATTACTTCCACGCTGCAGTCTGTTTAATAATTTACATATTTGATCAAGGATTCTACCCTATGCAACAATGTTTCAGTACACTACTATAAGTAATGCCTCAGTTGTTTTTTTCCTTCAAAATACCAATAAACAATTTTTTTTTTAAAAAGAGAGACAAGGGCTCGAGAGTGGTTCCAAAATCTAGTTCAAGGATTTATGTTTTATTATGAAGCTAATGATAGCTATATTCCGACTGTTTCAGCTTTCATGGTTATAAGGGACTTGTACAGAAATCAGGTGGGAATCTGTGCAGTTTTATGTTGAATGCATAGCCCCAGAACTTGGCTTGGTTCATTCCATTGGAAGTGAGGATGAGTTTGATCTACATTGGGTTTGGTTTGTAGCTGAGGTGTGGTATCCAGTTTTGGAAGAAGGTGAAGTAGTATTTGAGCTGATTGATGCCCTGCAATATAAAGATTTTCAGCTAGAGATATGTGTGCCGTCGATGTTTATTTCTTATATGGTTGGCCAAGAAGCCTGCGAGAGGTTCCATATTATGTATAATAATGCCTGAATGGATCCATGCAGCGATGCCTTCAGTCTAAACGTTTTATTAGGGCTTCCCTAAAAATGAAAGTTTTGGTCTATCATTCTATATCCCTTACAGAGAAGACGTCGTACTGTTGCCAAGCATGGGAAGGAGAAAAAGAAAGTCCATCTGCATTGTAAGGGAAAAAAGAATCCCCTCTGCTGGCAGGGTCGCATCAGGGAATGAAAAGGAAAATCAGAAACTCTCCGTCGATGCAGCTGTTCTCATTTCATTAATACCGCCTCCTATTGTCTATCACAGAACCATATTGTTGATAGTCACGGTATAATCATCAGCAACCCAGCAGTATGTATGCCCCACTGGCCCCCAGCAAGGAGGTGCCACTCCATACCCAGAGCTACTTCCATGCTGCTTCTGTGCCCTCCAACTCCCTCCCCACACAAGAGGGAAGACTTTGTGGTGCACTCCAAGCACCAAGCGCTGTCCATGAAATTGAGAAGATTGACGAGGATGGCAGGACATCCACCTGAAAGGTATGCTGATCTACAGAATCACTTCTTTTGCACTTGAGACCAGCGGCAGAGAAAGGGTGTAGCATCACACGCTATGGCGAGATACTCCACATCCAAGGTTGGCACCTACAGCCCCACAAAGACTCTACTCCTTCACTATGATCTGCCCACCAGACCCCAGCTACTGGTTGAAAGAGAAAAAAATAATCTTACGACCACCACAAACAGCTCTGCATGGACCTCTCCTGCTCCACATTTTGAACACTAGTTTGAATCGCAGCCAAGCATTCTCTGCTTTCTTCTCTTCTTGATTCGATTGTAAAACCATTTAAATACAGCACATATTTAGGGTGGCCATGCAGTATGTAGAACAAGGTATTATTATAAAAATTCAGATTTTTTGCAGGTGGGCTGATTATGGGATTGCCTTTAAACACCTCCCCCCACCCCACCTGAGAGCCACCAAAAAGCTTCTACTGCAAAACTAGTGAAATATTATAAAAGACCACGGGACATATTATCAAGGGCTCATCGCCGCTTCAGCGGCACTTTTTTGTCGCTAAAGTGGTGATATTTTTATCACCCTATTAGCAAGCTGTCGCTAACAGGCATTAGCGACAGCTTTCTGGCGATCGCGGACGGAATTTCCATCGCCTTGCATGCCAGCGATATTTTTCGCTAATGACATGCAAGGTAGGCGTTCCCTCTCAAAATATCACAAAAACTCACACTAACACCACTTCGCCCTATTAACAAGGATGGCCCGGACCCGCGAAGCGATAAAAAAACTTGCGCTAAGGCCCGTTAGCTGCAGGAACTTAAGACCAGAAAAAAGCAGGTCTTAAAAATGGTGATAACACTTGGGGCCTCATTAATGCAGCTTCTGGTGCAGGACAGCGTTGCAAGCAATGTTGCAGCGCTGCCCTGCGACAAAACTACAGTGCAGGAATGCGCACAATCAATAAGATAGTGGGCATTCCTGTGCCCCAGTCATGAAAAGTGTTGCTGCGCTGTGACAAGACAGCGTTGCAACACTTCTCACTATGCCCTGCTTTCGACAGCATGGATGCGCTGTAATCACTGGACAGCGCTCCATGGCGCAAGTAATGACAGAAACGCCAGGAATCCTGACGTATCTGCCAGCGCTAAAGTCACGCATTGCAGCAGTCGTGTCACAACCATGACGCAACTCCAGCAATGCATGGGGCCAGCCTATCCCTGTGGCACTGCCTCACCCTCACGCCTGCCATCAGGCAGGCGGGAGGTACTGACACAGTGTTGTTCATGAGGGGTGCCTGAATGTCGGCGCTGTTGGAGATCCATCGGTGGTGGTTGCGCGCTGTGGTGTCATCGTCTGGAAGCATAGGTGGAGTGTTGATGCGGAGGGAGTTGACAAGATGTTCTTCGGTGGCCTTGATCCAGCTGCGAGGGGGTGCGATGATGGCGGTGGTGTCCGGTGGGCAAGGTGAAGACGTGATGTTACCAATGATGGTCAGTCCAAGAGAGTCCAGTGTTGTGGCTGCAGTTGAAGTGCACGCTGGCGGAGGTGACGTGCTCCACCATGTGTCCTGCCATGTGGCTTGTTGCGGTGACTTGCTGCTTGCGTCTGATGTAGGGGACCTTCCCCATGAGGGGGTGGTGTCCTGCTCACTGGGGTTGTCCAGGTGGAACTTGAGTACACCGAGTAGGATGTCGTTGGTGGATGGGAGACCCTGGGGTGCAATGAGGTCTACAATGGTATTGGAGAATGAGGGGCCATGGCCCGGGGGGCCTGCACATGAGGGTGCCGCAGAGGATGTTCTTGGGCCTGGTCCGGATCTTGGAGTTGCCGTAGTCCATGGTCACCCTTGGGTCATTAGAGTGCGAGGTCAGTCAGAGTGTGCTTCTGTAGGTGATGGCAATGCCTCCTCTCTGACGGTCGGTGTGCTCCTTTCGGGTGATACTGCAGCCATCAGTGACGGCGATGGCGATGTCTGGTTCGGAGCAGAGGTTGGTCCTGGCAGGCGAGGTGGTGTCCAGGGTTGATGGCTAGGAGGCTGCTGGCGTCGTATCAGTGGAGTGTCCAAGAGGAATGATCCTTGGTGCTGAGCGCGGTCCAGGGGCAGACGGATGCAAACGGCCTAGCCTATGGCTGCCTTTGGCACGGGAGACGACCATTACAACGCAGGCAGTACATCCTGAACAATGCAACTCTGACAACGCAGGTGCCTTAACATGGCATTGGAATACAACGCATTGTGAGGTCAGTAATGGGGTAATTAAAAGTTTTCGGGTGGGTATGGGTTTTGGATCTAAAATATGAAAAATGGGATGTGTTTTGGGGTAAAATATGAAAAATGGGGTGTGTTTTGGGTGTGTTTTGGGGTAAAATATGAAAAATGGGGTGTGTTTTGGGGTAAAATATGAAAAATGGGGTGTGCATTAGTCTCAAATGAGATCTGTGGGTGTGTTGTGGGGGCTCAAAAAGGAATTCCAGCCTTCACGGTTGGGTTTGTGGTGCAAAGGTCAGTTTTGGGTTGGACTCACTGAAGTGGGAACAGTGATCTTAACGTCTCTGCTATGCAACACCTACTCTACTGTTGCAATGTGCCTAGTATTAGTATGCATTGGAATGGAATGCAATGTTATGGCATGCGTCGCAACTACGTATGTGCCTTTGGCACACGAGTGGTACGCCCGCTGTGCAAGGGTGCACAGCGGCGACCATTGAGAAGTGCGGGGATGGGCTGGACAGCTGTGAGGTTGTAAACACCGGAAAGACCACTGGATGGTGCGTGGATGCGGGGATGTGTGTGTGAGCCGGTGTTGCTAAAAATTAATTGAGGGAAGTCTTACCTCGAAGCTGTGTCCCATGTCTTCGTAGCTCCTGCTCTCCTGCGTCTGCTACCAGGAAAAGGAAGTAGGCAGCCAGGCTCCCTCCCCTGAGTCAATCACAACGCTGCGATGCGGTGGTGGGATTGGCAATCGGCAATGGGACAAGTCATGCAGCCATGGGCCGGAGGGGTGGGCATGTTCTCCATGCTGGCTGTAATTCAGCCTGCAATGCGAACAGGGAAGTGCGCATGACAGCTTTGGGCGTCCTGAGTGGGCCGGACAAATAGTCATTGCACATTTGAATGGGCATGCCAATCCGCCCATGCCCTGCTCCGTGTTGGAGCAGTCCTACCCACCCTCCCACCCCCTAAAGATACATAGCATGATCACATCAGTTAGTAATCCCTTGATTTTCCCTTTTCAATCTGTTTTTTTGGCTTCTCTGAGCCCGCACTTCCCGCTTCCCGCCGCTGCTGCCCCTGTGGCCCCGCACCCCTGTCCTCGCACATTCCCACATCCCAGATGATCATTCCTCCCCCCTCCCCTACTAATTAGCGGCCACTGCGCGGTCGCGCAGCAGACACGCGCCGCTGGTGCGCCGAAGGCGTGCCTAAGGCAAGCCCGTCTGTGTCCGTCCGTTACCCGACCTCGACCAGCGCCAGGGACCCTGGATCTCGAGCCAGCCACTGCTACAGCTCAGCCACCCTCCACGCACTCAACCACGGAAATCTCAGAGACTGACAAAAGGCCTCGCCAAACACGACTCACGGCCAGTTTTCCTGCCGCCACTGCCGCCAGACCTTAACCACCACCCCGGCCTCCAACACAGCCTGCGTCGCAGCCAGTGAACTCCACACTTGGATCTCCAACTGCGCATACAAGCTCGCCCCGCTACGCAAGCCCAACAAACAGCGCCCCAGGAAAGCCGCCTGGTTCACCACCGCTCTCCAAGAAGCAAGACGCACCTGCAGATGCCTGGAGAAGAACTGGAGTAACACCAAGACACCCAAAATCTACACCACCTACAAGGACGCCATGACGGACTACCACAACCAAATCCCCAACAACTCCAACAACTCCAAGCAACTCTTCAAGGTCATTCATGAATTCACCAACACACGCAGCAAAGCCACAGACATCACCCCGTCCCAAGACCTCTGCGAAAAGCGTGAAACCGACTTCCACCTCAAGATGAAAAAAACTCTACAACAACTTCGCTGACCATCCACCAGATGCCACAGCCACCCCACCACCCCTGACACACCAGCCAGCCCACCATCTCCACCTGGACGCTTTCACAGCCGAATACACCGCCTCGACCATGAAAGACATCCCGGGCCCCCACCGACCCCTGCCCTCCTCACATCTACCACAGCACCGAGATTGCCCTACTCCCCGCCACAGACGACATCCGCACCCTCCTGGACCAAGGCAACTCCGCAGCCCTCATCCTACTCAACCTTTCAGCGGCCTTCGACACCGTCTCCCACCGCACACTAGTCGCCAGACTACACGACTCCGGCATACAGGGAACAGCCCTAGACTGGATCCGAACATTCCTCACCGGAAGAAGCCAAAGGATCAGGCTGCCACCCTTCCTCTCTTGATCCCACTTCAATCACTTGTGGAGTCACACAGGGGTCATCTCTGAGCCCGACCTGCTTCAACATCTACATGGCCCCCTAGCCGCCATTGTCCGACAACACGGCCTCAACATCGTATCCTACGCTGATGACACCCAGCTCATCCTCTCCCTCACCAAAGACCCCACCACCGCCAGACTCAACTTCCAGAAAGGAATGCATGACGTCGAAGTCTGGATGATGAACAGCTGCCTGTGGCTCAACGCCGAGAAGACAGAAGTCCATGTCCTTGGAACCACCCCTTCAGCATGGGACTACACCTGGTGGCCACCGCCCTCGGAAGCCCACCTACCCCCTCGGACCACGACAATAACCTCTGCATCATACTCAACTCATCCCTCACCATGAACCAACAGGTCTACACCGTCATCTCCAGCTGGTTCGACACCCTATGCATCCTCCGCAAGACCTTCAAATGGATCCCCCAGAGTCAAGGAAGAGAGTCACCCATGCACTCATCACCAGGAGACTGGACTATGGAAACGCACTCTACGCCGGCATTTGCAAGTCCCTACTCCGCAAACTCCAGACAGTACAGAACACTGCCGCAAGACTCGTCCTCGGCATCCCCCGGCACAAACACATCAGCCAACACCTACGTAGATTCCCCTGACTCCCCATGGAGTAATGAGTCACATACAAAATCCTCACTCACACCTACAAATGCCTACACAACAACGTAACCATATACCTCAACGACAGAATCAACTTCCATGTACACAAAAGAAACATCCGATCTTCAAGACTCGCACTGGCCAAAACCCCGCGCATCCACAGAGCCAGAGTAGGCGGAAGTTCCTTCTCCCACATTGCATCCAAGACCTGGAACGAGCTACCGGCAGACATCAGAGGTGCCCCCTCCCTGAACACCATCAGGAAGACCCTCAAGACCTGGCTCTTCGGCTAACATATCTGCGGCCCCCCTCAGTGCCTTGAGACCCTCACGGTGTGTGGCGCGCTTACAATTCCCCTGATTGATTGATTGAGTTGTCATCATGTGATGAATGTTCCTCTTCTGCACTGCTTGCGGCGGTGAGGCAACACTCTTCCGCCATAGTGGATAGAGACACCACTGGGGGTGCGTCATCTACGTGTGATAGGCATGAGTGACTCACCCCCCCGGCCCTCCTGCGCTATGCTTCCCACCTTCTCCTTACCTGGACATTGACACTGTGGCGTAATCCACTGCACTCTCTCCAAATCTGTGACTCAGCCAGCAGGAGCCAGAGTCAGGTGTGATTTCACTGGGCTGGGTACAGCAGTCACTGCGTAGTCCACTGGTGGACCTTGCGATGCAGTTGATGCAGCGGGGCTCCCTTAGGCGTGTAGTTGCAGGGCTCAGACCACACAAGTTCGGCGTAGCACAGGTGCCTCACCCTCCACAGCATACGGCCAGCCCAACATCATCCGGCCTGTGCTGCAGGGAGACGGCACCCACCATTGGTAATCCCCTCCATGCACCCCGGTGTAGTGGTGCATTGTAGTATGCAATGCAGACCTCACTACATTGGTGCGCAGGAGCACCTCTGCCATGGACTGCTCCAAGGTGCGCACGGCGGTCTTCTCACACAGGTCAGCTACGTGGCTCCATGGGACCTGCCAGACTTCACCACCAGGTACGGGCGATCGTCGCGCATCAATGTCTCCCACCACGGCTCATCGACTCCACAGCTCCTCCACATCCCACTCCAGACTCCAGACGCAGGTCCAGCGAGGCATCCAGGCTCCAGACGCAGGTCCAGGGAGGCATCCAGGCTCCAGACGCAGGTTCAGCGGGGCATCCAGGCTCTCATCCTGGTCATCCTGGATGTTGGTGGCTTGAGGGGGTTGTTGAGGTGTGCTGCACTTGGCCCTGGCTGCTCCAATCTGCATTAAACTTTTTTTGGGGGCATCTTTTCTATGGGAGGTGGACTGTTAGGCTATTTTTTGAGTTAGAGGGAATAATCACTCATGTTGGGCTGCCTAACGTTAGTTTTCTTATCACTAATGGACTTATCGCAACTTTTTGGACGTTAGCGCGAGGATTTTTATTGCCGTCCCGCTAATTTTATCGCCGGACATTTCAGCCGGTAAGAGAAACTATTGCCACGGCGATCATTTCCTGCGGTAGACGGCGATAAAAAAAGTCACGCTACCGGCGGTTAGCGACAATTATCACCACTTCTTGATAATATCCCCCAACGTCTACTGCATTTGTAAATGCTTGCTTTTGTGCAGTCTCGTCTCCTTAAATATCTGAAACAAAAACAGCTTGTTTAGATCTCCAATTCTTTGATGAGTTGCTATTGAGTAACGAGACATCAAGAGAACCAGCATAGTGCAATGCCATTAAACCCCATTGCTGATAACAGGATGCTATTCAAGGCTGACGGTCTATAGGATCGAATGCATTTGAGAGGCATAGTGCAAGATGGAGGTGGGGTTCACCATTGTCCCTGATACAAAAGGTGTCATGTATGACTGACATACATGACATCTCATTGAAGTAGCAGGATCTGCAAATGAAATGTTAATAGTGTAGGAAGGAGTTAAAATTAATGTTTTCATGACAGTGATTGATTACTTAATTAATTTTCAGATGAAAGGTGGGTGGCTGGTGGAAAGGGCATTTCGATTTGCCAAAGTCTTTTCAATTAAATGAACAT
Source organism: Calotriton arnoldi (assembly GCA_963921515.1). Classification (NCBI taxonomy): domain Eukaryota; kingdom Metazoa; phylum Chordata; class Amphibia; order Caudata; family Salamandridae; genus Calotriton; species Calotriton arnoldi. Next base: position 1,763,031 of record CAWUFW010002051.1, read on the forward strand.
ATTTTCAGTTTAGAGGTTATAAAGCAGGTTACTGAGGGTTGTGTTCTTATTGTTGAATAGGTGATGTGTATCTATATTGTGGCATAACTGATAGTTCCCGTTTGCCCCCTAGGCTATTCGTAACAGCCAATAAACACCACATATGTGCGATGTCAGGCAGGGTTTCATAGGTTCTCCGAAGGACTAGATCAGGAGCAGAAGCAGTGAAGAGACATTTAAAAGTCATGCCAGAGAACCAGCAATGTAATACTATGTTCCCCGAATCCCCACCAAGCAGCCCCTGGAGTCAGGGTACACACACACACACACACACACAGTCACAGTTTTGTATCTACAATTATTTATTATGGACTGTCCTAGTACAGAACATATAGAAACTAATTATTGTGATACTGTTATGTTAATAGCGCAAGTGAATAGAAATAAGGTGGTTAAGATGAACATACCAAACATTGTACATACAACCTAACAGAAACACTGGCCTCATTATCTACCATATTGAGAAATGTAGCTATAGTTCCAAGATAAAAGTATACCCTGCCTTTGCAGACAATGATTGTCCCCGGGCAGCATTCTCATCATTCAAATGACTTTCAGAATGTCTTCCTGCACAAAGATATTCCTCTCTCCTCGACAGCTAAAACACAGGCTTTATGAAGTGGCTTCCAATGAGTACAAAGTATGATGCTCACTTCCCGTGTTGTTTGTGAGAATAAGTTGCAACAAATGTACGTTTATAGTGCATAATACTAGCAATGTGAACTGCATTTTTCGTGTAGCTTCCAGGTGTGTACATTATGCACAAGCATTAGAAACAAGAAAGTCCATGGATATTTCGTACAAGTGCCCCCATAATGAATTATTATTCACACAGTAGTGTCGTTACATGATCCATGGGTTACAGGTCATGGGTCAGAAGTCGTATGTTGTAGGTCATAACCTGTGGTTATAGAGGGAAATCTATGACACACATGTATTCGTGCTTCCCTGGAGTGTGATTTCATTATAATGGGTATGAGTCCGTTGTGTCTGCATTTGGAGTCATTAAGGATGTCTACAGGGTCTGCAGAAATATGCATTTTTAAGGAAGGCCTTTTCAGTGGGTTGCTTGGACGGATGCAAGTAGAAGTGAGGCTTTATTGGTAGTCCCACTATGGTACCTGATCTTGTCTATTTTTTCAAAATATTGGCATGATGATGTAAAGCATCTGTTCCTTATGCAAATGCCACATTCCTTTCAACTCAACAAAGAGTTTGTTGATAATTGTTCATGTGTTGGTTGAATGTGATGCTGGAAGGTCTGAGAAGGTCTGGGATCAGATTAATGATTTCATTAATGGATTTGTCCATATATCTTGTTTGTATGTGACTTGTAACAGGCACCTTTGACTCTTGTGATGAGGATTCTTAATGGGGAGATTAGCATTTCTTTTCTTCCCTTTAAAAAAAACATGTTTCCTGTTGGTAAGCCCATCTGTTTTTAATAGTGATGAGAAATTTCGTTACAGAATGCTTATCTTCAGGGTAGCCTGAGTGTTGACATTACTCGCCAAGTTGTGGTTGAGTATGTCGATGATTAAATCTTTATCAGCTATGTCATTAGTTACTTTTGCCAGGTTGATGAGGTCTGGATTGTACTGCTGGGCAGGGCTCCAGTGTTGGAATCATGTTGGAAATTCAGGTATATCATGCCAAAACCAAACCAAAGCTAACAGGTGTTTCTAGATTAGCCAATTACAATATGAATAGTGAAAGGAAGAACGGGCGTGCCACTACGGTACATGGTCATTTATCCAATAGTATCAACATACATGGAAAACTATAAGGCTTATTTATGAGAGCCCTGCATCACATTTGCACCAAGTAAAGAGCTACATGCATGATGTAGGGCTCTCATTAGGATTTAGGAAGCCACTCAAAGCCACCCTGCATGGCTTTGAGTGGCCTCATAAATCCTGAGTAAGGAGACACAGTGCAAATCGCTAAATCGCTTTACTCTGCACCTGGGAGGCATTCCATTGGTGTTGCAGTGGGTTTTCCCACGCAGCACCCATTGATTTTGACACTGCCCCAGATTAACTTAAGCACCTAAACCTGGGGCATCGCCAAAACCTTATGCCTCCCCAAAGCAGGCGTAAGGAGGAGAATAATTTTATTTCTCATCGCCTTTTCCTCTTTCCATGTGTGCTGCATTCTGCAGCACACATGGAAAGAGGAAAACGCCTCTCGGGATTGTTTTTGTGCAGGAAGGTAACCCTTCCTGAACAAAAACAACCCTCCATGCAGCACAGACATCCTTGCACCATGGTGCAAAGGTGCCTGCATTGGCGCCTGGCAGCAAACTGTGCACCAGCGCAGGTGGAAAGGACAAGAATGCACCCAAATTCATAAATTCGGTGCATTCCAGCGGTTTCACATTGGCGTACGGCTGCCGTACGCCAATTTCCCATAAATGAGGCCCTAAGTGTTTATCACTTGATAATTTTCACCTATGAACAACAGGGGAGATTGTCTACTAATATTGCTCCGTGCTCTAGGTTAAGGGGTTCTATCAGTGTCTTTAGTGTGTTGTAGCTGCAAAATCATGGTGTCTCATTGTGTCTAAGAAATTTGCCCATCATGCTGCCTTTGCTGTGTCGCAGTATCCTCACCCTCTGCCCATCTACACAGTTCCGGGTTCAATTTTTTGCAGGTGGGTGGGGGTGAGGATTCCAGTTTTAAGTGAGGAAAAGTAATCCAGAGCCTCAGACAGAAGAGGTGACTCCAGGAGCCAGTTGGCTGACTTCCTGTTACAGCTATAGGGCCATAAAAGCTGAAGAAGCCTGCCTTGGCTGACCGACAACATGCAGCTTGGGAGACAGTTAGAAATCAGGAACCTGTTTGCAGTGTACCCCAGCTTTTTGCCTCATTTGAGATCCCTGGATGCTGGTGTTCTGACTCTGAGAGTGCCCTGGGCTCTGCTAGGCAGGCCCAGGGCCAGTGCTATGTTGAAAACACCCACTGGTATGTTGAAAACACACACATGCATTAGGGTACACTATGTGTTAGGGTACACCTCGATTGGCATGACCTACCCTATAAATTCCTAGTAGATAATAGACCAGCGGGATTAAAACTACCTTTAAGTCCCTAGTATATCATAGGGCATGGCAGGTGAGAGGCGAGCGACCTTTGTTGCACTTGCATGTGTGCACTGCTGAGTGACTGAGGTCATTTTAAAAGCAGCCCTGTGTTGCAGCACTGCTTGTATATGAAAATTGTGCCCAGATTCGACTTTGGTGGTAGGGGCACTTAAAAAGTAATAATCTACAATAATCTGGCATAATAGGTACCCCCAGGGTCTCCCCTAGGTGTCCCAGGGGTAGGGTAGGCCTTTAAAAAAAGAGGTTTTATATGCCCAGGGGATAGAGAAATTGCACATTTCCCTTCTCCCACTGTAGTAAAGTGCTTCCCAAAATCGACGTTGGTGCTATGAGCACTGTGCAGTGAATATATACACTATGTTTGGATACTCAGGACCCCTCAAGTCTCCCCTGGGTGTCCCAGGGGTGGTGGGTTTATGTAAATATAAGCAGAGCCTTTATAAAAAAAATGTTTTATATGCCCTGATGATGTATAAATTGCACATTTCATTTTCCCCATTGTAGATGCCTAGCCCCCATAGGATAACATTGCAATAGTTTATGAATGTACGAATATTGCTAGGAATTCGATAAAAATACCATTTAAGGACTTAGGAGAATTGCATTGATAAATCCAACAATATGCCATTGTTGAATTTGTCCTAAAGTATACAGAAAATAAGTTAGAAGACTTTCTTGTCTGTAAGCCAAAATTCACCCTTCCCGTGGTCTTCCTTGACTGGTCAGAGTTAACAGGATTAGCCAGGCTGCTTTGGTGAAGTGATATGTGGCTCACCCAGAGAGAAGCTATCTGCTGGAGAGAGCTCTGCTACTCATGATTGCCAGAGCAAGGGGAGGGGTCGTAAAGCATGAAGCTTCAAAGGGGAATGGGACAAGCAGGGAATGCCAGGTCCATCTACCCACCAGCTCCCCCGACTCAGCCAGATGGTAGGCTTAAGGCAGGAATTTGCTGATGATAGGAGGAGGAGAGCTATGGAAATGAGCCATACTGGAGGTTGGTTTAACTAGTTCTTGCTCCTTTGTTGAGATTTCAGCCATACTGAATTTTGGTTGGAGGAATAGTGCTTTCTGGGAGAAGATTATGCCACACTTTGAAGGAAGTGGTCATGCTCTGGGGTGTTGCCCTGCACCTCATTGGACAGGAGAGCTCTCCTGCTTGACCCCAGAGAACACTGAATAAATATGTGAGAGGAGCAGAGCCTCTCAGATCTGCTGCTTGGAACTAAGAGAAGAAGAAGGCTTGCCAAGCTGGAAACTTGATTTGCACCATCAGGCCCTGCCTTCTGACTGACTGCGCCTGCTGCATTATCTGGAACTACAGCCCTTTGGAAGTACCTGGCTTCAAGAGGAATAAAGAGTGGACTCCCTGCAAGCTACAGGTCATCACCACCAAGAATCTGCAGCCTGAAGTGCGTCCAGTGGATTTGTAAGGGTTTTGTTCAGGTGCATAGTGGGAACTGTGGTCCCAACCTTTCAAGGACCATCTTGGACCTTCCAGATCCTTGGATTGTGTTTTGGATGCTTTAGACCATAAGAGAAACTGCAGGAAGTAGTTTCTGAAGTGTGGAGAAGTTTGGAGCAACTTTGGAAAAAAGCTCCATAAGGGGACTTACTCAACTGCAAGAGCCAAGCCAGCCACCTTCAATCGTGAGCCGGCCTGACCTGCTGGTTCGTCTCGCTGAAAAGCTTCGGAGGTCCAACTTCCAGAGTTTGACCGGTAGCTCCCTGGAAGGCAGGTAGGCGAACACTCACCGAATCCTGCCTGGTGAAGAGCATCGAGGGATCCCGGCAGAAAAATCTCCAGAAAGGTTTCTAAGTCCGACGGTAAAATTTCAACTGAGGCCTAACTCAAGGGGTAACCGAGCAGTGCTCCATCGCAGTCGGCCTGAAACTTTGACTTTGCCACGGTCAAGCATGACCAGATGTCCCAGAGTGGTGCTACAGGTTTTTTTGTGCTATATAGTGCTAAATCCTACAAAAATATTATCTCCGGTTCCCTATATTGGATTTTTATCATATTGATGTCATTTTAAAGATAACAATATTTCCTATTTATATAAATTGGTATTGGATTTTTATTGTATGTTGTGTCTTAATTATTTACTGAATTGGTGTTTTTAAATGCTTTACATACCTATCTCCTAAGATAAGCCTGCCTGCTCACAGCCATGCTACCCAGGGTTGAGCATGGAAATAATTTACTGAGACGTAATCTGAACCCTAGACAGTGTTTGGGGCCTTATTGCCAGTGGTAGATGCATATTTACCACTACTAATAACCCACTTTCCAACATAGACTGAGACCCAACCCTCAAAAGTTGCACCTAAGTCTATTAGACCCAGGAATGTTGCCAGAGTTCAGTTTGGTCACCCAAGATGGAAGTTATCACCAGTTAAAGGACACTGCTGGTTTCCCTGTAACCAGAGACCAGTAGACTAGTGGCAATTGGTATTTGGCTGGACTACCACCTCAATTCAAGGGCCATTGACCCCTGTGGCCAAAGTCATCCCACCATGACTGAGCACCAAGGAGTAGCCCCAGGAAGAACCCCATCACTGGGTCAGCTTCCGCAGCATCCCGAGCATCCTGTATGCCTTGCATCAGGACCACTCTAATAAAGTCTGTGGTGGTTTGCCCATAGAGCCTGGAACTGGACTGCTTTGACTGCAGGGTAGCTCTCCAAACAAGCCTAACTCTCCAAACAAGCCTCATTGGCCTCTGTGCCTACATTCTGCCGGAGGTCGTCGTCCACAGTGGGCCGGAGTAGTAGTTTACAACTCTCAAAAAGTCTTTAAAAGTTTCCAAAGTGAACTGCTAATCACCTTATTTGCCAATGCTTGTTTGCGTATCGAATGAAAAGCAGTGATTTATTATTTGGTTAATAATTTACATCCCTGGAACCTTCCAGTGGATTGCTGTCATTGAGGTGTCATTTTAAAGATAAAAATACAACATATAATTGTACGTTGATGTTGGATTTTTATTGACTCTGCTCTATTGCTTGGTCAGTTGTTTTGGTACTTCCTAATGCTTTACACTTGTTCCTTTAATAAAGCCTGACTGCTCTGAGCCACTGCTACCAAGGGTTGATATTAGGTTTTTCAAATTAATCTGACTGGATTCAGTACAGGTAGGGAATTTAATAAACAGTCAGGGCTCACAACCACACCATATAATAAACTGCTTTCCTCACAGTCTATATCCAGCACATTGGAGTTAGGCTTGAGTAATGGTACCAGGAGTGCTTCACGAACCGTGGGGGTGGACAGCCCTCCTCTTTCATATGCCTCCATATATACCACATGTAAATGAGGGGCTAGTACAGCCCGGTATGCCTCATAGAACTGTGGTGGAAAGCTGTTGTTCCGGGAACCTTGCCAGTGCCAAGCTCCTTAATTGCTCCCAACAATTCAGATTTTGAAAAGGGCCATCAATTGAGTCTGCGTGATGTCGATACAGAGAAACCAAATGTATTCCACCCAAGATGTCCGTCACCTCCCATAGGAAGACATGGTTTGAAATGTGTACAGTGCTTTATAATAATTGAGCAATACTTTATAGATCTGTGTTTGAGTTTTAGCAACAGCTCCAGACAGGAGGTGAACTGCCATAATTGTATAGTGGGGGTACTCCTCACTCAACAGATGAGCCAGCAATCATCCAGCTTTATTAGGATCAGAATGTTGCAACATCAGATATTGCTGATAGTTCTAGAGGGATATGCTATCTACATTATCCATTTTTGTATTAGAACAGTTGTCCTTAAACAGAACAATAGTCAATAAGATAAATATAGACTAGAATCAGTGCTATATTGCGAGTGTCCAGCCGGACATTCAATTTAATAAATCAATAACGTCAAAAAACACAAATACGAACACATCAATATAGTGGGACACAATCCTGCATCCTACACGAACAAATGACAAGTACAATTAAGACAAAAACATTTCAGGCAAGACAGAAGTAGCTTGTGGAATATTGAGCATATTTGTGGCAAGCTTAGAAAAAAACAGTAAATGCACTTCTTTTTATCACATTGGATTAATGTGCACACTGTTTACATTAGTCGACGACGTTTCGATCCTTTTAAAACAATAGTAGGATCATCATCAGGACAGTTAAAGTTACAAGCCTGAATTTGTAAAAGTGCCTGTGGAAAATAGAGAGGGGAAGGAGATTAGGAGGCATCTAATATGGAGTGTAAAGCCTAGTACAACCTGCAGGGCAATCATTGAGAATCCCTGGTGTCAGACACATGACCTGTGAAGGTGGTTGAAATGACCTGTGAACGTGAAGTGGCATCGATAGGCACAAGGAGTAATTATCAAAACGAAATATTGAGAACGGCATGAGAGGGTCTAAACCCTGAACCTACAAAACAGTTACTTGTGTCTAACAATGAGGATGGCAATTGTGGCGGGCTATACCAACAGACTATTCAATATGCGGCCAGTGAATGTAATCAAAAAAGTAATGCATGGTGGTGGTTGACATCGATATTCCGCATGCATGTCTTACTTAAAGACCAGGTAGAGCTGTGCTCAGCAAAATCAATTGATGACGTGAAGGGTTGTGAGGCGCGGTGTGCCAGTCGAACAGGGCTACGTGAACCAAATACAAGTCATAGTGAAGACGCTGTTCCAGTCATGCCACGCTTAATTAGCCAGTAATTATCGCAAAATACCGGCTACCCGTGGGCTGAGGTACGCGAACATAAGGAGCGCTAAGCAAAAAAGAATGGTGAAAATACCCTTAGATTCACGTGCGGGAACAATCTATGCGCACGGTGGCTCGAGCCGAGGCATCCGTCCAATGGAGGGGTCTTGGCAAAACTTGGCGAAGATCTGCTAGCGCTTGGAATAAGTGAATTATTTCGAGGCAGGGTGGCGATGCACTGCAGAGGAGAGAATGAGGGAGTGATGGGACTGAACAAGGGTTGACAGAAAGTGATGTGACCTAGCGGGTTTGCACGCTTACCGTTGTTCCGTAGTATCTGAGGCTTGGCGAGGATCTGCTAGCGTTTGGAATAAGTGAATTATTTCACGGCAGGGTGGCGATGCACTACAGAGGAGAGAATGAGGGAGTGAGGGGACTGAAAACGGACTGACAGAGGGTGATGTGACCTAGCGGGTTAGCACGCTTACCGTTGTGCCGTAGTATCCGGGGCTGATTAGCTGGGATAACAAGCGGCCGCTCACCTCCCTGTGTTTATGGCGTTGCCGAGGTCACGTGACATAATGTCACGGCGGCCATGTTGGGTGAGGGGTCTAGCATGTGAACATGGAGGAAAGACTCAGATGCAATAGAAAGTAGGCTAGAGTGCCGATAGTAGAATATCAAAAGTGTAATGTGAGGTGACATGTTAATTACTGGTGATGATAAATATGAAATATACATAAACAATTATATATGAAAACATGATAACTATGCAAGTAGGAGCATGTAGCTGGCAAAGGGACGCAATAGACCCTTAATGGAAGAACCAATATATAATTAACATAAGATACCGATACATATCGATACATGTAGCCTTGAGGGGCCAGATTCAAGCAAAAACATAGTGTGAGCAAGTATGATAGGTGACCGTGGGCCATCCAGGTTCATAATGGTCAAAAATTGTACGCAAGAGTGATTGGGATGAGGATCACATTATATACACGAGGTGTATAACGCAAAAATCGGTAACAAAATAGAACATATAGAACACATTTCCAAACTGCCAAACTGTATGTTCTAAAGGGAGTCAAAGAGGAATATATGGCATTTGCATGTAGGTAAAACATTAAAAGTGAACATTATTCCAGTCAAAAACCTTTGGAGAAGGAAACAGATTGCATTCTGGGACCTAGGAGAAGCCTAGATAAGGGTGGTCCAGTCCTCATTTCTGTTCAATCCATTCCTGATGCTATTCATGCGGATAATCAGTCTGAGCTCCTCTTTGTTCAGGAGTTGTACAATGTCTCCACCTCTTTGAGGTAGTTTTACCATGTTAATAACAGTCCATTTAATATCATCCTCATTGTGGCCGGCATCAGTGAAGTGGTCCACCAAGGGAGCGTTGGGAGTTTTACAGCGCACTCTACTCCGATGTTGTCCAATTCGGGTCTTCACTTTTTGTGTTGTTTGGCCAATGTAGATTTTAAGGCCAGGGCATTGAATCAGATAAATGACATTGCAAGTATTACAGTTCGAAAATGTCCTTAATTTAATTGCAACATTATTAAAGGTAAACTCTTTTCCTTCCATGGTAAAATCACAGACATTACAGTTGCCGCATTTAGCGTGTCCAATTAATGGTTCAAGGCTCCAGTGTGCATCAAGAGTAGTGGCTGGCTTGGGATTTGGTAGAGCTGCCCGTACAAGGTGGTCTTTGAGGTTGCGGCTTTTGCAGAAAGCAAAGAGAGGGCGCTCAATAGATTGCCTGCGTTCATGGTGGGCCAGTGTTTTATGATAGATTTACGGATGGGATTAGAGATTGGTGAGAATGTGGTCACACACACTATCCGATTTGTGCTGGGCTTGATTTTGGGAGAAAGCAGGATCTCCCTTGGGCAGTACCAGGCTCGTTTTTGGGTGTTCTGAACTAGTCGTTTAGGGTAGCCACGCCCTTTTAGCTTGGTAGATAAGTTTGAGGCTTCGTGAAAGTAATCCTCTCTGGTGAAGCAATTGCGTCTAATTCGTAAGAATTGAGAGTATGGTAAAGAGTCACGTAGTACTCGTGGGTGATTGCTTTCATACCGGAGTAAGGTGTTTCGCTCTGTGGTTTTTCTATAAAGCCTCGTGAGTAGTTCACCGTTGGAATGGAAAATGGTGAGATCGAGGAAAGGAATCAGGGATTTGTCGTGTGTTAGAGTGAAATTAAGGCCTAGACAATTGTTATTCAGCAAGTGTAGGAATTGGTTGAGTGTGTCAGCATTGTTGTCCCAAATCATGAAAATGTCATCTATATAATGACGCCATAATGTGATGCCGGTAATGAGAGGGTTAGTGGGAGAAAGGATTGTCGACATCTCAAGGTGGTCCATGAAAAGTATAGCTAAGTTGGGGGCAAAAATGGCCCCCATTGATGTTCCTTTGACCTGTTGGTAGTATTCATTGTCAAAGAAGAAAAAATTCCTTGTAAGGCAGAGTTCAAGTAGTTGGAGTATGAACAGAGTAGGGACAGTGTGGGGGCGGGGCCTTGAGTCAACTACCCCCTGAATTACGTTCATTGCCAGGACTTGTGGGATGTTCGTGTACAAGGATTCCACATCCATTGTACACAGTATGTCACTAGTTGGGTCAAATGGGAGGTGTTCGACTAAGTTAATCATGGCCATGCTATCCCTTATATAACATTCAGTTCTAGGTACAAAGTCCTTAATAAAGTAGTCAACGTATTGGCCCAAAGGTTCAAGTACAGAGCCGCACACTGAAACTATGGGGCGCCCTGGGGGATTCGTGAGATTTTTATGCACCTTGGGAACTCTATAGATCACTGGCATGCGGGGTGATTTCACATTCAAAACGAGAAATTCCTTTTGACTAAGAATACCCTCTGATTTTGCTTCGGTAGTAATCTGTAGGATAAGGTTTTGCAGTTCCCTCATAGGGTTCGTGGGCAGTCTGCAGTAATGGTCAGTATTGGTGAGCTGGCGTAGGATTTCCGACTTGTATGTTTCCTTCTCCTGCAGAACAATTCATCCACCTTTGTCGGCAGACTTAATAATTAAGGATTCATTCCTTTTGAGTGAATCAATGGCTTTCTTTTCGTCAAGGGAGATATTGTAAGGAATAAAACGTTTTTTACTCTCATTTGTTGCTAAATCATTCAGGACCAATTTTTCGAATGTGGAAATTTCGCCTGGGATCATAGTGGTCGAGGGGGAGAACCTTGATGGAGGTCGGAAGGGAGTGTTGGAGATGGTGACATAATTCACTTATTCCAAACGCTAGCAGATCCTCGCCCAGCCTCAGATACTACGGCACAACGGTAAGCGTGCAAGCCCGCTAGGTCACATCACTCTCTGTCAACCCTTTTTCAGTCCCATCACTCCCTCATTCTCTCCTCTGCAGTGCATCGCCACCCTGCCTTGAAATAATTCACTTATTCCAAACGCTAGCAGATCTTCGCCAAGTTTTGCCAAGACCCCTCCATTGGACGGCTGCCTCGGCTCGAGCCACCGTGCGCATAGATTGTTCCCGCACGTGAATCTAAGGGTATTTTCACCATTCTTTTTTGCTTAGCGCTCCTTATGTTCGCTTACCTCAGCCCACGGTTAGCCGGTATTTTGCAATAATTACTGGCTAATTAAGCATGGCATGACTGGAACAGCGTCTTCACTATGACTTGTATTTGATTCACGTAGCCCTGTTCGACTGGCACACCGCGCCTCACAACCCTTTACGTCATCAATTGATTTTGTTGAGCACAGCTCTACCTGGTCTTTAAGTAAGATATGCATGCGGAATATCGATGTCAACCACCGCCATGCATGACTTTTTTGACTACATTCACTGGCCGCATATTGAATAGTCTGTTGGTATAGCCCGCCAAAATTGCCATCCTCATTGTTAGACACAAGTAACTGTTTTGTCGGTTCCGGTTTAGACCCTCTCATGCCGTTCTCAATATTTTGTTTTGATAATTACTCCTTGTGCCTATCGATGCCACTTCACCTTCACAGGTCATTTTAACCACCTTCACAGGGCATGTGTCTGACACCGGGATTCTCAATGATTGCCCTGCAGGTTGTACTAGGCTTTACACTCCGTATTAGACGCCTCCTAATCTCCTTCCCCTCTCTATTTTCCACAGGCACTTTTACAAATTCAGGCTTGTAACTTTAACTGTCCTGATGATGATCCTACTATTGTTTTAAAAGGATCGAAACATCGTCGACTAATGTAAACAGTGTGCACATTAATCCAATGTGATAAAAGAAGTGCATTTACTGTTTTATTCTAAGCTTGCCACAAATATGCTCAATATTCCACAAGCTACTTCTGTCTTGCCTGAAATGTTTTTGTCTTAATTGTACTTGTCATTTGTTCGTGTAGGATGCAGTATTGTGTCCCACTATATTGATGCGTTCGTATTTGTGTTTTTTGACGTTATTGATTTATTAAATTGAATGTCCTGCTGGACACTCGCAATATAGCACTGATTCTAGACTATATTTATCTTATTGACTATTGTTCTGTTTAAGGACCACTGTTCTAATATAAAAATGTCACCCAAGGTCCTTATCTACCTTTCGGCTTCCCTTGTTTTTTGAAAATATGGTTAGCGCAATCGCTGTATTGCAAGGGAGAAACTCCCTATTCCCCTCCTTGTGAGTGGGCCATACATGCCTATCCCTGTCCATTGTCCCTAGTTCCCCCTTAAGTCTTGTTCTAATACACCATTTTGTACAACTGCTATGTCAGACCACGCACCCCTTTACTCTGACGAATATATTAAGAAAATACTTGAGGGACCCTCCCTGTTCACTGATTCAGTTGACACCCCTATCAATACAAATGTATCCCTCTCTGATCAACTAGAGAAGTGTAAAAAGAAGCAGGTTCGCCTTCAGCTTATGATCCGCATGCTAACCGAATATTTAAAGGCTGATATAATTCCGGTTGGGCTGCAAGTAAGAAACATACCAGGTATTTTCACAGACAATCCCAAATGCATCAATAACTTCAGCTGTATAGGAACCACTTGCTCCAGACACTGGTTAGTACTTGGTATTGATACTGCCACTGAAACCCTCAAAAAACTGACAGAGGAGATCAGTGATATTGAAAAGCAGATTAAAGAATCTTGTTCAGTCTCTGACGGCAAGAAATTGCTCGAACAAGTCCAAAAAACAGTCGAGGACTTTTAAAGATTAGAGCAGAACAAGAAATCACTTAAAGTAAAGAAAGATATCAAAGCATATAGCGTTGAACGCACATATCCATATCTACAGAAAGATTTCTGCACAAACCGGTCTTACACGAATTCCCAAAACACTAGACCTTGGAGACGTTTCAATAGTCGCAATAACCTGGCAGGTTTCTCTGACACCTCAGCGGACTCATCCGATAACTCAGACTCAGGGGAAGGTCCCAGCACTACCAACCGCAACCCCGGACCCAATTTTTTAGGGAGGGGTCAAAGCGAGCCACCCAAACGTGGCCGCGTGAAGCAAGCACAATGATGGTACAACCCCCCGGGCGAGCGACAAACACGCCAGAAGTTTTACCAATGGTATACACTGGCAACAATGACTCTACACACTCACAACTCATACCCATTTTTAACCTGTCAAAACACAACCTTGCAGACTCAGAATTGTCCCTCTTAAGTAAAGGTCTATCTTCTGTCCCGACTATTCATCCTAACTGCCTTGAGCTGCACACTGAACTTTTGAGATTTTGTAGACGTCTACGTCTACATACATATTTCTTGCTCAATCCATCACCTGTCACCATCTCCAACACTCCCTTCCGACCTCCATCCACGTTCTCCCCCTCGACCAGTATGATCCCAGGCGAAATTTCCGCATTCGAAAAATTGGTCCTGAATGATTTAGCAACACTTGAGAGTAAAAAACGTTTTATTCCTTACAATATCTCCCTTGACGAAAAGAAAGCCATTGATTCACTCAAAAGGAATTAATTAACCCTGGGCAGTGAACTACGCTACGCTCGCGGAGTTTGCGGAGTTTCGGTAACTTCGCGATTCGCGTAGAACGCGAAGTTACCGTGCACTACGCAATTTGCGGCGTAGCGTAGCTGTTTTTCTTCTTCGCGCGCTCAATATACGTTCTCGCGCGCGCGGTAACGACCTACCGTGATTCTGCGTTCGCCGACGCGACTTCCTATCCGTTCGCGGGCGCCACGAGATTTGGAATCCGGCCGCACGATCCCGCGAGAGTGTGCGAACGCGAACACGTCATTCGGACGCGCGATCTGACTTCCGGCGGCAGTGTTGGTAAGATCGCGATCCCGAACACGAAGAAACTACAATCTGGCGAAGAATATCTCTCGAGCATCATAAAACCTTCTCGAAAATGATGGTTTTGCTCCAAAAAACTCCTCAGATTGTGATTTGGCTGTAGTTTTTTGTGCAAGGAGTCCTTTTTCTTTTTTTACTTTTTTTCCAAGAGGAAGGAAGTGCCCCTGATTCTCAAACTTCCTGTTCCTGTCCAGCAGGCTCCTCCCAGTGCTTTGTCCATGTGCTGTTCACTTTCATTTGGATTTGGAGCTGGAAGGATCACTTTTTGTGTCTGTCTGCTGCATCATATCATTGGATTGGATTTGAGGACTTTTGGATTTGAGATTTTACAAGTAAGTTGGAGAATTGGTGTACTTGTTTGTTTGATTGGGGCTTGTTTGTACCTACATTTTTTTGGGGATTTCCATCGTTTTTAAAATTTATTGTTGTGGCCTGTAGTTTCGGCAGGGGCCTAGTTGTTTTTCTTTGATTGGAATTTCAGCCAGTAGGCCCAGACTAGAGCCAGAGGTACCCATGGGTGCATGTTTCTGTGGTGTCTGTTGAATTTAAACATCATGTAGGGCATGCATGGATGGCATTGGATTGAATTGGTAAATGTGGTTTTTGGGGTGTATTTCACTTTTTGGGTGTAATATATACCTTTGTTGGATGTGTGTGTGTGCTTGTTGTGTAACTTTCCAACCTTTCGTAGCCCTGTGGATTTTCGTTTTTGCATTTTTGTATTAAAGCTGTGTTGTTTAGCACTGCAGGCCTCCTTTGTCTGGTCATATTATTATAGGCCTGCTTGAGTTCATTGTTTTCCATGGCCTGTTGTGACTGTGAGTGACCACGTGGCTTGGGGCCATTTTGTGGTGGTAGTTTAGTAGTGTGCTGCTTTTTCCATATAGGCCTGCATGTCTTTTCTTTGTTCCCCTTGGCTTATGCTTGTTGTGAACTTGTGGGTGGCCTGGCCATGTGGTGGCGGCCATTTTGTGGGACCAGCCACTGTGCTTTTGCCATAGGCCTCCAAGCTTGCGGCCTAGTCTGCCAGTAAGCCCAGAGGTAGTCATCCTCATGGGCGCATAAAAACTGTTTCTGTGTTGTCTGTTGAATTGTAACATAATTTAGGCCATGGATGGCATTGGATTGATTTGCAAAATGTGGGTTTTGGGGTGGTATTTCAGTTTTAGGGTGTTTGTTAAATAAATAGGCCTTTTCAGCCAGTAGGTAACCCTGGGCGTTCAGCTCGCGGACTTTGGGCAACTCCGCACTGCGCGACAACGCGGACTTACACTTTTTATCTTCTTCGCGCGCTCAATATACGTTTTCGCGCGCATGATAACGACTTTTTGTGACGATCGCGATGCCGAACACGCAGAATTTACAATCTGGCGAAGAATATCTCTCGAGCAGCATAAAACCTTCTCGAAAATGATGATTCAGTTCATTTTGCACAAAAAAACTCCTCAGGTTGTCATTTAGATGTAGTTTGGTGAGCAAGGAGTCACTTTTTTTGTTTTACAATTTTTTTCAAGAGGAAGGAAGTTGCCCAGAGTCTCCAACTGCCTGGTCCTGTCCTTTGTCTTCACTTTCTTGTTATTTTGGGTGGCCTGGCCATGTGGGTGGCGGCCATTTTGTAAAGCCAGGCATTGTGCTTTTGCCATAGGCCTGCATTGTCTGTCTTGTGTTCCTTTTCTTGTTGTTGTGGGTGGCCTGGCCATGTGGTGGCGGCCATTTTGTGGGACCAGCCACTGTGCTTTTGCCATAGGCCTCCAAGCTTGCGGCCTAGTCTGCCAGTAGGCCCGGAGGTAGTCATCCTCATGGGTGCATAAAAACTGTTTCTGTGTTGTCTGTTGAATTGTAACATAATTTAGGCCATGGATGGCATAGGATTGATTTGCAAAATGTGGGTTTTGGGGTGGTATTTCAGTTTTTGGGTGTTTGTTAAATAAATAGGCCTTTTCAGCCAGTAGGTAACCCTGGGCGTTCAGCTCGCGGACTTTGGGCAACTCCGCACTGCGCGACAACGCGGACTTACACTTTTTATCTTCTTCGCGCGCTCAATATACGTTTTCGCGTGCGCGATAACGACTTTTTGTGACGATCGCGATGCCGAACACGCAGAATTTACAATCTGGCGAAGAATATCTCTCGAGCAGCATAAAACCTTCTCGAAAATGATGATTTAGTTCATTTTGCACAAAAACTCCTCAGGTTGTCATTTAGATGTAGTTTGGTGAGCAAGGAGTCACTTTTTTTGTTTTACAATTTTTTTCAAGAGGAAGGAAGTTGCCCAGAGTCTCCAACTGCCTGGTCCTGTCCTTTGTCTTCACTTTCTTGTTATTTTGGGTGGCCTGGCCATGTGGGTGGCGGCCATTTTGTAAAGCCAGGCATTGTGCTTTTGCCATAGGCCTGCATTGTCTGTCTTGTGTTCCTTTTCTTGTTGTTGTGGGTGGCCTGGCCATGTGGTGGCGGCCATTTTGTGGGACCAGCCACTGTGCTTTTGCCATAGGCCTCCAAGCTTGCGGCCTAGTCTGCCAGTAGGCCCGGAGGTAGTCATCCTCATGGGTGCATAAAAACTGTTTCTGTGTTGTCTGTTGAATTGTAACATAATTTAGGCCATGGATGGCATTGGATTGATTTGCAAAATGTGGGTTTTGGGGTGGTATTTCAGTTTTTGGGTGTTTGTTAAATAAATAGGCCTTTTCAGCCAGTAGGTAACCCTGGGCATTCAGCTCGCGGACTTTGGGCAACTCCGCACTGCGCGACAACGCGGACTTACACTTTTTATCTTCTTCGCGCGCTCAATATACGTTTTCGCGCGCGCAATAACGACTTTTTGTGACGATCGCGATGCCGAACACGCAGAATTTACAATCTGGCGAAGAATATCTCTCGAGCATCATAAAACCTTCTCGAAAATGATGATTTAGTTCATTTTGCACAAAAAACTCCTCAGGTTGTCATTTAGATGTAGTTTGGTGAGCAAGGAGTCACTTTTTTTTTGTTTTACAATTTTTTTCACGAGGAAGGAAGTTGTTGGGTGGCCTGGCCATGTGGTGGCGGCCATTTTGTGGGACCAGCCACTGTGCTTTTGCCACAGGCCTCCAAGCTTGCGGCCTAGTCTGCCAGTAGGCCCAAAGGTAGTCATCATGGGTGCATAAAAACAGTTTCTAAATTCTGTGTTGTCTGTGGAATTTTGACATCATTTAGGCCATGGATGGCATTGAATTGAATTGCAAAATGTGGGGGTTTTTTTAGGGTCAATTTCACTTTTTGGGTGTGTTAAATAAATGCCTTTTTTGCGTGTGTAATTATAATTATGTGTTGTTGTAGTGGTTGTCTAACTTTCCAAACTGTTTTTAGCCATGTGGATTTTAGTTTTTGCATTAAAGCTATGTGTGTTTTATAAGGCATCCTTTGTCTGCTCATATATAGGCCTGCTTGAGTTCATTGTTTGCCGTGCCTTGTGCCTGTGAGTCACCATGTTGCTGGGGGCCATTTTGTGGTGGTAGTTAGTAGTGTGCTGTTTTTGCCACATAGGCCTGCGTGTCTTTCCATTGTTCCTCTTGTCTTACTGCTTCCAAATCCATCCCCATTGCCAGCTGCAGCTCCCTGATGCTGCATACATCCCACGTGATGCACAAATTTAGGCCAAACATGCTCCACTACATTTTAGTTTTTGTTCTTTACTATTCTTATTCTTCCAGAGTGTACACACTAGCACTACACAGTAGCCAGGAAAGCCCTGGCCTTGTTGTCAAAGTCTCATAAATGGCTACACTGTGTGTTGTTGTTCACCGAGTTTCTAAAATTTAATAATTGAGGCCACCACACACTAAGTTCTATATTATATTTGTTTGATTTGTGCTATGTTTGACTGATGTTGTTCTGGCTTTTTTGCTTTTAGGTGCACAAAGACTGAGGAGGAGGTGTGTCTCTCATCATTGCCCGTTGCACTGCCAGACAGACATCCTGCTGCTGTACACACAACGTGACGTGTGACCTGACCAGACATCTCTGCAACTGAGTGCTGCTGACATCTGAAGAAGATGGGCCCACAGAAAGCAGGTACCAGGTCCTCCAGTACCAAGAAAGTTGCTATTGAGAAGAAGGAACAGAAGAAGGAAGTGACACTGAAGTCTGGTGTGCCGCCCAATACCTTTTTTGGGAAAAAAAAATTACGCCTGCAGCAGCGGTGTCCGGGGGGCAAGCTGGGGGCAGCACCTCCGCATCAGTGGGCCCAACCCACCAACCCAGGCCCAAGCACATGAGTGTGGAAGAGGTAGCCAGCCTAATGGTGGAAAGCAGTGATGCTGAGCCTGAGATAAACTTATCGCTATCTCACAGTAGTACCCAATCAACGCAGGAGGAAACACAGCTGATAAGTGGTCAACAACAACAGCCGCAACCACCGCCCGCAATAGTAGTTGTTGTTCCTCCTGAAGTAGGGGCAGTTCAGGAAATTGAGCCTCATGCAGAGGTAGAAGAAGAAGCCACTCATTCAGAAGATCCATTGTCTTCCAAATCTCCAGCAAGGAAAAGGAGGGGTAGTCCATCAAGTTCTTCGCCAAGCCCCCTTCTGATGATCTAGATGCCACTTGGAAGCCACAAACTGAGTCTGAGAGGGAGCCACGTTCCAAGACCAAGCTAGGCAAAAGGAAGGTTCCAGAAAGCCTTACACTTATGGAGGTCGATGTAGAACAGCAGGATGATGATGATGAGCCAGTCATCACGAACATCACTCCCGGCCCCGAGGAGATGGAGACCAACATTATTACCCTATCCAAAATCGCTGCGAGGGATGTAGCATGCATACCTCCACAGGTAACACCAACACGACCTACAGCTTCCATATTTGCATTAGCAAAGGCCCGGCAGCGACCTACATCCAGCACAACCACCACCTCAGTAGAAGTAGGTAGTGGTACAGCAGCACAGAGTCAAATTCAACACACACCCTCCAGTTCATCCGGCATTGGAAGTGGCACCTCCAGCAGGAGGCCAAAGTTAAGCTCCCCAGTTTGGGACTTCTTTACGGTTAGCGAAAAGGAGGAGAACATTGCTATATGCTCCATTTGTAATACCTCTGTTAGTCGTGGTAAGCTTGGTACAAACTATGGTACCGGAGGCCAAATGACCCATCTGAAAAAACACCACTTGATCAGCTGGGAGGACCACCTTCGCGGCATAAAAACTGCAACCATTGGTGTTGGTGGGGATAAAGGAGTAGAAGATCCGATCACGGTGGAAGAGGAAGGACAGGGAGACATTCTCTCTGGTAGTGGTACACAAGGTGTCCCTGACCCCAGCAGTGCAGTGTTAACGTTGCCCACATCTTCAGCAACATCTCAGTGGCACAAGAGTAAGAGTCAGCCTGAGACACCAAGGAGTACCAGGTCCGCAACCCAAAAAAGTGCGTTGTTGAGCCTAAGAGAAAGGAAAACCATGCAGCCTACCATTATCAGCATGTTTGGGGGGGAGGGGCAGTACGAACGCAACCACCCAATAGCACGTTTGTACAATGCGAAGCTGGCTAAAATGTTAGCACTGGACCTTCTCCCTTTTTCTTTTGTTGAAGGGGTGGGTTTTCTGGAATTTGTGTCAACCATCTGCCCAAAATGGCATGTTCCCAGCCGCTACTATTTTGCCAGAGTTGCTGTTCCAGCACTACATCACGACGTGCTGGAATTGCTTGGAAAAGCCTTGAAGCAGAGTGCTGTTCACAGTATCCACCTGACAACAGACATGTGGACCAGTTGCCAAGCCACAGATTACATGTGCATCACTGCACACTGGATCTCTTTTGCGGGGGTTAGAGAACAGATATCTGCTGGTGTTGACGCTGCTGAGATTTTTCATGCCACTCGCAAACATGCAACTGTAGCCATGTTTGCCATGGAGAAATCTCATACTGCTGCAAACATTTTGGAAGAGTTTAACACCAAGGTCTTTGAGTGGCTGCGCCCAAGAGGGCTTAAGATTGGTTTTGTTGCCACGGACAATGGCAGTAATGTAGTTAAGGCCATGGGCAATGGTGGCTATTTCAGGGTCCCGTGTTTGGCACACTGCATTAACATTGCTGTTCAAGACTTTTTGAAAAATGAATCTAAAGTCAGCAACTTACTGGCCACCTGCAGAAGAATATGCACACATTTCAGCCATTCTTTTAAAGCCCGGAAGCAGCTGAGGGTCATTCAACGTGAGCATAAAATGCCAGTCAAAGCGCTCATCCAGGAGGTGCCAACACGTTGGAACTCAACTTATTACATGCTTGATCGTCTGTTTGAACTGTACATACCACTCAATGCTTATGTCATGCTAAGATTAGGGGAACCTACTGTGAGAGGCATGACCGTTGAGATGGGTCAATGGGACCTCATTAAATGCCTGACTGAGATGCTACTTCCTTTTGAGATCTTCACATTTGAAGTCAGCAGGGAGGACTGTACTATGGGCCAAGCTATCCCATTGTTGCACATGCTAGAGCAACAGCTGAAGGAGGTGTCTGAAACGTACGCAGGTGTGGATGACAAACAAGACGCATATCATTTGGCGGAGACCTTAGCCGCTCGCTTATCTGAAAATACAAGGATTCAAAATAACATTTTGTCACAACCACATTACATTAGTGCCACAATTTTGGATCCACGGTACAAAGTATTTCTGAACAGCAAGGCAGTAATTCCTTTTTCGGAAGTGGATGTTGCCAACTACAAAACTTTGATAGCTAAGGAAGCCACTATTTTCGAAAACGAACGGCTGTTAATTACAGGCCCCCACCCCAGGCCATAACAAGTACTACAGGGCATCCAGAGTCAAGTTCTACTTCGGAGCCTGAGGGCAGTGCGTTTGCCTCCCAGCAGTCACCTACACCAACAATAACATCAACAACAGCAAGAACAGGATCATCCACAGTACAATCTGCAACTGATTGGTTTCTACGGCAGGGGTATGGTAAGTCCAGTGCTGATGCAAAGGCAAAAGAGGCCGAGCACATCGGAGCACCCCTGAACATTGAGCGGACGGTCCAGGCCTATCTGGATGACCCAACAGAGGTCTTCATGGATCGAAACCCATTGGTGTATTGGTATGGGAAAAGAAGCCAATGGACAGTGCTCAGCAGGCTGGCGATAAAGTATCTGGCTTCCCCTGTCGCAAGTGTCTCTTCTGAGCGTGTTTTCAGTGCTGCTGGTGCCATTGTAACTTCGAAAAGGACCAGTCTCTCGCCCAAAAGCGTGGAGAGGTTAACCATGATCAAAATGAATCAGCACTTTATACCACCGGATTACAAAATACGTGAATCACAGCAGGAAGAGGAGAGCGACTTGGATGACGTAAATAGTGCGTTACAGGACCTACTTCTGTCCGAACCACCAGAGTTTGAGGACGAGCTCCTCTTCCCTGACAACTAGGCTTTCAAATTGTTACTTTCTTCCTTCCTTTATTTGTCTGTGTATCTGTCTTTCTGGTTCAAATCAAATCACAACAAATCCATCACCACCGTCTTCTCTTTTTATTTCCCTATTGGAGTTGCACGTCTGTGCATTTAACTGTCCACTCTTCAGAGTCCTGCTTCATCTTCCTGTCTCGCCCTAGTACATTTCCATCAAGCCAGACATTGGAGTACAAGAAATGTTGCCTTTAACAGTCCCTCCATAAGAAGTGAAACGTAACTATAGGCTATCCTCCGTTTTGTTTCCGAGCCGAAACTCATCAGTGTCCGAAGGCTACCGCCTCTACAGGCATCCACAACTCTTCACTGTCAGAACTTGGGCAGGCATCCAAAAGTGAACTCATCACTGTCCGAAGGCTACAGCCTCTGCAGGCATCCAAAGCTCCTCACTGTCAGGACAGAAGGTACTTGGCAGAGAAAGACAAGACTCTTCGAAGAAACTTGCTGACATTTGTGCAAACTCAAATGACCAGCAATGAGCGCTACCCAGGCCGCGGCCCATCATCACAGTGCTGACCATGTGAAGCAACTTAAACTGTGACAAAGTGCCACAGATGAATAAGACGAAAACCGAAACAGCGACTAACACTCAAAATGAATGTGGACTGGAGTAATGATGAGGCCACTGCCCCATAAAAAAAAACCACACACACCTGTCAGAACTAGGCATCTGATGATCTGACAGCCAAAGAGAAGAGCAAGACAGGTAATGATGGAATGCATTGGATGCTTGCAGACTCTGAGCGATTGCTGTTGTTTGTTGTTGATGTTGTGCATGAAGTCAAACTCTACTCTACTAGTTAATCTACAAAGTGACTCAAGTGACAATCAATGTTTCCCTTCTTGTTGTTTAATAACCAAATTGTACTCCTACTACTGCAGGTGCAGGCCAATATCTGTTGCAATTTTTTAATATGGAATATGGACTTAATCGGAGTCACTACAGACTGAGTTGGAGTTGGACAACACGTACCACACCATGATGATGACCATACTATCTTTGCACGCAGTCAGTCAGTTGGATCGGAGATGATTGAAGGAATAACTGCGTTTCACGAAGTGGCATAAGGTAAACATAAACACAACAATTCAACAAGAAAGTAAACACAGCAGACCTACATGTCCATGTAGTGGTGGAGTCGAGTGTAGTCATGACTGACAGCGGCGCATTGATTTTGTCACTTAATTTTGAAAATGCTAAGTTGCTGTATATATGCCTTTTGTCTGGCTCTGTCAAAAATTAAGGTAAATGGAGGTTGGGTCACGGCCGGGCTGGTGCTGTGGTGGGCCTGTTCTGTCCTGTTGTTGTTGTAGCTTAATGCTGTAAACAGAATATACACGATATATCCAAGCCGCCTCAGTCTGAAAGTGTTCTCTCTTCTCTTCTTGGACTCCACCGTAATTGATGCTTTTTTTATTCATTGATTTTTCAATACCCCTTTTGTTTTTCCATCTAGACATTACAGGCCGGCCTTTACCCTGTGCTATACTGGGAGACACAACTCACATTTACCTTACCAATCCGCATCAGGAAGGCCACCAAGATTGATGTGCGGAGCGTCCATGGAAGATAGGACCAAGAGGAAGGACGAGATTCAACTCCACAATTTGACCAGGATAATACAGTAACTTTAGTATCATTCATCATTCATCTTTTAATTAATTGGAATCCATTTTTCTCTTCAATCATTACGACTGTGTGTTGTGTGTTGTTGTTTGTTTGCTAATTGATCCCTACAACTATTTTTTAATTTTCTTTGCTATCTTTAAAAGTAAGCCCAGTACAACATGGAATTTGGGTCTCTGAGGGCATATTACAGGCAAGGCAAATTGCGTAGAATATACTGCTGCCCTGTACTGTCTAATTGTCTAGTAGGAGTTAGTAAGTACTACTCATTAACCATCCAGTTATCTTCATCATCATGCATGCATTTCCTTTTTCTCCCTTTATAGATTTTTTGGATAAGATCATGGTCGTCTGCCAAGATTGCGCTTTGCTTTTGTTGTCCATGCGTACTGTTTTTCTTTCTCAAACCTTTCCCCAAACCCCCTTCCCATCCATTCATCAAACCCTAACCCTCTTCCCCCGGGCTGTGATTTATATTGAGGTGTGATGTGACTACATAAAATGTACACCAATTGATCACACGCTTGCTGGGGCAGATGTGGTGAAAGCAACACTAATTAAATTTCAAGGCAGGGCGAGGAGCTTCTTCTGCTTGCCCACCCATGCTCAGTCTATGTGCAAGCCGTCACCGGCTAATAGTACATCATAATTAATTGCCAGCATTGATTGGATTCATCATCAAACTCCTACCACACAGCAGTAAAGGTTACGAATTACGATTGTGTTAAGTTAAGTGACTCACTCGACACAACTACAGTTTGTAACTTCTTGTACTAGGCTGTCATCGCCACCATTATGTTTTATTTGACTTTAGCAGTTGCAAATGCAATATTGTTTGTTTGGCAGTCTTCTTCTGTACTGTATTTTACTTCGTTCTACTACTCCTCCCACAGTCGCTCTCAGGCAAGTGACTGTCTCTTTTTTATTTTTTTAGCAAATGCTACTGCCAGTGTCTACTCTACTACTACCACCACAACCATGGCATCTTCTCCATTCTCTTGGGAAACCATGCAGCCATCGCTGTGCCGAACATAATCATCATCAATCACAGGTAAGATAAGTTTGGTGGGAGGTATAATGGACTAGGAGGAGAGATTGACAGTTCTAGTAGGACAAATAACTCAGTGAGGGGTACCGCATCTATCTGTTTGTGTTACATCATCAGCAGATTATTTAAATCAAACACTGGCTGTGGCCCTGCAGCAGCAAGGAAACCATGTGACGTTAATTCGTAAAACAGTAACCCCCACAAAACATTAACATTGTATGTTTAAGTATAAATATAATTTATTACCCTAACAAAAATAAACTATCCCACACCTGACCCACCCCTCTCCCTAACCCCAACCAATGTCCAAAACGAAAAAAGTACAAAGAATGTCCAGAAACCCCAACGCCCAATTCCCACCCACCAACAAAAGGAATAAAAAAGGGGCAATGCAACAGGGTCCTATAGTTGTTATATTCGGCTGGCTTTTAGGTGTTTGTCCACCAGAATTTTGACACGCTCCTCTAGTTGCTCCTCTAGCCGTGCCACCCGGTGGAGAATCTTGCGGCGAAATGCCCTGCAGTGGTGGCTGCAAGAGAATTGCGGCGGCGGGCGGCTGCCAGACCGCGGCGCCGTACCACTGGAGGTCTGGCCTGGCTGGGGCCCGGGGCATCGGACGAAGCTGCAGCTGCTGCCGCCTCCTCCTCCTCCGCCTGAGCCACCAGCCGCCGGTACTCCTCACAGATGGCCTCCAGTTTCCAGTGCCGGGCCCTGGCTGCCAACTCCTTCCGGGATGGTTTTTCTTGGGAAGGAGTACTATCTATATCAAGAAAGAAAAAGAATATTGTTGTAAGCAGTACTCTTAGCAAAACAGTAACACAAAATTAATTCAACACATAATGGCACAGTAGCACTAGCAAGAAGCACAGTACATAACATTTGTGATAATAATCTATCTATCCTCCCACTTCCTCGGCCTGTAACATTTGTGGGAGTTTCAGGCATTATACTAGCACTATGGACTCCAGTACACAGTACACCAGTCTTCTTCTTATCTCTAGTTTAGCGAAATGACATAACCTGGTTGTAGCCGGCATGCCAGCTCGGTCATCTATGCTTGCACCCAAGACAAACATACGAGTCATGACGCAGACTCACGTTAGTTTGATTTACTACTGTCTGCAGGTGGGGAAGCTCGTATTTTTCTATTACGGGTGGCACTGGCCATACTCTCTCTGTTACATGAAGGGCAATTGGGCAATTTCACTTTGACAGTGCCCTGGCTACTACAAAAAGGCAGATTATATATCTGATCCAATGATCATTGCTTTTATATGGGCGACGACATAAGGTCAGTAGCGGTCGGTGGTGAGACTCGGGGAGTGCTGCCGGGCGGTGACGTGGGGAGGGGCAGGGTGGGGGGTAGTAAACTATGGATTACGGCCAATTACAGGTAAGTAAACATATAAATAAATAAAACTAATTTTGTTGCGCCCACTGCATCGCATTTGGCGGTGCAGTGCGCACAATGAAATTCGCTTTATTTATTTTTATGTTTACAGTAAAGTTACCTGTATTTGGCCGCGTAATACATTGTTTACTACTACCACCCACCCTGCCCCTCCCCACATCGGCTTTGCTACTCTGGCGCAGTTTCTTTTACAATCCCTTAAAACTAAAACTGTGCATCCCGTGACAGTCTCCACCTATGCTGTCTATGATGAATACATACAGGCATCCATCCATTCTAAGTAAATGTCAATCATTCTTCTTAATCTCTCCACAAACCTTACTTTGTTTCACCAACAACAACCCATGCGTCCACTCACTCCGTTGCTTCACCCAAACACCGCTGATGATACTTGATATCCACAGTATCCACCCATACTGTGTCGCCCACCCAGGCAGGCATCCATACTTCTTTCACCTTCCACCCATCCTTCAACAACACATGCATCTGATTCCTATCAGCCACCTATCCATGCTTCCAACGTATCCTTCTCTGCCAGTCATCATATTAAATCTTGCCCGTCCTTCCTCCTTCCACCCTTCTTTCCCTTTTTGTTCAACACATCCATCAAGGTCATCTGATCTGACTTTTAGTCTCCTCCATAAAACTTTCACAGCTGAGTTGGAGTCAGATAGAAGAGGCCATTGGTTAATCAAGTCACGCTGGTAATGCTATTGCTACTGCATTGCTAATGCTAAGTAAAGGGTGTCTTCTCTTCTTCAACCGTTGTATAATGTTCACTACAACTTCATACCTAATAAGTCTCAACAACAGTACAGTGAGTGAAGTCAACACCCTTCCAGCTAGTGCAATGTCAATAAGTAATGAATATAACTTACCACTGCCCGCCACTGCTGCTGGCTCACCCCCTGTAGCTCCTGCAGGTGCTGCATCTCCTGGCCCCACTGGAATGGTCGAATCGCCGTTGGCCCCGCCGGCACTGGTGGTCGCTACTACGCCTAGATAAAAACATGACACATTTTTAGATGCCTGTACACCTCCCCCTATTTATTCGTTTTCACTAGCAAGATTGAAAAAATAAGTTAATACATACATATTATACATCACATTCACTAGTCCAAATCGGGTACTAGAGTCAGTAGACACTAGTAGTGTTATGGTCCCTAGGGTCATTATTTATTATACTATACTCTACTCTTTGCAAAGTTAGCCTGAGCCATGCAACCATTTTTCGCTTCATGTCTTTTGCGCATGTTACCTCGCAGCTTGTTGTGCAGTAACAGTAAGACGCCTTTTTGAGCCCACATGAGCACATACAGCTACTGTCTGAGCGTTGCGTACAAGAGGTCAAAAAACAAGCCACTTTGTTATGGAGTTCGGTTAGTCCGTATTGCTTAGCCATAAGTAACATGTTACACTTTTTTGGCAGGACTGATAAATGCTTGCATTATACTATCTAACGCGCACCATTTTTCTCAGGCAGAAGATTCCCTTCTACGAACCAGAGATTTGCAGAGCTTATGAATGATGCATGTAACCAGTAATTCTACGTTCTACGGTGAGGAGTCTCCCAGAATTCGCACAGATCTTTTGTCTTCTATCATCATGCACTTGTTGTAACAATGTTTATTGTTTTAATCTTATGCATTTTGCTGTTGGAGCTGGCTGGAGTACACTGAATTTTATAGAACAACATACAGAGCTTGTTAGTTGAAAATAAACCTTTTGAACTTACACATAGACTCTGTGGTATTTGGTGTGGTGGTGGTGGTGGACTTACACGAGTGAGTGAGCGAAAGGGTGTTATGTTCTGGGTTGTGTAATCATTGGGTATCTTCGGGTGGGGGTTCGGGGACCTAATGTGACACTATAGCTAGTCGTTCAGGGGATTGTGGGTTCACTTCTGACTGAGGTGTGAGGAACGTCCAAGTTCCAAACTCCCATCACCAACATCCTATTTCCTTGTGCATAGTTCTGCATGGGGCTGTGCAGAATCCCCACATCAGTAGTAGTAGGTACTATATCCTATAAAAAATAGTCAAATATCTGGTTGGGCATTTTGTTTGTGGTAATTGTCAAAGCCTCAAGATTAAGAAGCCTAGAAGAGGACAACCGAAAGGACTGGACTCAGTGGCTAGAGCTATTGGTCAATCTGAGTTTTATTCAAAACCGTACAATAAAGAGTGGCAATGCAAACTGGGCAAGCTTAGCGACAGACTAATAGTAGTAGTACAGACATTCATAGCAGAGGCAGTTAGAACTTAGAGGCAGGGATAACCAGAATTTAGAAACAGATAGTCAAGTCAAGATCAAAGAATCTTTTGTAAAAAATAGTATTAGGGAGTGGAACCAGAATTAATAGTTCTGAAAAAATAAGGTGCAGTAAAAGTTAGGGCAATATAATTGTTAATATTAACCACTGGAGGACTTACTGGGACCAGCAGCAGGGCCCTCGGTAGAGGAGCGGTCCTCTGGTGGTTGTCCCGCCGACTCGGACCCCGTCTTCTTGCCCCTGGGTGCTGCAGATCAGTGATCATGTAAGATATAACAAAGAAAGACACAAACATTAATGATTGCTGTGAAACAAATAAATTATCTAAAAAAACGCTCAAAAAACGTTTTAGGAAACAAAAATTGCAATAAAATTGACTTATCTAATCCGATCGACTACTGGCTTGCGGGATTCACGGACAGTCTACTTATTTGGGAACACTAATTCAGTGTTCCATTCTGATTGATTCAAATAAAATCCAGAACACTAACTAAGCCTAAGTACCACCTGACCTAGCCCACCTATTCCAGGCGGGCCAATTGTTCATTAAGTCTGCATTTCCATTTTTTTTAGCCCTCAAAAATGCATAGATGAGAAGGAGGACACATGCATAAATTGGTGCATAATGCATACAATAAATTGTTGGTTGGTTGCGTCTGATGTTCTGCAGCTGACTGACACTGCTAAGCTTACCACTCACTAAACAAACTACAAAAGGTTCTACTAAGGACTGGGGTAAGCAGCACTCAGTGACAGAGGCTGCGTCACGCAGACCGCTCAAAAATTATCAACTAATAGTAACTAAACCTAGTATCAATCCATCCACCACTATTTGACAGGAGGACAAAGGAAGGACTAGAGTCTCTCTAGCAATAGCATTACCTAACTGAAGTTCTCTAAAGTAAACTCTTACATAATAATAAGGACAAGCGAGCGCAAAGTTGCAAACAAGTAAGAGTAGCGCCCAGCACCTGTGTCCTACAATCACAGAAGATTTTGAAATGTAATTTACCTGCAATGTAAGCAGCAGTATTCTTGTTATTTGTAAAAAATGTATACACAAATCACAATACTTATACTACTATATATATTAGCTACTCACCAAGCCCCACGACCTCGACACCTAGCAGGTCCAACAGGTCCTGCTCCCGGTCGAGGATGTCTGACCACCGGTGTGCCTGCTGGTTATGGGTGCGCCGGAACCCTGAGCAGCGAAACACTGCCCAGCGCACCTTCGCCCACCGGCGGTGACACTCCTGGGTAGGGTACCCGGAGCCTGGCCTGCTGCCAAGGTCAAGGGGAGATGGCGCTGAACAAAAAAAACAAGGGCGGCCACCTCCGCCTCACTAAAAAGCTGGCAGGCTTGCACCCCTGCAGGGCGCAGTCTGCCGCAAGGCAGGCGGCTCTTGGGCGCACGCGCCTTGCCCTTCGAGCCGTTGCTGCTGCTGCTACCCTTCGCCATGATTCTGGGGTGGGAGGAGGCGGAAAAGAAAAGTTAGAAGGGAAAAATAAAGTTAGGGGAAGAAGTAAGAGCTTAAAGAAGAAAGTTATATAAAACAGTCGAAAAGTAAAAAAAACACAGTAAAAAGTAGAAAAAAATGCAAAATATAGACTTAGGCAGAGAGAGAGATAGATAAGAAATAAAGAAAAATTGAAAAACAGTGTAAAAAACTAAGGATTGCAAAGATTGAGGGAGGATAGAAAAGCAGGCCCAGAACCATGGCATAGAGTGAAAAACAAGATGGCCGCGCCCATCGCAACTGCGTGGGTAAGTTAGCGAGATATTTCTCCCCGAGCACGCAAAAAACATCGCGAACACGTACGATGCGTTCCCGAACATGAAATGCGCATCGCGAGCACGCTATACGTGACCCGGAACAGGAAATAAGGGATCGCGAACGGGCGGGACAAGTGAAAAACTAAATGGCCACGCCCATAGGCGACCGCATGGGTAAGTTCGCGAGATACTATCCCCCGAGCACACAAACAGCGTCCCGAACACGCACAACGCGTTCCCGAAGAAGAAAAACGCATCGCGAACGGGCGCGACAAGCAGCTACGCATGCTCGCGTTGCGCTCCGACGTCTGCGCATACCTTCGCGTAGCGCGACTACGCGAACTACGCCCAGGGTTAGAATGAATCCTTAATTATTAAGTCTGCCGACAAGGGTGGAGGAATTGTTCTGCAGGAGAAGGAAACATACAAGTCGGAAATCCTTCGCCAACTCACCAATACTGACCATTACTGCAGACTGCGGACGAACCCTACGAGGGAACTGCAAAACCTTATCCTACAGATTACTACCGAAGCAAAATCAGAGGGCTTTCTTAGTCAAAAGGAATTTCTCTTTTTGAATGTGAAATCACCCCGCATGCCAGTGATCTATACACTTCCCAAGGTGCATAAAAATGTCACGAATCCCCCAGGGCGCCCCATAGTTTCAGGGTGCGGCTCTGTACTTGAACCTTTGGGCCAATACGTTGACTACTTTATTAAGGACTTTGGGGCATATTAGCAAGGGCACTATCGCCGCTTTAGAGGCACTTTTTGCCGCAAAAGCGGCGATATTCATATCGCCCTATCAGCAAACTGTCTCTAACAGCAGTTAGCGACAGTTTGCGGGCATTAGCGCCCGTTTCTTTACCGCTTTGCATGTCAGTGATATTTATTGCTAATGACATGCAAAGTGGGCGTTCCCGACGAACAAACCTGGGAAACACCCGCTAACAGGCCTATCGCCTATTAGCAAGGTGGCCATGGCCCCAGTTAGCGACGTGAAAAGTCGCGCTAACCGGGTCATCGCCATTTATTTAACACCTGCAATTAGCAGGTGTTAGCCATACCTAACATGGGGGTGGATTATGCTGATACGACCACAGGGTCGTATC
Source organism: Calotriton arnoldi (assembly GCA_963921515.1). Lineage (NCBI taxonomy): Eukaryota > Metazoa > Chordata > Amphibia > Caudata > Salamandridae > Calotriton > Calotriton arnoldi. The sequence goes on from CAWUFW010002051.1 coordinate 1,793,829, forward strand.
AGCAAGGTGTTCTCCCTTCTCCATGCAACATCGCTGGTTTTTCAGCGATGTTGGCCCATTTCCCCGCTATCGCTGGAATATTCATCGCCATAGCGCTAATCGTTGCTAATACAGCGTTAGCGTGGTGATATATTCCAGCGACAGCCGGCGATAAAAAAAATCACGCTAAGCAGGGTTAGCGATGATTATCGCCTCTTCTTGCTAATATGCCCCTTTGTACCTAGATCTGAATGTTAAATAAGGGATAGCATGGCCATGATTAACTTAGTCGAACACCACCCATTTGACCCAACTAGTGGCATACTGTGTACAATGGATGTGGAATCCTTCTACACGAACATCCCGCAAGTCCTGGCAATGAACGTAATTCAGGGGGTAGTTGATTCAAGGCCCCGCACCCACACTGTCCCTACTCTGTTCATACTCCAACTACTTGAACTCTGCCTTACAAGGAATTTTTTCTTCTTTGACAATGAATACTACCAACAGGTCAAAGGAACATCAATGGGGGCCGTTTTTGCCCCCAACTTAGCTATACTTTTCATGGACCACCTTGAGATGTCGACAATCCTTTCTCCCACTAACCCTTTCATTACCGGCGTCATATTATGGCGTCGTTATATAGATGACATTTTCATGATTTGGCACAACAATGCTGACACACTCAACCAATTCCTACACTGGCTGAATAACAATTGTCTAGGCCTTAATTTCACTCTAGCACACGACAAATCCCTGATTCCTTTCCTCGATCTCACCATTTTCCATTCCAACGGTGAACTACTCATGAGGCTTTATAGAAAAACCACAGAGCGAAACACCTTACTCCGGTATGAAAGCAATCACCCACGAGCACTACGTGACTCTTTACCATACTCTCAATTCTTATGAATTAGACGTAATTGCTTCACCAGAGAGGATTAGTTTCACGAAGCTTCAAACTTATCTACCAAGCTAAAAGCGTGTGGCTACCCTAAACGACTAGTTCGGAACGCCCAAAAACGAGCCTGGTACTGCCCAAAGGAGATCCTGCTTTCTCCCAAAATCAAGCCCAGCACAAATCGGATAGTGTGTGTGACCACACTCTCACTAATCTCTAATCCCATCCGTAAATCTATCATAAAACACTGGCCCACCATGAACGCAGGCAATCTGAGTATTGAGCGCCCTCTCTTTGCTTTCCGCAAAAGCCGCAACCTCAAAGACCACCTTGTACGGGCAGCTCTACCAAATCCCAAGCCAGCCTCTACTCTTGATGCACACTGGGGCCTTGAACCATTAATTGGACACGCTAAATGCGGCAACTGTAATGTCTGTGATTTTACCATGGAAGGAAAAGAGTTTACCTTTAATAATATTGCAATTAAATTAAGGTCATTTTTGAACTGTAATACTTGCAATGTCATTTATCTGATTCAATGCCCTTGCTTTAAAATCTACATTGGCCAAACAACACAAAAAGTGAAGACCCGAATTGGACAACATCGGAGTAGAGTGCGCTGTAAAACTCCCAAAGCTTCCTTGGTGGACCACTTCACTGATGCCGGCCACAATGAGGATGATATTAAATGGACATTTATTAACGTGGTAAAACAACCCCCAGGGGCGGAGACATTGTACAACTCCTGAACAAAGAGGAGCTCAGACTGATTATCCGCATGAATAGCATCAGGAATGGATTGAACAGAAATGAGGACTGGACCACCCTGATCTAGGCTTCTCCTAGGTCCCAGAATGCAATCTGTTTTCTTCTCCAACGGTTTTTGACTGGAATAATGTTCACTTTTAATGTTTTACCTGCATGCAAATGCCATATATCCCTCTTTTACTCCCTTTAGACCATACGGTTTGGCAGTTTGGAAATGTGTTCTATATGTTCTATTTTGTTACCGATTCTTGCGTTATAAACCTTGTGTATATAATGTGATCCTGATCCCATTCACTCATGCGTACAATTTTCGACCATTATGAACCTGGATGGCCACCGGTCACCTATCATTCTTGCTCACACTATGTTTTTGCTTGAATCTGGCCCCTCAAGGCTACATGTATCAACATGTATCGGTATCTTATGTTAGTTATATATTGGTTCATCCATTAAGGGTCTATTGCGTCCCTTTGCCAGCTACATGCTCCTACTTGCATAGTTATCATGTTTTCATATATAATTGTTTATGTATATTTCATATTTATCACCACCAGTAATTAACATGTCACCTCACATTACACTTTTGATATTCTACTATCGGCACTCTAGCCTTCTTTCTACTGCATCTGAGTCTTTCCTCCAGGTTCACATGCTAGACCCCTCACCCAAAATGGCCGCTGTGACATTATGTCACGTGACCTCGGCAACGCCATAAACACAGGGAGGTGAGCGGCCGCTTGTTATCCCAGCTAATCAGCCCCAGATACTACGGCACAACGGTAAGCGCGCTAACCCGCTAGGTCACATCACCCTCTGTCAGTCCGTTTTCAGTCCCCTCACTCCCTCATTCTCTCCTCTGTAGTGCATCGCCACCCTGCCGTGAAATAATTCACTTATTCCAAACGCTAGCAGATCCTCGCCAAGCCTCAGATACTACGGCACAACGGTAAGCGTGCAAACCCGCTAGGTCAATTCACTCTCTCTCAACCCTTTTTCAGTCCCATCACTCCCTCATTCTCTCCTCTGCAGTGCATCGCCACCCTGCCTTGAAATAATTCACTTATTCCAAATGCTAGCAGATCTTCGCCAAGTTTTGCCAAGACCCCTCCATTGGACGGCTGCCTCGGCTCGAGCCACCGTGTGCATAAATTGTTCCCCCACGTGAATCTAAGGGTATTTTCACCTTTCTTTTTTGCTTAGCGCTCCTTATGTTCGCGTACCTCAGCCCACGGTTAGCCGGTATTTTGCGATAATTACTGGCTAATTAAGCTTGGCATGACTGGAACAGCGTCTTCACTATGACTTGTATTTGGTTCACGTAGCCCTGTTCGACTGGCACACCGCGCCTCACAACCCTTCACGTCATCAATTGATTTTGCTGAGCACAGCTCTACCTGGTCTTTAAGTAAGACATGCATGCGGAATATCGATGTCAACCACCGCCATGCATGACTTTTTTGACTACATTCACTGGCCGCATATTGAATAGTCTGTTGGTATAGCCCGCCACAATTGCCATCCTCATTGTTAGGCACAAGTAACTGTTTTGTCGGTTCCGGTTTAGACCCTCTCATGCCGTTCTCAATATTTCATTTTGATAATTACTCCTTGTGCCTATCGATGCCACTTCACGTCACAGGTCATTTCAACCACCTTCACAGGGCATGTGTCTGACACCAGGAATTCTCAATGATTGCCCTGCAGGTTGTACTAGGCTTTACACTCCATATTAGACGCCTCCTAATCTCCTTCCCCTCTCTATTTTCCACAGGCACTTTTACAAATTCAGGCTTGTAACTTTAACTGTCCTGATGATGATCCTACTATTGTTTTAAAAGGATCGAAAAGTCGTCGACTAATGTAAACAGTGTGCACATTAATCCAATGTGATAAAAGAAGTGCATTTACTGTTTTTTTCTAAGCTTGCCACAAATATGCTCAATATTCCACAAGCTACTTCTGTCTTGCCTGAAATGTTTTTGTCTTAATTGTACTTGTCATGTGTTCGTGTAGGATGCAGGATTGTGTCCCACTATATTGATGTGTTCGTATTTGTGTTTTTTGACGTTATTGATTTATTAAATTGAATGTCCGGCTGGATACTCGCAATATAGCACTAATTCTAGTCTATATTTACCTTATTGACTATTGTTCTGTTTAAGGACCACTGTTCTAATACAAAACTGTCACCCAAGGTCCTTATCTACCTTTCGGGTTCCCTTGTTTTTTGAAAATATCTATATTATCCAGGTATGTTATCTTGGTTTTCACCGATTATGGTCTGAAATGGGATGAATGTGAGTCAGTTATTTCTAGCTGTTTAATTTCTGATTCAAGCCTTTGAATGGCTTTAGTCAATGTCGTATGGATCACGTAAGTAGATTTAATGCCCACCCCGTGCAGACAGACCTTGAAAGTTTCCAACTCCAATCCTAAGCATCCAGCAGTCCCATTATTCTCTGCAAAATAAAGTGTGGTCTGTGTTCTGATTTCTTCCCTGTAGCAGCTGACTCGTCGTTTTTTGGGCTGAAATTGTCAGTTGGGAATACAGGAGAGAGGCCAACCCCATTTCATATATAACCGGATTAAGGTAAAAATGTACGACATTAGTGTTCATGTTAATGAGCACCTTCTTGAAAGCCAGAGGAGCAGAGGAACATATCTAGCCTTGAGTGTATGAGCCTTGAGTGTATGTCGCGGATGGGGAAGTAATGCATCAATTCCCTGTCTCGAGGATGGGGTGCTCGCCAGAGATCAGAGAGCCCTCCTCTGGCGCATCAATGAAATAAACCCTTTTGCCACCCGAATCATCTGTGCACCTGCCACAGGTTGTCTAGTCTGGAACTGTCTAGTTCTAAGGAATGGACACAATCGAAGACCACTGTCCAAAGGAAAAGTGTATTAGATTGTGCTGTGACAAAAGTTGACAATCTGCCAACAAATTCTATCTGTAGAAAAGTGGGTCCCAGTAGAACAATTCTAAAGAACACACAAAGTTAAATGCCGTCTGGTATTGATGCACTTGTACTCAGTAAATCTTTGATTAATATTATTTAATCTTGTCGAACATCATGAGATGTTCACAACCCAGCAATTAATCTGGACAAAACGTACCACAAAAGTGCCCCACTTGGAGGGGGAGAAGGGGAGAATGTTGTGTGCACTTAGTGAGGGTTGAGAAAGTGAAAGGAAAGGTAGTGACAATATATCCATCACATCATTATTTACAATTGAAACCGGCTTTACTCAGCCTCACAGTTGAATATTAACAAAATACATAGCCATTGTTTGGAACACACTGTCACAGTGAAAGAGCACTGTTGACCAAACTGGCACAAAACGGTGACAAAGTCGACGTTTCGACCCCAAAACAAAAGTAGGCTGCTTAAGTCCTTACAACGGGGTCTTCCTCAGGACTGAGTGTGGGGCACCTGGGAATTTAACAAAGGAAATTCTTAGTGTCTGATAGATTTTACATTAATTAATTAATTAATTAATTAATTAATTAACTAAAAGGAAAAATGTAACTAAATTACCATAAACCACCCTGAACTGGATGGTGAATATGAGAGCAAAGGACAGGGTTTTGGACGTGTGTGGTAGGAAGTTGGCGCCTGCATCGAGTGTACGCAAGTTTGATTATCGTTTTCATAGGACGGTGCCAACAGGAGGGGGCCGACCCTGAACCCCCTCATTATCAGACCAAAGACCTCACACAATTACTGCAAGCCTGTGCACACATCTGTGTATAGTTCATGAGTTTTTACTCTGTGTCATACGTTAATACCAATGGACATTCACTGTGCAACATATATTAACAATCACAATGAAACACCAAGAATATTTAGTGTGTTCTTCTTTAATTCCGAACGATTGCCCAGCCAACACGTGTTTCGTCTGGGGAAGTACCCCTAAACTTCTTCAGGGCTTTCTGGCAATGGGAAGGAGATCACAATCTCTCTGCCGGCGGTTGTACTTCCGTCCCGGCTGAATAAAGTGGTAGGGATTTCTTAGCGGATAGGAAAGGTCCAAATTAGGGACCGCGGTGGAGTGCCGGTGGGGACTTCAATCTTAACCGGTTGTACTTCCGTCCCGGTTCCAGGGTAGAAGTAGGTATACAGATCAGGAATGGTCCTGTGAGTGCGTCCGTCGAGTTGAACCCGAAGTGGGGGCGTCCGTCGAGTGGAACCCGGAGCGGGGGCTTCACTGACGAGTGTACTTGTCAAAAAACGCAGGATAATGAAGCCTAAATAAGGCAGAGGATCCGTGTTGGGTCCAATTCGAGGGGCCAAATGACGGCAAATGAGGAGCACTAAACAGCGAGAACGCTGATCTGAAGAAACATGGTCACAGCGTCTGGGAACCGGAAGAGGGTTTCAGTTTTGTTGCCAACAATTGCTCCCGCCAATGGATGGTGCTGGGGGTTGAGACAGCTTTGGACCAAGTACAGGTCCTTACAAGAGAGATTGCCGCCCTAAAATTGGAGATTGCTGGAGACTCATCCCTAACGAATGCCAAGGATGCCCTTGAGAGCCTAGACAAAACCCTAAAAGACTTTGAGACCAGCACTCATTCCAAGAAATTGGAGAAGCTAGCGAAGGATATTCGCTATTACGATAAGAAGTGCACCTACCCCTACCTCCAAGATTTTTTCCTTACACCAGTCATGTCTTTTGATCGTGCTGGCCAATATTGAACGTTTGGGTTAAAAACATTTCTCTCCTTTCCTCTCCTTAGATTAAAAGCACCCGTGGGGCTCTACAAGGGTCGTGACTTTGGTTCTTCTTTCAAGGTAAACATGGTTATTGTGTGTGTAATATGTTTAATTAAGCACATTATAGTCAGTTTAAAGAGCGAGTGATGGTTTGACCTTTGGTCCCTTTTCTCGTTTTTCTTCGATTTAACCTGTTTGCTGCGTGTGTCGGCCAACGGCCGTCGCGAGCACTACCTCGGTACTGCTGCGCACGTCCGTTGGCCGACGCGGCCCCGCCCGTTTAATAGAACGTTCCGCACTGGTTCGGAGCAGCAAATGGGTTAATTACAGTAATTTTGGAACCTTGGAATCCGCCTGGGCCCAATCCAATTACATATTCAATTCCCTGTTTCAAGAAGTGACTTCTAGAAGTGAAGAACCCTCTCCAACCCATTTAAAGTAAGTGAGATGGACCGCGTTTTTTAACACAGCCTTGTTGATAATTGTCCACTGTGTTTGATATTTTCCTGATGGCACATACCCTGTCTTCCAGGTGCCATCGACCCGCTCTCTGCGTTTGGAGCCTACGGGCCCACATACTACATCTTCCCCATCCAGTTCAGGGTGGTTTATGGTAATTTAGTTACATTTTTCCTTTTAATTAATTAATGTCTTAATGTAAAGTATATCAGACACAAAGAATTTCCTTTGTTAAATTCCCAGGTGCCCCACACTCAGTCCTGAGGAAGACCCCGTTGTAAGGACCTAAGCAGCCTCCTTTTGTTTTGGGGTTGAAAGATCGACTTTGTCACCGTTTTGTGCCAGTTTGGTCAACAGTGCTCTTTCACTGTGACAGTGTGTTCCAAACAATGGCTATGTATTTTGTTAATATTCAACTGTGAGGCTGAGTAAAGCCGGTTTCTTTTGTAAATAATGATGTGATGGATATATTGTCACTACCTTTCCTTTCACTTTCTCAACCCTCACTAAGTGCACACAACGGGCCTGATTCACAGAACTAACTTATGTCAAAAACGTAAAGTTAGTACTTTTTGGTATTCACAGAATACACTTACTCATTTTGGTATTCACAGAAGGCACTTACTCATTTCGGTATTCACAGAAGTTAGTAGTCCTAACTTTAGGACTCCTAAATGCCTTCTGTGAATACCGAAAGTCTTAAAGTTAGGATTTTCTCAGTTTAGGAGTAGTAAAGTAACTTTACTACTCCTAAACTCAGATTTAGGATTTTTCTCAGTTTAGGAGTAGTAAAGTAACTTTACTACTCCTAAACTCAGAATAATCCTAACTTTAAGACTTTCGGTATTCACAGAAGGCATTTAGGAGTCCTAAAGTTAGGACTACTAACTTCTGTGAATACCGAAATGAGTAAGTGCCTTCTGTGAATACCAAAATGAGTAAGTGTATTCTGTGAATACTAAAAGTACTAACTTTACGTTTTGACGTAAGTTAGTTCTGTGAATCAAGCCCAACCTTCTCCCTTCTTCCCCTCCAGGTGGGGGACTTTTGTGGTATGTTTTTTCCAGATTAATTGCTGGGTTGTGAACATCTCATGATGTTCGACAAGATTAAATAATATTGAACAAAGATTTACTGAGTACAAGTGCATCAATGCCAGACAGCATTTAACTTTGTGTGTTCTTTAGAATTGTTCTACTGGGACCCACTTTTCTACTGTACTGTCCTTTACCCAGGTCTTAGTGGCTTATTTTGGGTTTACCCTTGTTTATAACAACAAATTCTATCTGGCATAAATACATGTTAATGTCAAGGGCTGACTATCAAGGCTCCCCTTGACGATTATGTATCTTCCCTCTTTATCTACATCACTCTGGTGTACATCATAGGGGAGGACTGGTCGGATCCATATCAATGCACTCCATGCATAAGAGAGGTAGGAGGTGTTGAAGACCTCCTTTCCATCTCTTCTGCAAGTGAACCCCTTCAACCCAGGAGATATGAGTTTCTTGCAGGCAGGCAGTATCAATGGCTTGTCTGTGTAGATAAGTAATTCCTTTTCCGTTTGATCATCTTTCCCATCTCTTTTTAATGTTCCAGGACAGTATTCTATTTGTGTTATGAACCATATCTAATATTTCAGTTTAACATGTAAATGTAAATGTAGTAGTATTTGTATAGCGCCCGAATCGACCCCCGAAGGGGTATCTCAGGTGCTTGTACGCATACCGCTGTGGAACCCTTCCTGGCCTTTCCCTGTGAGATGCCCACTCCTGGGCACCCCCAAGGTGAAGCCAGGCATCCTAGCATTGTGGGGGCCGTTGTGGAGATTAAGCAAGCTATTGCCCAGAGTTGCAGAGTAGGACCCATGATCAGAATAGGCACCGAGGCGAGAATTATCAGGTCCGAGGAAATTGAGCCCAAGACCCGCTGAGGCGGGAATTGAACCCTGGTCCCGGGCTAGACCTCTGCATCAGGGTCTGCCGCTCTAACCATTGAGCCACACTTCTCCACATGTCAGAGAGCGAGACTTTGTCATACTCAGAGGACTATATCAATCAATTGATAGAGGGCCCATCTAGTAATTTTCTTTCTTCCACCACTCCCAACATTGATTTCACCCTTAACGATAAGGTAGCACGCCTTGAGTGCCTGGACATTCTTGATGCTATTGCACCGAAGCAACTCAAAAGGATTCCCGTCAAACAATCCAAACCCTGGTTTAATGGTGCCTTAAATGATGAGTGGCGCAACCTTAGACTCTCAGAGAGACTCTGGAGAAACACGCCCTCTACCACTAGTCTCACCCAACTTAGGAAAGTGAGAAGTACTTACAACAAGCACATCCGCGTGGCTAAAATAGACCACTTCAGGTCTCAGTTGGATGGAGCTAAAAATAGACCTAAGAAACTCTTTGAAATCATCAAGGAACAAGCCAACCATTCTTCCAACCCTATCACTGCTCCGGTTTCCCTGCTTCCTAGCGGTGATGATTTCTCTGTTCTCTTTTCTGAAAGAACTAGGAAAATAGAGCTGGAGCTACATCATCGCACTCCAACTCTGAGGGCTCAGAATCCCTCCATTTTCCCAGTTGAGCTGGTAGAATCCTCGAAAATATCATCGCCCCTACGATGTTCTCTCAAGAATAACGCCTCTTGGAACTCCTTTCGCCTCCCTGATGTCAAGGAGCTTCTACACAACATGACATCCCTTAAACGCTCCAATCATTTTAGTGATCCTTTACCTGCCAAGCTTTTTAAAGAGCTTAATTCAGCCATTCCCCCTCTTTGGTCCAGGATCATTCATGAATCCCTCTTGCAGGGAAAGATACTGGACTGCCTCTAGGTTGGGTAAGTGACTCCCATCCCTAAGAAACCCAACGAAGACCTGTCGGATCCGAACAACTTCAGACCTATCACCTGCATTATGACTCTTGCTAAGCTGCTCGAAAAATGCGTCCACTTGCAGCTATGCAAACACATTGAGAACTATCAACTCCTTGACCCTCATCAGTCAGGTTTCAGATCAGGCCACAGTACTGAAACAGCACTAACCCACATTGTAGATGATGCCCTAAGATCCCTTGACCAAAATGTCCCTTGTCTCCTGATCCTTCTGGACCTGTCTTCAGCCTTTGATACCGTCAAACATGAGAACCTGATTGATCTTCTTCAACATAGGATGGGTCTCTCGGGCCCGGTCCTAAATTGGATCGCCTCCTTCCTGCATAACCGCACACAAAGGATCAAAATCAACCAGTCCCTGGCTTCCAGTACCCCGGTCACGATAGGTGTACCTCAAGGATCCGCTCACTCGCCCACTCTCTTCAACCTTTTTATGGAACCACTTTCCATCATTCTGAACCTTGCTAACATTCAGTACCACATGTATGCGGATGACACGCAACTGTACTTGAAGATCTCCTCTCAAGAGGACATAAAAACGCTAAATGCTGCACTTGCACAAACCCAACAATAGTTAGCTCAGAACCATCTGCTGTTGAATACTATCAAAACGGAATTTCTTTTCATTGCCCCCCCCAATCACTCAGCTCCTACCCTGGATTGGCTTAAACAACTCACCGCTCTGAACTGCACCCCTCATGTTGTAGACTCTGCCAAATCCCTTGGCATCACCTTGGATAAACACGTAAACATGCAAGCGCACATCAGTGCAGCTAATAGGGGAGCCAACTTTCAACTTAACACCCTTAAGAAAATCAAGCCTTTCCTCCCCCCCGAAGACTTTAGGCCGGCGGTTCAATCCTTGGTGATCTCTAGGTTGGAATATGGTCTGGTGACCCTTGCTGGACTTCCCAAAGCTAGTTGGCCCCACTCCGAGCTACCCTGAACGCATCGGCTAGACTCATCACGAGCTCCAGGAAGCATGACCATATCTCCCCGGACCTTACGCAACTAAATTGGCTATCTATTGAAGCCAGAATCTGATTCAAGATAGCTTGCCTGACCCCTAAAGCCATACATTATAACACTCCGATCTACCTGGCAAATAAACTTGAACTCTCGGGCTCTGCCCGGAACCTTAGAAGTAAGTCCACCCTACTCTTGAAGCCACCAAGATTCAAAAAGAAAAAATCCTACAATCGTACTTTCTCCGGACTGGCTCCAAGAATCTGGAACTCCCTGCCTCCTGAGATCAGATCCAATCCCTCCACAATATCTTTCAAGAAACTTGTCAAACGGCTACTCTTGAACGATCTTTAACATCATCAACTGACTCTCATGCTCTTGCCTGTTAATATTTTGATTCTTACTGTTATACATGATTGCGCTTTATTGTATGCTGGTATGTTAATCTGTTTTTATGCTCTAGGATACCTAGGATACCACCTACTCTTTACAGGCTCTGTTCTCCCTCGCTGTTGTAACCTCACTTACTGTTCTCATTGAGTTTGTTACCCTCGTTTTGCCTTGTCTGTACAGCGCTCTGATACCCGTATGGGTCTTGTTCACGCTTTATAAAACTTTTCAAATAAATAAAAATAAATAAAACTAGTGTCCCCTGGTCCTGGTCCTCAACAGACAATAACCAGTGATGGGTTCATGAAGTAGGCAACCGAACAACTGGCCCATCACCCAAATGATAGTGGAATACACCTGATGCAGTAAACCAAATATAGAATAACTGGAACTAAGAACTAACAAATTTGGATTTGTACAATAACAATCTAGATCAGTGCTCGCAGACCTTTTTGTAATAAGAGCTAATTTTGTTCAATGAAAATCATCCTCCGCCTTAAGTATTAGTGTTGTAATAGTGGACACATCAGACAAGAATACCTTAATGACCACTCTATGCAAGACCACCAGCAGTGATAATCTCAGTGCATCATAAGGGTTGCCAGCAGTAAACTAATAAAGGTTTTGCCAGTTTGGAATATTTTTGCATGGGTAAAACATAATAACAATACCTGCAATGCTACAAGCATCAAGATAATATTAGTAACAAGTCTCCCCATTGCCATGATTTAACACTCAAATATCAGCTTTAAAAACATTTTGGAAATTCAACCAAAACCCATGTGATACATTTACGGCATGCCACACCCCACTGAAGCCCGGTCACGCAGACACTCGTGGTCAGAAACTACTGCATTCAGATCGACTCATCATCTGACATTGGGGTTACACGTAGAAGCTAAAGTCCGTGCCTATGTCCGAATTATGTTTGTCCACCATGCCGTTCATGTTGGCCCACAAATCACATGGGGAAACTGTGGTGCCAAGGCAGACCTCAGGTTTCCATGTTAAGTTCTTTCCAGAGAATCTTGTCATTCTATGTCAGCTTCCTCCATGGAGTGTTTTAGGGCGCGAGTGTGGTGGTTTTTTTGTTTCATCAGCAAGGTCTTTGCACACACCCACATGTGGGTCTGACATTACTTTCTGCTGCGTGTTTGTCGACCCCTCCTGTGCCTCCGCTGGATCTGTAAGGAATAAAGAGTGATGGTGATCAAGAATCGTAAGTTTCACAGGAAATATCATCATAAACTTTAGGTTTAATACTTGAAGGGCTTGCTTCACTGCTCAGAATTGATTGTTTTGTTGCTGGACGGCCACCGTATAATCTGGGAACAGGAACACCATGCTATTATGGGACTTGTATAGTCTATTTTGATGAGTCCGTTGGAGAATGGCATCCCAGTCCTGATAATTAATGAGCTTGGCCACCATGGTTTCTGGAACCGCTCCAGATAGAGGTAAGCCCGATGAGACTTCATAAGCATGTTGAAAGGAGAAGACCTTATCTAACTTCTCTCCAGCCACCTACATTAGTATCCATCCTCTAAAATGAGATCAATTAATGGATTTTCGATCTTCTCTGGTAGGCCAACAATACAAAGATTTTCTCTCCTTGTTCGCTCTCTGAGTCTTCTACTCAGCATTCGAAAAGACTGATACCCTCCTTAAAGTCCATGATCTGTATTTTAAGGGATTTGAAGGAGGGCTGAATTTTCACTATCATTGTCTCTATGTCTTTGACCCTGTTGGAGAGTTTATGTTGATCTGCACCTAATAATGACAAATCAGTTGCAACTGTGTTGATTTTAGGTTCAAGTGCTTTGTTGAAGTCTCTGATTGTCACAAGGATAGTCTCTAACTTGTACTATCAACCCAAACACCAATTTAGGGTATTTCAGAAACTCCCTATCTGGAAGGAAAGAGAGACGTTTTCAATTTCAGAAGGGATGAGGTACACTCTCCCAATTCAAACTCACATCATAAAAAGTACCCCATATCTAACCTATCCGTTTAGAGGTAAATAGTCAACCTCTAATTAAGTCATCCGCTGGCATGGCACAAGAATAGAAATGCTTTTTTTTTTGTTAGATCCTTTCCACTCTAGTAGTAGCATGCTTCATCATCAGGTTTCATACTGGTCCCTAAAAATCAGGTTAGGCTTGACCATATTCCAGGAAGCACTTTGGATATTATTCCTGCTGGGGGGGTCCTAAAAAATAAAAATGCCTCAAACAACCAAGGTATCCCTTTATTTTCAGTAATTTGGGAATGGTTAAAAAGTTATATTATATGGGGATACGGCTTTAGTAGTCCTAATCTATCTCCGACATGTTTCAGCCCCTATATTGAAGGCCACTTGGGTCCAGGGCTCTCTTTGGGAAATATAAGTTATTTTTAGGCTCGGTGGAATTATAATTCCCCCACGGAATTGGTGAAATTTGGGTAACTCCGCATTATGCTTATAATGCAGACTTCCTGCCAAATTCTGCCAATCAGTGCGTGGCAGAACAGGACAACGTGAGGATCCACAATATGCACTTGTGAGCGTGAGAAAGATTTGCCGGCTGTCCGCATGATTTCCAGTCACCACAGAGCCTTCTGGTGCCATTTTAATACACAGCCAGTTTCGCTTTGGGTTCAGTTCCGGACCGTTCGGAGCAGGACATATAATTTAGTGCACAAGGTTTCCTAAGCACTCAGGTGTTTCTGTAATTGGTAGGCTACTGTATCTATGTAGTAACCTTTAGCACACACCATTGGCACTGGTTAAGGGGAAGAGATGGGCTCCTTATTCCTCTCTCAGTTTCATCATCTTGTGCCAACCCTTGGATTCATGTCACTTCTCCAAATTTGGGGTCGGCCACAAGGCTCCCCTGCTGTTTTCCCCCTGGGCCACTGACCGAAGCAAGGGGTGCCCAAAGGGCCTGGGCCAGACCAATGTCACCTGTTGCATGTTTGGTTGGAATGTAGGTGCAGTCTTGTGCAACACCCATGGCCACCACATACATGTTCACAGTCAGTGCCTTGGAAGACATTCTCAGGGTCTGGCGCTCAGTGCCGTGTCTATGGAAAAACGTGCAAGCATTTCCCATATGTGGGCTCATTGCTTAGTAAAAGTGCATGCACTTTCCTGCTTTTATGTGCGGCCCCTTGTGGCATGCACCGGGCCACGTGATTCTCCTACCTCACCACTAGGCCTAATGGTGCGTCCCCTTGAAAACATTCCATGTCAGCTGTGGGGTAAGCTGTGATCACAGTATTTTCAGCGGTTTGCTTTAGTATTCTTAACCAATCACCAGTCATCCAGCCACTATTCTGTCCTACTGGGCTATGCTTCAGGCCCTCTGTGGGCAATTGCGATCCTGCTCGGGATTGGGTTGAACCTCAGTGTCACCTGTGGTCTGTCCCTGCATGCCAATCCGGGAGCTGATAGCAGGAGACAGCGAGGAACTCATAGCTGGCCACAGCCGGCACGTCAGACTGGGGCTTTGCAGACCGCCACATCACTTAAAGCACTCAGCTGGTATTCTATTCTACTTAGCTACAATTCAGTCCTCCTGTTGGTAACCGTAGTCCTCAATCAATGGGGTGCTGCTCCTTGTGATCGCCCTTGGTCTATCTCCACAGTCTGATTTGAGTGCCGATAGCAGGAGATGGCTAGGATCATGTTGCTGGCCACGGCCAGCATGGCAGAACAGGGTCTGCAAAGGTAAGCCTGGGCGGTGAAATTCGCTATGCTCGCGAAGCCTGCGAGGTTGCGGTAACCTCGCGATTCGCGTAGAACGCGAGCTACCGTGCGCTACGCAATTTGCGGCATAGCGTAGCTGTTTTTCTTCATCGCGCGCTCAATATACGTTCTCGCGCGCGGTAACGACCTACCGTGATTCTGCGTTCGCCGACGCGACTTCCTATCCGTTCGCGGGCACCACGAGATTTGGAATCCGGCCGCAAGTTCCCGCGAGAGTGTGCGACCGCGAACACGTCATTCGGACGCGCGATCTGACTTCCGGCGGCAGTGTTGGTAAGATCGCGATCCCGAACACGAAGAAACTACATTCTGGCGATGAATATATCTCGAGCATCATAAAACCTTCTCGAAAAAGATGAATTCGTTCATTTTGCACAAAAACTCCTCAGGTTGTCATTTAGAGATGTAGTTTGGTGAGCAAGGAGTCCTTTTTCTCTTTTTCCAAGAGGAAGGAAGTGCCCCTGATTCTCAAACTTCCTGTTCCTGTCCAGCAGGCTCCTCCCAGTGTTTTGTCCATGTGCTGTTCACTTGCATTTTGATTTTGACCTGGAAGGATCACTTTTTGTGTCTGTCTGCTGCATCATATCATTGGATTGGATTTGAGGACTCTTGGATTTGAGATTTTACAAGTAAGTTGGAGAATTGGTGTACTTGTTTGTTTGATTGGGGCTTGTTTGTACCTACATTTTTGGGGGGATTTCCATATTTTTTTAAATGTATTGTTGTGGCCTGTAGTTTCTGCAGGGGCCTAGTTGTTTTTCTTTGATTGGAATTTCAGCCAGTAGGCCCAGACTAGAGCCCGAGGTACCCATGGGTGCAGGTTTCTGTGATGTCTGTTGAATTTAAAGTTTAAACATCATGTAGGCCGGGCATCCATGGATGGCCTTGTTTACTTTTGAATTGGTAAAAGTGGTTTTTGGGGTGTATTTTATTTTTTGTGGTGTTTGTTAAATAAATAGGCCTTTTCAGCCAGTAGGTAAACCTGGGCGTTCAGCTCGCGGACTTTGGGCAAGTCCGCACTGCGCGACAACGCGGACTTGCACTTTTAACTTCTTCGCGCGCTCAATGTACGTTTTGCGCGCGATAATGACAATTTATGACGATCGCGATGCCGAACACGCAGAATTTACAATCTGGCGAACAATATCTCTCGAGCATCATTAAACCTTCTCGAAAATGTTGATTTAGTTCATTTTGCACAAAAAACTCCTCAGGTTGTCATTTAGATGTAGTTTGGTGATCAAGGAGTCATTTTTGTTTGGTTTTACAATTTTTTCCAAGAGGTAGCAAGTTTCCCAGAGTCTCCAACTGCCTGGTCCTGTCCTTTGTCTTCACTTTTTGTTATTTTGGGTGGCCTGGCCATGTGGGTGGCAGCCATTTTGTGAAGCCAGGCATTGTGCTTTTGCCATAGGCCTGCATTGTCTGTCTTGTCTTCCTTTTCTTGTTGTTGTTGGCGGCCATTTTGTGTGAACAGCCACTGTGCTTTTGCCATAGGCCTCAAAGCTTGTTGCGGCCTAGTGTGGCAGTAGGCCCGGCGGTAGTCATCCTCATGGGTGCATAAAAACTGTTTTTGTTGTCTGTTGAATTGTAACATAATTGAGGCCATGGATGGCATTGTTTTTAATTGGTAAAAGTGGTTTTTTGAGCGTATTTTCTTTTTTGTGGTGTTTGTTAAATAAATAGGCCTTTTCAGCCAGTAGGTAACCCTGGGCCTTCAGCTCGCAGACTTTGTGCAAGTCCGCACTGCGCGACAACGCGGACTTACACTTTTTAACTTCTTCGCGCGCTCAATGTACGTTTCGCGCGCGCGATAACGACAATTTGTGACGATCGCGATGCCGAACACGCAGGATTTACAATCTGGCGAACAATATCTCTCGAGCATCATTAAACCTTCTCGAAACTGTTGATTTAGTTCATTTTGCACAAAAAACTCCTCAGGTTGTCATTTAGATGTAGTTTGGCGATCAAGGAGTCATTTTTTCTTTGTTTTACAATTTTTTCCAAGAGGTAGCAAGTTTCCCACAGTCTCCAACTGCCTGGTCCTGTCCTTTGTCTTCACTTTTTGTTATTTTGGGTGGCCTGGCCATGTGGGTGGCAGCCATTTTGTGAAGCCAGGCATTGTGCTTTTGCCTTAGGCCTGCATTGTCTGTCTTGTCTTCCTTTTCTTGTTGTTGTTGGCGGCCATTTTGTGTGAACAGCCACTGTGCTTTTGCCATAGGCCTCAAAGCTTGCGGCCTAGTGTGGCAGTAGGCCCGGCGGTAGTCATCCTCATGGGTGCATAAAAACTGTTTTTTGTTGTCTGTTGAATTGTAACATAATTGAGGCCATGGATGGCATTGTTTTTAATTTGTAAAAGTGGTTTTTGGAGCGTATTTTCTTTTTTGTGGTGTTTGTTAAATAAATAGGCCTTTTCAGCCAGTAGGTAACCCTGGGCCTTCAGCTCGCGGACTTTGGGCAAGTCCGCACTGCGCGACAACGCGGACTTACACTTTTTAACTTCTTCGCGCGCTCAATGTACGTTTCGCGCGCGCGATAACGACAATTTGTGACGATCGCGATGCCGAACACGCAGGATTTACAATCTGGCGAACAATATCTCTCGAGCATCAGTAAACCTTCTCGAAAATGTTGATTTAGTTCATTTTGCACAAAAACTCCTCAGGTTGTCATTTAGATGTAGTTTGGTGATCAAGGAGTAATTTTTTCTTTGTTTTACAATTTTTTCCAAGAGGTAGCAAGTTTCCCACAGTCTCCAACTGCCTGGTCCTGTCCTTTGTCTTCACTTTTTGTTATTTTGGGTGGCCTGGACATGTGGGCGGCGGCCATTTTGTTAAACCAGCCACTGTGCTTTTGCCATAGGCCTCCAAGCTTGCGGCCCAGTATGCCAGTAGGCCCAGAGGTAGTCACCATGGGTGCATAAAACTGTTTCTGTGTAGTCTGTGTAACTTTGGCATCATTTAGGCCCTAGATGGCATTGAATAGATTAAATTGAATTCCGAAATCTGGCTTTTTTGGAGGGTCTGACTATTTCACTTATTGGGTGTGGTAAATAAATGCATTTTTTGCGTGTGTACTGTCATTATAATAGTGTTGTTGTAGTGGTTGTCTAACTTTCCAAAGTGTTTTTAGCCATGTGGATTTTTGTTTTTGCATGAAAGCGGTGTGTGTTTTATAAGGCATCCTTTGTCTGCCCATATATAGGCCTGCTTGAGTTCATTGTTTGCCGTGCCTTGTGCCTGTGAGTCACCATGTTTCTGGGGGCCATTTTGTTGTGGTAGTTATTAGTGTGCTGTTTTTGCCAAATAGGCCTGCGTGTCTTTCCATTTTTCCTCTTGTTTTACTGCTGCCAAATCCATCCCCATTGCCAGCTGCAGCTCCCTGATGCTGCTATATAATACATCACACGTGACGTGATGCACAAATTTAGGCCAAACATGCTCCAGTACATTTTAGTTTTAGTTCTTTAATATTCTTATTCTTCCAGAGTGTACAGTAGCCAGGAAAGCCCTGGCCTTGTTGTCAACGTCTCACAAATGGCTACACTGTGTGTTGTTGTTGGAAGAGTTTCTGAAATTTAATAATTGAGGCCACCACACACTAAGTTCTATATTCTATTTGTTTGATTTGTGCTATGTTTGACTGATGTTCTGCCTTTTTGCTTTTAGGTGCACAAAGACTGAGGAGGAGGTGTGTCTCTCAACATTGCCTGTTGCACTTCCAGACAGACATCCTGCTGCTGGACACACAACGTGACGTGTGACCTGACTGACCAGACATCTCTGCAACTGAGTGCTGCTGACATCTGAAGAAGATGGGCCCAAAGAAAGCAGGTACCAGGTCCTCCAGTACCAAGAAAGTTGCTATTGAGAAGAAGAAGGAACAGAAGAAGCAAGTGACACTGAAGTCTGGTGTGCCGGCCAGTACCTTTTTGGGAAAAAAAATTGCGCCTGCAGCAGCGGTGTCCGGGGGGCAAGCTGGGGGCAGCACATCCGCATCAGTGGACCCAACCCACCAACCCAGGGCCAAGCACATGAGTGGAGAAGAGGTAGCCAGCCTAATGGTGGAAAGCAGTGATGCTGAGCCGGAGATAAACTTATCGCTATCTCAAAGTAGTACCCAATCAACGCAGGAGGAAACACAGCAGATAAGTGGTCAACAACAACAGCCGCAACCACCGCCCGCAATAGTAGTTGTTGTTCCTCCTGAAGTAGGGGCAGTTCAGGAAATTGAGCCTCATGCAGAGGTAGAAGAAGAAGCCACTCATTCAGAAGATCCATTGTCTTCCAAATCCCCAGCAAGGAAAAGGAGGGGTAGTCCATCGAGTTCTTCGCCAAGCCCCCTTCTGATGATCTAGATGCCACTTGGAAGCCTCAAACTGAGTCTGAGAGGGAGCCACGTTCCAAGACCAAGCTAGGGAAAAGGAAGGTTCCAGAAAGCCTTACACTTATGGAGGTCGATGTAGAACAGCAAGATGATGATGATGATGACGACGAGCCAGTCATCATGAACATCACTCCCGGCCCCGAGGAGATGGAGACCAACATTCTTACTCTATCCAAAATCGCTGCGAGGGATGTAGCACGCATACCTCCACAGGTAACACCAACACGACCTACAGCTTCCATATTTGCATTAGCAAAGGCCCGGCAGCGACCTACATCCAGCACAACCACCACCTCTGTAGGAGTAGGTAGTGGTACAGCAGCACAGAGTCAAATTCAACACACACCCTACAGATCATCCGGCATTGGAAGTGGCACCTCCAGCAGGAGGCCAAAGTTAAGCTCCCCAGTTTGGGACTTCTTTACGGTTAGCGAAAAGGAGGAGAACATTGCTATATGCTCCATTTGTAATACCTCTGTTAGTCGTGGTAAGCTTGGTACAAACTATGGTACCGGAGGCCAAATGACCCATCTGAAAAACACCACTTGATCAGCTGGGAGGACCACCTTCGCGACAGAAAAAAACGGCAACCACTGGTGTTGGTGGGGATAAAGGAGTAGAAGAAGATCCGATCACGGTGGAAGAGGAAGGACAGGGAGACATTCTCACTAGTAGTACACAAGGTGTCCCTGACCCCAGCAGTGCAGTCTTAACGTTGCACACATCTTCAGCAACATCTCAGTGGCACAAGAGTAAGAGTCAGCCGGAGACACCAAGAAGTACCAGGTCCGCACTACCAAAAAGTGCGTTGAGCCTAAGAGAAAGGAAAACCATGCAGCCTACCATTATCAGCATGTTTGGGGGTGAGGGGCAGTACGAACGCAACCACCCAATAGCACGTTTGTACAATGCAAAGCTGGCTAAAATGTTAGCACTGGACCTTCTCCCTTTTTCTTTTGTTGAAGGGTTGGGTTTTGTGGAATTTGTGTCAACCATCTGCCCAAAATGGCATGTTCCCAGCCGCTACTATTTTGCCAGAGTTGCAGTTCCAGCACTACATCACGACGTGCTGGAATTGCTAGGAAAGGCCTTGAAGCAGAGTGCTGTTCACAGTATCCACCTGACTACAGACATGTGGACCAGTTGCCAAGCCACAGATTACATGTGCATCACTGCACACTGGATCAGTTTTGTGGGTGTTAGAGAACAGCTATCTGCTGGTGTTGATACTGCAGAGATTTTTCATGCCACTCGCAAACATGCAACTGTAGCCATGTTTGCCATGGAGAAATCTCATACTGCTGCAAACATTTTGGAAGAGTTTAACACCAAGGTCTTTGAGTGGCTGCGCCCAAGAGGGCTTACGATTGGTTTTGTTGCCACGGACAACGGCAGTAATGTAGTTTTGGCCATGCGCAATGGTGGCTATTTCAGGGTCCCGTGTTTGGCACACTGCATTAACATTGTTGTTCAAGACTTTTGAAAAATGAATCAAAAGTCAGCAACTTACTGGTCACCTGCAGAAGAATATGCACACATTTCAGCCATTCTTTTAAAGCCCGGAAGCAGCTGAGGGTCATTCAACGTGAGCATAAACTGCCAGTCAAAGCGCTCATCCAGGAGGTGCCAACACGTTGGAACTCAACTTATTATATGCTTGATCGTCTGTTTGAACTGTACATACCACTCAATGCTTATGTCATGCAAAGAATAGGGGAACCTACTGTGAGAGGCATGACCGTTGAGATGGCTCAATGGGACCTCATTAAATGCCTGACTGAGATGCTACTTCCTTTTGAGATCTTCACACGTGAAGTCAGCAGGGAGGACTGTACTATGGGCCAAGCTATCCCATTGTTGCACATGCTAGAGCAACAGCTGAAGGATGTGTCTGAAACGTACACAGGTGTGGATGACAAACAAGACGCATATCATTTGGCGGAGACCTTAGCCGCTCGCTTATCGGAAAATACAAGGATTAAAAATAAAATTTTGTCACAACCACATTACATTAGTGCCACAATTTTGGATCCACGGTACAAAGTATTTCTGAACAGCAAGGCAGTAATTCCTTTTTCGGAAGTGGATGTTGCCAACTACAAAACTTTGATAGCTAAGGAAGCAACTATTTTCGAAAGTGAACGGCTGTTAATTACAGGTCCCCCACCACAGGCCATAACCAGTACTACAGGGCATCCAGAGTCAAGTTATACTTCGGAGCCTGAGGGCAGTGCATTTGCCTCCCAGCAGTCACCTACACCAACAATAACATCAAGAACAGGATCGTCCGCAGCACAATGTGCAACTGATTGGTTTCTACAGCAGGGGTATGGTAAGTCCAGTGCTGATGCAAAGGCAAAACCGGCCGAGCACATCCGAGCACCCCTTAACATTGAGCGGATGGTCCAGGCCTATCTGGATGACCCAACAGAGGTCTTCATGGATGGAAACCCATTGGTGTATTGGTATGGGAAAAGAAGCCAATGGACAGTGCTCAGCAGGCTGGCGATAAAGTATCTCGCTTCCCCTGTCGCAAGTGTCTCTTCTGAGCGTGTTTTCAGTGCTGCTGGTGCCATTGTAACTTCGAAAAGGACCAGTCTCTCGGCCCAAAGCGTGGAGAGGTTAACCATGATCAAAATGAATCAGCACTTTATACCACCGGATTACAAAATACGTGAATCACAGCAGGAAGAGCAGAGCGACTTGGATGACGTAAATAGTGCGTTACAGGACCTACTTCTGTCCGAACCACCAGAGTTTGAGGACGAGCTCCTCTTCCCTGACAACTAGGCTTTCAAATTGTTGCTTTCTTCCTTCCTTTATGTGTCTGTGTATCTGTCTTTCTGGTTCAAATCAAATCACAACAAAACCATCACCACCGTCTTCTTTTTATTTCCCTATTGGAGTTGCACGTCTGTGCATTTAACTGTCCACTCTTCAGAGTCCTGCTTCATCTTCCTGTCTCGCACGAGTACATTTCCATCAAGCCAGACATTAGTACAATAAATGTTGCCTTTACCAGTCCCGCCTCCATTAGAAGTGAAACGTGACTACTATAGCTATCCTCCGTTTTGTTTTCAAGCTGAAACTCATCAGTGTCCGAAGGCTACAGCCTCAGCAGGCATCCAAAGGTCCTCACTGTCAGGACAGAAGGTACTTGGCAGAGAAAGACAATAGACTCTTCGAAGAAACTTGCTGACATTTGTGCAAACTCAAATGACCAGCAATGAGCACTACACAGGCCGCGGACCATCATCACAGTGCTGCTGACCATGGGAAGCAACTTAAACTGTGACAAAGGTGCCACAGATGAATACGACGAAAACCGAAACAGCGCCTAACACTCAAAATGAATGTGGACTGGAGTAATAATGATGAGGCCACTGCCCCGCAAAAACAAAAAAAAATGTCATCACTAGGCATCTGATGATCTGACAGCCAAAGAGAAGAGCAAGACAGGTAATGATGGAATGCATTGGATGTTTGCAGACTCTGAGCGATTGCTGTTGTTTGTTGTTGATGTTGTGCATGAAGTCGAACTCTACTCTACTAGTTAATCTACAAAGTGACTCAAGTAAATAAGTGACAGTCAATGTTTCCTTTCTTGTTGTTTAATAACCAAATTGTACTCCTACTACTGCAGGTGCAGGCCAATATCTGTTGCAATTTTTTAATATGGAATATGGACTTAATCGGAGTCAACAATACAGACTGAGTTGTAGTTGGACAACACGTACCACACCATGATGATGACCATACTATCTTTTCGCGCGCAGTCATTCAGTTGGATCGGAGATGATTCAAGGACTAATTGCATTTCATGAAGTGGCATAAGGTAAACATAAACACAACAATTCAACAAGAAAGTAGTAAACACAGCAGACCTACATGTCCATGTAGTGGTCTAGTCGAGTCACGAGTGTAGTGATGACTGACAGCGGAGCATTGATTTTGTCAGTTAATTAGGAAAATGCTAAGTTGCTGTGTATGCCTTTTGTCTGGCTATGTCAAAAATTAAGGTAAATGGAGGTTGGGTCACGGCCGGGCTGGTGCTGTGGTGGGCCTGTTCTGTCCTGTTGTTGTTGTAGCTTAATGCTGTAAACAGAATCTACACGATATATCCAAGCCGCCTCACTCTGAAAGTGTTCTCTCTTCTCTTCTTGGACTCCACCGTAACTGATGTTTTTTTTTTTTTTATTCATTGATTTCTCAATACCCCTTTTGTTTTTCCATCTAGACGTTACAGGCCGGCCTTTACCCTGTGCTTGCTATACTGGGAGACACAACTCACATTTACCTTACCAATCGGCATCAGGAAGGCCACCAAGATTGATGTGCGGAGCGTCCATGGAAGATAGGACCAAGAGGAAGGACGAGATTCAACTCCACAATTTTAGCATGATAATACAGTAACTTTAGTATCATTCATCATTCATCTTTTAATTAATTTGATTCCTTTTTTCTCTGCAATCATTAGGACTGTGTGTTGTGTGTTTGTTTGCTAATTGATCCCTACAAATGTTTGTTAATTGTCTTTGCTATCTTTACAAGTAAGCCCAGTACAACATGGAATTTGGGTCTCTGAGGGCATATTACAGGCAAGGCAAATTGCATAGAAATAGAATATACTGGTGCCCTGTACTGTCTAATTGTCTAGTAGGAGTTATTATGTACTACTCATTAACCATCAAGTTATCTAATCTTCATCATTAACGCATGCATTTCCCTTTTCTCGCTTTATTGATTTTTTGGATAAGATCATGGTCGTCTGCCAAGATTGCGCTTTGCTTTTGTTGTCCATGCATACTGTTTTTCATTTTCAAACCTTTCCCCAAACCCCCTTCCCATCCATTCATCAAACCCTAACCCTCTTCCCCGGGCTGTGATTTATATTGAGGTGTGATGTGACTACATAAAATGTACACCAATTGATCACACGCTTGCTGGGGCAGATGTGGTGAAAGCAACACTAATTCAATTGCAAGGCAGGGCGAGGAGCTTCTTCTGCTTGGCCACCCATGCTCAGTCTATGTGCATTGTCATTGTGCAAGCCGTCAACGGCTAATAGTAGTACATCATAATTAATTGCCGTCATTGATTGCATTAATCATCAAACTCCTACCACACAGCAGTAAAGGTTACGAATTACGATTGTGTTAAGTTAAGTGACTCACTCGACAGCACAACTGCAGTTTATAACTTCTTGTACTAGGCTGTCCCCGCCACCATTATGTTTAATTTGACTTTAGCAGTTGCAACTGCAATATTGTTTGTTTGGCAGTCGTCTTCTGTACTGTATTTCACTTCGTTCGACTACTCCTCCCACAGTTTTTCTCAGGCAAGTGACTGTCTCTTTTTAAATTTTTTAGCAAATGCTACTGCCAGTGTCTACTCTAGTACTACCACCACAACCATGGCATCTTCTACATTCTCTATGGAAACCATGCAGCCATCGCTGTGCCGAACGTAGTCATCATCAATCACAGGTAAGATAAGTTTGGTGGGAGGTAGAATACTAGTAGGACAAATAACTCGGTGAGGGGTACCGCATCTATCTGTTTGTTATACATCATCGGCAGATTATTTAAATCAAACACTGGCTGCGGCCCTGCAGCAGCAAGCAAACCAATGTGACGTTAATTCGTAAAACAGTAACCCCCACAAAACATTAACATTGTATGTTTAAGTATAAATATAATTTATTACCCTAACAAAAATAAACTATCCCACACCTGACCCACCCCTCTCCCTAACCCCAACCAATGTCCAAAACGAAAAAAGTCCAAAGAATGTCCCGAAACCCCAACGCCCAATTCCCACCCACCAAAACAAGGAATAAAAAGGGGCAAAGCAACAGGGTCCTCGATGTTATAATCGGCGGGCTTTAAGGTGTTTGTCCACCAGGAGTTTCACCCGCTCCTCCATTTGCTCCTCTTGCCGTGCCATCCGGAGGAGAATCTTCTTGCGGAATGCCCTGCAGTGGCATCCACAATGGGGGACAGCAGCAGTGCTGGCTGTTAATGATTTGCGGCGGCTGGCTATCAGACCGCGGGCGCCGTACCGCTGGAGTTGGGGCCTGGCTGGGGCCCGGGGCATCGGACGAGGCTGCAGCTGCTGCCGCCTCCTCCTCCTCCTCCGCCAGAGCCACCAGCCTCCGGTACTCCCGGCATATGGCCTCCAGTTTCCGGCGCCGGGCCCTGACTGCCAACTCCTTCCGCGATGGTTTGTCTTGGGAAAAGAAAGAAAGAAAATATTGTTGTAACCAGTACTCTTACATAAACAGTAACACAAAATTAATTCAACACATAATGGCACAGTAGCACTAGCAAGAAGCACAGTACATAACATTTGTGGTAATAATCTATCTATCCTCCCACTTCCTCGGCCTCTAACATTTGTGGGAGTTTCAGGCATTATACTAGCACTATGGACTCCAAGCAGTACACAGTACACCAGTGTTCTTCTTATCTCTAGTTTAGGGAAATGACATAACCTGGTTGTAGCCGGCATTGCCAGCTCGGTCATCTATGCTTGAAGCCAAGACAAACATACGAGTCATGACGCAGAGTAACATTAGTTTGATTTACTACTGTTTGCAGGTGGGGAAGCTCGTATTTTTCTATTACGGGTGGCACTGGCCATACTCTCTGTTACATGGAGGGCAATTGCTCAATTTCACAGTGCCTTGGCTACTACAAAAAGGCAGATTATATATCTGATCCAATGATCGTTGCTTTTATATGGGACAACGACATAAGGTCAGTAGCGGTCGTTGGTGGGACTCGGGGAGTTTGGCCGGGCGGTGGCGTGGGTAGGGGCAGGATGGGGGTAGTAAACTATGGATTACGGCCAATTACAGGTAAGTAAACATATAAATAAATGAAACTAATTTTGTTGCGCACACTGCATCCCATTTGGCGGTGCAGTGCGCACAATGAAATTCACTTTATTTATTTGTATGTTACAGTAAAGTTACCTGTATTTGCCCGCGTAATACATTGTTTACTACTACCCCCACCCTGCCCCTCCCCACATCGGCTTTGGTACGCTGGCGCGGTTTCTTTAACATTCCCTAAAACTGAGCATCCCGTGACAGTCTCCACCTATGCTGTCTATGATGAATACATACAGGCATCCATCCATTCTAAGTAAATGTCAATCATTCTTCTTAATCTCTCCACAAACCTTACTTTGTTTCACCAACAACAACGCATGCGTCCACTCACTCCGTTGCTTGCCTTGGCTTTGAGTTTCACCCAAACACCGCTGATGATTCTTGCTATCCACGGTATCCACCCATACTGTGTCGCCCACCCAGGCAGGCATCCATTCTTCTTTCACCTTCCACCCATCCTTCAACAACACATGCATCTGATTCCTATCAGCCACCTATCCATGCTTCCAACGTATCCTTCTCTGCCAGTCATCATATTAAATCTCGCCCGCCCTTCCTCCTTCCACCCTTCTTTCCCTTTTTGTTCAACACATCCATCAAGGTCATCTGATCTGACTTTTAGTCTCCTCCATAAAACTTTCACAGCTGAGTTGGAGTCAGATATAAGAGGCCATTGGTTAATGAAGTCACGCTGGTAATGCTATTGGTACTGCATTGCTCATGCTGCTAAGTAAAGGGTGTCTTCTTTATTAACCGTTGTATAATGTTCACTACAACTTCATACCTAATAAGTCTCAACAACAGTACAGTGAGTGAAGTCCACTCCACACACCCTTCCAGCTAGTGCAATGTCAATAAGTCATGAATATAACTTACCACCGCCCGCCACTGCTGCTGGCTCACCCCCTGTATCTCCTGCCCCTCCGGAATGGCCGCAACGCCATCGCCGCTGGCCCCACCGGCACTGTTGGTCGGTAGTACGCCTAGCAAAAACATGACACATTTTTAGATGCCTGTACACCTCCCCCTATTTATTATTTTTCACTAGCAAGATTGAAAAAAGGTTAATACATATTTATTATTATAAATCACATTCAATAGTCCAAATCGGGTACTAGAGTACAGTCAGTAGACAGACACTAATAGTGTTATTATGGTCCCTAAGGTCATTATTATACTATACTCTACTCTTTGCAAAGTTAGCCTGAGCCATGCAACCATTTTTCGCTTCATGTCTTTTGCGCATGTTACCTCGCAGCTTGTTGTGCAGTAACAGTAAGACGCCTTTTGAGCCCACATGAGCACATACAGCTACTGTCTGAGCGTTGCGTACAAGAGGTCGGAAAACAAGCCACTTTGTTATGGAGTTCCGTTAGTCCGTATTACTTAGCCATAGGTAACATGTTACAGTTTTTTGGCAGGACTGACAAATGCTTGCATTAAATTTAACACGCACCATTTTTCTCAGGCAGAGGATTCCCTTCTACGAGTACGAACCAGAGATTTGCAGAGCTTATGAATGATGCATGTAACCAGTAATTCTACGTTCTACGGTGAGGAGTCGCCCAGAATTCACACAGATCTTTTGTCTATATCAGCATGCACTTGTTGCAACAATTTTTATTGTTTTAATCTTATGCATTTTGCTGTTGGAGCTGGCTGGAGTACACTGAATTTTATAGAACAACCTACAGAAGTTGTCATTTGAAAATAAACCTTTTGAACTTACACATAGACTATGTGGTATTTGGTGTGGTGGTGGTGGTGGACTTACACGAGTGAGTGAGCGAAAGTGTGTTATGTTCTGGGTTGTGGAATCATAATCATTGGGTATCTTCGGGTGGGGGTTCGGGGACCTAATGAGACACTAGCTAGTCGTTCAGGGGATTGTGGGTTCACTTCTGACTGAGGTGTGAGGAACGTCCAAGTTCCAAACTCTCATCACCAACATCCTCTTTCATTGTGCATAGTTCTGCATGGGGCTGTGCAGAATACAAGTAGTATGTACTATATCCTATTCCTATCAAAAATAGTCAAATATCTGGTTGTGCATTTTGTTTGTGGTAATTGTCAAAGCCTCAAGATTAAGAAGCCTAGAAGAGGACAACCGAAAGGACTGGACTCAGTGGCTAGAGCTATTAGTATTGGTCAATCTGAGTTTTATTCAAAACCGTACAATAAAGAGTGGCAATGCAAACTGGGAAAGCTTAGCGACAGACTAATATTAGTAGTACAGAGTACAGACATTCATAGCAGAGGCAGTTAGAACTTAGAGGCAGGGATAACCAGAATTTAGAAACAGATAGTCAAGTCAAGATCAACTGATCAAAGAATCTTTTGTAAAAAAGATAATTAGGGAGTGGAGCCAGAATTAATAGTTCAGAATAAATAAGGTCCAGTAAAAGTTAGGGCAATATAATTGTTAATATAACCACTGGAGGACTTACTGGGACCAGCAGCAGGGCCCTCGGTAGAGGAGCGGTCCTCTGGTGGTTGTCCCGCCGACTCGGACCCCGTCTTCTTGCCCCTGGGTGCTGCAGATCAGTGATCATGTAAGATATAATAAAGAAAAAGAAAGACACAAACATTAATGATTGCTGTGAAACAAATAAATTATCTTAAAATAAACGCTCAAAAAACGTTTTAGGAAACAAAAATTGCTATAAAATTGACCTATCTAATCCGATCGCCTACTGGCTTGCGGAATTCACGGACAGTCTACTTATTGGGGAACACTAATTCAGTGTTCCATTCTGATTGTTTCAAATAAAATCCAGAACACTAACTAAGCCTAAGTACCACCTGACCTAGCCCACCTATTCCAGGCGGGCCAATTGTTCATTAAGCATGCATTTCAATTTTTATTTCCATCAAAAATGCATAGGTGAGAAGGAGGACACATGCATAAAGTCAGTGCATAATGCATACATCAAATTGTTGGTTGGTTGCGTCTGATGTTCTGCAGCTGACTGACACTGCTAAGCTAAGCTTACCAGTACCACTCACTAAACAAACTACAAAAGGACTGGGGTAAGCAGCACTCAGTGACAGAGGATGCGTCACGCAGACCGCTCAAAAATTATCAACTAATAGTAACTAAACCTAGTATCAAATCCATCCACCACTATTTGACAGGAGGACAAAGGAAAGACTACAGTCTCTCTAGCAATAGCATTACCTAACTGAAGTTCTCTAAAGTAAACTCTTACATAATAATGACAAGCGAGCGCAAAGTTGCAAAAAAGTAAGAGTACCGCCCAGCACCTGTGTCCTACAATCACAGAAGATTTTGAAACGTAATTTACCTGCAATGTAAGCAGCATTATTCTTGTTATTATTTGTAAAAATGTATACACAAATCACAATACTTATACTACTATATATATTGGCTACTCACCAAGCCCCACGACCTCGACACCTAGCAGGTCCAACAGGTCCTGCTCCCGGTCAAGAATGTCTGACCACCGGTGGGCCAGCTGGTTATGTGTGCGCCGGACCGCGGAGCAGCGAAACACTGCCCGACGCACCTTCGCCCACCGACGGTGACGCTCCTGGGTCGGGTAACCGGAGCCTGGCCTGCCGCCTGCTGCCAAGGTCAAGGGAGGTGGCGCTGAATAAAAAAACAAGGGCGGCCACCTCCTCCTCCGTAAACAGCTGGCGGGCTTGCACGCCTGCGGGCGCAGTCTGCTGCAAGGCAGGCGGCGATTGGCGCACGCCCCTTGCCCTTCTTTGACCCGCTGCTGCTACCCTTCGCCATGGTTCTGGGGTGGGAGGAGGTGAAAAAGAAAAGTTAGAAGGGAAAAATAAAGTTAGGGGAAGAAGTAGGAGCTTAAAGAAGAAAGTTATATAAAACAGTTGGAAAGTAAAAAAACACAGTAAAAAGTAGAAAAAATGCAAAATATAGACTTAGGCAGAGAGAGAGATAGGTAAGAAATAAAGAAAAATTGAAAAACAGTGTAAAAAACTAAGGATTGCAAAGATTGAGGGAGGATAGAAAAGCAGGCCCAGAACCATAGCATAGAGTGGTAAAACAAGATGGCCGCGCCCATCGCGACCGCATGGGTAAGTTCGCGCGATATTTCTCCCCGAGCACGCACAAAACGTCGCGAACACGTACAACGCGTTCCCGAACATGGAATGCGCATCGCGAGCACGCTATACGCGACCCGGAACAGGAAATAAGGGATCGCGAACGGGCGGGACAAGTGAAAATCAAAATGGCCGCGCCCATAGGCGACCGCATGGGTAAGTTCGCGCCCCGAGCACGTAAACAGCGTCCCGAACACGAACGACGCGTTCCCGAGCAAGAAAACGCATCGCGAACGGGCGCGCCAAGCAGCTACGCACGCTCGCGAAGCTATGCGAAGCTCGCGTAGCGCTTCGACGTCTTCGCGTAGCTTCTCGTAGAGCGACTACGCGAACTACGCCCAGGGTTATGCAAAGGCCAACACTTCAGTTCGAGACCAGTTCTGTCACTGCCTAGCCACAGCTCAATCCGATCAGAGAGTGCTGTTGAAGTGCTTGCCTGTGTCGCAGTCGAGAATGTAGATGCTAGCTAGATAATTTAATGGGATTTTGAACAGCAGTCTGTGAGCTACCGATATTGCTTCTGCTCCACCATGCCACTTGGCCATGCCCCCCCACCCATAACCCTTATACATACCCTGAAGTAAGTGATTTTGCAATTAGGAATTTTTTCACTACTCATCTACCTTATGACCTGGACATGCTATTATCTAATATTCTTATTCTGCTCCCACCATTAACTTGATCAATGTGACTGTACCTCCAAAAAACAAAGGGGCATATTCACAAGGAGCTATCTTTGAATTAACGGCACTTTATCGCCGCCAAAGTCATGATAAATTTACCTCCCCATTCACAAGCCGGTGTTAACAGCCCACAGCACCAGTTTACCCGCGATAGCAGCCGCAAAAAACATCGCCACAGTGGACCCCCGCAAATATCGCTAATGAGATGCAGAGTGGGCGTTCCCGTGTGAAAAGTCGAGACAACATCACACCTCAACATTCACAACGACCAGCCATATCGGCGATAAGAACACAAAACAGGCGATAAGGTGCGGTAGCCGCAGGTATTTAACACCTGCCTCAAGCAGGTGTAAAGACGGACGTCTACCTGCAGTAGGCAACGGAGTCCCACACACAGCCATACCCGAAGAACAAACGACGCCAAGGAGCTAATCTACATGCAGCTCGGAGCCCCAACAGGCTGTCAATCAAACAAAGGGGGCCCCTATAATGATTAATAAAGGTAGGGACACATAGGGGAAAGAACTATACAATCAAACAAAAAGGCAGTCCTACCTGTGAACTTCTAGAAATGCATTGCGTCATATCAATTTATACCTGGCCAGTGCTAATCAGTGAATTCACATGGAAAAGAGGACAAAAATATATATCCAAAAATGTGAATTTATTAAATCAATACATAGATAATCATAATAATAAGATCATTTGAGAAAAGTCCCACCGCTCATTCAATCGCTCTCATTCTAACAATCCTTCAAACAAACCGCAGTCATTCAGAACAGGACATCATACACTCACTCAAATAGTCAAACAACATACATGTTTAAAAAGATCCCCGAATGGTGTCCAAGAATGATCAGACATAATGTTGGACAAGGTACTGAGGATAAAACAATACAGTCAATGTAACTCTGACACATTAGCCGTGAAGAATTCAGTAATGCTAAGCACAGAACACAATGTGAGACATAAAAAATTATTCAAAATAGGGAATCATATTAAACACTTGAACAACAATCAGATCAGGGGGAGTGAGTGTATGATGTCCTGTTCTGAATGACTGCGGTTTGTTTGAAGGGTTGTTAGAATGAGAGCGATTGAATGAGCGGTGGGACTTTTCTCAAATGATCTTATTATTATGATTATCTATGTATTGATTTAATAAATTCAAATTTTTGGATATATATTTTTGTCCTCTTTTCCATGTGAATTCACTGATTAGCACTGGCCAGGTATAAATTGATATGACGCAATGCATTTCTAGAAGTTCACAGGTAGGACTGCCTTTTTGTTTGATTGTACGGAGCCCCAACAGGGCCACAACACCCACCGCCACCACCCCCTGGCCCGCCACCACCCCCAGGACCCAGACCCGCTCCCCCCCGGACCACCACAGAGGCAGTGTAGAGTAAGACAGCGGACCTACCGAAAACGCACCACTCTCACAGACCTAACGCCCGCGGAAGTCATTGCCCACTACAGGCTCAAAAGGACAACCATCCTCTGCATCCTGACCCACATTGCCCACAGGCTGATGGTCCCAACACAGCGGAGAACAAACATCCCTCCGCAGACAAAGCTGCTGGCAGTGCTGCACCTGTTGGCCTCTGGGACCTTCCAACCAACAACTGCCAGAGTCGGAGGGTTCTCACAGCCAAGCCAGCCCTATCAAAAGTCATCACACCCGTCCTGGATGCCATCATCAGCTTCATACCCCAGTACCTTCACTTCCCCAACACTGCGCAGGAACAGCTGGAGACTAAGCAAGGCTTCTATGCCATAGCCGGATTCCCTGCCGTGTTGGGGGCAATCGAGTGCACACATGTCCCACTTGTGCCCCCTGCGGATACTGCACACCACTACCGCAACAGGAAGCACACGCAGTCCATCAATGTGCAGGCAATAGTGGACCACCGGGGAATGTTCACCAATGTCGTCGCCAACTAACCAGGCAGTGTGCATGATTCCTTCATCTTCGGACAGTCCATCATCAACCAGCGCTTCCAGGATGGCACATATGGAACGGGACTGCTCGTTGGTAAGTACCAAATCAACACACCGCACATCCCACAGCCACCAACGCACAAGGCACAACTGTGGGGATGCACACGTGACCTAACCACATCCGACATGTTAAACTACACAACCACCTACCAGACACGACTACACCACTCCATGGTCATCCTGTGCTACCCCTGCACCCAATACAGACTTCACATGGCACCACAGCCACACAACAGCTGTACGTGTGGAGATGCGGAATGCAGCCATGACACATGTGAGGCACTGCTCTGCCCTCATGACCCTACCCCAGTCTCCCGCAGGTCAGCGTCCCATGGTGGTGGGCCCGTGTCGGCCGCTGTGCATCCGGGGCGACTAGCCCTGTGCGACTCGAGTCATCCCCCCTTGTAGTTCTGACATTGCATGTCTGTGTGCCTGATGACTGTTGGTGTAGTTGCCAGCACATGCTACTCCCTGAGGGCTGGTTTACACTCACCCCACACACAGCCAGCACAGGCGTCACTGAATTGGTGGGCCTGCCATCACATCCTGCCGAACCAAGTATTGACTCTTTTCCCCCTGCACTGTCACAGGTGATCAAGGATATGCACTCTGCCCTTGGATGATGACAGCCCTCCGAGACCCGAACACACCCGCCCAGAGGCAGTACAATGCAGCCCACATACGCACCAGGGGCATCGTTGAACGCACATTTGGCATGTTGAAGTCACGCTTCAGGTGCCGGGACGGCACTGGTGGGAAGCTCCTGTACAGCCCGGACGTCGTGTGCAAGATGATCGTTGCATGTTGTGCATTGCACAACATCTGTGTTCCCACCAGGGCCCCATGGATCCCAGTTCCAGAGGTACCAGACGATGATGGTGGTGATGGGGCAGGTGGCCCACATCCTGCTGCAGCTGCGGCAGGAATGGCCAGTAGGGACTCCATCATTGACAATTACTTCTCATGAGCACGTCACATTGTGACCGTCCGTGGCATTCATGGGACAGTAGTAGATGTCCAATTGCACTGCATGTGTGAATAAAACATATTTGCAGGTAACAGGTTGGAATTGTACATTGTCATGTTACATGTCCCTGGGGTTTCAGATGTGATTTGCCATGTTGTGCACATTTTCCGAACCAGTTGTGTCCTGTGTTCAGTTGTGGAGGTGTTGCTGTTTGTACTGGGATGTTGTCACTGTCCGGGTGCACTTCTGCTTATGTGCGTATGCTGCACGGTGGGTGTGTCGCTCCTGCAGCTCTGATTTGTCTGCCACTGGTCTCTTTCATGTGGTGTGCCTGTAGGTTCTGTTTTTCCACGGTGCGTGGATGTTGTGGTGTGCATGTTCTCCTCTGCAGTTGGCCAGGGTGCATCCGTGGTACTCCGCTGTTGATGTATTTTGTTCTGTGGCATTTTCCGTATACTGTTCTTGTGCTTTTTCCCGCACTGCGCGTGCATATTGCTGCCCTCGTGCTGGTTGTCACTGTTTTCTTATCACGCTTTGGCCCATTGCAGCTTTTTTCGCGTTGTGGTTTGTGTTTTTATCTCCGTCGAGGTGGTTGTGTCGCGAGCATTGGCCGCGGTGTCGGCCAACTATCGGATGCTACCGCCGTGTTGTGAATTCCACGTTGTCACGGGATTATTTTCCCGAGATAGGCTGCGATGCTGTATGTTGCGTTACGCTACTCTTGCGGTAGTTATCACACGTTCTTGTGAATATACCCCAAAATGTTTAATTCTGAATTGTTTCAGTGCCCATTTTTATGTTTTGGCTGTGAATGCCTCTCAACTGCACACTTCTCTTTTCCAATGTCTATTTTTTAGTTTTTATTATAGTGTTTTTCTTTGTGTAGTTTGTATGTTTGCTTTCCTTACAACCCCACTTCCTTCCTCTCATTTTACCTCTTATCTTTTCCATTGTTTTTTTTTCCTTACAATGAATAAACATTGTACCAAATATTTTCCTCTTCCTTTTGCTCTTTCCTATTTTTATTTACCTTGATTTGACGTGTTTCCTACCTTTATATTTATCCTTTCTTGATTCCCTTTTTTCTTTAGGGGTGTTACCTCCAGGTTCCCTGTTAACTCTCAACCCTTCCTGGTTTTCTTTTTATCCATCCTCCTCCCCCCTCCCTATAAATGTAGACTAATTTTTGAACTCTTCTTTTTCTTTAAAGGTGTTGATTATTTCAAAGTTCTAATGGGAACTGTCACTTTCAAAATATTGAATTTTGAAGTGACATTTTCTCAATGTTGAGGTAATACCACCATTAAATTCTCAAATTTCTGTTCCTTATGAACGTCACGCATTACTATGACTGAAAAAAAGAGTGGATTGGTACTGATGCATTTAGTGTGGGAGGTAAAAGATAGGACTCATGCATTGCTCGATGACTCTTAAGATGGATCTTCTCATGTTAGCATTATCTTCAATTATTGACTAGTAATAGATGTTTTTAATGGCTGTGAGAAAGATTTTTCATGAGGAGAGGAAAGCTTATATTATTAATAGCTCAAACTTTGTTTACTGTTGGTGAGAACCTGTTTCCATGGTGCTGAGTTGTGCAGGTGCATAGAGACCTGCTTCAGAGTGGACTCTGCGTTGATTTTACTTGTGATGGTTGTGGATGTCGTGGTGTTAGAAAGTTAAGAAATCCTCGAGTGAGGGTATTCTTTAGTGGGCTTTGGTTGAGAATGGTGGTTAGCTAGTATAGGCTGGAAGGTGATTTCAGTGGTAGCATCTCCAAATTAGTTCAGTGAAAGTGATGGCAGCTTTTGAGGGACTTTGTGGAGGGGAAGACCATATGAATGTTGTTATTGATGTGGGTTTGATTCATGATATGTTGTTTGCTGATCATGAGGTCAAGAACTTCTTTTTCAGTATTTTGGTGTGATAATCTGTAGCGAGATTGAAATATCTCTACACATTCCCTACCCTGGTCTGATTATGTACACACAGAGACATGTAATTTCACAGTTAGTGTTTTATTTCTTTTCTCATCCATTCTATTTTCTAGTGTTCTTGGTCTGTCCCACCATCTGTGAGACCAATGTATTCTTAAACTTCTGTTCCATATATACCCACTACCCATTACTCTTAACTCAAGCAAAACATGCTTTTCATCAGAAACGATCCATATGTGCCCTACTGGAAGGATAGCAGAACCCAGTCTAAGGGGGATATTATCAAGGACTGGCGATAACTATCGCTAACCCAAGTTAGCAGCAGTTTTTTTATCGCCGTCTATCCCTGAAAGTCATCGCCTTGTTAGCGACGTATCACCAACACGTCGCTAACAGGCGATAGCTTCAGGGATCAGCGGTGAAAAAAGCTGCTAACTTCAGCGCGATGGCGATAGGAAAACACTCCAGACGATACTGGGCGGAATCTAGCGATAAGCCATCGGCGATAAAAAAGCGCAAGCTAGGCAGCAAGTGTGGACTTCGAAAAAATAGCCCATCAGTCCACCTCTCATAGAAAAGAGGCCCCAAAAAAAAGTTTAATGCAGATTTGAGCAGCCATGGCCAAGTGCAGCACACATCAACAACCCCTTCAAGCCACGCAAACATCCAGGATGACCAGGATGAGATCCTGGATGCCTCGTTGAACCTGTGTCTGGAGCCTGGATGCCTCGCTGGACCTGAGTCTGGTGCCTGGATGCCTCGCTGGACCTGCGTCTGGAGCCGGGATGCCTCGCTGGACCTGCGTCTGGAGCTTGGAGTGGGATGTGGAGGAGCTGTGGAGTCGATGAGCTGTGGCGGGAGACATTGATGTGCGATGATCACCCGTACCTGGTGGTGAAGTCTGGCAGGTCGCATGGAGACACGTTGCTGACCTGTGTGAGAAGTCCACCTTGCGCACCTTGGAGCAGTTAATGGTAGAGGTGCTCATGCGCACCAACGTAGTGAGGTCCGCATCGCATACTACAATCCACCACTACACCGGGGTGCACGGAGGGGATTACCAACTGTGGGTGCCGAATCCCTGCAGCACAGGCCGGATGATGTTGGGCTGGACGTACGCTGTGGAGGGTGAGGCCCCTGTGCTACACCGAACTTGTGTGGTCTGAGCGCTGCAACCACACGCCTATGGGAGCCCTGCTGCATCAACTGCATCGGGAGATCCACCAGCGGACTAGGCGGCGACTGCTGTACCCAGCCCAGTGAAATCACAGCTGGCTGAGGCTACTGCTGGCTGAGTCACAGATTTGGAGAGAGTGCAGTGGATTGCGCCACGGTGTCCATGCCCAGGTAAGGAGAAGGTGGGACACGTAGCGCAGGAGGGCCGGGGGGTGAGTCGCTCATGCCTATTACACGTAGATGACTAACCCCCAGTAGAGGCACTACCGCTATGGAAGAGTGTTGCCCCGCCGCCTCAAGCAGTGCAGAAGAGGAACAATCAGCACATGATGATAACTCAATCAATCAATCAGGGGAATTGTAAGCCTGCTACTCACCCGTGAGGGTCTGAAGGCACTGGGGTGGGGGGAAGGCGCAGGGGCAGCAGCGGCGGGAAGTGCGGGCTCAGAGAAGCCAAAATAACAGTTTGAAAAGGGATAACTAACTGATGTAATCATGCTATGTATCCTCAGGGGGTGGGAGGGTGGGTAGGACTGCTCCAAACATGGAGCAGGGCATGGGCGGATTGGCATGCACACTCAAGTGCGCAATGACTGTTTGATCGGCCCACTCAGGCCGTCCAAAGCAGTCATGCGCACTTCCCTGTTCACAATGCAGGCTGCACCCCTCCAACCCCTGGCTGCATGACTTGTCCCGTTGCCAATTACCAATCCCACCGCCGCATCGCAACGTTGTGATTGACTCAGGGGAGGGAGCCTGGCTGGCTACTTCCTTTTCCTGGAAGCAGACACAGGAGAGCAGGAGCTACGAAGACATGGGACCCGGTTTAGAGGTAAGACTTCCCTCAATAAATTTTTAACAACACCCGCTCACACACACATCCCCGCGTCCATGCACCATCCAGTGTTCTTTATGGCGTTTACCACCTCACAGCTGTCCAGAATCCCCCGCACTTCTCAATGTTGGCCTCCCATGCACAGCGGGCGTACCACATACGTAGTTGCGAAGCATGCCATAACATCGCATTCCATTCCAATGCATACTAATACTAGGCACTTTGCAACAGTAGAGTAGGTGTTGCATAGCGGAGACATGAAGATCACTGTTCCCACTTCAGTGAGTGCAACCCAATACTAACCTTTGCACAACAAACCCAAACGTGTACCCTGGAATTCCTTTTTGAACCCCCAAAACACACACAAACATCACATTTGAGACAAATGCACACCCCAAATTTCATATTTTCCCCCAAAACACACCCCAATTCTCTTATTTTACCCCAAAACACACCCCAATTTTCATATTTTACCCCAAAAAATACCCCAATTTTCATATTTTACCCCAAAACGCACCCCAATTCTCATATTTTACATACAAAACCCATAGCCACCCGTAAACTTTAAGTTACCCCATTACTGACCTCACAATGCATTGTAATCAAATGCTATGTTAAGGCACCCGCGTTGTTGGAGTTGCGTTGTTAACGATGTACTGCCTGTGTTGTAATGGTCGTCTCCCGTGCCAAAGGCTACCCATGGGCTACACCGTTTGCGTCCGTCTTCCCCTGGACCGCTCTCAGTACCAAGGAGCATTCCTCTTGGACACTCCACCACTACGACGCCAGCACCCTCCTCGCCATCAACCCTAGGCGCCACCTCGCCTGCCAGGACCAACCTCTGCTCCGTACCGGACATCGCCTTCACCATCACTGACGGCTGCAGTATCAACCACAAGGAGCAACCCTACCGTCAAGGAGGAGGCATTGCCATCACCTACATAAGCACACTCCGACTGACCATGCACTCTAATGACCCAAGGGTGACCATGGACCACGTCAATTCCCAGATCCGGACATGGCCGAAGCACATCCTCTGTGGCACCCTCATGTGCAGGCCCCCTGGGCCATGGCCCCCCATTCTCCAATACCATTGCAGAGCTCGTTGCACCCCAGGGTGTCCCATCACCGACGACATCCTACTTGGCGTACTCAAGTTCCACATGGACAACCCCAGTAACCACAACACCACCGCCTCCTGGGGAAGGTCCCCTACATCAGACGCAAGCAGCAAGTCACCTCAACAAGCCACATAGCAGGACACACGGTCGAGCACGTCACCTCCGCCAGCGGGAACTTCGACTACAGCCACAACATCGACTCTCCTGCACCGACCATCATTGGTAACATCATGTCTTCACCTTGCCCACTGGACGCCAGCGCCATCATCGCACCCCCTCGCAGCTGGATCAAGGCCAACGTAGAACGTCTTGTCAACTCCCTCTGCACCAACACTCCACCAATGCTTCAAAATGATGACACCGCAGTGCGCAACCACCACTGATGGATCTCCAACAGCGCCGACATTCGGGCACCCCTCATGAACGGCACTGCGTCAGTACCTTCCTCCTGCCTGATGGCAGGAGTGAGGGTGAGGCAGTGCCATAGGGATAGGCTGTCCCCATGCATTGCTGGAGTTGCGTCATGGTTGTGACACGACTGCAGCAATGCATGACTTTAGCGCAGACAGATACGTCAGGATACGTGACGTATCTGTCATTACTTGCGTCATGGAGCGCTGTCCAGTGACTACAGCGCATCCATGCTGATGTGAGGAGGGCATAATGAGAAGTGTTGCAACGCTGTCTTGTCGCAGCGCAGCAACACTTTTCATGTCTGGGGCACAGGAATGAGCACGATCTTATTGATGGTGCGCATTCCTGCACTGTATTTTTGTCGCAGGGCAGCGCTGCAACATTGCTTGCAGTGCTATCCAGCACCAAAAACATGCATACATGTGGGCCCAAGTCTTATCCCCATTTTTAAGACCAGCTATTTTCTGGTCTTAAGTTCCTGCAGCTAACGGGCCTTAGCGAAAAAAATGTTATCGCTTCGCGGGACCGGGCCATCCTTGATAATAGGGCGAAGTGGTGTTAGCGTGAGTTTTTGTGAAATTTTGAGAAGGAACACCTACCTTGCATGTCATTACCGATAAATATCGCTGGCATGCAAGGCGATGGAAAATCTGGCCGCGGTCGCCAGAAAGCTGTTGCTAACACCTGTTAGCGACAGCTTGCTAATAGGGCGATTAAAAAAAAAAAGGGATAGCGGCAGGAAAGTGCGCTAACACAGCGATAATGGGCTTGATAATATGCCCCCATATAGTACTATAAGTGCACGGAGCACAAAACCCGTAGCAAACCTCTGTGTTGGTGTTAGCTGCTAGGTGCATTTCCATATTACAAAAGAGGATGTGCTGCATCATCTACAAAAGTGATCCAGCTCATGGAATTTGTCACTGGCAGATTTAATTATGAGAGCAAATCAGTCTGGAGTTTTTCCTAAGAAACTGTGGACAGCCCTGCTTCCTTCTATGAAATTGAAGTGCTTTCTATTGGGACTTAGATATAATAGCATTTGATGTGGACTCACGTGCTTTGATTCAGTTAAGGATATGGAGGGCCAACTAGGAAGCAGAATATACATGCTGGAAAGCAGCTCCCCTGAAAAGGTTGACTGCCACCCAACTACTTAAAGCTGCTGAAGAGGAATGACCAACAGAGAAGCATAGATTGCCACTTAGGACCCACTATGCAGTGGTGGCTGTTGTTCCCTCTCATTGTTTGCAAGATTTGCCTTGGGTGCCCTCAGACACAAATGTACCCATAAACTCTCAATCACTGTTTCTAGCACACAAACACAGTTGCACATACTCATACTTTCACAATCATTGACCTTCACTCACAACTACTGGTGTACAGGGGCTCTGATTTGGACTCCTGGGGTCCTGGTGGTTTGCATTAATAGTGCAGCAGATTCTGTTGCGCCAGAGCCTCTGTGCTGTGGTACAACTTCACCTGCTGCACTATTGATAGAGGCACCACATACTCCCGTCCACTTCCTTTCACAATCTCCCTCCCCACTCACTCATTCTAACTCACTCACATTGCTTTAGTCACTCACTACCTTTCTCTTTTTCATACTCACTCTTATTCACTGATTAATTCTCAATCTTTCGTTCTCTTTGACAATCTCAAACACATTAAACTAAGACAATGTAACTCAGTCTCATTCTCTCTCAAGCACTCACAAACACACTTTCACTCACACATGCACAGAGAAAGAACACTGAATTTTTTGTTCTTACCTTTTGTCCTTTGCTAGCAACTCAGAAGCTCCATGGCAGCAGCAGAGCAGTCATGCGAAGCTCGACATTGGAACCAACAGGCCATAATTCTCAATGAAGAGCAAGACAAAGCAGCAGGGCTAGCTTTCAGAGGAAGACTCACCTCAATCCCTCTCCCACCTGCTTGATATGACTAGAAGCACAGCCCTATCATAAGCTGGGCCAGTGCTAGGGGGCCTTCCCCTGCTGGTCTGGTTGACTCCTCAAAGACCTCAGGGATGCACTGGTGTGTGCCCTGACAGCACCATTTTAGCAGATATACTGTGCTGCCTGAGGCATGCAAAGTATTTCTGCTAAATAAAAAGGAGTGTGCCTGTGTAAGAGGGTCATAGTTGAACTATGCCTCTCACATGCATAATCCAGACATCCATCTACAGATTGCTGTGTTTTTAAACAACTCTTTGCAGCTGTATCATTGCTCAGCCCTCGCCTCTCCTTCCTCTTCCTCCTGTCTTCAGGAGCCTGGTGGAGAGGCCAAGA
Source organism: Calotriton arnoldi (assembly GCA_963921515.1). NCBI lineage: Eukaryota > Metazoa > Chordata > Amphibia > Caudata > Salamandridae > Calotriton > Calotriton arnoldi. The sequence continues at coordinate 1,835,455 of CAWUFW010002051.1, forward strand.
GGGCTGAAATGTGAACTGCTGAGCTCATGTAAATATTTAACGTCGTGTTTGCATTAACATTGCTAAATTAAAATATTACAAGTGTAATATTTTAGCTAAATTAAAATATTACAAGTGTAATATTTTAATTTAGCAGTGGCTCCAGTGACTCACAGTTTTATGCCCTGCAGCTCCTGAAGAGGAACCGCCCCATCTTGTTACACTTCAAAATCCAGGTAATTCCGCAGCCAGTTTCCAACTCTCCTCACATGCCTGACAGTGTAAAATACAAACATGCACATGCTTGGATGTAAAAAGGGATATATATAACGTTTTCTCTAGGCCTTTCAATAAAAACATCTGAGTGCACGCCGTCTCACCTGAAACCAGAGATCCCATTGCCCACACCCTTCTCTCCTTTGGTACCTTGCTGCAGTAGGAAGCACAGGAAATACCCAGCCATTACTAAATCAACAATCATTTATCAATACAAGAAAGATCACACACTTAAATGTAATATTACAGCAATCTAAATGTAAACCTAACAGTCACAGACAAGAATACCAACAGGTCACTCCAGAGGGTAAGGAGACCTGACACAAATCAGGACACAACCTGCAGGTCCCTAATTACAAGAATGAGTAGAGTATATGTGCCTGCAGCTCCCAGATCAGTTCTCAGTGGGTCAATGATGCTGGGATCCATTCTACCACCTCTCCACTGGTGGGTTCTCTCATTTTACTGGTTGAGCATGTGCAAGGAAATGAAAGCCTTCTCAACAAACATGTGTAGAATACCTTAATTGGGCATGCAATCTTCACATTAGAGTACCTGACTTAAAATGGGTTTTCTGAGTCTTACAATACCACCAGTCTATAAGGAAGAGCAGAGTAGAAAGGAAGCTACAGACAGTCTAGTGCAGAATTACAGATAGTTTGACGTCAAGTACAGAAACTTGAAATATAGAAAACAGTAAATAGGATAATGCAGGGATAAGAAGAATTTAGGAAACAGATAGATCAAAGAGGAGTTGGAAACAAATTAGGAGACAGGCACAGTAAAAGTAAAAAAAGTAATTCTAAATGTGAAGCGGTAAAAGATAGGGAAATAATACTAAGATTAACAGGAGGACTTACTGCGGCAAGCATAGCCATCGTCAGCAGCACTTGTGGAAGCACCTCCAGCTCCCTCATCCGCTGGCGCCTCAGTGGTATCACTCTTGCCCCTGGATGCTGATGTAAGCAATAAAGAAAATAAATTAAAAAATTATTAGCGTTACAATTAATCTCCTTAAAAATATTTCAGATATCCTCTCCTATTAGTATCTTAACCATATAAATTGCAACAAATGATCTTTGTTTCTCATCTCATTCTCAGTCCCTCACCCTTTGACGCATCAACTCAGTCTGCAATTCTTTTCAATGCATAGATGCATGCATAGTTACTAGTTACTACACATCACTGGGAGATCACTTGGGGTTGGGACTGTGCGAGCTACAAAAAAAAAAGGCACAGAGAAGTGAGAGAATGTGCTAGTTCACTAATACTAATAACTACCACTATCTTAGTGATAAGACAGAGGAGTCTCTGCATGACTTATTAAATAAACAGCCCAAACGAATACCAACAAGTTGGATTAGGTAGCACCGCCAAGCACCTGTCTACTCTAGATTATGATCACATAATATTTGTAACATAAACTTAACTTACCTGAGTGTGAGCAGCATGCTTGCTATTTGGAGAAAATAAATTAGCATAGATAGAACACAACAAATAAGTATTTATTACTCACGAGCCCCACAACCTCCACACCCAGCAGGTCGAGCAGGACCTGGTCTCTATCCAGGATGTCGGCCCACTGGTGCATAAGCTGTTGTTGAGTGCGCCAGAGCAGGGGCGCACAGCCCGGTGCACCCTCTCCCAGTGCTGCCTACGCCTCTGGGGGCCGTAACCACTGCCAGGCCTGCTGCCAAAGTGGAGGGGAGGTGGCGCTGCACATACAAAATAAGCGCAGCCACTTCTACCTCTGAAAAGATGGCGTGGGGCAGCAACCCTTCATGGCGTGGCCGACCGCAAGGGGGTTCAGGGGGGCCTGGCGCTGCCGCTCCCCTGCTCTGCCATGGCGCTGGTCAGGAGGAAGAGAAGGGTATAGAAAGAAAATAAGGAAGGAAGGAAGGAAATATAAAATGATAAAGTAAAGCAAAAAATGAAAAAAGTACAAACGTCTCGAAAAAACAAAAAAAATACAAAACTCATAAAATACACAAATGCAAAGACACATGGTAAGATAATAAATAAAAATGAGGGGTAGATAAATTAGAGAGGGGTAGGATTACACACATTAAGAAGGGATTAAAAACGAATATGTCTCATTACATCGCAATGCATTACATTGCGTAGCTTTATAACGCGGTCGTTACAACGACCGCATTGTTAGTACGCGATGCATTTACATCGTAAGTCATTACAACGACTTACACTAGGAGGCGCGCTGGACTTAGGAATAGTATTAATTACTATTCTTACTCCAGTTTGCGCAGCAGTAGGGAAGGTGTTGGAATTCATTTCCAATACCTCAGCTCCCCCTAATGCAAGTCCTTGTAATGACTTGCGATGTAAATGCATTGTGTACTAACAATAATGGTAGCGCGATGTAATGACAGCGTTGTAAACGCTGTTTCCCTTAAAAAACAGGCCCCAGCACCATAACGGAGCAAAAAACAAGATAGCCGTGCCCATGCAAACTGCGTGGTGCCGTTTACACATGATTTCCGGCGCGAGAACGCACTTTCTCTTGCATATATCGTGTGAACGGGCACGATGAGCAACTCCGCCTACTCGCGGAACTCCAGATAGCACTGCAGAGTTTTTTTGACACTTCGTGGAGTTCCGACTAGCGCGAGTACACGAGCTCCACCTGGGGCTATTCAAAATACAAACCTAACAACCACAGGCAAGAATACCAGCTGGTCAATCCAGAAGACAAGGATTCCTGACTCAAATCGGGACACATCCTGCAGGTCCCTAATTACTAGAGTCAGTAGAGTAAATGTGCCTGCAGCTCTCAAATAAATGCTCAGTGGGTCAATGATGCTGAGGTGCATACTAACACCTTTTCACTAGTGAGTACTGTATAGCACCCGAGAATCCCAGGCACAGGAATAGTCTGCCAGCTCTCAAGGTCAATGCACCTATTCACGGAAAATGGTGTGGCCTATGTGCTGAAGTCTTAAAGAAGTCTTAAATGGCGACTGAATTGATGTAGAGATTTGTAAAAGTACTCTGCATGGTTACTGATTGAGATCTGAGTAAGCTAGCTAAAACTTTGTTCTTAGGCCAACAAAATGAGTACCATACAGCTCAGTAAATAAACAGCTAACTCAAGCTTTAAGAGAGGGGAGTGTAAGCCCCATACAAATTTCATCATTAATATAATATTCTCAGACCTCTCCTGGACCACAGGACAAGGTCAATTCCTGAATGTTTGCAATGCATCCAACACCCTCCAGAACACATAAAGAAAGGAACCACAATATACACCTGTAGAGTCACCGTCTGGCTGTGACTTAAACATATTGTAATCCCTCACCTCCCTGCTTCCTTCTGTTGGTAGACAAAAGTTGTGCTGCTCTCCTAGGCTCAAAAGAAAGCAAAGTCCACTCTCACTTTTTTTCCAAGTAGCTTTTTATTATGTTTTAGAAGAAAGGAGGTAAGTAAAGACAACATGCCCAATAGTAGGACATCACATAGTAAGATAATCGCATAAGCACGGCAACACTAACAATAAGAATACAAGAAATGTCTATCATTGAGCCAGCACCTACAGAATATTGTTATGTTATATTAGTTTAATTTGTAATGCTCACGAATCACCTCGGGAGGGATATCTCAGTGCCACACAGAACACAGGCAGAAAATCAAATTAATAGGCCACAAACAACGCTGTTTTGAGAAGTTTCCTAAATTTGAAGAGATCCATATATTGACATATATGGGGTGGAAGTTCATTCCAAAATAGAGGGGCTAAATCTGAAAAGGATATGCATCCTGATCGAGATTTTCTAATCTGTGTGATTGTGAGCAAAGCTCTGTCATTTGACCTTAAAGATCTGCCTGGCTGGTAGTAGACAGGCTTTGTGGATAGATAGCTTGGGCCTTTTCCATTCAAGGACTTGTGTGTCAGACAGCGTACTTTTACAGCAATTCTCATACGGATCCGAAACCAATGGAGAGAGCGCAGAAGAGGAGAAGAGGCCATCCTGGCTGGAAGATTGTGGATGAGACGTGCTGCTGAATTTTGAACAACTTGCAGTTTATTCAAGACTGTCTCACTGGTGAAGGCCAATAAAGCATTGCAGTAATCCAAGCAGCTAATAACCAATGCTTGGACCAAGGTCTTCCTCACAGAATGTGCAAGGGGAAAAACTCTCCGTAAGAGATGCAGCATATGAAAACAGGTGAGAATGGTGGTCCCAACCTATTCTTTCATACTGAGAGATTGGTCAAGGTGAACGCCCACATTTTTTACAATTAATTTAGGTGATGGGGCTGGGCCCAATTCAAAGGGCCATCAGTCAGGTGTCCAGAGCTGTTGGGCCTTGCCAAACAGCATAATTTCTGTTTTATTGGCGTTCAGCTTGAAGGAAGTGACCCGAATAGGTCCACCCGGGTCACTTGCGACCACCTCTCAGCCTTCCATACAAATGAAGAGTCGGTCAGGCAGTAGAGAATACAAACCAAGTATTTATTCAGGTACACTCGAGAGGAGCCCAGTCTGCCCAGTCTCTAGGGATTGCTGCAGAGGGACTGACATCAGCAAACATGGTGATATATTATGTACTATTCAGAACCAATGAAGGCATGCCCAGACTGGAAATTTCCAGATGGAGGCAGCTACACAAAGGAGGTACAGAAGGATAAGTTTCGATCCTGAGACCGGGCACACACTATCTCTATGCCAAGGTCGTTCTGCCTGTGCCCATCACTGGACTAGTGGGAGCAGGCCTCTATCTAGTGGGAAAGGTAGTGGGAGCAGGCCTCTATCTAGTGGGAAAGGTATGCGCTAATAAGAACAGTGTATTCATTAGTACAGCAAGGCCTAACCTTGGAGAAAACGAAAATTACCAAAGCTGCTTCTCGCAGAGGCAGAGAGAAATTAATTTCAACCATGGCTCAAAATGGCGACATTTAACACAAAAAAGGCCACAGGTCCAAACGAGCAGTATACAATGTAACAAAGTGTAATCAGCCTTGTACCTGAGGGGGATCCCTTTTAAGGACGGTTCCCCTCACACACCAGATGTGTCATGCTTCATCATATGGGTGCCTCCTCGCGTAGAAGACCTAGTCTTTACGCGGGCTACAACCCCCTCGCTACGAGGGAGGAGCTCAAGGATGTTTTTCAATATAGATGAGGTGAGTTGGACTAAAACCCTATGTGAGCGTGGAGTGCTTGATAAAAAGTGCAGTGCTAAAGTGAGTGTGGCTAAAACTGGCTACAAGGTTAGCTCTTTTGCAACTTTATTATGCTACCTTGTGTCAGGGTTAAAAACAACAAATAGCTGGAGACACAGCTGCCACCATTAGAAGCTTCTGTATCAGTATGTGACCAACATGTTTCGGCCTAAGGACCTAAAAAGTGTCATGGCCTTCATCAGGGTCGAATATGCAGCTACTGCAATGTGAGGTACATACACATGTGAAAGAATGCGCAGTAACGACGGTGTATTTATACTAAACCAGTGGTCCTGATGTTCAGTGTATTCACCGTTGGAACCTGTTGGTGAGACAAAAGAACAGTGTGCGCTATGAAGCATATGCAAAATAAGGACAGTGCATGAAAAACAAGGTTGACTGAAAACACAGTATATCTGCTCTAATGGTCAAAACATTGGACGGCATGTAACTACTTTAGTATACATGAGCATTACATATAAGGATGTGTAACTCACCATCTTTGGTCAAAGAGTTCACCACATCTGTCCTGGCCTATTGGCCAAAGGGTACATGTGCCAGTCCGACCTAACAGAAAAGGTGGTGGCATTAAAAATAGATAAGAAAACAAAGAATGCTTTTATAAGGGAAAAAGAATGATGTGCCTTAAAGAAACAGTTTAAAGCGCGGACTGGCTTGTCCAGTTTGTGCAAAATACAGGTGTCGGTCGAGCATGTGGTCAGAGCAAATTACAATTATCAAACAGAAATTTTGAGCATATGACCCAATCCGTCAGTATTGATAGTAGGGAAATTATAGACAGAGACAGCAATTGATTAAACAAGGACATCCTGATTGGTGCCATTGGCAGGAACGAGGCTGTTCATTAGAGTGGTATGAGAAGTAGAAGCATCACTGTCCTGCAGTGATAGCTAAAACTGGTGCTTATGAGTACACAGTGGCAAATATAGGTAGAGCCTCGTGAGTGAGCCTGTTAGCAAAAACGGGCTACGTCAGAATCCCAAATCGTGGAACCAATCCACTCGTTTAAATTGGCTGAGTTAGACGTGAGACACTCTCGGGGCCTCGATTGCTCAGCTCGGTAGAGCACATAGCGGGGGAGGCCATGATCGTTAATCAGCAGGAGAGCTCAATGTTTAGAAGAAAGGAGCATGGATGAGCAGGATGGCCCACGCCACGTAAAATCCACGACGTGGCACCCACATCAATCGGACAGTGCACCTGACCCAGCGGGCTGTCGTGAGTAGCCACAATTAGGTACTGTGTGTATGGCTGGGCGGGGGAGGGAGAGGGGATAGCCAGTGCGAGCGGGATCGCTCGCCGTTATTAAATAAGCCTCAATATGAGACGAGGGATACTACGGCGCTGGCAGGGGAAGTGTCCAGCGTTGTATGGGGGCTGAGGGAACCCAACACTTACCGCCAAAAGTTGCATCTGGAACCAGAGCACACGTCCTCAGGGCAGGAGATGCCAGCATGGAAACCACTGCGTTTAAATGTCATTGGATAAACGCGCATTAGGTGGAGGGCGTTTCGAGTCAGAAGCACTTCCGGGGCAAACTTCCGTAGGAAGTGTATGACTTCTGGGAGATGTAGTCAGGTGGTCGCGAAGCGGCGCCTGACACGATAGATCAACGTGAAATGGAGAAAGTAATTTGCAAGACTCACACGGGCGAAATGCCAGCGAGTTTGAGTCAGGAATGTGAGGGGGTGGGGGTGGCAGTTGTCAGATGACTGAGTGCCATATATGGATCCATGCCAGAAGTAAGAATGAAATCAGGATCCCGCTAACGGGAGCAAGAGAGCCCTCTGACATAAAGTCCAAGCAATGTTCAGGTTCCAGGTAACCAAGGTATGTATATGCATTTAGGGGGAAAAAATGAAAGACAGCCTGCAACCATGTCAGAACTGGCAGACCCGGGAGACCGTCCAAAGTAGTGTGGCTAAACCAGTACGGAAGGGTTCAATTGTACCGGTCTGCTGAATTGAAGGGGGAAGGATACTCACAAATTATATCATGATAAGGAGAGCGGCCAAGGGTAGTTTGCCAATGATGGAGTTCCAGTGTTCTCCCAAAAAGGAAAGCACTCTGTGTAGAATGACCCTGGAAAAAAAAAGGTGCTCATTGCTTGTAGTGTGGTGACTCCCGAAGGATGTGGGGGTCAGATAGTTACCAGGTTTAGGATAACGCCAACCAGGGAATGTCGTCATTCAATCCCGCACTTGAGGTGAACACCCATCTCTGCTCAAGTCTCAAGAGTTTGTTAGTGAGACCTGGTGTTGTTGAACTTAAGTTTGGCTTGTCAAGGACTGTCCAGCTGAAAGAGTCAGCCTGATGACGCATGTCAAAAAAATGTTTGGTGAATTTAGTCAATTGTTTGGCGCATCTAATTGTGCTTTTGTGTTCAAGTATGTGAGTGCGTACCTTCCTTGTGGTCATCCCTATATATCTAAGGCCACAAGGACAGGTAATCAGATAGACAACTCGCTCACTGTTACAATTAGTGTGATGTTGTAAAACCCACGGTCTAGATGTCCCTATGTCAATAGTTTTCGTGGTTTTGGTTTGGGGACACACTGCACACGACCCGCAAGGAAAATGACCTTGAACATTTGGTATCTGCCAAAGGGTATTAGGTCTGTTTGGGATTGTAGGTGGAGGTCTAGTATGAACAAGGCTATCTCTCAAGCTGCGACCCCTTTTAAAAGCAAACAATGGTTTGTCAAGAGACAATTGTCCTTTGTTCAAAATGTTCCAATTACGCAGAATTGATTTTTTCAGGGTGTTAGAGAGGGTGCTAAAGGTATTCACACAGACCAATCTCGTCTGTGGTTGTTTGGTGGATGAATAATCCAGAAGTGCCTCACGGTTGTTATTGAGGGCCCTTTTGGCCGACTTCTTGACCAGGGCAGTAGGATAATGTCTGTCCAGTAGATTACTCTTCAGTCTTGAGGCATGTTCGTTATACTTGTCCGTGTTGGAACAGTTGCGCCTTAGCCTAAATGGCGGCAAACATAAAATGGTGCCTCGAATGCTAACTTAAGACGTACAATACATAAGCAACACAGCTAAGATATTTTTATTCTAACAGACCATCCTTTTAGCAGAAGCTAACAATTGTATGTTACTACCAAAGAAACGGATAACATATTTCAAGGATAACAAACATTATTATGAGTCTGGCCTACATAATCAGTATTCAAAGACATCGATCTGCATCATGTCTTCAATGTCCTTCTGCAACATGATCGCAGCACTAGTATCATGAACTGATATTTTCTGCTTAGGGGTGAGAACATTTGCACAATTGGTGCAACAAGCCGGGAGACAGTGTATACAGAGGCAACATGTAAAAATAATACTAGCAACCACAATCAAAAAGATGAGAATCTTCCAGCCCCATGTTGTTAGCATATTCCATAACCACCCCAATAAGTTCCAAGTACCTGTCTCTTGGTGTATCTCAGCCTATGTAATTTCTGTATGGCCAAATAAACATTGGGAGCGTTATCAGGTATGTAAACGCAACAGCTGCTGCCAATGACGCGACAAGCCCCTCCCCGATCTGCCAGGATGACGTCTAACACCATCCGGTTCTGCAAAGTGACTAATCTCGTAGCCTGGAGCTCAGCAGTGATATTTGTCATTATCCCAGCAGTTGTATTGATAACCCTTCCACAACTCTTGTTAGCCGACGAAGTTGAAGACAATTAGCCATGGGGCCCCAAAAAGGTAGGAGACCCTTTATGGCATCCCCAAACTGTTGTGCGGTGGTATCTGCCTGATCTATATCCTTTGTGTCAACAACCCTTCTGACTCGGGGCAAGTATGTAGTCCTACGCTGCAGCTGATGATCTTTATGATAATTGGACGGGGCAACATACACAGGGGGAAGGAGGAAAGAGAGGTAACATCTGCCTGACCATCCCCTCGGAAGCCAGACATGAGCTCGGGATCCACAGGTAAAATAGACATTATGGGGTAGGATCAAAGGCAGACTATTAATCGTTCTCAGTCTGTAGGTAAAATTGCATTTTCTTTCCCCTACCTTTACCTCCCCAGGCCCTGGACACAGAAACTAGCTGTTGTGTTGACCACGGACACAGGCATCGGTTTGTCCTTAGTAATATTGCGAGCTTGGAAAGATTGAAAATACTCAGAGGTGTTGAACCTTTGGAAATCAGCAATTTCCATTTGAAGCCATGTTTCGTTCTTCACTTTTTCATATGTGCTCATACATGATTTTGGGGACAATGTACCGAAGGTCCCTTGTCCTGCCGGTCCCATGGGAGTAAACCCGTGATGAAAACATATATACTCTACCACAGTGCGAGAATCAGCAGGTGTCATAACCAGAGTAGAGAGTTGGAAATGGTAGTGCACCATAATGAACAATTCAAACCAACCTTCACAGCTACCAATATATGACAATGGCATGGACAACAAATTGTCCCTCTTATGAGTAACTTAGGGGAGCAATCCACAAACCCAACAATTAGTTGTATTGGACACATTATGAGCTTGATGTAACATTTGTATAAAAACATTATCAATGTAGGTCAACCTATGCGCTTCCTTGTGTGGAGCAAAAGTGACAAAAACATGCTCAGAGGGAGTGGGTGTCGTACCAACGAAAGTGTGTACAGGATACTTTTCCTCTAGAAACCAGGATATTCCAAGTATTATTATTAGCGTAATCACAACAATTAATATGCAAACTATTTTACTCTTTGTTGACCACCCCCTCGCTAAACGCGGTGGTGCAAATGGCTGTTCCTCCTCCTCAAAGGTCGACCAAACGGATGCATTATAGAACAACAAGAGGAATGCAATAAAACTGATAGCAAAGGTAAGTGTTCCTAGTGTCCGTCAGAGCCTCACTGGTACAGGCTCCTATTGTTCATCAACGTTGGCGCTCTTGAGCACTGGCGGAGGAGCTTGCTCAGTCCTTAGCTGACAATGAATCCCATGTAGCTCAGGATAAGGTACCCCCTTCCTAGGGAGCACGTTCGATTTATCCTGTCCAATGTCATAACAGTACACCAACCTCACGACACTCTAAACTAACACTGTTGGTACTATAGCAAAGTGCACCCTAACTTACACAGTCCATCCCTAACTAATCTGACTTCTACTTTGGTGTACTATTCCTCAGCCGAGGACGCACATGGCACCTGGTGACTCCAGGCACAGAGTGGTCAACAAATAGCGGCTCTTTAATGGCTCGGATTTCTGGTGGGACCGATGCATTTAGCGCGTCATTATTCTCTGCATCCGTTTGGGTCTACGTTAATTTTGCGTCGCTGAAGGGGACGAACTGAGGCACCTTCTCACACTCAGTATCCCTGATGCCGTCCCTTACCCACTGATCATAGGGCAAGGGTATCCTGCGGCAATGGCTGGCATGAATCCAGTTCTTTCGGCCGGCGACTTTTGCAGCGGGTCGAGTTGTCAGGAGGACCTATTCAGGTCCCTTCCAATGGGGCTCCAAGCTCTTCTTCTGCTGGAAGGTCTTTATTAACACAAAATCGCCAGGCCGAATGTCGTGTGCGGGCCCCTCTGATATATCTGGCAGAGTGTCCCGGACCTGTTGGTGAATAGAACGCGAATTTTCAGTTAACTGGCAAAGGTAGCCTGTCAACAATTGGTACTTAATATCGGAGAACTTACGAAGGCACGGGAAGCCCTAGACATTCGTCAGGCGTCCAAACACGACCTCGTAAGGTGACAATCCTGTTCTAGAATGCGCTGTTGTTCTTGTTGACAAAAGAGGTAAATGGTAAATCATCTGGCCACTGTAACCCTGTTGTCTCCTGAATCTTTGCCAATTTCAGTTTGAGAGTACCATTGTACTTCTCAACCAAACCTGCTGACTGTGGGTGATTCGCAGCCTGAAACTTCTGTTTTATGTTCAAACTGTCGCATATTAGCTGAATGACTTTGGCATTAAAATGACTTCTGTTAACACTCCAGATCAAACGGGGCAAGCCGAAACGAGGAAAGAACTTCTTCAAGAGTACCTTTGCAGTCTTAATGGCTGTATTATCTTTAGTGGGGTAAGCCTCAACCCATTTACTAAATGCGCAAACAACCACCCACACATACTTCAAATTATTGAAACTTTCTAACTCAATGTAGTACATCTGGAGGACCTCAAAAGGGAAAGTGGGTGGTGCGAAATTGCCGGGTGGTATAAGGGTACCGGGTACCCTTCCCAGGACTGTGCATCATGCACGCCATGCAGTACTTCACTAAATGTGCAGCAGTTCTCGATATGTTATCATTCTGCCATACAGGGTCTAACAACATGCAAATACCCTTGGCACTGATATGGGCTGGGTCATGAGCCATCATGACTACAGAAAGAACATATGCATCTGGCAACATCCATCTCTGCTTCCCTGACTTGTCAATCCAGCATCCCTCATCGTTCAATTGTGCTGTACGTTCTTGCCACACTGCTAATTCCTCCACTGTGGCCTCACTCTGTATTTCCTTCACATTCTCAAGTGTATCTTCAAACATTGTGACCTCGGGCACCCACCTAGCGGGACCTGCTACGAACATTCTTTTCATCATAGTTCGGGCTGTTTCTTTAGCTGTCTGATCGGCAAAAGCTTTCCCTTTACTTACATCATCAGTAACTTTCCTATGGGCCCTATACTTTACTATTGCCAATTTCTTAGGGAGTATCAAAGCAGACAGAAGCCTATATATAAGAGGACAGTGCTGAATCTTCGTTCCATGAGAAGTAAGGAACCCTCTCTCTGCCCAGAGTCACCCAAAATTATGGGCGACTCCAAAGGCGTACTGGCTGTCAGTATAAATATTAACAACCAGTCCCTCACTCAATTCGCAGGCTCGTATTAGGGCAATGAGCTCTGCAGCTTGGGCCGACTGATAGGGAACTCCTGATGTCTCAACTACCATGCGCAGCATAGTAATAGCATACGCAGCAGTTGTAGTGCCATCTGATAATTTAAAGCAAGAGCCATCGACATAGAGTTCCCCTTGGGGATCAGATAAGGAAACATCAGTCTACCTGTCCTTTTGTCTCTTCTTCAGTCTGGAAGATATAATCATGTATGTCAATCTCCTCATTCTCAGATGGGAGGGGTAGTAACGTGGCTGGATTCAGAGTGGCACATCTTTTGATCGTAATGTGTTTAGCGAACAGCGTTAGCTCATAACCTGTCAGATGTGCACTGGTGAGGTGCTGTGTCTTTGTCTCATTCAAAAGTGTATCTACAGCATGGGGTACCATGACTGTGAGGTCAGTATCAAGTACGAGTCCAGCCGATTGCCTTATCGAGACAGCCACAGCCGCGGCCGCTCTTAGACAGCTCGGGAGGGCGCGTGCGACTGTATCAAGCACAGCAGAGAAATAAGCACACGGCCGTTGCTTATCTCCAAATTTTTGTGTTAGAACAGAAAGCGCCCAACCAGCCATCTCCTGGACGTACAACACAAACTGCTTAATATAGTCTGGGGTGCCGAATACTGGAGCCGAACAAAGCGCAGTTTTTAATTGCTCAAAAGACTGCTGACAGTGGTTTGATTAACAGCAAATAGCTAGGTATCCACTACCTGCAATAGGAAGTGATACCTATGAAAGCATGCACATCTGTCTGAGTTTGCGGAACAGGCATTTTAACAATGGTACCGATGCGCTCAGGGGTCAATCTCCTATCCTCCTTCGACAGTAGGTGACCTAAGTAGGTGACCTCCTGTCGACAATACTGAAATTTGGAAAGGGATACTTTATGGCCATGCTCAGCTAAATGTAGCAACAATTTAACTATACTGTCTCTGCAACCTTGTTCTGTGTCTGAGGCGATGAGCAAGTCATCGACATACTGAAGCAATACATTACCTGTAGGGAGCGACAAGGAATCCAGCTGACCTTTCAATGCCTGACTATAGATACTCGGACTCTCTGTATAGCCTTGAGGAGCGCGACAGAAACTGAAGCTTCTACCAGCTAGGGTGAACCCAAACAGATACCTGCTGTCAGGATGAATGGGAATACTGAAGAACGCATTTTTCAAATCAATGACAGAAAAGTATGTAGCAGAAGAAGGAATCATTGTCAAAAGAGTCGTAATGTCACCACCGGAAACTGGGGAATCACTATTTTATTAACTTCCCACAAGTCAATCACAAAGCGATAAACATCTGCATGATCGTCAGAGGAACCCGAAGGTGTCCGTTTGGGAATGGGAAGAATAGGGCTATAACAAACATTAGCAGTCGTCTCCTCAACCACTCCTTTCTCAATCAAGTCCTGTACAATTTGCAATAGAGCTCGCTCACCTGCCTGCGGTATTTTATACTGAGGGATGCGAGGTAAAATAGCATTGTCTTTAACTTGGATCGAAACTGGCGGTATCTGTAACAGTCCCTGATCAGTGTCACTTGTCGCCCAGAGAGTGAGGGGCACATCTTTAAACTCTGCAGGAAGAGGTGCATCTTTGGACAGACACTGTGTAGCGCGCACGACATTCGGACCCATTGTCATGTAAACACCTGCCGGGGAGCTATAAATAGCAGCATGCAATTTCTTCAACAAGTCAAAACCCATCAACTTCTCTCCACAATTAGATGTCAACAAGAATGGCGAATCCACAGTGAAAGGACCAATAGTCAATGCAAGAGGTTTTGAAATGGGGCTCACAACCGGTACACCAGAAAAACCTACCAAAACATTATTATGGCCAGACAGAGCCGCCCCAGGGACCAAGGAACAAGAAATAGAACTGTTCATTGCACCAGTATCCACCAAGAACTCCTTAGTCGAACCATGCACATCCGCACTAACGTACGGACCACGTTGATCTACAGGTATCTGAACTGGTCCCTCACTCTGTCCCTGGCTGTCCTAGCTGTAAGACATCCCTGTCACCTCATCCATATCATAATCATCATGATAATACTGGCCTCCCCGAGGGTCATCAAAATAGATCTGATCAGAACGACTCTGCGGGGCCACAGCATTCTGAGCCCTGTCCTGGCCACCAGCTCCATGACCCCGTCCACGAGAACCTTTTCCTCTCGGGACCGCCACCTTCTGCAAAATCACAGGAGACTTGCTACGCCAGTGTCCATCCTCTTTACAATACGTGCACTGATTCAGCCCTAAAGGCGTGGTATTTGTAGGCCTGTTAGTGCGTGGAAGCTGTCGGGCCGAACCACCACGTCCTCTACCATTCCCCCCAGAAGCCTGCTGCAACAACACTTTCATCTTCAAATCCTTGTGCTTCTTCTCCGTCCTCTCCTTATCCTCATTTTCCCTGTGTTCATAATACTGTGCCATACTCAAAATAACAGAAGAGGAAGATGTAGACCAGGTGCTCTCGGAAGTAGGCTTGGGCGGTGAACTTCGCTCCGTTCGCGGCGTTTGCAGAGTTTTCTGCACTCCGCACTCCACGGAGCTCGCGGAGTGCAGAAAACTCCGCTTTGCGATGTGCAGCAGAGTTTTTTCCCCGCTCGCGATCGCGAATGGTAAGTTCACGATCGCAAACGGTAAGTTCGCGAGCGCGAGCTGCCGCTCGGGTACAATTTCTACCTGAGCGGCAGGAATACCAGTACAAACTGCAGTTCACACTGCACTCTGCCACTCGCGGAACTTCGCAGAGTTTTTTGTAACTCCGCGAACTACGCCCAGGCCTGCTCGGAAGCCTGTAATTGAGTCGCATTCTCAGGAAGTAAATTAGAAACAAATCTATTAACAAACAATCGAATGCCACCTTCGATCGACAAATCCTGTCCACTGTAGTCTAGAAACACACCTTCAAACCGAGTAAAAAAATCAGACACACTCTCATCTTTCTTTTGACGGCAAGCCGATAACGTGTCCCAATCAACTTTTCTCGGAGGGATAAGAGAATACATAAACGTAATGATACGGCCGGGCAAAGCAAGTATCTCTGGTCTAGACTTATCACCTGGCTTCCGTTCCTGATCCCATACTTTTATTTTATCCCAGGTACCACCCAATTCCGCAGCATGATCCTGTGTGTGTACTTGTCTCCAAATATCAACCGGAACTAGTAAGCCAAAGAACATTTCAATATCAGCAAGTGTCATCACCGTAGAAGAGGCAGCTTCAGTCAATTCTTTATAATAAGCAGTCGGATTCTTCCTAGGATCAGGTAACTGAGTCTTAAGAGACAAGACTTCACTCCTTTTCCACGGAGTATAAACCTATTGTTCTTGGAAATGGGCCGCTGCCCCTTGTCTGGTAACAATATTATGCTGATCCCTTAGCTCTGGTATTTCGGGATGATAGATAGGATGAACCTCCCGCATTGGAAACTGAGATACCGGGGTGGGGCTTTTCTCAAGCAGTCTACCCCGATAAGCAACGAACGATGCAACATTACCAAAGACTTGACCAGGCGCCATATCAGTAACATATACATGATCCTTAATATCATATAGAATTTGCGGTGCTGCATCGTTGAAACACAACTCCCAAAGAGCTATCAAAGTAGCCGACATATGCTTAAGGGCATGCTGTTGTACAAAAGGCTCATAATCTTTCATCACACTCCACACATCTTCCACACCATAAATGGGGTTTCGGGCCCAGTGCGCAGCCTGATTAGCCACTACCTTTTTCTCTGCATCTCCCATCTCCGATCGCACATACGGATCCATTCGCTCCTTGAACTTCGTCCAGTCTCTATCCTCAAATCCACGTACTGGTGTCCCACTACTCTGCGATGTCAGGGAATGGAAGGACACAGTGGGAGTGACAACAGAGGTAGTAGGCACTAGCGTCGCTGCTGGCTGTGTTGCAGGTGTAAGAGCTGGCAAAAGAGACGCCGAAGCAATAGATGTTGCAGGAGTACTAGCAGTCATGGTTGCCACAGACGGCGAGGACAAAGAAAGAACAGGAGGTGCCGTGGCCAAGGCAGTCTGATCAACAGTAACAAAAGCAGAAACAGACGAACCGGGTAGCTGGGCCTGTGAGGGAAGGGCGGGATATATTCTCTGTGGGGCATCTGGGGGTGGGGGTCGAGTATCTAACAATTGTTCCACAAACGTATCATATTCTTCTTGGGTCACATAAGATTTATCAATATTCAATCAAAACCTCCTATCTTCACGTTCAATTCCTATCTCTTGTTTCTCTCTATCATGTGCTACAGCCTTTTGAGTCAATGTTTGCATTCTCCCCTCCCGGGCCTCTTTCTCTGCTTTCATTCGCCTCTGTTTAGCCTCCTTTTGCCACGTTCGAAGAGAATCAAACATAGAATGTCTACTTCTTTTCACAAACAACTTCTGTAAAAAAAAAAATTTTGTTCATCAAAAGTGCCCGTCAACGGCCGCTGCAACTCGGCATTGTCCCTCGTATATTTGTGCCATAGCAAACTAAACATAATAGGGCCAAGGCCATGCTTCACATACATATCAAAGTTCGGAGTGCCTTCTGGAAGTGCCGGCTGACTTTCTTCCAATCGAGCGTCTTCAGAGCAACAAAGACAACAAGAAACCAAAAACCTACTAAATCCAGGCATTTTCAAAAGTGAGCCAAATTCGTTATGTTGCCTGGCAAAGTGTTCGCAAACACTTCGTACCAAAATCCGTCCTCAGACCGTGCCAAATACAAACCAAAATGGTACCATATCCACAAAGAACCAAAACAAACTCACCTGCTGCACACAGGTCAGACGAATTTATTCTCCACTTCCGACAAACGGTCAGATCCAAGAGTTTCGCCGTTCAGGACTCCAGTCGGGATGACCGCTGGGCGAGGCACCGTCTGGTGGGACAGAAGGGGCAGCTGCGAGCAAACAATGCTCCTCGTACAGGGATCCCTGATCCGTCCGTCCGACCCGACAATGGCCCCGACCTCCCCACCCGTCCGCAGGAGGGGATGGATCACCCGATGGAGTCCCTGTTCGGGCACCAACTGAAGGAAGTGACCTGATTAGGGCCACCCGGGTCACTTGGGACCACCTCTCAGCCTTCCATACAAATGAAGAGTCAGTCAGGCAGTAGAGAATACAAACCAAGTATTTATTCAGGTACACTCGAGCGGAGCCCAGTCTGCCCAGTCTCTAGGGATTGCTGCAGAGGGACTGACATCAGCAAACATGGTGATACATTATGTACGATTCAGAACCAATGAAGGCACGCCCAGACTGGAAATTTCCAGATGGAGGCAGCTACACAAAGGAGGTACAGAAGGATACGTTTCAATCCTGAGACTGGGCACACACTATCTCTATGCCAAGGTCATTCTGCCTGTGCCCATCGCTGGACTAGTGGGAGCAGGCCTCTATATAGTGGGAAAGGTATGCACTAATAAAAGCAGTGTATTCATTAGTACAGCAAGGCCCAACCTTGGAGAAAATGAAAATTACCAAAGCTGCTTCTCTCAGAGGCAGAGAGAAATTAATTTCGATCATGGCTCAAAATGGCAGCCAAACATAAAATGGTGCCGCAAATGCTAACTTAAGACGTACAATACATAAGCAACACAGCTAAGACATTTTTATTCTAACAAGCTGGAGACAGTTATCTGTTACCCAAGCCGCAATAGCTGTCATACCTGCTGAGAAATTAGCTTTTGCATTATTCAGATCATTATCGAGAGTGATGATTAGCTGCATGTCATCAGCATATGACAATGGTTCGAAAACAAACGTTTTAACAATTTCTGCAAGAGTGGCCACATAGATGGTAAAAAGTGTAGGGCTGAGACAGGAGCCCTGTGGCACCACCTTGTCGAGTTTTAGGGTGCGTGATTTAAAGGTACCCAAATTGATATCCTGAGTTTGGTTGGTTAGAAAATCCTTGAACCATGCTAGTGCTGTGCCATGTATGCCTATCTCTCGCAATTTCTGCAGCATCCTGGGGTGAAATACAGTGTAGAATTCTGCAGATTGATCCAACAATAGGAGCAATGAAGGAATATTTTTGTCAAGAGAGCATCTTATAAGGTCGGTAACCGCTATTAGAGTAGTCTCAGAACTGTTCATGGGTCTAAATCCTAAATGAAAAGGGTCCAGCAGTTTATTTGTTTTAAGGTATTCCATGAGTTGAGTGTTTATTTGACCTTCCCTCAACTTACCCAGTAGGGGATGCACAGAGATGGGTCGATAATTGGAAAGATCCCTAGGTGACATATTGGACTATTTTGGATTGGGGTGACCTGTGATGCTTTCCAAGCAGAGAGGAATTTCCCAGTATTGATGGACAGGTTGAATAACGAACATAGGCGGGAGCAAGCTGAGAGGACAGGACTGTGGAAATACGGGGAGGACAAAATTCTAAAGGAGACCTTGATTTGGCAGTTATCAATGCTCTCTGAATGGAATCATGCAAAAGTTGCTTGAAATTGCCTAAGACGAGATCAGAATTAGAGGACCGAAAATTGGGATTAGACTGCCTACTGTCGAGGTCAGCTATTTTTTGGGGAAATTCTGATAGATTGAATTAATTTTTCCTCCAAAGTGATTCACAAGGGAGAATACATTTTTCCTCCAAAGTGATTCACAAGGGAGTTACATAGGACTTGTGATGGCACAGTCTCTTTAGAACAGGCACAAGGATTTTAAAAAGTGTTGAGGACTTTAAATAACTCATTGGAAATGGTACCTGCCTGATTAATTTTTTGAGAGATGTGCGCCTTACGGGCTTTTTTTAATGTTATGGTGATACCTGGTTAAGGACAAATTATATGGCTCTTTATGAGCACAGATTTTTGATTGGCGCCATCGCCTCTCAGGTTTTTTGCACAATAATTTTTCAGTTTGCAGGTCGGGTGCGTACCAGGGTACATGAGTGCCATGGTTTAAATTAGAACAAGTTTTCAGAGGAGCTATTTTGTCAAATGCCAATTTTAATGCTGAATGGTAGTCTGTGAGAGATTTATCTACACCAGCATCTGCCAATGGAAGTGTGAACTTAAATTCATTTGCAAAAGAATTCGGGACAATTTTTTGCCAGTGTCTTGTACTATCCTTTATATCCATATGTGTACATTCTTGCACCTTGGGTGTTGCGGTCTGAAAGCCAATTAGGGGGTGGTCAGTCCAGAGTAGAGGTTGGAGGCATCACAAAGCAGAGAGGAGGAATTCATAAATATCAAATCTAAAGTGTGGTCTGCAAGATGGGTGGGCCCTATGACTTTCTGTGTAAGACCTAGTGTGGTTAGATCAGAGGTAAGTTGTGCTACCTCAATGTTAGATCAATCCTCTCCATGAAAGTTGAAGTCACCTAATAAAAGAAAATGACTGGATGAAAGGACTTGTAGAGAGATGAATTCAGTCAGCGGCTGACTAAAATCTCTTTTAGGTCTCAGAGGGTGATATAACAAAGTGCCCCTCCAACAATCCTTGGGGGAGACTTCAACCTAAAAACACAAATCTTTGCCCAATCCTCTAGCAAAGTATCTATGAGCGAGACTTTAACTGTGCCTTTATAAATTATGGCTGTGCCGCCACCTGTTCTTCCTTCTCTGTCTAGTCTCAACATTCGGTAGGTGTCTGGAAGTGCTAGCGTGATGGCTGGTAAAGAGGTAGAATTCATCCAGATTTCAGTTAGGAAACCAATGTCAGGTAAAAATGAGGATAACAGATCCCAGATTTCAAAAGCATGTTTTGGAAGAGACCTGAAGTTACATAGGAAATCACTGATGCAAGTGGGGAATAAGTGCAGTGTAAAATGAGATAGTGCAGCAGAGTGTTCAAAAACAGCTTGTTGTAGCGTGACCAAGATGTCTATGTGCTATGTCAACAATATCCCACCTACAAACATCATACAAAGATTATAGTTGTCAGAACTCTGGCCTAAGCATTGCAGATTGCATGAACAATAAAAGCCCTCCCTCCCGCACGGAGCAACTTTTCAGAGGGAAGAAGGAGACCTTGTGTTGTCTGTATAACAAGGGCAGCAGCAGATATGGTGGACCAATCAGAGCAACATTAACTAAGAAGAGAGAACAAGAAACAAGAAAGAAATCTAGTTGTGTCTGTGAGGGACAAGAGTACCTCACTGGGTGGCAGGCTTAGAGGAGCAGAGGCGCCGGACCCTCGGAGAAGGAGTCCCGGAGGGACCGAACCCTTGGTCGACTGGATAATTGAACACATGGGGGAGCGAGACACAGAGCAAGGGTGGAGGTTGGGGGAACATATAGACAACAGTGTTAGTGCTGGAGGGACTGCTGGGGGGATACAAAAATCATGGGCCCCTCATCCCTATTCCTGGGACTGGGGGGGGGGGGCAATGCTATCGCCCAGAGGGCAGGTCATCACGCCCCTCACCAGTAGTCGCTTATGTAGGAGCAATGTTAGTTCCTCGGGGGTGAGGTGTTCATCAGTTTTGGCCAACAGCTCATTGAGGTATGCATCCCATGCATCTACAGGTGGGTGCGCTCCCTGTTTTGAGTGGAAAGTCGTCAATGTCGTTACCTCAGCAGTGGCCCATTTAAGGAGATCTTTCAACCAAAGGGATAATGACAGCAAGCTAGCTGATTTCCAAGCCATAGCTTTGCAGTGTTTCACAAGCACAAATGATAAGTCAAGGAAATGAACAACATACTTATTTCTATGTGTATGCTGGAACAGGCCCAGTAGCAGTGGAACAGATCACACTGCAAGGTACGGTCCATAAGCTCCAAAAATGCTTGAATAGCCTCTCCCCAAAACTGTGTGACCCCAGAACAGTCCCAGACCATATGATAAAAATCTTACTCGTCACATAGGCAGAGTGGGCACTTTGGTGGGACTCCTGGGAATATACGGAGAAGGTGAAGCGGGGTCAAAGAAGTCTGGTGGACATAATTAAATTGTGTATAATTCAGACAGGAGTTCATGGATATACCACGCTCCTGCCTCAATGCCTGATTCCATTGCTTGTCTGTTTGCTCAAGGCGGTGGATAGTGTCCATTTGTCTTGCAACCCCTGGAGGGTGGGTATTTGGGAATCTAGCAGTCCACTACAGAGCAGTGTAATCGCATGTCTCCCAGCACCATGTTTCAACAGCATCTGCAGAACCAGAGATGGACTCGGTTCAGTGCAGTCTGGGCCCCAGGTCATCCCGATAGCTGCCACCAGTGCATTATAAATTAGGAATTGACCCTCAGGCAGCTCGCATCAGTCATGTAAGTCCGGAAAGGTCATCAGTAGTGTATGGTCGAAAAGCTCCCTCAGGCTGGTGACGACTGCCTCCGTCCACGACCTCAAGGCGTGATTATCAGCTACATTGTGAAATATTGGGAGCACCCGCAAAGTCCTGACAGGAGCATATGGGTCCGGCCACGACATGGGGATAGGTATTGGTCCCAACAATGCTAGACAGCCCAGAGTAAGCATCCCAATCGCCTCAGACAGATCACCAGTTCAGCATTCATCGGGGTCATGGCGCGCTTCTGGTCTCCTTCCAGTGAGGATGTTGATCGAGTGGGGGAGCTCGTGGGTTGGCTATGGCGAGACTCAATTTCCGCGACTGCTAGAGTCTGCTCCCTCATTGCCTGCTCCTCCGTTTGCTGATCTTGGGGGAGGGCCGTCTCCTCCTCCCACAAGTATTTGCATTGTATCGTGGTGGCGGGGATACCCCTTTTGTGTCCAACCACTCCCAGGCCACAGCAGGGGATGTAAAGAAACAGGTAGTACCAGAGTCCAAGATCCGCAGTTTAACCAGGAACATCAAGGAATATCACAGTCCAATTTGACGAAGTTGGCATTTAACTGGCATAAAGGAGCCACGTTAAGAGTGTACCTCTGCTGTTTTTTTCTGGATATATATTCACTGGACTGTTCTCCACATGCCAGAGACCCTTTCTCTAGCAACTTGTAGCATATGATATTGATCTCAGTAGTTAAAATGTCTCGCCACTACCAGCTGTGGTGGGGACCCAGAGGAGCGGCCTGCCAGGCACTCCATGTGCCCACTCCACTGAGAATAAGGTGGATTGTCGTTCATCAAGGACAGTGTGGAGCAGCCAGTCCTCTAAGGAAAGGTCCATATTAGGGCCCTCCGCTCCTTCTGGAAGTCCTATTATACGAACGTTATTGTGTCTTGATCTGCACTCAGCATTGTTCGCACAGGTGCCTAGAAATGTTTCCTCTGCTTGCAGAGTCTGTGGTTGAGATTGCATGTCTGACACAGAGATGCGCAAGTCTGCCTGGGCAGATTCACTGGAATTGACTCGGTCTCTCAGTTTGGCTTGATCCGCCCTAAGCATGGTCATCTCAATCATTAGGGCATCCAGTTTGGAGTCCAATGTAGCCTTAACATTTCTAATGACCCCCAAGAGCTCATTGAATCTGCTCATGGCCACAGATGCGGTAGTTACACTGAAGACATCATCGGTCCCTGAAGGTCTCACATTCTGCGGTGGCAGCAATGGCCCTCCCTTGAGGCTGGGCTGTTTGACCATGTTGACGGTGTAAATGACTGTCTGTGGGCATCAACGTAGATAGGGGGAATGGTCATAGGGCCAGTTTCTGGTGTGAGGGCAAGGAAACAATCCTCGGCTGTGGACCCCCAGGTTCAAAAGGTAGCGTAAAAATGTCAATATTCAATAAGAAGTGGAGAGCAGACACGTACCAATGAAGAAGTCCACAACAACACCAAGGATGCACTCAGGGGGGACTCGACCTCGATGGAACCATGCCCGGCATGTACACCACTCTCACCCCGACTGGGGACAGGGGGCAGTCCCCAAGCAGGAAAGGGAGGGGCTCCAGCATAGCTCCAGCACATCAAAGAGCTTTGGCCCACAGTGAATGCAGGTCACACCTAACTCAAGGATCACCCAGTGCACTCTATCAAGTAGATGACCATCCCATCTCACCTCTGTAACGTTCCCTATGTCGGCTGTCGAACTCGGTGTGTATACTCCAAGCAATGATTGGGGAGGGGCACCAGACATCTCTTGAGCAGTGCTGAAGATTGTTGCTCGGCTGAGCGGGCCGCTCCCAGTTGGGCCAGCAAACGGAGAGTCGCAACAGCATTAGTGGAGAGCAATGTCCAGTGGACACAACCCCAGGTAGATCATATCCCTCATCAGACACAGCAGAGGCCCTCGCCGGCGGAGCGTGCTGTTCCCAAATCTCATGCTCCCCTGGCTCCGTCGGGTGTCTTGTGCCTCATAGGCCTGCGAGCCTTTGTCTGCAAGGCCGCTGCTTCCCCAGTAGCAGTCAGTAGAGTAGGAGGGGGGGCTTCTGTGGTGAGTGTTCCTCTATCCTGGGACCCCTATGCGGCTGCCGCTTGCTGTCCAGCTCCAAAGTGGACCAGCGCTATCAGTATTATAGAAGCGGACGCACAAGCGTCTGCGGTCCCTTCTGTAGTACAGTTGTGCCCTGGGGCGCACAAAGCAGAAGCACATGCCTGTTGTGCCTCCAGGGCACTATTATAATACAGCCCCTGATGGAATTAAAACGGTGTTTCTTGTCAGCTAACTATTATATAAATCAGTGACATCCAAATATTTATTTTACGTTAGCCAGGCAAGAGATTCATTTCACATGGCATTTGCTTTTGAGGATTGAAGGGTCAGGGCAAAGGTTTTCATGCAATGTGACTAAATCTGCTGATGTAATAGCACTCTAGAACAGCGGTTCTTAGCCTGTGGTCTGGGCACCTCTTGGGGTTTGTGACACCTGTTCAGGGGGTCCCTGACTGCTTAGAAAAATAATTAATATTAACAGAATAATAAAGCAAATATATATATATATAAAGAAAGAAAATTGAAAATTGAAAATTTTCAAATATTGTGTGATTATGAAGAAATGTGTAATTGGAAGCAAAAAGTTCATTAAATAGAATTTAGTTAGGACGATGAATGGCCTCAGTTGAATTTAGAAAATCTCCAATCCTACCATTAGAATTTAGATTTGTTTATTATATTTGCTTGAGAATTAAATATTTCATCATTTGTGTGTTCATTTGATGAATCATTGTTTCTGCATTTTTGTGTATTGTTTTGCAATTCAAGTTCTTGAAATTGCTTGCCCCGGTGTACATAGCTTCCAGTAACTTCTCGGTGGTGGTCCCGGATTCCAATAGTGATTCAGTGATGTTTCCCGGATTCCAGTAATGATTAAGTGTGATCAACAGTAGTCAAAAAGTTAAGGAGCACTGCTCTAGATGATCAGTCTTTGGGTATGCTGATAGAGGGGTCGGAGCCCTCATTAGTTGCCTGTCAATCCCAGTGGGGCCAGAAGCAAGTGTTTAGAATATTGCCATTACAAGATCCACAGAAATACCACAGATCCAGAGTATTCAATACAGACATTCTGACTACTAAAAGTACGAAAAAGCAAGGTGCAATGGAGAATAACCTGGGAAGTTGAATCCAGAATTATCATACTAAGTCCTCGTTTCAAAGGCTTTCTTAATAATACACTTCATTGTATCCTACATCTCTGGTGCCGCAGAATTATTGATGCCTATGGTATGAGAACTTCAGATGCTGGTGGGGACCGAGTGGGATACCAGGACATACTCCAGGGACCTCATCATAATGGGCCCCTGAATCTCCTGAGTCTATTTTATAATATGACTGTAGGGTAACTATGACATAATATCTCAGGGTCATGAAATCAACACTTTCTTTAGTTGAGAGCAGAAATCAGACTATCGGACTAGAAATTATGCTCTTTTAACATGGTGGGACTAGTATCTCTCTCTACTCAGATGAAAAAAAAAATGCTTAGTTTTCTTTAACTTTGTTTTAAATAGTATAGAAGTTGTTTGAAATCATCCTTTCTCTGACTGTTAAAATATTTCATTGAAGCAATGTTTATAACTTTGCAAAATGGCCTTCAGCCTGATGTTGGGGCAAGGACTTCTGCGAACCCTGTTAAATTAGAATTAAAAGGCACCGGCTGAACAGCGCTTTGAAACATTCTGTTCTTAAAAAATGACAATTATTATCTTTTCAAAAACACTGCTCAGCATTTCATAGCGTACATCGTCTCATTTTAGCTCCCCAAAGACAACTGTATTTCAAGGCCAGCTTGGCTAATGTGAAAGAGCTGTTCGGGGCAGATAGCAGAGTGAAATATGCATACTGCAGAGTAATTAAAAGTGTAATTCGGCATTTCCTGCGATCAATATGCTCCTGAGATCAAGAGAGCGTCAGTAGCTGTAATACTACAGCTCAGACTGATTTCTATCAGGTTTTCTTTATTGATCTGACAAGAAGATATTTTGCAAACTCTTGTTCAGTAGGAGCCGCCCTACCTCCAGAGTGAAATCAACACCAAGAACTCTGTATTTTCACAAATGTTGAAGACGGGTTTTCAAATTTGCTGATGTGGCTGTGTTTGAATTGTTTCGGTTATTTTATTTTCAGTGAGTTATATTGTATTGCAGTAATCTGTGCGTTAATGCCTTTGTTGAAAATTCAGTTGAAACGTTTCTGCGCTGCAGCAGCCTCAGGGTCTGATGTAGATGTTGGCGGTATTCCAGCCATCCCTCCGTGGAAGAGGTTTCAGGTACTCCGTTGAATTGACTGAGTACCGCCCGCCGTATTTAGATGTGTGCTGGTTCTGCTGGCTCCCTCACCATCAGACCGGCGATATAGCATTGAGCCTATTCAGATGTTCCCGTTGTGCTGGCGTTGTCCCAGCAGCGATTTGGTGATGGAGTGAGCCCCTGGTGGAGTGGAGACTGGTAAGTATTACTTATTTTTGTGTCAATACACATATATGTTGTGTTTGCCTCAAAAACATATGTAGGTAATGTGTTATGTCACTTTTTGTTACATATTGCATGCCCTACAAACAATATACACACGCTATTGAATGCACATCCACAGACACCACAAGCGCAACACCTCCAAGCACCACAAAAAAATTTCCTTTCAAGTGTCAATGCGGGTATGTTCGTTTTACCTTGATAAGTTGGAAAATGAACACTACTGCATTCCACATAAGAAAAAATTGTATGTAAGAGCAATACAAAAATACACAAGGCTTCAGCAATTGTCAACACGTGATTCATGGTAAGACAGTTGCAAAAGTTGCTTAACTTAGATCCCGATGGCAATGGAGTCATTTGGCGTCGTGGTGGAGTCAAAGCTGAAAAGAAGGGACCCGGACGATGGGGCTCAAGATGGAAACGGAAGTGGAAAACAGTAAAAAAGCTAAAGTTCTTACCTCATTTCCTTTGATTCCACCACCTCGAAGTAGGGGGTATTCCTGCTACAGTTGCCTCGACAGAAAGGCAAATTGTAATTTCCTCTGCGGTGTTCTTGGCTGGACTCCCGCTGACAGCCGCTTCTGCCTATGATGCCATTGATGCAGGTGAGAATTCCTGGCAGAGTTGGTGGGACTCTGGCTGTCTTTCATCCATGGGCCCACCAACAACTAAATGGGGTGGGCGGACCGCCAACTAAGTGGGCACAGAATCCATTGAAATAGTGACAGCTGGACCATTACCACCAAGATCTAAATCAGGCCCTAAGATTATGCGAACTCGCTATAGACAGCTTCAGGATACAATTCTAGTTGAAGAGAGCTTTGCTCCAGCTGCTTTCTCATGACTTTCTTGTCAATATCAGTTCCTTGTTCTTTATTGGATGGCTTTCTTGCCTATACACATTTGTTCCACCCCTTGAACAATTCTATTTCCACTCAGCACACACTTGTATTCTTTCCCGCCCTTTGTGTGCACGTGGAAAGTAATCGCTCTCTTACCCTTGCTTGCCAATCCTGCCCCACCCTGCCTTTCTCTTTCCATGCTTTTTTGAGTTCTGAGGCTATAAATGAGCTTGATACCTTTGCGAAGCATGATGTGTCAGGTGACAGGTTGGGTGATTGACTTTATCTTGTACTGCAGCACTTTCCTGTGTGTAAGAAATTGGGTTATTGATTGAGCGGGGCTCATAACCATATTCAAACAACAACCACAATTCTTGTCAGGGTGGACCGCAAAAGTCACTAAATTAACCTGTGCTTAATCCCTTGGTAGCTTGGCACCAGCCGTGGCCCGTGCAGGTAAGAGTGGTGGGGTGGTGGGGCCGGGGGCGGGGGGATTCTGACAGACGACGGTGAGGGAAAATGAATTATTTATTTAATTTTCCCTCCTCGTCGTCTGTCGAAATCCCCCCACCCGGCCCCACCGCTCTTACCTGCACGGGCCACGGATGCTTGGCACAAAAGCAGTTAGGCTTAACTTAGAGACACTGTTTAGAGTATTTATACAGCGCACAAACAGTAACAAAGTGAAAATACAATGCAAGAAACATCCCACACCAATTTAGAAAAATCGAGAAAACAATATAATAATTAAAATGATACTAGAACAACAAACGCCCACTCAGTAGAACCAGAGATATTGACTTTTAAAAGTTTAAGTAAAAATAGCACCAAGCATCAGAAAGTGATAACTGTAGGTATCGGGTCTCACTGGACTGGGACAAAGTCACAAGTTAAGGAGCACAGGCCAGGCACAGGACCAAGTATAGCCCGCAAACCTTATATTCGTGGTGCAAGTTCTGCGCTGTATTGCTTCGTAAGGTTTTGTGTTGCTTTGCGCTGGATTTGATTGAATCTTCAGTTAATTAAGGAGCAGTAGTCTCTGATGCCAATGGATAACTGATAAAACATCGACTACTAAAACATCGAAGTACAAAAATATTGAGTCAACAATATCGTATATAAAAATATCGACACCAAATACACAAAACAGAAATAACACAAACATCGATAAAAAATATAATTTCAAAAAATATCGATAACAAAAATATCGACAACATAATTAAAGAACACAAAATTATCGATAACATTAACCCGTTCCATGCTCATGACGAGCTCAGCTCGTCATGCTGCGCGGTGGGCGTGTGCGCATGACGAGCTGAGCTCGTCATGACCACGCCCGCGATTGGAATGTCCAGCACCTGGCTGGAATTCCTGCCGCAGGCAAGCGGTTAAAGTAAAATGAAAAACAGCAAAAACATCGATATAAATAATATCAACAACACACACATCGAAAAAAATATATAAACTATACAGAAAATAACATTTACACTTAAAAATAAACTATTTTCAATAATATAATAAAAAAATAGGCCAAAAATTTTAAACATACACTAAAAAAAAAAACAATTCATAACATTAAATAAAACAAGTACATTAAAAATACAAAAACAAATAAACAAACACTGCAACATAAAAAAATATCAGAAGTACCAAAAATAAACAAACATAAATATATATCATATGTAAAAAAATATATCACATTTAGCCACAAATATATTTAAATAAAATGAATAAACAAAATAAAACCAAATATTAAATATTAAATAAACATAATAAATATTAAATAAATTAAAAGGTAGCTGCTAAGAAATTCAAAAAAGCTATATCAACCAATACATTTAAACTAAACCAACACTAACCAATAGAAAACTGTAACTAATTAAATAAATACTATAAAAACAATTAATTAATTAACACAAATTTACCGCATAACGGACGAACATGAAGGAAGAAACGAACCTTTACAAGACAGAAAACAGAATGAAATAGAACTACACAAACAACCGTTCTGAAAATCTCTAATTAAAGGTAAGAACAAAACTTTGTAACTAAATAAATGAAATTAGCTTAAAAAATATAACTAAATCTAAAACATGTTTTCCTTCATATGTAACAGATTAAACTTCACTAAAAACCCACCTACAAAATTCAACAAAAAGATTTACGACCACAACACCAATAAAATAACCATTAAAAAATATATATAACAAAGTATATGAGTTAACCAACAAATAAAGTAAAGAATTTAAAACTAATACATTAAATAAAAAAGCAAAACATATCTAACAAATACTTCTAGAGAAGTCAACAAAACCACAACATCAATGAAAGAAAATTCATCATCTAAAAAAATTAAGTATATTTTTTATAACAAAGTAAAAATAGAGTCTAAATAATAAATAGAATAAAATTAACTAAAACTATAACGTTTTCTTTTATATTTCACAGACTACACTTCAATAAAACTCCACCTAAAAAACTCAAAACAAGGATTAACTTAGAAAACAAGGACAAATTCAACAATAAACAAAAATATAAAACTAAGGGGCCCATTACGATGTCGGGCGGAAGCACAACCGCCGTGCTGTCGGAGGAAAAAACCGCTAGTTACCGTCCGCCAGCAACGGCCCACACGCCCGCAAAATTAGGATGTGAAAAGTTAGGCAAACACCGCCCGTAAGCCTGCGGCGCCGCCCGCCATCAAAGTGTGCCCGTCTACGTAGCGGCGCGAGCCAATGGAGACACACCGTCCGACAAAATGACGTACCGCCCGGCGTACAAATTACGATGCCACAACCAGACAGCCTCACCGGCAAAGAGACACCGCACGAGATACCAAGGCAGAAACCCGACTGTTCAGTACGGAGACTAAAAAGGCGGCCCATCCAGAGATGAATCCTGCACTCCAGGCCATCCCCATGCTCTACCTGATGCACCACCTACGAGTGAACGCGCCACGACGACGCAGGTAGGCAGACACACAACAAGGGCACGCAAACACTGCACACAGTGCAAGGGCGGAAAAACTGTACATGGCCCCCCCAGACACCCCTGTGTGGACCGGACACATCCACCACTGTACCCACACATGTCCCACCTGTCAAAAAGAACCAACTCGCAACATCCTGGGCACCCACTACCCGGGACCAGGAAGTGACATCCCCGTCACGGCACTGCAGCGGCGATGACGCTGGTACACATGCGCACAACGCAGAGGCCAACGACAGCGCCATGCATGGGCTGCACACAAACACCACAGGGTCACAACTACACACCCCACACACCAGCCCCACCCTGAAGGCACATTTCACATGGCCTTCCTGCATCAGTCATGTCCCCAACCGACAACTCACAGTTGTCAACCTGATGTCACACAAGTGTCCCGAACAGGGGAGTAATGTGATGGCAAAATAGGACACACCCTTGTGTGCAAAACATGGCGAAGCACACAGCGGCTGCTACATAACAGCGCAGAATATGGACCCCGTCCGCAAAAGGCACGCCAGTCTCATCCAAAAATACCTATACCATCCTGCTCGCAATATCAAGCCATGCAATGTACAAAATTGAAAAACCCTGCTGCCTGAGAACAGGTGTTTCCAATTACTACACCCACACAGAAGCCCCAATGTATAGCGGAAACGCAGTGTCCCGCCCACACACGGGAGAACAGATAGCACTGAATGGCCTTCCATTCCTACTCTGAAATCACCTTGCAACAATTTATGCAGGAGAATGGAGCCATTGTACCAACAAGAAGCCAAACAGAGCCATTCAGAGTAAACCGTCCACTGGCAGATAGCGCCCAACATGAAAGAAAGTTAATAACACAAAAAAAATCATACCACTCCTCCATGTGGGTCAAATGCAAGTAATCTGGGAGCGACCCCTGACCTTGACTGGTAGGTCGCTCCCCCACCACACAGCTCCGTCTGTGTGCCCTGCTGCTGCCCCTGATTGTGCTCGTTTTTTTTCCTTTCTGTGCCCCCTTGCTGCCCCTGATTGTGCTCGTTTTTCCTTTCTGTGCCCCCTTGCTGCCCCTGATTGTGCTCGTTTTTCCTTTCTGTGCCCCCTTGCTGCCCCTGATTGTGCTCGTTTTTCCTTTCTGTGCCCCCTTGCTGCCCCTGATTGTGCTCGTTTTTTTCCTTTCTGTACCCCCTTGCTGCCCCTGATTGTGCTCGTTTTCCTTTCTGTGCCCCCTTGCTACCCCTGATTGTGCTCGTTTTTCCTTTCTGTGCCCCCTTGCTGCCCCTGATTGTGCTCATTTTTGTTTTCCTTTCTGTGCCCCCTTGATGCCCTGATTGTGCTCGTTTTCCCTTCTGTGCCTGTTTCCCGCCGCTGCGCCCCTGCGGCCCCGCCCCCTCACTGCCCATTCGCTGCCCCATTCCCTGCTCCTCCCTCCCACCTCCCCATTTATGGCGGCCGCTGTGCGGCGCGCCGAAGGCGCGCCTAAGGCAAGCCCATCTGCGCCCGTCCGCGCCGTGACCGCGCCCAGCGCCAGACCCCCTGGTCCGGGCATCCCCCGCGCCCGCCACATCAACAGACGCCGATACGACGCCAGCACCCTCCACGCACTCAACCCCGGAAAAGATCACGCCTGCTACCAGGCCACCCCGAAGCGCACCCAAGGGCCCTTCACCTGCCGGAACTGCAGCTTCGCCAGCACCCGCCCCGCCAAACCACCGCCCAGGAAAGAACCCAACTACCTCAGATGCATCCTCCTCAACACCCGCTCCGCCCGCAAACACGCCATCGATCTCTGGGACCTTCTCGACTCAACCTCCCCAGACGTCGCATTCCTGACGGAGACCTGGCTGAATCCCGCTTCAGCCCCCGACATCGCCATTGCCATCCCGGACGGATACAAGATCACCCGCAGGGACCGCACCAACGGAGTCGGAGGAGGCATCGCCATCGTCCACAGGAACACCCTCAGAGTCTCAACCAACACCGACGACACCCTCAGCACCGCCGAACACATGCACTTCCAGATCCACACCGATCCCAACACCACCCTCAGAGGAACCCTCATCTACAGACCCCCGGGACCCCGACCACAGTTCAGCGATTCCATCGCTGACTTCGTCAGCACACACGCCATCGCCTCCACGGACTACATCCTCCTCGGGGACCTGAACTTCCACCTCGAGAACAACAAGGACACCAACTCCACCACCCTGATCGACAACCTCGCCACCCTCGGACTCAGACAGCTCGGGACTACACCCACCCACGCCGCCGGCCACACGCTAGACTCCATCTTTTCCGCAAGCCCACATGTCTCCTTCAACCACACCTCCGAACCCCACTGGACTGACCACCACTGCATCCACTTCACCTACAGGAAGCCCACCACGCACCACCGCACCGAACAAATGCCTCGCCGCTGCTGGAGCAGAGTCACGGAAGACCAGCTAACCACAACCCTCGCCCTGAGCCCACCCGCCGAACCCTCCGACCCCGACACCGCCGCCCACAACCTCAGACAGTGGATCGACAACTGCGCCAACACCCTCGCCCCGCTCAAGAATCCGCCCAACAGCCACACCAGCAAGAAAGCCACCTGGTTCACCGAAGACCTCCAGGCCTCCAAACGAACATGCCGAAAACTGGAGAAGATCTGGCTCCACGAACGGACAGCGGACAGCTACGCCGCCCACAAGAGCGCCACCCGCAGTCACCATCACCTCATCAGATCCGCCAAAAGGGCCTCACTTAAAGACTGCCTAGACAACAACGCACACAACAGCAAAGAGCTCTTCAACATCGTGAAGGAACTCTCCAACCCCAGCTCCAACACCAACGACATCCAGCCATCGCGAGACCTGTGCGACTCACTGGCCACCTTCTTCCACCGCAAAATCGCCGACATCCACGACAGCTTCAACACCACGACCGCCCCGGCAACCACCGAGACCACTGCCCCCACAACCACCAACCGCCTGCTCTCCTGGACCAACATCAACGACGAGGACACCAGCGAGATCATGAACACCATCCACTCCGGTTCACTGCTAGACCCGTGCCCTCACCACATCTTCAACAAAGCCAGTACAGCCATCGCGCCCCATCTCCGGAAAATAATCAACATCTCCTTCGAGACAGCAACCTTCCCGGAAAGCTGGAAGCACGCCGAGAGCACCGCCTTACTCAAGAAACCCAAGGCAGACCCCAAGGACCTCAAGAACTTCCGACCCATCTCTCTGCTCCCGTTCCCCGCGAAGGTCACCGAGAAAATCGTCAACAAACAACTGACCCGCTACCTCGAGGAGAACAACATCCTGGACCCTTCCCAGTCCGGCTTCCGCAGCAACCACAGCACCGAAACCGCCCTCATCGCCGCCACCGATGACATCAGGACCCTGCTAGACAACGGAGAAACAGCAGCCCTCATCCTCCTGGACCTATCAGCCGCCTTCGACACGGTCTGCCACCACACACTACGAACACGCCTTCACGACGCCGGGATCCAAGAGAAGGCCCTGGACTGGACCACATCCTTCCTTTCCGGCAGAACACAAAGCGTCCGCCTCGCCCCCTTCCGATCCAAGGCCACCAAGATCATCTGCGGCGTACCCCAAGGCTCCTCCCTCAGCCCAACGCTGTTCAACATCTACATGGCACCCCTCGCCCACGTCGCCCGACAGCACAACCTCAACATCATCTCCTACGCCGACGACACCCAGCTGATCCTCTCCCTCACCAAAGACCCTCACACCGCCAAAGCCCACCTCCACGAAGGAATGAAGGCCGTCGCCGAATGGATGAGGACCAGCCGCCTGAAGCTGAACTCGGACAAGACGGAGGTCCTCATCCTTGGTTCCAACCCTTCAGCCTGGGACGACTCCTGGTGGCCAACATCACTGGGAACAGCCCCGCCACCCACCGACCACGTACGCAACCTAGGGGTCATCCTCGACCCCACCCTCTCCATGACTAAGCAGGTCAACGCCGTTTCCTCATCCTGCTTCAACATCCTCCGAATGCTCCGCAGGATCTTCAAGTGGATCTCCACCGAAACAAGAAAAACAGTCACCCAGGCCCTCGTCACCAGCAGACTGGACTACGGAAACGCCCTCTACGCAGGAACGACGGCTAAGCTCCTGAGACGGCTGCAACGCATCCAGAACGCCTCTGCACGTCTTATCCTCGACATCCCCCGACGCAGCCACATCACACCCCACCTGAGAGACCTGCACTGGCTCCCTGTCAACAAGAGGATAACCTTCAAGCTCCTCACCCACGCACACAAAGCACTCCACAACTCCGGACCAGCCTACCTCAACAGACGACTCAGCTTCTACACCCCCACCCGCCAGCTCCGCTCGACCAGCCTCGCCCTCGCCACAGTCCCCCGCATCCGGAAAACGACCGCCGGCGGCAGATCCTTCTCCCACCTCGCCGCCAAGACCTGGAACACCCTCCCCACCAACCTCCGACAGACCCAAGACCTACTGGCCTTCAGAAGACTCCTCAAGACCTGGCTCTTCGATCAGTAGCAGCACCACCCCCCTCTTCCCCAGCGCCTTGAGACCCTCGCGGGTATGTAGTGCGCTTTATAAGTGACATGATTGATTGATTGATTGATTGATTGATTGATTGATTGATCTGGAAGGAGTCAGACACCACTGGCCTTGACCATTCATTGAAGCATGTGGGATGAGGGCCTGTGTCCTCCGCCCAAGCTATAACCCAAGTCCTGCCGCCGTACAACCATTCCAGAATTCCCAGCATCGTCGGAGGTTGCACTCTGCTGACTGCACAGGCAGCCGGAGCACGCCATCACATCACCCTGTAGCAAAATGGCTGTTGCACCACTGCTTCCCAACTACGCCGGACAGATGCAGCTGTACATTGAGAGCTTGCTACAGATAGTGGGCTGTGAAAATCTGGCTATGCTGAACGTAAGTTACCGAGTAACTTACCGCATTGCAATGTTCAGCTGCGTCATCCCCGTTTTCTACTGTCGGAGGTGTCCGTTCCACTGTCCTGTGGATTTATGTCTCTCCAACCCGGCATGTCCAAAGGCGGACTTGATACACTTGTTTGCACCCATGGACGCCCACGACAGGATCTGTTCAGTGTATGGGGGCATGGCGTATGTGGCTGCAATCGGACACACACTGCAATGGGACCAGTGTGCCTCCACACAACTTATTCTGGATCACAGTTTCATAGAATGTCATCCAACATGTCCCATCAGGCTTCTACAAGGGACAACTTACGATGAACACGTTGCTAGCCACCATCCGCTTCATTGGATGGCATCCATGTTTACCACCGATGCCATGGATGCCCTGCTGGAAGGTATCGCATACCTGACAACTTGTCAATTCATCGGTCCCCGACTCAATACCCCCAATTGAACAATGATGTTCAACACCGTACCTATGCTTGGCTTTCGCACGGAGTGGGCAGTTAGCTGCACAACAACTATACCATACAATCTGCAACAAACACCTCACCATCAACTCCACTTCCATGACATCAGACATTTTTGGGACATGCACTCTGTTCCTCACCATATCCCGTGTTTCTGCATGAACAGGGGGAGGCAGAGGTATGGGACTTGTGTACAGTAACCACATGGCCAATACTGCACGAACAACTGTGCCATAATATGTATTCTGCGCACCTGAACACATGCACCTGTCAGTGCACACTTATCTGTCTGCTGTATTACGTGAGAACTGTCACCTCACCATCGTCTGTACTTCCGTGCCAGGACTTTTGCATGGACAACAAATGCAACCCCCTACAACATGGCCCTAGTTATTGTGTCATGTTCAGTAGCCACCACATTGCAACAACTAGTGGGACCCTGCTGCATGCATGTAGGCTCATGCTCTGATGTCACCTCTGACGCAGTTGTGTCGGAGTTACTATTGTAGTAAACCTGTACCATGGAACTGAGATGTACTGTGCCTATGATGTCAAGCTGTCTGGTAGGCAAAATGAATACTGTCTGTGTCAAAGTCTACAGCTCCTCAGTAATTAGCAAATGTACTTTAGCATAGCAAGGGCAAGGCAGTTGTAACTCTGAAGCCTTCATTCCACAGTCAACAACTAATCACATCTATCCGTACCCCCTTTTGTATGTGTAATCATGCTAAGTATATCCTCCACATGCATTTTGCTGCCAGTAGTGTCCACTATACTGCATCACAGAGGAAGTAAGTCCAAATACATGCTTTGAAGCAAATATGTGACTCGGTAGAATTATTTAACGAAGACAAGTACGAATGAGAGAGGATGAGAGTGTATGAAGTACACGAGAGTCATGAGATGACCATGTAGTCTAGTGTCATTGGATGTCAATGCATATGAGTTGCCGCAACAGTGGACCTAGTGAAATACTACAGCTCGTGGGCCTGGACTTGTCAGACTCTGACGTGGCCCAACAGATCATCACATTAACACTGACGGCCTGGTCACTACAAAGCACAGTCCTACATATGTGTATAATTACCTTCACAGTCTGACATCACACTCATCAAGCAAAAGTAGGAGCCACGCAAAAGCATGCTACAGCAATGCATGACAAAACACACACACAATATCAGTGTGGGTGGGCAGGACTGCACAGTGAGTAAGAACTGCAGAAATTCACATACATGCTCAATTGAACAAGGCACAATCTTGACAGTCACACACCCTGCAGACACACTATGTCCGAAACATATCAAGTAGGAGTCATCCTGAACTGCAAGGACACACCCACACATTGCACACTGTGCAACATGCAACACACACATGTGAACACATTCGCAGACCTGAACACGGATACAAACATCCACCATGGGCCTGGGTAACACATGTGTGTAGTCGACATTGCCAGAGCGCACACACACACACCAACACTACCCCAAAGTCACACCACTCACACCACACAGACCTACACCTCCCAAATGCACACATTGAAAGTAAGCCATGTGCCCAGGCCCAATGTTCATCACAAGACTAACATATACCTACACTGCTGGCCACACAGCAAGTAAGCTCACACATACCTGCATACTCTGCACATGCTACCTGTCATCCTGTGGCTAGACTCACACCCTGTGCTTTGCTTGCACGCAAACATGACACGGATACATTTTCCCTGAAATACCACCAAATACATGCAGACAATCCGTGTCACAAAAATACTTATTCATCACACACACAAGTAGCAGAGTCTGAAAGAAGTGAAGTCCCTGCCACGTGTACAACACATTGGAATGTGAGACCAGACATTGCAATTGTTGAGGTACCATACACGGCATGTGCCTGACTTAACCATGCACACACAGCAACAACTGCAATAAGCAACTACACAGACACAACCGACTACAGGAACAACAGCATCCAGTCACAGATTACATAGACATGCGGCATAATTGATCAACACCAGGGACAGTTGCCAGTCCGATGTGCAGAGTAGTGACACGAAATGCTGCGTATGCAATGTGTGTGAGTGTACCCTGACATGGCCACCAACACTGCCATGGCAGTCACAATAGCCATCACAGCCACCACTGTGTCACAGGTAGATGTGTGAGTGTGCCTACCATTCAAACAGGATGCCAGTTCAACTCGGTGCTGTCTGTGTGCTACGGGACAGTTGGAGGTCCGCCCCTGAGAGAGAAGCACAACTGTGGAAGACACACATGTGGCATGTGAAGCAGGAGTTCCGCTTGGCCCAGGTGGGTGGGTGGCACAGGTAGGTGCACACATGCATTGTTGAAACAGACTGTGTGGGGAGGATTCCGGAGGGCTAGATTTCCACTGTGTTGGGTATTTGGAAAGTCCACCTGTCTGGGCATGAATGTGAACTCGTGTGGGCACAACAGGCGGGCACACGATCAATGCTGCATCAGGTGTAGACGTTAGCCCTCCCTCTGGGGACATGATGGATACTGCTGTGCGTCTGCCAGGCCCTTGCCAAGGCACTCACATCCCCTGTCTACCAGGTGTACCCCCTACATTGTCCGCCTGCACAGGCTACCCAGGACACGGGATGGCAGTGGAGCTTGGTGGGTGAGAGGTCATGGCGCCCTTCTCCTGGTCACATCTCGCAGGCAACACATTCTCAGTGTGCAGCAGGGCACAAGTCCTAAATATGTAGTGGGGGACGCAGACGTCACGACAGGAAGTGACGTCACGAAAGGTGGCTTGCACCATCAGACTTATTGCCTCCCTTCGCCCACCCCTTACATGCGATTGCAACAGAGAAGCCAGCGCGTGCACAAGCAGCTCCGAGCTCGCCCCAGAGAGGCCAAAGAGTGAATGTGTGGGTCCATTTGCTCCAGTTATCGTGCTCGCGGTAAAATCAGTGGTGGGACGCCGTCCACCCGCGTGGTACCCCGACTCGAGACCTGGTGTGCAGGCAAAGTGTCCTATTGGCTTTGCGATATGTGTGAGTTGCATGACACTCATTGGCGGGGGATGGCTTGGAGGCCCGTCACCCTGAGGCCCATGTCTCACCACATGGGTCCCTTGTCAATGGCAGCGGTTGTAATGACTATGCGTGCCGGGGTGGGTCTACCTTTCGTCTGGGATTGTGTTTGCGGCCTGGCCCGCTGGGGGAGCCACAGCCTCTGTGTGTTGCATGTGGTGTAACCGGACTCCGGAGGCTGTCATGCATTGTCACTGTTGTCCAGGTCCCGAGTCGGGGTACCACGCGGGTGGACGGCGTCCCCCCACTTATTTTACCGCGAGACAGATAACTGGGGCAAATGGACCCACACATTCACTCTTTGACCTCTCTGGGGCGAGATCGGAGCTGCTTGTGCACGCGCTGGCTTCTCCGATGCAATCGCATATAAGGGGTGAGCGAGGGGAGGCAATGAGTCTGACGGTGCAAGCCACCTTCCGTGATGTCACTTCCTGTCGTGACGTCAGCGTGCCCCCACTTCTTATTTTAGGACTCGTGCCCTGCTGTTGTCAGATGTGCCACTCCCCAGGTGGGTGGAGAAAGGGTCAGGAATGTCAGCCTGAGATTGGCCCAGTTGAAGGCCCACCTTGACTGGGGGGGACAACCATTGGACAGTCTGGTGTAGCCCACCCACGCGTACATGTGGGCCCTCCATGAACTATGTCACCTGCGGCAAAGTGATGTCATGGGCAATGACGTTATTGAGGAGAGCTGTCTGCCGCACGCAGAGATGGCGCATAAGCTCAACAGACCCAGCACTGAGGGCAGCAGGGGTCACATGTGCAGGGGCAGCTGTGCCTGGTGTGAAGGAAACTCTACCCTTCATCCCTGTCCCGACATGTGTTGCACCAGTGGAAGTAGATGGGAGGGCAGGCATTGGCCTCTGCGTGGCTGAAGAGGAGCCAGAGTCCACGTCCCCTGTGTTACCAAACATGGATGCATCACCTCTGTCCTCAGATGACTCAGAAATTGCCGTCTCGGCCTGTGATTCATCCAGCACACATCTGGCCCCTCCGAGGCGCTGGTCACATCTGTCTCACTCAGCACCTATGCAGCTGCTACATCCGATGCCACACCACTGTTGACCGTCCCCTGTCCCTCAGCACCCACGGGAGATGCCACATGAGAGAGAGTGAGGTGGCCTC
The DNA here is from genome assembly GCA_963921515.1 of Calotriton arnoldi. Lineage (NCBI taxonomy): Eukaryota > Metazoa > Chordata > Amphibia > Caudata > Salamandridae > Calotriton > Calotriton arnoldi. The sequence goes on from CAWUFW010002051.1 coordinate 1,874,953, forward strand.
ATTCATCTGGCATCAATTAAACAGACATGTGCAAGGGAAGCAGCACAGAACATACTCAAATCCACATGTTGCACGATACCTATGCAATTGCATACAGCCACCACAATCAACACGTAATGGCTGGCGTACAGTAAATGAAGCCGCTAATAAGTGGCACATGTGTTGTGCACATAGCACTACACCCGGCCTGTGTCACCCTGCGACCATAGCCACAAATCGCGGTGTGCACACCCACTGTCCTGATGGTGGCAAGGATGACCACTACGTAATTAGGCCAAAGACATACCTGCATGGAGCAGAATGGGAAACCACTCACACAGACTGCAACATGACAGGCCACAATGGCCATGAGCCCATGCCATCCACCTGTCGTTCACACGAGCACAACTGCTGTTGCCGGATGTGTAAGTACCAGAGATATGAGGTGAGGCATCGCACACATATGACCGAACAAAATCAGAGTAGGCACAGTGCCTCAAACATACATGTGAATTGCCACTCCAGCCTACTACAGGTTGTTCCTGAGGGCTACGACTCTGAGTGCATTGAGAATGCAGAGTGCTCAAATTACATCTTGAGCCTCAGGAATAGCATATGCATGTCAGATGCACACAGCACAGAGTACACTTACAACCCACTGCATCACACAACAAACATCACATTACTCAGATTATGGGTAGGCTGTGGACACATGCAGCCTCTCACAGCAAAATACACCATTCCACAATACTGTACACTTGCTTGCTGCTGATGCCCCTACAAACATGCATCCGGCACAGGCTGTGTGACTGTCAAGATGCAGACCATTACTGGTGAAATGCAGCGCCGTGCTGACCTGACAATACGAGGGGGCATCCCCCGATTCGTTATCGCCACGTAGTAGCTCATCCGGCAGATGACGCCACACCCTTTGTGGAATTGGCTGCACTGTTGGTCACACATACACAGAGGCATCAACTTGGATGCAATGGCTCATCACAAGCCCTTGGGCTGGAGGACTTCAAACTGCAGGGATGGTACACAAGAGGCTTGGAATATCACTCATACACTTCTCAACATCACCCACATCCACCAATCACAGTGGCATGCTGCTGACCCATCCCAAATACTCAGAGACGTGCAACAGAGCCAGGAAGTAATCGGACATGGCCTAACAGCATGTGTACACCACACGTGAATGCATGCTGGTGGGAGTGTGTACACAGTATCTGTCCATCCCATTCACATGCAGGTTGCCAGCACATTGAGCAATGTGTAGTCTGCCCACATCTACTGTCCATTGTCAGGTGGACCAACACATAGATCACAAGGCAACACATCTTTGTGGGTGGTCTCACTGTGTCCAACACTGCGCAGCCCTCAACGTACTCGCCCTGTGAATGGCTCACCCCGCAATGGAGGTCACATTCAGTGCCACTATCACTCACACACAACCCTATCACAAGGCATGGTGTGTCCAATCGACAAGGCTGAGTTTGCGCATTTCAGGAGAGTCCTGAACAAAAGACACATGTAACCCACTGTACAGTCAGTGTTGTCTCCTTCTAGGATTGTGCGGTCAATGTGCAGCCCAGGTCTGCTGCGACTGAGAAGGCCAGCAGGGACCCAGCCAGCCATTCACACAAGCAATGACTGCCCTGAGTCCTGTATTGCCAAGTGGCTGCGTGACTGGATGTGTGACATGGAAATGCCATCTACCACCACTCGTGAGGGACATGCATGGGAAAGCGCCAGAGAGCCTACATACCCCTTACACCTGTAGTTAGCATGGTAAGCAGTGCATGTTGGAACCCCACAGGCTCAGAATCATAGTGCTGCGGATCAACGACATGTGTGTCCCCCACATGCACTCCCACACACACTGTAGTTGTCTTACACACACAACATTTGCTATAAATAGCCTTGGGCAGTGTGCGTGGAGCTCGGAATCCATGATCTCCAGCTCCTCGCTGGTGAGTGGACCTGGACATATCTTCAGAGTCGTCGACATGTAGGTGGACATGTGGCAGCAGCAGCAGGTGTTGTTGAGGGATGCCAGGCATCAGTCCCTGGAAGCTGTGGCAATGCCGGTCTCCCTCCCACACTCATATAGCCCCCTGGGGCTGTTCCAGTGGGTCCAAGCTGCTGCAATTGGTGTACCATGTCTGCCTACTTCAAATGCACACAATGGCCTGCACCGAGCTGTCCCGGTACGCTTACCTCTATCGTCGAACACGCAGGATGCAGTCGCAAGGGCCATTGGAGTTGGCCTCAAGGGCCTGGTCCATGGCAGGTACAGTCCGCTGGTGCCATGTGGAATCCACAGTTGAATGTGCGTCATGCATTTGCAGGTGTGGCCATGATTTGTGTGTGGGAGCATGTCCACACTGGACAGGGCCACTTCATGCTGTGTGCATAGGCATTGACGGCCAGTGCTCAGCCTCCACATGTCTGTTGGCACATCATCATGTACACATTAGCATGGGAGCATGGGATGTGCATATGCACACAGATGCCATATTTCTCAATGTACATCTCCCACTTGGCACGTGCAACGTTAAGTGTCACTTGTGGTGTGTGTTTGCATTCACACAGCTGTGTTGTCATGGAGTTGTCAATGTGTACACCTGTCAATGTGTGTTGGAGGTGTGATACGTACAGTGCTGTACATTGGGTGAACTAGGGACATCATTGACTGTCTCATATCCCGTTGTGCAACAGGACCCACTTGTTTTGGCCGCTCAGCATGTGTACATTGTGTTGTTGGTGTGTGCCATACTCACCCAGCCTCGGAAGCTGTGTCTGGCACAGCAGCTAGGTATATTGCCGTGGTGTTGTCGCTTCCCACCTATGCAGTCTGAATCCATCATGATGCCTTTCAAGCTATTAGGGCCTAAATCCCCATGTGCATGCTCATAGCAATGGTTTGTGTCAGTAGCCATTGCTATTGGTAAGGGGACCTGTGTAAGAGTATTGTAGCTGTGCTGTCCCTACTTGTCAGCTGTTCTGTGATTCTATTGCTTTGTCAGTAATTTTAGTTATGTGTATGTGAAAGTGCCATGTGGTGTGTTGCATTGACATGTGTCCACTTCCATCTGTCCTAGGAGGAGACCAAACATACATCGCCCCTACCAATTGCTGTCAGACATGGAGGATGTGGAGGTCATTCGTAAATTCCGGCTGGACCGACCCACCCTGCATCACCTATGTGCCATGTTGGAACCCCACCTTCGTCCTCGCAGGGTGTATCCAACAGCATTCACCCCCACGGCTAAGGTGATGGCTGCACTGCATTTTTTCGCTACCGGATCTTTCCAACACACGGTAGGCAGTGGAGGTGGAATGTCCCAACCCATGTTCAGCATGGTGCTACGGGATGTCCTGTCAGCTATGATGCTGTACAGGAACCGGTACATCCGATTCCCCAGGGCTCGTGATTTGGCGGCAGTGAAGGGTGCTTTCTATGCCCTTGGATGCATCCCCCAAGTTGTTGGTGCAATTGATTGCACCCATGTTGGCCTTGTTGCACCACAGGTCATGGAGCACATCTATAGGAACTGGAAACATTTCCACTCCCTGAATGTGCAAGTGGTGTGCCTGGCGGACATGATCATCACACACGTGTGTGCGAAGTTTCCCGGTTCCACCCATGACTCGCACATCATGCGCCACAGCATCCTCCCACAAATGATGTCCAATCTTCAACCGGACCGTGCATGGATTGTTGATGAGTATGCATACTCGTGTAACGTGCTGGGTGTGACATGCTGTCTTGTATCCTGTTGGAATTGCAACGATTCTCTGTGGTTCTCACACCCAGGTGACTCTGCATATCCTAACGGGCCTTGGCTGCTGAGCCCACTACGTAATCCCAGGACACCAGCTGATGTCAGATACAATGAGGCACATGGGAGGACCAGACGTGTGGTGGAGCGGACTTTTGGACTCCTGAAGTCCAGATTCAGATGCCTGGACCGCACCGGGGGTGCACTGGCAGACTCCCCACAGAAGGTGTGCCAGATAGTTGTGGCATGCTGCATGCTGCACAATCTCGCTATTTGCAGGCAGATCCCCCTGATAGTGGATGACGGTGATCAGCCAGGGCCCCCACCTGCAGACCAGGCCATGTCCAGTGACGAGGACAGTGCAGAGGAGGAAGCAGTGATTGAGCATCAGCAGCTCATCGCCCGCTACTTCACTTGACGGTGAGTGACCATGTACGTCGGCTGATGTTGCTGTAGTTGTGTAGGTGTATGTGTGCATTGTCACGGCGGCCTATTGTTCACTGAGTCTGTGTGGCAATGGTCCATGTCCAGGGTAGTATGCCACTGACAGTGGCTGTGGCATTGTGCCCTGTTGCTCTGTGAGATGTGTGTACATTGCTTAAACTTGATGACAAGTACTGTGTGATGAGTGTGTGACACACACATTCAATGGACTCTTGTTCTGTTTTTCACCCCAAGGTCCCTACAGCCTCTCCTGGCCTATCGACATACCACACTCCTGATGCATTTCTGATCATGGTGACGGTTGCACATCCTTGATTAAACACAGAGCAGATATAACAGAATGTGATCCAGGTGTATTTATTTTGAGCAGTGACATGTGATTGTGGGCAAGGTGATGACAAAAGTGGTGCATGCTGGAACAATGAGTTGACGGACATGTCCGCGTGATGGTCAAGGTGTACCCATGTTGTTCTGGGTCCACAGTCCGACAGACACATGCCATTCACATGGCAGTGTGGGGTAGGATAGTAGTCCAAGTGAATGCAGTAGATGGCCACCATGGCTGGCTGTCTCACTGGCGTTTGGAGCGTGCAAAGTCATCTCTGGACACCTGTTTCCTCTTCGGACGACCCCTTCCACGTTTGAGAGGGGGGGTTGTGTTTGTGGGCTGCTGGTGGTGGCTGAGGATTGCCCACTCGCTGTGGATGCAGGGGAACTGGGTGTTGCACGGACCTGTGCCCCAGCAGGTGGTGGCGGAGGTGGTGTGGTTGGCCTTGATTGGGCCCTCACCGCCACCACTAGCTGGCCCATGAGGTCGACAAGTTTGCCCATACGGGTCACGAATTGGCCCATATGGGCGTCCATGGACCTCAACACCCCAAGCACTTCCCGCGTATCTGCAGCTGACCGGGCCCATTGTCCCTGGGCCTCTTCATAGGCCCCAAGAACTCTAACGATTTGCGGCAGGGCTTGGCTCCCAGGCTCTGATGGCGTTGGCCTGACCCTGCTCCTCCCACCTGAACTGCTGCCACCGACCTGCCCACTCGCCACAGTGGTCACCCGGGGCCTCGTTGTGGCTCCCAGGGTCGATGTCGACGTGCGTGCAGCCCCTTGCGCAGGGTGAGTGGTCAGGGAGGCCCTGGTGGTGGTGGTGGTTGCGGCGGTGGTGGTGGCCACAATGACCGTGGCAGCAGGGGCCTGGGACTGGTCACCAGCCCTGGGAGATGGGTTGGTGGGTAGGAGGGGTCCTGGGGAGTGGTTGAGCCCTGCCACAACAGATGTGCCTGGTCGGGAGTCCTCGTCCGAAGAGGTGTCCAGGTCTTCCACATCCGTGAGTCCGGGTGGAGGGCTTGTGGACTGGCTCTGATGGCTGCTGTCTCCCTCTCCAGCATCATGCTGTTCGTCACCTGTGGGGCGGAGATGAAAGGTTATTGTGTTGCACCTTGCAAGGTTTGTGTTAGATGTCTGACATTCACAGTTGGTGCACAGTTGTGCACTGATTTCCCAGATGCGTGTGTATGGCTCTACAATGTGTGTGCATGATCAAGGCAATGGAATAGTGTGATGGGTGCACATGGCATGGGACGGATTTGGATAGCCAATCGGTGTGTGTTGCAGTACCCCTACATTTTGTGGCTTTGGTGGAAACGGGGTACAGCCCCATGAACGCTTTGGAGATGAAATATGTTTTTGGGGTTCAAATGAAACGCTTAGAAACACAGATGGCAAAAGGGGTACAGCTCCATCAACGCTTTTGAGGTGAAATATGGTTTTGGGGTTCAAATGAAATGCTTAGAAACGCAGATGGCAAAAGGGGTACAGCCCCATCAACGCTTTTGAGGTGAAATATGGTTTTGGGGTTCAAATGAAACGCTTAGAAACGCAGATGGCAAAAGGGGTACAGCCCCATGAACGCTTTTGAGGTGAAATATGGTTTTGGGGTACATACTGTGACATATGGGTGCAGAAGGGGACATGTGTTTTTGGCCACACGACACTGCAGAGACAAAGGTGTGTGTATGTCTGACATACCCAGCATATCTGCTCACTGTTATCATTTAGGGACATTACACTGCAAGCATTGTAGTGAGTGAGTAATGGTTGTGTGCCACACAACGTATTGCAGATGGGACAATTCCTTGGTGTGCGTGCTACCCTCAGCCATGTGCAGCAATGCAGTGCTCTTGGGGTGTTGACTATATTAGGTATGTTGTAAATCACAGTGTGACGTGCGCTTCAGACACTGCAGACAAATTATTGGTCATCGGCAGGAATCTGCTGAACTACTGTATATGGGACAACTGTTTAGGTGATATACCTTTCATGACACTGGGGCTAAAAAGATGAGATGGATGAGATATTGAATGTGCATTGTGTAGCTGTGTGGTTCATGGGTCCAGTGGTGTATGTGACATTACTGTGGTTCCACTCTGTTACATTGAGACAAGATAGACTTACATGGGTGATGTTGTACGATGTCAACGGAACAAGCAGACACGACTACATGGACAAGACTTCGATGGTGTTGCTGATGTGTGTGATGACTGGCACAGTGCACGGCATGTGGGTCAGTACTCCAGTGAGACTTGTGCATGCAGACGTGACTCCTTACGTGTTAGTGTATTTGAGATGGCTCATGTGGGCTATGACTCTGTAATTCATGTCCGTGTGCACATTAGTCACATGATTATGACAGGGAGCAGTGCTACCTGTTCCTATGCTACGTGACATGTCCCAAATGTTAGTCGTAGTACAGTCCTCATGCCTACAGACACCCTGCCCTGTACAGTAGTCTACCTACTTGTTGGTTTGGAGGGAGCAATGCAATGGCTGTCACATGGTTATGAGAGGGAGGGGTGCTCTATCTTGCTGGTCTGTGGGAGTGGGGGCCGTGTTGTGAGTTGTGGTGAAGGCTTACCACCCACAGACACCCCTCCATGTAGGGAAACATATCTAGCTGTCGGGTGGAGTTGTGCACTGCAATGGCTGACACATGGGTGTGGGGAGTGCTCCATCTTGCTGCGCTGTAGGACTAGGGGCCTGGTGGGGGTTGTACTTCTGCAGTCCCCCCTCCGATACTCAGAGTTTGTGGTAAGGCTACTTACCTGTTACTTGTTGGTTAGTGCAGCTATGGCTGACACATGAGTGTGGATGTGGGGAGTGCTCCTTCCGGCGCATCTGGGGTACAAGAGGACCTGGTGGAAGTTGTGGCGCTGGCTGACTGTACACATGCCCCCATGGTTTTGTTTGTTGGTACCTTTGGGCTGAGTGTGTGGGAGTGTCTGTTGCATGTGTGAGAGATGTCTTGTGTATTGTGTACTGGACATGGGGGTGTTTGGCCCTCGGAGCTATGGCATTCTGGTAGTGCATGACAGTACATAGCGGTGTGCTGGTATACATTTGTTTGTACTTACCAGCCTCCACTCCCCCTGGTATTCTGGTGAGACTCTATGGATATAGAATGCCTCGCACCTTCTCCTCAAACGCCTTGAAGGTCTTGAATAGCGCAGGATTTCCGCCGCCAGTCCTGTCAGCCAGCTCACGATTCTTGGCCTCCTTCTTCCTGACCACGCTTTTCAGGTCGTGCCACCTCTTTGTGATTTCACCCCGGTTGCGTGGCACGTTCCCAACTGCATTCACCTGGTCTACGATCCTGCTCCACATTCTGTTTCTGGTGGCTACTGGTGTCTGTTGGACCTGGTTCCCATAGATTTGTGAGTGCACCTTGATGATCTCGTCGACCATGACCGTCAACTCAGTGGCAGTGTACTTTGGCATTCTTTGTGTTGCCATGGTGTGTGGTTTGCTATTTGTGGGGCTGGTGTGGTGGTTGTGTGGTGTGTGTGGTGTGTGATGTGCAGGGGGTTCGTGGTGCCGTTGTTTCAGTGGTGATGGTGGTGGTAGTGGTGGTGATGAGTGTGATGTGTGCGTGCGTGTGGTGTGCTGCTTTCCTTTGTGTCTCTCTGGGTTCTCTGATGGCGTCTTCGCTTTGTCGTAGTGCAAGGGATTGTGGTCTGTGAAGAGGCTGCTTTTGTACTGACCTATGTGGGTGTGTCATGATGGGCTGTCGTTTTCAGGTGTGTTGTGTCTGTTGTCCTGGGATTTGTAGTTTTTTAGTTTTGGCTGGGGGCATGTGTCTTTGGGATGTGTTCTGTGTTTGGGTATTTTGGCGTAGTTTGCTGTGTTGACTTGTTGGCCATGCTGTGTGTATTTCTTTGTTCCGCAAATGATTTCCGTGCACGGACGTGGCCGGCAGGCCTTCCGCCGTGTCAGTTATTCATCGCTGTTGTTAACCGTGGCGGGCGGGGAATATGTGGATTTTCCGCGCTCATGTCGGGGAGATCATAATTTCACGGTCGTTGTCTCGGTCGTCAGAGCGGGCGGATTTGGGCTTCGGGCGGGATTGCGTCCGTGGCGGACGGTTAATCTTTTACTCGGACATGGACCGGCGGAATTTTGTGTGTTTTTACCGCCGCGGGCGGAGGTTGCTTCGCGACTTCATAATTGCTCGGTCGGCATTCCCATGGTGCAGGCGGGCGGTTTTCTCATGCTATCGTAGATGGCGGATTTTTTAACGCCGGTTATCGTAATGGGCCCCTAAGTAAGTATATTAATTAACCAACAAAGAGAGCAAAATAATAATAAACAATAAATTAAATAAAAAAGCAAAATATAACTAACAAATATTTTTCTCTTCACAGATTCTACAAACTTCAACATACAACAACATCAACGAAATAAACTTCAACAACTAAAAATAGTAAGTATATTTTCTCTCAACTAAATAAAAATAGAAAATAAACAAAATAATAAAATTAAATGTAACACTTTAATAAAAATAACATTTTGCTTTTAAACCAACAGAAAAAAGAAAACAGTGAATCAACCACGACCATCAATAAAATATCCAACAAGAAAATTCAACAAAGACAAATGTAAGTTTCTTTTCAAATAAAAGAATTATTCAAACATGTTTACTATTAAATACTTTATAATTAATAGATATATATATATATATATATATATATATGTATATTCACAGATAAACAAAAAAAATGGCTGAAGGAGCAAAATTCATCACATCACATAAAGGAAAACTACTTCTGTGCTACATGGGCTACACTTTTACGCAAGAAAAAATATCTGGAAATAAAACCCATTGGAAATGTAGTAACTACTACTCCACTTCTTGCTATGGGAGAGCCACAACAGTAGAAACAAATGTAGTTAATGTCAGGGAACACAACCATCCCCCCAACGAGACAGAAATAGAGGGCAGAGATGCTCTAGAAACAATAAGAGAAGCAAGCACCAGCTCCCAACAGACCAGTACCGAAATACTGAAAAACGTATTAACTAGAGTCCCTGAACATGTCACAGGACAACTACCATCCATCTCCACTCTAAAAAGATTAATAGCCAGAACTAAAAGAGCAACTGGCTCAAATACCACCCACACCCCAAACTTTTGCTGAAATAGAAATTTGACCGGAATACACGGTCACCCACAAAGATGAGAAATTCATTCTTCATGACAATAACAGTCATGAAAAATGAATTATCATCGTTGCTACCAACAACTAACCCTGGGCAAAGCACTACGCTACGCTCGCGTAGTTTGCGAAGTTTGCGCTACTTCGCACAACGCGAATTGCACATAGCACAGTGCAAACACGCGTAGCGTAGCGTAGCGTAGTGCAGCAGTCATTTTTGCTTGCTCGCGGTCCTCAACGTCAAGTTGGCGACCGCGAGCAAGCAAAATGACATCCCGGCGAGACTTTTTCTCGTTCGCGATCAGCAACATCAAGTTGCCGATCGCGAGCGTGGAAAATAAACCTCCCGGCGAGATTCTCAACGCGGAGAGGTCAGGTTTCTCATTGCGAGTGGTCGCGTATGCTCACGACCGCTCACGATGAGAAACTACCAGTCCGCGTTGAGAAAGCTGCCGCTCGAGTAAAAATCTACTCGAGCGGCAGTAAAAGACAGCTCGCACTGTGCAAGATGCCGTTTTCAATGATTGCACAGTGCGGACAAGCATCCGGCACTGTGCAATCATTGCGAACAGTGCACTACGCAGTTCGCGTAGTGCTACGCGTAGCTCGCGTAGTGCGAACTGCACATTGCGTAGCTTCGCGTAGCGCTACTTCGCGAACTACGCCCAGGCTTACCAACAACAACATACAAAAACTAAAAAACGACGAAACGTGGATGATGGATGGCACATTCAAAGTTTGCCCCAAACCTTTTACCAACTATATACCATCCACGGCGAATTTGAAGACACTAACATCCCCTTCATATAAGCACTACTCCCTAATAAGCAAAATACCACCTACATAGAGCTCCTTACATTAATATAACAACACACAGACAACTACTTTCCACAAAAAATAATCATTGACTTTAAACAAGCAATGATTCAATCAATTTTAAAAATATACCCACACACTGCAATACAAGGTTGCTATTATCACTTCAACCAAAGTATCTGGAGACATCTCAAAAAATTTACTCTAAGGAGTCGATTCCGATATCGTTAGGAAGGCCTCCAGACGGGTTCCGGAACATGCGAATACGATTCGGAGCCTATGTTTCTGACCGAATCGTCCCCCGTTTCGAATGACCAAGTACGATGCGAAGATCTCATCTGCGTTGACCGAATCGTTTCCAAACCTGATCCTGTCTGTCTGACTCGTTCGCAGCCGAATCGTGCCCCACAATGGAGCCGGATTCCAAACGAGTGACTACGATGCACGATTCGGACAGCCGTATCGACTCGGTCTCAGCAAGACAAAACGGCTGTGGGAATCGGACTTCGGGGGGCCGTAGCGGGCCCCCTTCACCTGGGGCCCTCCCAATCGGTCACAGGGGTGTCCATGAGTACCCTCGATCTAAGCATGCACAGTGTGGCAGGCCCGCCACAGGGTGTACGCTTTTCGCCACCCACCCCTTTTTGCTATAGGAACCTGTGTACGCGATCGGTATACAGGCTCCCATAGAGTTCAATGGGAGCCCGACTGAACCAAGTCCACCAGCATACGGATGCATCGTACTCATTCGGTCGGACTCTCACAGTGAGATTCGCTAGGAATGCCCTCTGGATCCGAGTCGTATGGAGGGTTTCCCTAGCGAAATCGGAATCGGCCCCTAAGTATAGATTACGCCACCAATAGCAACTTTACCTATCAAATAAAAAAAATAATACCCTGGCCTATGTACCAACAACTGAAGTAGCCAACCATTATAACATACTACTTGAAAGCCCTTTCTACCAAGCAAACAAAACAAAACTAACTCCCTTCCTAGACTACTTTGAAGACACTTGGGTGGGAAGGCTACATAGGTCAGGGCACTGGAGACAACCAAAGTTTCAAATTCCCTGATGGAACATCTACGATAGCACTCTGGCTCAAAAAGCTAAAACTAACAACGCAGTGGAAGGATGGCACAATGCCTTCCATGCCACAATAGGAAGAGGACAACCAACCTTACACAAATTAATAGAATCCATAAAAAAGAATAAAGCTATCAAGAGCTAAGACTAGAGCAATCCCTAACTAAAATAGGCCCTAAACTAAGTAAACAAACAAAAACAATGTATGAATACCTACAACATAAAACTCGACTATTTCCAAACACCAAAGGGCTTGAATACCTAGACATGATTGCTAAATCGATACTATAAACAAGAAACAACCCTAAACATCATAACCATTTTTAAATAGCAAAACATTTAAACAACTCAATTCTACTTTCTTTTAAATTAATAATTATAATTAAGGCTCCCTGTTTTCCGTTTTTACGGATTTTACAGATATATACAGACAGAAAACAATGTGTTTTCTGTCTGCATTTATTTTTAAAAGTGGATAAATACAGAAAATGTGCTTCTTTTAAGTGACTTTCCGTTCTGTCTTTCATGAATTATAGCCCAACAGCTGAGCAGATGGACAGCATGGGAAATTACAAAACAGGATGAAATTTCTTTAAATAACTGCATGTATCAATATACATTTGTGGCACAGTGCTAATATTTGCCAATGGATGTAATGTTATGTAATATTTAGCAACTTAAATAGCTAAAACACGACGGACATCAAAGTATGAGTGCGCGTCTGTCATTTAAATAAATATGGAAATGTACAGTTTTACAACTACATTTATACGCAAAACGCAAAATAAATATGGATAAATACAGAGAAAATGGGCAAAAAATAAATATGGATAAATACAGACGGAAATGTTATAAAAATAAATACCATAAAACTGGGAGCCCTAATTATAATTATGTCATTTAAAAATTAAAAACGTACAAATAAATATATGACATAATATAATTAATAAAATAAAAGAAATAAAAAAAACAAATATAACCCAAAACTTTTCCCACCCATAATAATGAAAAATTACTTACAGTTATGTTGCAGTAGAAGGTCCTTGAAAATGAATAAATCGATTGTAGATAAATTGAAATATGAATCCATTGGAAAAGAAAGCCCCCAAAAAAATGCAAAAAATACAACTGTCGAACAAAGCTCCAACGATGCAATCCTCTCAATAAAGAAACACTGAAAATCCCGAAAATTAGCTAAAAAAACGCAAAAATAGAACTGTATTAAAAAGGCTCCAACGATGCAATCCTCTCCATAGTAAAACCCTCAAAAACCCGAAAAATAGCTTTTTAAAAAAACCGCTCCAACAAACCCAAAAAATAAAGGGAAATGTAAAAAATGTACTTGTGTCAAAGAAACAAAATGCATTTTCCTGTTTAAAAAAATAAAGGCGTCCTCAGCAACATCTGTCCACGAAACGGAAAACCTGTAAATAAAAAAAAACAACACCCTCCCACAATAACATATAAAACCCCCCCACAAACATTGGGGCTGATTACGATGGCGGTGAGCATGCCACCGGCAGGCTGCCAGTGGCGGATTCACCGCCATCATACTGCGGTTTTCCACCCGCCAGATTACTATGGCGGGCGGAAACGTGGCGGTCGGAAAGACCGACCGTCCCAGTTCTGACAGACGGTCCTTTTCCGACCACCTGTTGGCGCAGCCGCATTGCCCAGAATGGCAGCGTGCCTGTCAGGCACCGCCGGTCATATTATGATGGTCCATCCCCGCCAGCCTTTCCATAGTGGTTCATATGCCATGGAAAGGCTGGCGGGGATGGACTTTGGTGGCCCGTAGTGGGCCCCCATTTACCCCCGGCCCTTTGGTTTTGCACTTGGGGGGTACCTATGGTGCCCCTATATTTCCCTGCCGCGTGGTGCCTGCCACGTAGTGCAGGTAAATACAAAACCTGCATTTTTTCCATTGCGGCGGGTGCTGCAGCCAGCAGTGCCCACCGCAATGGAAAACATGTACAATGCGAACGCCACAGTGGCGGTCGCATTGTAATTTGGCCTGTGGGACCCCCAACACTATGGGGTCGATTCCGATCTCGGCCGGAAGTGCACCTAACAGTATTCGTCCGGAAAAAAACAAGCCGAACGCGTGTTTCAAGACCGATTCGAACAGTCGTCCGAACGAGCAAGTACAATGCGCATAACAGCACAGATTCCGAGCGAGCCGTACTCACCCATTTCAGCTCCTGTTCCCCGCCCGAGCCGGATCCGTAAACGCCGAATCGAGTCGCACGGAAGCAAATACACAGCACCTTCCGGCCGGACTAGTACGATGCGCCTTCCGTACGCGCCGAACCCGTCGCTACGTCCGGCACGTCAGAGCATCCGGGAGAGCTGTACATAAGCTCCGATTCGCGCCACAAGATGATCCACGGCGACGAGACTAACAAGCCAGCGATGAGTACGAGTCGAAGCCACGACAAACCCGAACGAGACGACCCAACCATGAATCCCATCGCGCAGGTCCTACCAATACTCTACATCTATTACCGGGACCGGTACAGACGCGTACGGCGCAGACGGTAAGTCAAACACCCACAACACAAACAAACAACACGTACCCGACATATGTCACACACACATAGGGATGCAGAAATGACGTACACTAGCAACAGCAGAACCATAGGGGCGGGATGGCTATCACCAATGCCATACACACCCATACGGGGATGGATGCCTACCACTACCACCACCCCTACTCAGGGGGCCCTGGATGCCTGTCACTACTACCATCCCTACCCTTAGGGGGATGGATGCCTACCACTACCACCACCCCTACTCATGGGGGCCTGGATGCCTGTCACTACTACCATCCCCACCCTTAGGGGGATGGATGCCTACCACTAACACCACCCCTACTCATGGGGGCCTGGATGCCTACCAATAACACCACCCCTACTCATGGGGGCCTGGATGCCTACCACTAACACCACCCCTACTCATGGGGGCCTAGATGCCTACCACTACCACCACCCCTACTCATGGGGGCCTGGATGTCTACCACTAACACCATCTCCACCCATAGGGGGATGGATGCCTACCACTACCACCACCCCTACTCATGGGGGCCTTGATGCCTACCACTACCACCACCCCTACTCATGGGGGCCTGGATGCCTGTCACTACTACCATCCCCACCCTTAGGGGGATGGATGCCTACCACTAACACCACCCCTACTCATGGGGGCCTGGATGCCTACCAATAACACCACCCCTGCTCATGGGGGCCTGGATGCCTACCACTAACACCACCCCTACTCATGGGGGCCTGGATGCCTACCACTACCACCACCCCTACTCATGGGGGCCTGGATGCCTACCACTAACACCATCTCCACCCATAGGGGGATGGATGCCTACCACTACCACCACCCCTACTCATGGGGGCCTGGATGCCTACCACTACCACCACCCCTACTCCTGGATGCCTGTCACTACTACCATCCCCACCCATAGGGGGATGGATGCCTACCACTACCACCACCCCTACTCAGGGGGGCCTGGATGCCTGTCACTACTACCATCCCCACCCTTAGGGGGATGGATGCCTACCACTACCACCACCGCTACTCAGGGGGGCCTGGATGCCTGTCACTACTACCATCCCCACCCTTAGGGGGATGGATGCCTACCACTACCACCATGCCTACTCAGGGGGGCCTGGATGCCCACCACTAACACCACCTCTACTCATGGGGGCCGTCCGCCAGCAACGGCCCACACGCCCGCAAAATTAGGATGTGAAAAGTTAGGCAAACACCGCCCGTAAGCCTGCGGCGCCGCCCGCCATCAAAGTGTGCCCGTCTACGTAGCGGCGCGAGCCAATGGAGACACACCGTCCGACAAAATGACGTACCGCCCGGCATACAAATTACGATGCCACAACCAAACAGCCTCACCGGCAAAGAGACACCGCACGAGATACCAAGGCAGAAACCCGACTGTTCAGTACGGAGACTAAAAAGGCGGCCCATCCAGAGATGAATCCTGCACTCCAGGCCATCCCCATGCTCTACCTGATGCACCACCTACGAGTGAACGCGCCACGACGACGCAGGTAGGCAGACACACAACAAGGGCACGCAAACACTGCACACAGTGCAAGGGCGGAAAAACTGTACATGGCCCCCCCAGACACCCCTGTGTGGACCGGACACATCCACCACTGTACCCACACATGTCCCACCTGTCAAAAAGAACCAACTCGCAACATCCTGGGCACCCACTACCCGGGACCAGGAAGTGACATCCCCGTCACGGCACTGCAGCGGCGATGACGCTGGTACACATGCGCACAACGCAGAGGCCAACGACAGCGCCATGCATGGGCTGCACACAAACACCACAGGGTCACAACTACACACCCCACACACCAGCCCCACCCTGAAGGCACATTTCACGTGGCCTTCCTGCATCAGTCATGTCCCCAACCGACAACTCACAGTTGTCAACCTGATGTCACACAAGTGTCCCGAACAGGGGAGTAATGTGATGGCAAAATAGGACACACCCTTGTGTGCAAAACATGGCGAAGCACACAGCGGCTGCTACATAACAGCGCAGAATATGGACCCCGTCCGCAAAAGGCACGCCAGTCTCATCCAAAAATACCTATACCATCCTGCTCGCAATATCAAGCCATGCAATGTACAAAATTGAAAAACCCTGCTGCCTGAGAACAGGTGTTTCCAATTACTACACCCACACAGAAGCCCCAATGTATAGCGGAAACGCAGTGTCCCGCCCACACACGGGAGAGCAGATAGCACTGAATGGCCTTCCATTCCTACTCTGAAATCACCTTGCAACAATTTATGCAGGAGAATGGAGCCATTGTACCAACAAGAAGCCAAACAGAGCCATGCAGAGTAAACCGTCCACTGGTAGATAGCGCCCAACATGAAAGAAAGTTAATAACACAAAAAAAATCATACCACTCCTCCATGTGGGTCAAATGCAAGTAATCTGGGAGCGACCCCTGACCTTGACTGGTAGGTCGCTCCCCCACTACACAGCTCCGTCTGTGTGCCCTGCTGCTGCCCCTGATTGTGCTTGTTTTTTTTCCTTTCTGTGCCCCCTTGCTGCCCCTGATTGTGCTCGTTTTTCCTTTCTGTGCCCCCTTGCTGCCCCTGATTGTGCTCGTTTTTTTTTTTTTTTCCTTTCTGTGCCCCCTTGCTGCCCCTGATTGTGCTCGTTTTTCCTTTCTGTGCCCCCTTGCTGCCCCTGATTGTGCTCGTTTTTCCTTTCTGTGCCCCCTTGCTGCCCCTGATTGTGCTCGTTTTTTTTCCTTTCTGTGCCCCCTTGCTGCCCCTGATTGTGCTCGTTTTTCCTTTCTGTGCCTCCTTGCTGCCCCTGATTGTGCTCGTTTTTCCTTTCTGTGCCCCCTTGCTGCCCCTTATTGTGCTCATTTTTTTTTTCCTTTCTGTGCCCCCTTGATGCCCTGATTGTGCTCGTTTTCCCTTCTGTGCCTGTTTCCCGCCGCTGCGCCCCTGCGGCCCCGCCCCCTCACTGCCCATTCGCTGCCCCATTCCCTGCTCCTCCCTCCCACCTCCCCATTTATGGCGGCCGAAGGCGCGCCTAAGGCAAGCCCGTCTGCGCCCGTCCGCGCCGTGACCGCGCCCAGCGCCAGACCCCCTGGTCCGGGCATCCCCCGCGCCCGCCACATCAACAGACGCCGATACGACACCAGCACCCTCCACGCACTCAACCCCGGAAAAGAACACGCCTGCTACCAGGCCACCCCGAAGCGCACCCAAGGGCCCTTCACCTGCCGGAACTGCAGCTTCGCCAGCACCCGCCCCGCCAAACCACCGCCCAGGAAAGAACCCAACTACCTCAGATGCATCCTCCTCAACACCCGCTCCGCCCGCAAACACGCCATCGATCTCTGGGACCTTCTCGACTCAACCTCCCCAGACGTCGCATTCCTGACGGAGACCTGGCTGAATCCCGCTTCAGCCCCCGACATCGCCATTGCCATCCCGGACGGATACAAGATCACCCGCAGGGACCGCACCAACGGAGTCGGAGGAGGCATCGCCATCGTCCACAGGAACACCCTCAGAGTCTCAACCAACACCGACGACACCCTCAGCACCGCCGAACACATGCACTTCCAGATCCACACCGATCCCAACACCACCCTCAGAGGAACCCTCATCTACAGACCCCCGGGACCCCGACCACAGTTCAGCGATTCGATCGCTGACTTCGTCAGCACACACGCCATCGCCTCCACGGACTACATCCTCCTCGGGGACCTGAACTTCCACCTCGAGAACAACAAGGACACCAACTCCACCACCCTGATCGACAACCTCGCCACCCTCGGACTCAGACAGCTCGGGACTACACCCACCCACGCCGCCGGCCACACGCTAGACTCCATCTTTTCCGCAAGCCCACACGTCTCCTTCAACCACACCTCCGAACCCCACTGGACTGACCACCACTGCATCCACTTCACCTACAGGAAGCCCACCACGCACCACCGCACCGAACAAATGCCTCGCCGCTGCTGGAGCAGAGTCACGGAAGACCAGCTAACCACAACCCTCGCCCTGAGCCCACCCGCCGAACCCTCCGACCCCGACACCGCCGCCCGCAACCTCAGACAGTGGATCGACGACTGCACCAACACCCTCGCCCCGCTCAAGAATCCGCCCAACAGCCACACCAGCAAGAAAGCCACCTGGTTCACCGAAGACCTCCAGGCCTCCAAACGAACATGCCGAAAACTGGAGAAGATCTGGCTCCACGAACGGACAGCGGACAGCTACGCCGCCCACAAGAGCGCCACCCGCAGTCACCATCACCTCATCAGATCCGCCAAAAGGGCCTCACTTAAAGACCGCCTAGACAACAACGCACACAACAGCAAAGAGCTCTTCAACATCGTGAAGGAACTCTCCAACCCCAGCTCCAACACCAACGACATCCAGCCATCGCGAGACCTGTGCGACTCACTGGCCACCTTCTTCCACCGCAAAATCGCCGACATCCACGACAGCTTCAACACCACGACCGCCCCGGCAACCACCGAGACCACTTCCCCCACAACCACCAACCGCCTGCTCTCCTGGACCAACATCAACGACGAGGACACCAGCGAGATCATGAAAACCATCCACTCCGGTTCACCGCTAGACCCGTGCCCTCACCACATCTTCAACAAAGCCAGTACAGCCATCGCGCCCCATCTCCGGAAAATAATCAACATCTCCTTCGAGACAGCAACCTTCCCGGAAAGCTGGAAGCACGCCGAGAGCACCGCCTTACTCAAGAAACCCAAGGCAGACCCCAAGGACCTCAAGAACTTCCGACCCATCTCTCTGCTCCCGTTCCCCGCGAAGGTCACCGAGAAAATCGTCAACAAACAACTGACCCGCTACCTCGAGGAGAACAACATCCTGGACCCTTCCCAGTCCGGCTTCCGCAGCAACCACAGCACCGAAACCGCCCTCATCGCCGCCACCGATGACATCAGGACCCTGCTAGACAACGGAGAAACAGCAGCCCTCATCCTCCTGGACCTATCAGCCGCCTTCGACACGGTCTGCCACCACACACTACGAACACGCCTTCACGACGCCGGGATCCAAGAGAAGGCCCTGGACTGGACCACATCCTTCCTTTCCGGCAGAACACAAAGCGTCCGCCTCGCCCCTTCCGATCCAAGGCCACCAAGATCATCTGCGGCGTACCCCAAGGCTCCTCCCTCAGCCCAACGCTGTTTAACATCTACATGGCACCCCTCGCCCACGTCGCCCGACAGCACAACCTCAACATCATCTCCTACGCCGACGACACCCAGCTGATCCTCTCCCTCACCAAAGACCCTCACACCGCCAAAGCCCACCTCCACGAAGGAATGAAGGCCGTCGCCGAATGGATGAGGACCAGCCGCCTGAAGCTGAACTCGGACAAGACGGAGGTCCTCATCCTTGGTTCCAACCCTTCAGCCTGGGACGACTCCTGGTGGCCAACATCACTGGGAACAGCCCCGCCACCCACCGACCACGTACGCAACCTAGGGGTCATCCTCGACCCCACCCTCTCCATGACTAAGCAGGTCAACGCCATTTCCTCATCCTGCTTCAACATCCTCCGAATGCTCCGCAGGATCTTCAAGTGGATCCCCACCGAAACAAGAAAAACAGTCACCCAGGCCCTCGTCACCAGCAGACTGGACTACGGAAACGCCCTCTACGCAGGAACGACGGCTAAGCTCCTGAGACGGCTGCAACACATCCAGAACGCCTCTGCACGTCTTATCCTCGACATCCCCCGACGCAGCCACATCACACCCCACCTGAGAGACCTGCACTGGCTCCCTGTCAACAAGAGGATAACCTTCAAGCTCCTCACCCACGCACACAAAGCACTCCACAACTCCGGACCAGCCTACCTCAACAGACGACTCAGCTTCTACACCCCCACCCGCCAGCTCCGCTCGACCAGCCTCGCCCTCGCCACAGTCCCCCGCATCCGGAAAACGACCGCCGGCGGCAGATCCTTCTCCCACCTCGCCGCCAAGACCTGGAACACCCTCCCCACCAACCTCCGACAGACCCAAGACCTACTGGCCTTCAGAAGACTCCTCAAGACCTGGCTCTTCGATCAGTAGCAGCACCACCCCCTCTTCCCCCAGCGCCTTGAGACCCTCGCGGGTATGTAGTGCGCTTTATAAGTGACATGATTGATTGATTGATTGATTGATTGATCTGGAAGGAGTCAGACACCACTGGCCTTGACCATTCATTGAAGCATGTGGGATGAGGGCCTGTGTCCTCCGCCCAAGCTATAACCCATGTCCTGCAGCCGTACAACCATTCCAGAATTCCCAGCATCGTCGGAGGTTGCACTCTGCTGACTGCACAGGCAGCCGGAGCATGCCATCACATCACCCTGTAGCAAAATGGCTGTTGCACCACTGCTTCCCAACTACGCCGGACAGATGCAGCTGTACATTGAGAGCTTGCTACAGATAGTGGGCTGTGAAAATCTGGCTATGCTGAACATAAGTTACCGAGTAACTTACCGCATTGCAATGTTCAGCTGCGTCATCCCCGTTTTCTACTGTCGGAGGTGTCCGTTCCACTGTCCTGTGGATTTATGTCTCTCCAACCCGGCATGTCCAAAGGCGGACTTGATACACTTGTTTGCACCCCTGGATGCCCACGACAGGATCTGTTCAGTGTATGGGGGCATGGCGTATGTGGCTGCAATCGGACACACACTGCAATGGGACCAGTGTGCCTCCACACAACGTATTCTGGATCACAGTTTCATAGAATGTCATCCAACATGTCCCATCAGGCTTCTACAAGGGACAACTTACGATGAACACGTTGCTAGCCACCATCCGCTTCATTGGATGGCATCCATGTTTACCACCGATGCCATGGATGCCCTGCTGGAAGGTATCGCATACCTGACAACTTGTCAATTCATCGGTCCCCGACTCAATACCCCCAATTGAACAATGATGTTCAACACCGTACCTATGCTTGGCTTTCGCACGGAGTGGGCAGTTAGCTGTACAACAACTATACCATACAATCTGCAACAAACACCTCACCATCAACTCCACTTCCATGACATCAGACATTTTCGGGACATGCACTCTGTTCCTCACCATATCCCGTGTTTCTGCATGAACAGGGGGAGGCAGAGGTATGGGACTTGTGTACAGTAACCACATGGCCAATACTGCACGAACAACTGTGCCATAATATGTATTCTGCGCACCTGAACACATGCACCTGTCAGTGCACACTTATCTGTCTGCTGTATTACGTGAGAACTGTCACCTCACCATCGTCTGTACTTCCGTGCCAGGACATTTGCATGGACAACAAATGCAACCCCCTACAACATGGCCCTAGTTATTGTGTCATGTTCAGTAGCCACCACATTGCAACAACTAGTGGGACCCTGCTGCATGCATGTAGGCTCATGCTCTGATGTCACCTCTGACGCAGTTGTGTCGGAGTTACTATTGTAGTAAACCTGTACCATGGAACTGAGATGTACTGTGCCTATGATGTCAAGCTGTCTGGTAGGCAAAATGAATACTGTCTGTGTCAAAGTCTACAGCTCCTCAGTAATTAGCAAATGTACTTTAGCATAGCAAGGGCAAGGCAGTTGTAACTCTGAAGCCTTCATTCCACAGTCAACAACTAATCACATCTATCCGTACCCCCTTTTGTATGTGTAATCATGCTAAGTATATCCTCCACATGCATTTTGCTGCCAGTAGTGTCCACTATACTGCATCACAGAGGAAGTAAGTCCAAATACATGCTTTGAAGCAAATATGTGACTCGGTAGAATTATTTAACGAAGACAAGTACGAATGAGAGAGGATGAGAGTGTGTGAAGTACACGAGAGTCATGAGATGACCATGTAGTCTAGTGTCATTGGATGTCAATGCATATGAGTTGCCGCAACAGTGGACCTAGTGAAATACTACAGCTCGTGGGCCTGGACTTGTCAGACTCTGACGTGGCCCAACAGATCATCACATTAACACTGACGGCCTGGTCACTACAAAGCACAGTCCTACATATGTGTATAATTACCTTCACAGTCTGACATCACACTCATCAAGCAAAAGTAGGAGCCACGCAAAAGCATGCTACAGCAATGCATGACAAAACACACACACAATATCAGTGTGGGTGGGCAGGACTGCACAGTGAGTAAGAACTGCAGAAATTCACATACATGCTCAATTGAACAAGGCACAATCTTGACAGTCACACACCCTGCAGACACACTATGTCCGAAACATATCAAGTAGGAGTCATCCTGAACTGCAAGGACACACCCACACATTGCACACTGTGCAACATGCAACACACACATGTGAACACATTCGCAGACCTGAACACGGATACAAACATCCACCATGGGCCTGGGTAACACATGTGTGTAGTCGACATTGCCAGAGCGCACACACACACACCAACACTACCCCAAAGTCACACCACTCACACCACACAGACCTACACCTCCCAAATGCACACATTGAAAGTAAGCCATGTGCCCAGGCCCAATGTTCATCACAAGACTAACATATACCTACACTGCTGGCCACACAGCAAGTAAGCTCACACATACCTGCATACTCTGCACATGCTACCTGTCATCCTGTGGCTAGACTCACACCCTGTGCTTTGCTTGCACGCAAACATGACACGGATACATTTTCCCTGAAATACCACCAAATACATGCAGACAATCCGTGTCACAAAAATACTTATTCATCACACACACAAGTAGCAGAGTCTGAAAGAAGTGAAGTCCCTGCCACGTGTACAACACATTGGAATGTGAGACCAGACATTGCAATTGTTGAGGTACCATACACGGCATGTGCCTGACTTAACCATGCACACACAGCAACAACTGCAATAAGCAACTACACAGACACAACCGACTACAGGAACAACAGCATCCAGTCACAGATTACATAGACATGCGGCATAATTGATCAACACCATGGACAGTGGCCAGTCCGATGTGCAGAGTAGTGACACGAAATGCTGCGTATGCAATGTGTGTGAGTGTACCCTGACATGGCCACCAACACTGCCATGGCAGTCACAATAGCCATCACAGCCACCACTGTGTCACAGGTAGATGTGTGAGTGTGCCTACCATTCAAACAGGATGCCAGTTCAACTCGGTGCTGTCTGTGTGCTACGGGACAGTTGGAGGTCCGCCCCTGAGAGAGAAGCACAACTGTGGAAGACACACATGTGGCATGTGAAGCAGGAGTTCCGCTTGGCCCAGGTGGGTGGGTGGCACAGGTAGGTGCACACATGCATTGTTGAAACAGACTGTGTGGGGAGGATTCCGGAGGGCTAGATTTCCACTGTGTTGGGTATTTGGAAAGTCCACCTGTCTGGGCATGAATGTGAACTCGTGTGGGCACAACAGGCGGGCACACGATCAATGCTGCATCAGGTGTAGACGTTAGCCCTCCCTCTGGGGACATGATGGATACTGCTGTGCGTCTGCCAGGCCCTTGCCAAGGCACTCACATCCCCTGTCTACCAGGTGTACCCCCTACATTGTCCGCCTGCACAGGCTACCCAGGACACGGGATGGCAGTGGAGCTTGGTGGGTGAGAGGTCATGGCGCCCTTCTCCTGGTCACATCTCGCAGGCAACACATTCTCAGTGTGCAGCAGGGCACAAGTCCTAAATATGTAGTGGGGGACGCAGACGTCACGACAGGAAGTGACGTCACGAAAGGTGGCTTGCACCATCAGACTTATTGCCTCCCTTCGCCCACCCCTTACATGCGATTGCAACAGAGAAGCCAGCGCGTGCACAAGCAGCTCCGAGCTCGCCCCAGAGAGGCCAAAGAGTGAATGTGTGGGTCCATTTGCTCCAGTTATCGTGCTCGCGGTAAAATCAGTGGTGGGACGCCGTCCACCCGCGTGGTACCCCGACTCGAGACCTGGTGTGCAGGCAAAGTGTCCTATTGGCTTTGCGATATGTGTGAGTTGCATGACACTCATTGGCGGGGGATGGCTTGGAGGCCCGTCACCCTGAGGCCCATGTCTCACCACATGGGTCCCTTGTCAATGGCAGCGGTTGTAATGACTATGCGTGCCGGGGTGGGTCTACCTTTCGTCTGGGATTGTGTTTGCGGCCTGGCCCGCTAGGGCAGCCACAGCCTCTGTGTGTTGCATGTGGTGTAACCGGACTCCGGAGGCTGTCATGCATTGTCACTGTTGTCCAGGTCCCGAGTCGGGGTACCACGTGGGTGGACGGCGTCCCCCCACTTATTTTACCGCGAGACAGATAACTGGGGCAAATGGACCCACACATTCACTCTTTGACCTCTCTGGGGCGAGATCGGAGCTGCTTGTGCACGCGCTGGCTTCTCCGATGCAATCGCATATAAGGGGTGAGCGAGGGGAGGCAATGAGTCTGACGGTGCAAGCCACCTTCCGTGATGTCACTTCCTGTCGTGACGTCAGCGTCCCCCACTTCTTATTTTAGGACTCGTGCCCTGCTGTTGTCAGATGTGCCACTCCCCAGGTGGGTGGAGAAAGGGTCAGGAATGTCAGCCTGAGATTGGCCCAGTTGAAGGCCCACCTTGACTGGGGGGACAACCATTGGACAGTCTGGTGTAGCCCACCCACGCGTACATGTGGGCCCTCCATGAACTATGTCACCTGGGGCAAAGTGATGTCATGGGCAATGACGTTTTTGAGGAGAGCTGTCTGCCCCACGCAGAGATGGCGCATAAGCTCAACAGACCCAGCACTGAGGGCAGCAGGGGTCACATGTGCAGGGGCAGCTGTGCCTGGTGTGAAGGAAACTCTACCCCTCATCCCTGTGCCGACACGTGTTGCACCAGTGGAAGTAGATGGGAGGGCAGGCATTGGCCTCCGCGTGGCTGAAGAGGAGCCAGAGTCCACGTCCCCTGTGTTACCAAACATGGATGCATCACCTCTGTCCTCAGATGACTCAGAAATTGCCGTCTCGGCCTGTGATTCATCCAGCACACATCTGGCCCCTCCGAGGCGCTGGTCACATCTGTCTCACTCAGCACCTGTGCAGCTGCTACATCCGATGCCACACCACTGTTGACCGTCCCCTGTCCCTCAGCACCCACGGGAGATGCCACATGAGAGAGAGTGAGGTGGCCTCATTCATCTGGCATCAATTAAACAGACATGTGCAAGGGAAGCAGCACAGAACATACTCAAATCCACATGTTGCACGATACCTATGCAATTGCATACAGCCACCACAATCAACACGTAATGGCTGGCGTACAGTAAATGAAGCCGCTAATAAGTGGCACATGTGTTGTGCACATAGCACTACACCCGGCCTGTGTCACCCTGCGACCATAGCCACAAATCGCGGTGTGCACACCCACTGTCCTGATGGTGGCAAGGATGACCACTACGTAATTAGGCCAAAGACATACCTGCATGGAGCAGAATGGGAAACCACTCACACAGACTGCAACATGACAGGCCACAATGGCCATGAGCCCATGCCATCCACCTGTCGTTCACACGAGCACAACTGCTGTTGCCGGATGTGTAAGTACCAGAGATATGAGGTGAGGCATCGCACACATATGACCGAACAAAATCAGAGTAGGCACAGTGCCTCAAACATACATGTGAATTGCCACTCCAGCCTACTACAGGTTGTTCCTGAGGGCTACGACTCTGAGTGCATTGAGAATGCAGAGTGCTCAAATTACATCTTGAGCCTCAGGAATAGCATATGCATGTCAGATGCACACAGCACAGAGTACACTTACAACCCACTGCATCACACAACAAACATCACATTACCCAGATTATGGGTAGGCTGTGGACACATGCAGCCTCTCACAGCAAAATACACCATTCCACAATATTGTACACTTGCTTGCTGCTGATGCCCCTACAAACATGCATCCGGCACAGGCTGTGTGACTGTCAAGATGCAGACCATTACTGGTGAAATGCAGCGCCGTGCTGACCTGACAATACGAGGGGGCATCCCCCGATTCGTTATTGCCACGTAGTAGCTCATCCGGCAGATGACGCCACACCCTTTGTGGAATTGGCTGCACTGTTGGTCACACATACACAGAGGCATCAACTTGGATGCAATGGCTCATCACAAGCCCTTGGGCTGGAGGACTTCAAACTGCAGGGATGGTACACAAGAGGCTTGGAATATCACTCATACACTTCTCAACATCACCCACATCCACCAATCACAGTGGCATGCTGCTGACCCATCCCAAATACTCAGAGACGTGCAACAGAGCCAGGAAGTAATCGGACATGGCCTAACAGCATGTGTACACCACACGTGAATGCATGCTGGTGGGAGTGTGTACACAGTATCTGTCCATCCCATTCACATGCAGGTTGCCAGCACATTGAGCAATGTGTAGTCTGCCCACATCTACTGTCCATTGTCAGGTGGACCAACACATAGATCACAAGGCAACACATCTTTGTGGGTGGACTCACTGTGTCCAACACTGCGCAGCCCTCAACGTACTCGCCCTGTGAATGGCTCACCCCGCAATGGAGGTCACATTCAGTGCCACTATCACTCACACACAACCCTATCACAAGGCATGGTGTGTCCAATCGACAGGGCTGAGTTTGCGCATTTCAGGAGAGTCCTGAACAAAAGACACATGTAACCCACTGTACAGTCAGTGTTGTCTCCTTCTAGGATTGTGCGGTCAATGTGCAGCCCAGGTCTGCTGCGACTGAGAAGGCCAGCAGGGACCCAGCCAGCCATTCACACAAGCAATGACTGCCCTGAGTCCTGTATTGCCAAGTGGCTGCGTGACTGGATGTGTGACATGGAAATGCCATGTACCACCACTCGTGAGGGACATGCATGGGAAAGCGCCAGAGAGCCTACATACCCCTTACACCTGTAGTTAGCATGGTAAGCAGTGCATGTTGGAACCCCACAGGCTCAGAATCATAGTGCTGCGGATCAACGACATGTGTGTCCCCCACATGCACTCCCACACACACTGTAGTTGTCTTACACACACAACATTTGCTATAAATAGCCTTGGGCAGTGTGCGTGGAGCTCGGAATCCATGATCTCCAGCTCCTCGCTGGTGAGTGGACCTGGACATATCTTCAGAGTCGTCGACATGTAGGTGGACATGTGGCAGCAGCAGCAGGTGTTGTTGAGGGATGCCAGGCATCAGTCCCTGGAAGCTGTGGCAATGCCGGTCTCCCTCCCACACTCATATAGCCCCCTGGGGCTGTTCCAGTGGGTCCAAGCTGCTGCAATTGGTGTACCATGTCTGCCTACTTCAAATGCACACAATGGCCTGCACCGAGCTGTCCCGGTACGCTTACCTCTATCGTCGAACACGCAGGATGCAGTCGCAAGGGCCATTGGAGTTGGCCTCAAGGGCCTGGTCCATGGCAGGTACAGTCCGCTGGTGCCATGTGGAATCCACAGTTGAATGTGCGTCATGCATTTGCAGGTGTGGCCATGATTTGTGTGTGGGAGCATGTCCACACTGGACAGGGCCACTTCATGCTGTGTGCATAGGCATTGACGGCCAGTGCTCAGCCTCCACATGTCTGTTGGCACATCATCATGTACACATTAGCATGGGAGCATGGGATGTGCATATGCACACAGATGCCATATTTCTCAATGTACATCTCCCACTTGGCACGTGCAACGTTAAGTGTCACTTGTGGTGTGTGTTTGCATTCACACAGCTGTGTTGTCATGGAGTTGTCAATGTGTACACCTGTCAATGTGTGTTGGAGGTGTGATACGTACAGTGCTGTACATTGGGTGAACTAGGGACATCATTGACTGTCTCATATCCCGTTGTGCAACAGGACCCACTTGTTTTGGCCGCTCAGCATGTGTACATTGTGTTGTTGGTGTGTGCCATACTCACCCAGCCTCGGAAGCTGTGTCTGGCACAGCAGCTAGGTATATTGCCGTGGTGTTGTCGCTTCCCACCTATGCAGTCTGAATCCATCATGATGCCTTTCAAGCTATTAGGGCCTAAATCCCCATGTGCATGCTCATAGCAATGGTTTGTGTCAGTAGCCATTGCTATTGGTAAGGGGAACTGTGTAAGAGTATTGTAGCTGTGCTGTCCCTACTTGTCAGCTGTTCTGTGATTCTATTGCTTTGTCAGTAATTTTAGTTATGTGTATGTGAAAGTGCCATGTGGTGTGTTGCATTGACATGTGTCCACTTCCATCTGTCCTAGGAGGAGACCAAACATACATCGCCCCTACCAATTGCTGTCAGACATGGAGGATGTGGAGGTCATTCGTAAATTCCGGCTGGACCGACCCACCCTGCATCACCTATGTGCCATGTTGGAACCCCACCTTCGTCCTCGCAGGGTGTATCCAACAGCATTCACCCCCACGGCTAAGGTGATGGCTGCACTGCATTTTTTCGCTACCGGATCTTTCCAACACACGGTAGGCAGTGGAGGTGGAATGTCCCAACCCATGTTCAGCATGGTGCTACGGGATGTCCTGTCAGCTATGATGCTGTACAGGAACCGGTACATCCGATTCCCCAGGGCTCGTGATTTGGCGGCAGTGAAGGGTGCTTTCTATGCCCTTGGATGCATCCCCCAAGTTGTTGGTGCAATTGATTGCACCCATGTTGGCCTTGTTGCACCACAGGTCATGGAGCACATCTATAGGAACTGGAAACATTTCCACTCCCTGAATGTGCAAGTGGTGTGCCTGGCGGACATGATCATCACACACGTGTGTGCGAAGTTTCCCAGTTCCACCCATGACTCGCACATCATGCGCCACAGCATCCTCCCACAAATGATGTCCAATCTTCAACCGGACCGTGCATGGATTGTTGATGAGTATGCATACTCGTGTAACGTGCTGGGTGTGACATGCTGTCTTGTATCCTGTTGGAATTGCAACGATTCTCTGTGGTTCTCACACCCAGGTGACTCTGCATATCCTAACGGGCCTTGGCTGCTGAGCCCACTATGTAATCCCAGGACACCAGCTGATGTCAGATACAATGAGGCACATGGGAGGACCAGACGTGTGGTGGAGCGGACTTTTGGACTCCTGAAGTCCAGATTCAGATGCCTGGACCGCACCGGGGTGCACTGGCAGACTCCCCACAGAAGGTGTGCCAGATAGTTGTGGCATGCTGCATGCTGCACAATCTCGCTATTTGCAGGCAGATCCCCCTGATAGTGGATGACGGTGATCAGCCAGGGCCCCCACCTGCAGACCAGGCCATGTCCAGTGACGAGGACAGTGGAGAGGAGGAAGCAGTGATTGAGCATCAGCAGCTCATCGCCCGCTACTTCACTTGACGGTGAGTGACCATGTACGTCGGCTGATGTTGCTGTAGTTGTGTAGGTGTATGTGTGCATTGTCACGGCGGCCTATTGTTCACTGAGTCTGTGTGGCAATGGTCCATGTCCAGGGTAGTATGCCACTGACAGTGGCTGTGGCATTGTGCCTTGTTGCTCTGTGAGATGTGTGTACATTGCTTAAACTTGATGACAAGTACTGTGTGATGAGTGTGTGACACACACATTCAATGGACTCTTGTTCTGTTTTTCACCCCAAGGTCCCTACAGCCTCTCCTGGCCTATCGACATACCACACTCCTGATGCATTTCTGATCATGTTGACGGTTGCACATCCTTGATTAAACACAGAGCAGATATAACAGAATGTGATCCAGGTGTATTTATTTTGAGCAGTGACATGTGATTGTGGGCAAGGTGATGACAAAAGTGGTGCATGCTGGAACAATGAGTTGACGGACATGTCCGCGTGATGGTCAAGGTGTACCCATGTTGTTCTGGGTCCACAGTCCGACAGACACATGCCATTCACATGGCAGTGTGGGGTAGGATAGTAGTCCAAGTGAATGCAGTAGATGGCCACCATGGCTGGCTGTCTCACTGGCGTTTGGAGCGTGCAAAGTCATCTCTGGACACCTGTTTCCTCTTCGGATGACCCCTTCCACGTTTGAGAGGGGGGGTTGTGTTTGTGGGCTGCTGGTGGTGGCTGAGGATTGCCCACTCGCTGTGGACGCAGGGGAACTGGGTGTTGCACGGACCTGTGCCCCAGCAGGTGGTGGCGGAGGTGGTGTGGTTGGCCTTGATTGGGCCCTCACCGCCACCACTAGCTGGCCCATGAGGTCGACAAGTTTGCCCATACGGGTCACGAATTGGCCCATATGGGCGTCCATGGACCTCAACACCCCAAGCACTTCCCGCGTATCGGCAGCTGACCGGGCCCATTGTCCCTGGGCCTCTTCATAGGCCTCAAGAACTCTAACGATTTGCGGCAGGGCTTGGCTCCCAGGCTCTGATGGCGTTGGCCTGACCCTGCTCCTCCCACCTGAACTGCTGCCACCGACCTGCCCACTCGCCACAGTGGTCACCCGGGGCCTCGTTGTGGCTCCCAGGGTCGATGTCGACGTGCGTGCAGCCCCTTGCGCAGGGTGAGTGGTCAGGGAGGCCCTGGTGGTGGTGGTGGTTGCGGCGGTGGTGGTGGCCACAATGACCGTGGCAGCAGGGGCCTGGGACTGGTCACCAGCCCTGGGAGATGGGTTGGTGGGTAGGAGGGGTCCTGGGGAGTGGTTGAGCCCTGCCACAACAGATGTGCCTGGTCGGGAGTCCTCGTCCGAAGAGGTGTCCAGGTCTTCCACATCCGTGAGTCCGGGTGGAGGGCTTGTGGACTGGCTCTGATGGCTGCTGTCTCCCTCTCCAGCATCATGCTGTTCGTCACCTGTGGGGCGGAGATGAAAGGTTATTGTGTTGCACCTTGCAAGGTTTGTGTTAGATGTCTGACATTCACAGTTGGTGCACAGTTGTGCACTGATTTCCCAGATGCGTGTGTATGGCTCTACAATGTGTGTGCATGATCAAGGCAATGGAATAGTGTGATGGGTGCACATGGCATGGGACGGATTTGGATAGCCAATCGGTGTGTGTTGCAGTACCCCTACATTTTGTGGCTTTGGTGGAAACGGGGTACAGCCCCATGAACGCTTTGGAGATGAAATATGTTTTTGGGGTTCAAATGAAACGCTTAGAAACACAGATGGCAAAAGGGGTACAGCCCCATCAACGCTTTTGAGGTGAAATATGGTTTTGGGGTTCAAATGAAATGCTTAGAAACGCAGATGGCAAAAGGGGTACAGCCCCATCAACGCTTTTGAGGTGAAATATGGTTTTGGGGTTCAAATGAAACGCTTAGAAACGCAGATGGCAAAAGGGGTACAGCCCCATGAACGCTTTTGAGGTGAAATATGGTTTTGGGGTACATACTGTGACATATGGGTGCAGAAGGGGACATGTGTTTTGGCCACACGACACTGCAGAGACAAAGGTGTGTGTATGTCTGACATACCCAGCATATCTGCTCACTGTTATCATTTAGGGACATTACACTGCAAGCATTGTAGTGAGTGAGTAATGGTTGTGTGCCACACAACGTATTGCAGATGGGACAATTCCTTGGTGTGCGTGCTACCCTCAGCCATGTGCAGCAATGCAGTGCTCTTGGGGTGTTGACTATATTAGGTATGTTGTAAATCACAGTGTGACGTGCGCTTCAGACACTGCAGACAAATTATTGGTCATCGGCAGGAATCTGCTGAACTACTGTATATGGGACAACTGTTTAGGTGATATACCTTTCATGACACTGGGGCTAAAAAGATGAGATGGATGAGATATTGAATGTGCATTGTGTAGCTGTGTGGTTCATGGGTCCAGTGGTGTATGTGACATTACTGTGGTTCCACTCTGTTACATTGAGACAAGATAGACTTACATGGGTGATGTTGTACGATGTCAACGGAACAAGCAGACACGACTACATGGACAAGACTTCGATGGTGTTGCTGATGTGTGTGATGACTGGCACAGTGCACGGCATGTGGGTCAGTACTCCAGTGAGACTTGTGCATGCAGACGTGACTCCTTACGTGTTAGTGTATTTGAGATGGCTCATGTGGGCTATGACTCTGTAATTCATGTCCGTGTGCACATTAGTCACATGATTATGACAGGGAGCAGTGCTACCTGTTCCTATGCTACGTGACATGTCCCAAATGTTAGTCGTAGTACAGTCCTCATGCCTACAGACACCCTGCCCTGTACAGTAGTCTACCTACTTGTTGGTTTGGAGGGAGCAATGCAATGGCTGTCCCATGGTTATGAGAGGGAGGGGTGCTCTATCTTGCTGATCTGTGGGAGTGGGGGCCGTGTTGTGAGTTGTGGTGAAGGCTTACCACCCACAGACACCCCTCCATGTAGGGAAACAAATCTAGCTGTCGGGTGGAGTTATGCACTGCAATGGCTGACACATGGGTGTGGGGAGTGCTCCATCTTGCTGCGCTGTAGGACTAGGGGCCTGGTGGGGGTTGTACTTCTGCAGTCCCCCCTCCGATACTCGGAGTTTGTGGTAAGGCTACTTACCTGTTACTTGTTGGTTAGTGCAGCTATGGCTGACACATGAGTGTGGATGTGGGGAGTGCTCCTTCCGGCGCATCTGGGGTACAAGAGGACCTGGTGGGAGTTGTGGCGCTGGCTGACTGTACACATGCCCCCATGGTTTTGTTTGTTGGTACCTTTGGGCTGAGTGTGTGGGAGTGTCTGTTGCATGTGTGAGAGATGTCTTGTGTATTGTGTACTGGACATGGGGGTGTTTGGCCCTCGGAGCTATGGCATTCTGGTAGTGCATGACAGTACATAGCGGTGTGCTGGTATACATTTGTTTGTACTTACCAGCCTCCACTCCCCCTGGTATTCTGGTGAGACTCTATGGATATAGAATGCCTCGCACCTTCTCCTCAAACGCCTTGAAGGTCTTGAATAGCGCAGGATTTCTGCCGCCAGTCCTGTCAGCCAGCCCACGATTCTTGGCCTCCTTCTTCCTGACCACGCTTTTCAGGTCGTGCCACCTCTTTGTGATTTCACCCCGGTTGCGTGGCACGTTCCCAACTGCATTCACCTGGTCTACGATCCTGCTCCACATTCTGTTTCTGGTGGCTACTGGTGTCTGTTGGACCTGGTTCCCATAGATTTGTGAGTGCACCTTGATGATCTCGTCGACCATGACCGTCAACTCAGTGGCAGTGTACTTTGGCATTCTTTGTGTTGCCATGGTGTGTGGTTTGCTATTTGTGGGGCTGGTGTGGTGGTTGTGTGGTGTGTGTGGTGTGTGATGTGCAGGGGGTTCGTGGTGCCGTTGTTTCAGTGGTGATGGTGGTGGTAGTGGTGGTGATGAGTGTGATGTGTGCGTGCGTGTGGTGTGCTGCTTTCCTTTGTGTCTCTCTGGGTTCTCTGATGGCGTCTTCGCTTTGTCGTAGTGCAAGGGATTGTGGTCTGTGAAGAGGCTGCTTTTGTACTGACCTATGTGGGTGTGTCATGATGGGCTGTCGTTTTCAGGTGTGTTGTGTCTGTTGTCCTGGGATTTGTAGTTTTTTAGTTTTGGCTGGGGGCATGTGTCTTTGGGATGTGTTCTGTGTTTGGGTATTTTGGCGTAGTTTGCTGTGTTGACTTGTTGGCCATGTTGTGTGTATTTCTTTGTTCCGCAAATGATTTCCGTGCACGGACGTGGCCGGCAGGCCTTCCGCCGTGTCAGTTATTCATCGCTGTTGTTAACCGTGGCGGGCGGGGAATATGTGGATTTTCCGCGCTCATGTCGGGGAGATCATAATTTCACGGTCGTTGTCTCGGTCGTCAGAGCGGGCGGATTTGGGCTTTCGGGCGGGATTGCGTCCGTGGCGGACGGTTAATCTTTTACTCGGACATGGACCGGCGGAATTTTGTGTGTTTTTACCGCCGCGGGCGGAGGTTGCTTCGCGACTTCATAATTGCTCGGTCTGCATTCCCATGGTGCAGGCGGGCGGTTTTCTCATGCTATCGTAGATGGCGGATTTTTTAACGCCGGTTATCGTAATGGGCCCCTAAGTAAGTATATTAATTAACCAACAAAGAGAGCAAAATAATAATAAACAATAAATTAAATAAAAAAGCAAAATATAACTAACAAATATTTTTCTCTTCACAGATTCTACAAACTTCAACATACAACAACATCAACGAAATAAACTTCAACAACTAAAAATAGTAAGTATATTTTCTCTCAACTAAATAAAAATAGAAAATAAACAAAATAATAAAATTAAATGTAACACTTTAATAAAAATAACATTTTGCTTTTAAACCAACAGAAAAAAGAAAACAGTGAATCAACCACGACCATCAATAAAATATCCAACAAGAAAATTCAACAAAGACAAATGTAAGTTTCTTTTCAAATAAAAGAATTATTCAAACATGTTTACTATTAAATACTTTATAATTAATATATATATATATATATATATATATATATATGTATATTCACAGATAAACAAAAAAAATGGCTGAAGGAGCAAAATTCATCACATCACATAAAGGAAAACTACTTCTGTGCTACATGGGCTAAACTTTTACGCAAGAAAAAATATCTGGAAATAAAACCCATTGGAAATGTAGTAACTACTACTCCACTTCTTGCTATGGGAGAGCCACAACAGTAGAAACAAATGTAGTTAATGTCAGGGAACACAACCATCCCCCAACGAGACAGAAATAGAGGGCAGAGATGCTCTAGAAACAATAAGAGAAGCAAGCACCAGCTCCCAACAGACCAGTACCGAAATACTGAAAAACGTATTAACTAGAGTCCCTGAACATGTCACAGGACAACTACCATCCATCTCCACTCTAAAAAGATTAATAGCCAGAACTAAAAGAGCAACTGGCTCAAATACCACACACACCCCAAACTTTTGCTGAAATAGAAATTTGACCGGAATACACGGTCACCCACAAAGATGAGAAATTCATTCTTCATGACAATAACAGTCATGAAAAATGAATTATCATCGTTGCTACCAACAACTAACCCTGGGCAAAGCACTACGCTACGCTCGCGTAGTTTGCGAAGTTTGCGCTACTTCGCACAACGCGAATTGCACATAGCACAGTGCAAACACGCGTAGCGTAGCGTAGCGTAGTGCAGCAGTCATTTTTGCTTGCTCGCGGTCCTCAACGTCAAGTTGGCGACCGCGAGCAAGCAAAATGACATCCCGGCGAGACTTTTTCTCGTTCGCGATCAGCAACATCAAGTTGCCGATCGCGAGCGTGGAAAATAAACCTCCCGGTGAGATTCTCAACGCGGGAGGTCAGGTTTCTCATTGCGAGTGGTCGCGTATGCTCACGACCGCTCACGATGAGAAACTACCAGTCCGCGTTGAGAAAGCTGCCGCTCGAGTAAAAATCTACTCGAGCGGCAGTAAAAGACAGCTCGCACTGTGCAAGATGCCGTTTTCAATGATTGCACAGTGCGGACAAGCATCCGGCACTGTGCAATCATTGCGAACAGTGCACTACGCAGTTCGCGTAGTGCTACGCGTAGCTCGCGTAGTGCGAACTGCACATTGCGTAGCTTCGCGTAGCGCTACTTCGCGAACTACGCCCAGGCTTACCAACAACAACATACAAAAACTAAAAAACGACGAAACGTGGATGATGGATGGCACATTCAAAGTTTGCCCCAAACCTTTTTACCAACTATATACCATCCACGGCGAATTTGAAGACACTAACATCCCCTTCATATAAGCACTACTCCCTAATAAGCAAAATACCACCTACATAGAGCTCCTTACATTAATATAACAACACACAGACAACTACTTTCCACAAAAAATAATCATTGACTTTAAACAAGCAATGATTCAATCAATTTTAAAAATATACCCACGCACTGCAATACAAGGTTGCTATTATCACTTCAACCAAAGTATCTGGAGACATCTCAAAAAATGTACTCTAAGGAGTCGATTCCGATATCGTTAGGAAGGCCTCCAGACGGGTTCCGGAACATGCGAATACGATTCGGAGCCTATGTTTCTGACCGAATCGTCCCCCGTTTTGAATGACCAAGTACGATGCGAAGATCTCATCTGCGTTGACCGAATCGTTTCCAAACCTGATCCTGTCTGTCTGACTCGTTCGCAGCCGAATCGTGCCCCACAATGGAGCCGGATTCCAAACGAGTGACTACGATGCACGATTCGGACAGCCGTATCGACTCGGTCTCAGCAAGACAAAACGGCTGTGGGAATCGGACTTCGGGGGGCCGTAGCGGGCCCCCTTCACCTGGGGCCCTCCCAATCGGTCACAGGGGTGTCCATGAGTACCCTCGATCTAAGCATGCACAGTGTGGCAGGCCCGCCACAGGGTGTACGCTTTTCCCCACCCACCCCTTTTTGCTATAGGAACCTGTGTACGCGATCGGTATACAGGCTCCCATAGAGTTCAATGGGAGCCCGACTGAACCAAGTCCACCAGCATACGGATGCATCGTACTCATTCGTCGGACTCTCACAGTGAGATTCGCTAGGAATGCCCTCTGGATCCGAGTCGTATGGAGGGTTTCCCTAGCGAAATCGGAATCGGCCCCTAAGTATAGATTACGCCACCAATAGCAACTTTACCTATCAAATAAAAAAAATAATACCCTGGCCTATGTACCAACAACTGAAGTAGCCAACCATTATAACATACTACTTGAAAACCCTTTCTACCAAGCAAACAAAACAAAACTAACTCCCTTCCTAGACTACTTTGAAGACACTTGGGTGGGAAGGCTACATAGGTCAGGGCACTGGAGACAACCAAAGTTTCAAATTCCCTGATGGAACATCTACGATAGCACTCTGGCTCAAAAAGCTAAAACTAACAACGCAGTGGAAGGATGGCACAATGCCTTCCATGCCACAATAGGAAGAGGACAACCAACCTTACACAAATTAATAGAATCCATAAAAAAAGAATAAAGCTATCAAGAGCTAAGACTAGAGCAATCCCTAACTAAAATAGGCCCTAAACTAAGTAAACAAACAAAAACAATGTATGAATACCTACAACATAAAACTCGACTATTTCCAAACACCAAAGGGCTTGAATACCTAGACATGATTGCTAAATCGATACTATAAACAAGAAACAACCCTAAACATCATAACCATTTTTAAATAACAAAACATTTAAACAACTCAATTCTACTTTCTTTTAAATTAATAATTATAATTAAGGCTCCATGTTTTCCGTTTTTACGGATTTTACAGATATATACAGACAGAAAACAATGTGTTTTCTGTCTGCATTTATTTTTAAAAGTGGATAAATACAGAAAATGTGCTTCTTTAAGTGACTTTCCGTTCTGTCTTTCATGAATTATAGCCCAACAGCTGAGCAGATGGACAGCATGGGAAATTACAAAACAGGATGAAATTTCTTTAAATAACTGCATGTATCAATATACATTTGTGGCACAGTGCTAATATTTGCCAATGGATGTAATGTTATGTAATATTTAGCAACTTAAATAGCTAAAACACGACGGACATCAAAGTATGAGTGCGCGTCTGTCATTTAAATAAATATGGAAATGTACAGTTTTACAACTACATTTATACGCAAAACGCAAAATAAATATGGATAAATACAGAGAAAATGGGCAAAAAATAAATATGGATAAATACAGACGGAAATGTTATAAAAATAAATACCATAAAACCGGGAGCCCTAATTATAATTATGTCATTTAAAAATTAAAAACGTACAAATAAATATATGACATAATATAATTAATAAAATAAAAGAAATAAAAAAAACAAATATAACCAAAAACTTTTCCCACCCATAATAATGAAAAATTACTTACAGTTATGTTGCAGTAGAAGGTCCTTGAAAATGAATAAATCGATTGTAGATACATTGAAATATGAATCCATTGGAAAAGAAAGCCCCAAAAAAATGCAAAAAATACAACTGTCGAACAAAGCTCCAACGATGCAATCCTCTCAATAAAGAAACACTGAAAATCCCGAAAATTAGCAAAAAAAAACGCAAAAATAGAACTGTATTAAAAAGGCTCCAACGATGCAATCCTCTCCATAGTAAAACCCTCAAAAACCCGAAAAATAGCTTTTTAAAAAAACCGCTCCAACAAACCCAAAAAATAAAGGGAAATGTAAAAAATGTACTTGTGTCAAAGAAACAAAATGCATTTTCCTGTTTAAAAAAATAAAGGGGTCCTCAGCAACATCTGTCCACGAAACGGAAAACCTGTAAATAATAAAAAACAACACCCTCCCACAATAACATATAAACCCCCCCCACAAACATTGGGGCTGATTACGATGGCGGT
Organism: Calotriton arnoldi; assembly: GCA_963921515.1. NCBI lineage: Eukaryota > Metazoa > Chordata > Amphibia > Caudata > Salamandridae > Calotriton > Calotriton arnoldi. Next base: position 1,913,348 of record CAWUFW010002051.1, read on the forward strand.
GAGCATGCCACCGGCAGGCTGCCAGTGGCGGATTCACCGCCATCATACTGCGGTTTTCCACCCGCCAGATTACTATGGCGGGCGGAAACGTGGCGGTCGGAAAGACCGACCGTCCCAGTTCTGACAGACGGTCCTTTTCCGACCACCTGTTGGCGCAGCCGCATTGCCCAGAATGGCAGCGTGCCTGTCAGGCACCGCCGGTCATATTATGATGGTCCATCCCCGCCAGCCTTTCCATAGTGGTTCATATGCCATGGAAAGGCTGGCGGGGATGGACTTTGGTGGCCCGTAGTGGGCCCCCATTTACCCCCGGCCCTTTGGTTTTGCACTTGGGGGTACCTATGGTGCCCCTATATTTCCCTGCCGCGTGGTGCCTGCCACGTAGTGCAGGTAAATACAAAACCTGCATTTTTTCCATTGCGGCGGGTGCTGCAGCCAGCAGTGCCCACCGCAATGGAAAACATGTACAATGCGAACGCCACAGTGGCGGTCGCATTGTAATTTGGCCTGTGGGACCCCCAACACTATGGGGTCGATTCCGATCTCGGCCGGAAGTGCACCTAACAGTATTCGTCCGGAAAAAAAACAAGCCGAACGCGTGTTTCAAGACCGATTCGAACAGTCGTCCGAACGAGCAAGTACGATGCGCATAACAGCACAGATTCCGAGCGAGCCGTACTCACCCATTTCAGCTCCTGTTCCCCGCCCGAGCCGGATCCGTAAACGCCGAATCGAGTCGCACGGAAGCAAATACACAGCACCTTCCGGCCGGACTAGTATGATGCGCCTTCCGTACGCGCCGAACCCGTCGCTACGTCCGGCACGTCAGAGCATCCGGGAGAGCTGTACATAAGCTCCGATTCGCGCCACAAGATGATCCACGGCGACGAGACTAACAAGCCAGCGATGAGTACGAGTCGAAGCCACGACAAACCCGAACGAGACGACCCAACCATGAATCCCATCGCGCAGGTCCTACCAATACTCTACATCTATTACCGGGACCGGTACAGACGCGTACGGCGCAGACGGTAAGTCAAACACCCACAACACAAACAAACAACACGTACCCGACATATGTCACACACACATAGGGATGCAGAAATGACGTACACTAGCAACAGCAGAACCATAGGGGCGGGATGGCTATCACCAATGCCATACACACCCATACGGGGATGGATGCCTACCACTACCACCACCCCTACTCAGGGGGCCCTGGATGCCTGTCACTACTACCATCCCCACCCTTAGGGGGATGGATGCCTACCACTAACACCACCCCTACTCATGGGGGACTTGATGCCTACCACTAACACCATCCCCACCCATAGGGGGATGGATGCCTACCACTACCACCACCCCTACTCATGGGGGCCTGGATGCCTGTCACTACTACCATCCCCACCCTTAGGGGGATGGATGCCTACCACTAACACCACCCCTACTCATGGGGGCCTGGATGCCTACCAATAACACCACCCCTACTCATGGGGGCCTGGATGCCTACCACTAACACCACCCCTACTCATGGGGGCCTGGATGCCTACCACTACCACCACCCCTACTCATGGGGGCCTGGATGCCTACCACTAACACCATCTCCACCCATAGGGGTATGGATGCCTACCAGTACCACCACCCCTACTCATGGGGGCCTGGATGCCTACCACTACCACCACCCCTACTCCTGGATGCCTGTCACTACTACCATCCCCACCCATAGGGGGATGGATGCCTACCACTACCACCACCCCTACTCAGGGGGCCTGGATGCCTGTCACTACTACCATCCCCACCCTTAGGGGATGGATGCCTACCACTACCACCACCGCTACTCAGGGGGCCTGGATGCCTGTCACTACTACCATCCCCACCCTTAGGGGATGGATGCCTACCACTACCACCACGCCTACTCAGGGGGGCCTGGATGCCCACCACTAACACCACCTCTACTCATGGGGGCCTGGATGCCTACCACTACCACCGCCCCTACTCATGGGGGCCTGGATGCCTTTCACTACTACCATCACCACTCATAGGGGGATGGATGCCTACCACTACCACCACCCCTACTCAGGGGGGCCTGGATGCCTGTCACTACTACCATCCCCACCCTTAGGGGGATGGATGCCTACCACAACCACCACCCCTACTCAGGGGGCCTGGATGCCTGTCACTACTACCATCCCCACCCTTAGGGGGATGGATGCCTACCACTAACACCACCCCTACTCATGGGGGCCTGGATGCCTACCACTACCACCACTCCTACTCATGGGGGCCTGGATGCCTACCACTAACACCATCCCCACCCATAGGGGGATGGATGCCTACCACTACCACCACCCCTACTCAGGGGGGCCTGGATGCCTGTCACTACTACCATCCCCACCCTTAGGGGGATGGATGCCTACCACTAACACTACCCCTACTCATGGGGGCCTGGATGCCTACCACTACCACCACCCCTACTCATGGGGGCCTGGATGCCTACCACTAACACCACCCCTACTCATGGGGGCCTGGATGCCTACCACTAACACCATCCCCACCCATAGGGGGATGGATGCCTACCACTAACACCACCCCTACTCAGGGGGGCCTGGATGCCTGTCACTACTACCATCCCCACCCTTAGGGGGATGGATGCCTACCACTAACACCACCCCTACTCATGGGGGCCTGGATGCCTACCACTACCACCACTACTACTCCTGGATGCCTGTCACTACTACCATCCCCACCCATAGGGGGATGGATGCCTACCACTATCACCACCCATACTCAGGGGGGCCTGGATGCCTGTCACTACTACCATCCCCACCCTTAGGGGGATGGATGCCTACCACTACCACCACCGCTACTCAGGGGGGCCTGGATGCCTGTCACTACTACCATCCCCACCCTTAGGGGGATGGATGCCTACCACTACCACCACGCCTACTCAGGGGGGCCTGGATGCCCACCACTAACACCACCCCTACTCATGGGGGCCTGGATGCCTTTCACTACTACCATCACCACTCATAGGGGGATGGATGCCTACCACTAACACCACCCCTACTCATGGGGGCCTGGATGCCTACCACTAACACCACCCCTACTCATGGGGGCCTGGATGCCTACCACTAACACCACCCCTACTCATGGGGGCCTGGATGCCTACCACTACCAGCACCCCTACTCATGGGGGCCTGGATGCCTGCCACTACTACCATCCCCACCCATAGTTGGATGGATGCCTACCACTACCACCACCCCTACTCAGGGGGGCCTGGATGCCTTTCACTACTACCATCACCACCCTTAGGGGATGGATGCCTACCACTACCACCACCCCTACTCATGGGGGCCTGGATGCCTACCACTAACACCATCCCCACCCATAGGGGGATGGATGCCTACCACTAACACCACCCCTACTCATGGGGTCTGGATGCCTACCACTAACACCATCCCCACCCATAGGGGGATGGATGCCTAGCTCTACCACCACCCCTACTCATGGGGGCCTGGATGCCTGTCACTACTACCATCCCCACCCTTAGGGGGATGGATGCCTACCACTACCACCACCCCTACTCATGGGGGCCTGGATGCCTGTCACTACTACCATCCCCACCCTTAGGGGGATGGATGCCTACCACAACACCACCCCTACTCATGGGGGCTTGGATGCCTACCACTAACACCATCCCCACCCATAGGGGGATGGATGCCTACCACTACCACCACCCCTACTCATGGGGGCCTGGATGCCTGTCACTACTACCATCGCCACCCTTAGGGGGATGGATGCCTACCACTACCACCACCCCTACTCATGGGGGCCTGGATGCCTACCACTAACACCATCCCCACCCATAGGGGGATGGATGCCTACCACTAACACCACCCCTACTCATGGGGTCTGGATGCCTACCACTAACACCATCCCCACCCATAGGGGGATGGATGCCTAGCTCTACCACCACCCCTACTCATGGGGGCCTGGATGCCTGTCACTACTACCATCCCCACCCTTAGGGGGATGGATGCCTACCACTACCACCACCCCTACTCATGGGGGCCTGGATGCCTGTCACTACTACCATCCCCACCCTTAGGGGGATGGATGCCTACCACTAACACCACCCCTACTCATGGGGGCTTGGATGCCTACCACTAACACCATCCCCACCCATAGGGGGATGGATGCCTACCACTACCACCACCCCTACTCATGGGGGCCTGGATGCCTACCACTAACACCACCCCTACTCATGGGGGCCTGGATGCCTACCACTAACACCACCCCTACTCATGGGGGCCTGAATGCCTACCACTAACACCACCCCTACTCATGGGGGCCTGGATGCCTACCACTAACTCCAACCCCACCCATAGGGGGATGGATGCCTACCACTACCACCACCCCTACTCAGGGGGGCCTGGATGCCTGTCACTACTACCATCCCCACCCTTAGGGGGATGGATGCCTACCACTAACACCACCCCTACTCATGGGGGCCTGGATGCCTACCACTAACACCACCCCTACTAAGGGGGGCCTGGATGCCTACCACTACCACCACCCCTACTCATGGGGGCCTGGATGCCTACCACTAACACCATCCCCACCCATAGGGGGATGGATGCCTACCACTACCACCACCCCTACTCATGGGGGCCTGGATGCCTACCACTACCACCACCCCTACTCATGGGGGCCTGGATGCCTGTCACTACTACCATCCCCACCCATAAGGGGATGGATGCCTACCACTACCACCACCCCTACTCAGGGGGGCCTGGATGCCTGTCACTACTACCATCCCCACCCATAAGGAGATGGATGCCTACCACTACCACCACCCCTACTCATGGGGGCCTGGATGCCTACCACTACCACCACCCCTACTCATGGGGGCCTGGATGCCTGTCACTACTACCATCCCCACCCATAAGGGGATGGATGCCTACCACTACCACCACCCCTACTCATGGGGGCCTGGATGCCTGTCACTACTACCATCCCCACCCATAAGGGGATGGATGCCTACCACTACCACCACCCCTACTCATGGGGGCCTGGATGCCTGTCACTACTACCATCCCCACCCTTAGGGGGATGGATGCCTACCACTACCACCACCCCTACTCATGGGGGCCTGGATGCATACCACTAACACCATCCCCACCCATAGGGGGATGGATGCCTACCACTACCACCACCCCTACTCATGGGGGCCTGGATGCCTACCACTAACACCACCCCTACTCATGGTGGCCTGGATGCCTACCACTAACCCCATCCCCACCCATAGGTTGATGGATGCCTAGCACTACCACCACCCCTACTCATGGGGGCCTGGATGCCTGTCACTACTACCATCCCCACTCATAGGGGGATGGATGGCTACCACTACCACCACCCCCACTCATGGGGGTCTGGATGCCTACCACCACTACCATCCCCACTCATAGGATGGGTAATTCATGACACAACCAGCATACTTCAACATAAGGAATGTCAGAAAAAGACATCACCCCAACATCATGACAAGTGTGTGTAGTCAGTGTCAAATGCCTACAACACTGAACATGACAATGAACATACAATGTGACCCCCTATCACATGTATCACACATAAATGTGTGTGGCCTCCACAATGCAAGCAGACCATGACCACTGTGGCAATGGGGTCTAAACCCCCATCATCACAGTGACCAAAAGGTAAGTGTGGGGTCCATAGCTGAAGCACATTTAGAACATTGTGGCAATGGGGTCTAAACCCCCATCACCACAGTGACCAAAAGGTAAGTGTTGCCATGGAAAAAAGCTGCAACTGCGAAACAGCATGGATGATTCCTGGTCACACAACAACAAACACATCAGTGGCAAAGTAGTGCATGTGTCCCATAGCAACATTGATTGGGTGAGGCAAACAGTGCAGGACAAATAAGACATACCTTTGGCCATGTGCAGACAAACATCACCCATGGGGGCTGACATTGTCAACATTTATCAATTACACAATGACAGAAATGACCATCATAATGCAGACCCACATATCTGCACCAATGGACACACAAATGTAGATATCCTGTGGAGACTGTAGATGTGAGTTGAACAAATACCATACCATGGCCGCAATGGGACATACAAACCATGATTATTGTGCTGACTGATGACCTAGGAGTCCCAGGGACAGCAGGGGAAATCCACCAAACAACATACAGCCAATGCAACACTAAAGATATGCCAATGCAGTGGTGTAGATGCACAAACACAAACAGGCAGCCTCACACTGCATATCAAACACAGCAGGTGATGGGGGTGTGCCAGTGTCCCCAGGCAACCACACAACACATGAGGAGGCCTGAATCCCAATTACACAGATGTGTATACAGTGCCACACAAAAGTAACTCATGGATCGGATTCCCCTATGTGGGCAATCAGACATTGTTAGATGAGAGGGAGCCCAAATTACACATGTCACACAAGCTTGTAGGAACAGCAACTAACACAGCAAGAGACAGACCCACCACAGCACTATCCCCAGGGACCCCACATTGTGGTGACACTAGCCTGCATGATAATCCCACTGTGATGACAAAGGTAGATGTCGTTCACACTGTGAACCACAGCCATGTGTTCTGAGCAACTAACTACCATCACACCTCCCCAAGCACAAATCAATCAGCACGGCCTGTCAGCCAAGGCCAATATGGAGGTAGGGGTCTATCCGTGCAACAACTCACATTTGCACACACTCAACACCACACACCTTGATCTCCACCAATGTGCAGCTGTGAAGCTCACATGGACTGGTGACATTGCACATGCACCCATGACAATCCCAGGGGGGGTGGTGGGAACTAAGGTGTGAAACCCATCACACATGGCCAGTCAACAAGACTCATGAATGTCTGACACACTGCACAGTACGCCGTACATGGGCATGACGTGAAATCTACCCCAATCAATGGGATCCCGGCCACAGTCACACACCAATGAAGAAGCCAAGGTGACACACAAAGAACACACATAGACAACTTCCAACATTGCAGCTCTGACCCTGAGGAGTGGCAGCAGTCACACACACAATGTGTCACAATCACTGAAAGCTACCACAAACTGTAAATCACATGACTTGTGTAACCCACAAGTGCCTAGGGGAATCCTGACTGTGTCCCATCTGCGTTTGCCCACATCCCCAGCCCTGACAACAAAGACAACTAGGGATGACAACCTCATGAACATTAGTTTGCCATGCACCCACATCCCGGAGAAACCAGGTCCAAGATGCTGGATGAACACAGGACAACTCAGCAAGCATCACAAACAGGAACATCCCTAGGGACACAGCCTGTGTAGGAAAAGAGAAGAGAACACACACAGACATGCTCACACAACACACAACACGGGCCCAGGCAATGTCACGGGATTACACACTGCCATGAGGGCACTCCACTCCTGTGGAAGGTCCGCTGTGCCAAACCTTGTCTGTGCACGACTCAAACATGTCAGCAGAACACTCGGTCAGTGAGTCAACAACTACAACACACTGAAGGCTCTGCTCACATCAGCCTGGGTACGGGAGTGTCACGTCAGTCATCTGCATACACCCTAAACATGTGTCAAGCAAGTTGCACTGTATACACAGATGAGTCCTTCAACATTGATGTGCTAAACTGCATGTCCAGTGGAGATGGGCACACAGTCAGGGAAATAGAAACATTGAACAGTGGGAAGCACACCAGATGTGCATCAGTGTAAGCCAAAGATGTTAATTTACAAATGCAAAACGTACATCCATGTGTCAAATGCTGAACATTACACCCTCAGACTGCAGCAAAGGATGCTATAGATCCAGACTACATTAGGACACATATCCCATGGACCACATGGAGTCCATCACAGCAACACCTCATTTCCCTGATCTGAACACTATTACAACTGCTAATGCATGATGATACTCATCTACATCATGTACATCCAAAGAAAAACCACAATTAAACAAAAAGAGGCTTTATTCAGCAAATGTTAAATAGAAATTTGAAGTCCAAAAGAAACTAAGGCCAATGGCCAGTCCAAATACACAGTCCCAACAGGGTGATACGTGACAACTTGTCACCCATTGCTTGCCTGCACTGCTACGGACAGGGGACATCCCCCTCGGAGGGGCATACAAGGGGCAGGCCAGGCACCGCAGGCCCAGGGACAGGATCAGGGGATGCCAGAAGGAGGCAGTGAAGGGGTGGTGGATGCAGGAGTGTCACCGGCAACTGCAGTGGAGGTGTCTGACTCAGTCGGGGCCGGCACCACTGTAGGGCACAACTCAGATGTTGTGGGTGCTGCAACCACTGCAGTGGGCCGGTCAGATGGAGTGGACTGGGTCCCCACTGCAGTGCCCGAGTCAGACGGGGTGGTTGTGGACTCCACTGCAGTGCACAACTCCAAGGGAGTGGAAGGGGGGCAGATGAGGTGGGCAGGACAGAGGGGGGACCCGGTCTCCACACCAGTGGCACAAACAGGCAGAGCATCATGTTTTGGGGGTGGAAGAGCAAGTGGGAGGGGGAGGGCCTAAGCAGTTTGGGGATGCGGTATCGGTGTGTGGGGGAACCTGGGGCAGGGTGTGGCGGTGGAACCTGTGCAGTGGTGGCCTGGGGGATGGAGGAGAGAGACTGTGTGGTGGAGCTGCGTGGTGGTGGTGGTGGGGTCTTGCCCTTCCTGGTCCGGGGGGACTTACGAATGGGGTCCTCTGTCTGCCTGTGCCTGGGGGAGGGTGTCTGGGTGTGAGGGGCACTCCCCTCTGTGTGTGGTGGTCGCCTCTTCCGCCTGGACTTCGTGTCAGGTGTATCTGTGGGGAAGAGGCCAAGCTCACAGAGGAAGAGCTTCTGGGAGGGGGGGTTGCAGGTGAGGTAAGGGAAGGGCTTTTGGAGGGAGAGGCATCTGAGGACTGCGCAGTGCTCGTGAATGCATGTGTGTGTGTCTGGGCCCCCGCCCCTGTGAGTGAGGTATCACTCCCCTGACTGTGCGTGCGTGTGCATCTGGATTTTGGTGTGTGTGTCTGTGTGCTGCTTGTGTCTGTGCTGGTGCATGCCGGTGCCGGTGTGTGTGTGCTTGGGACAGGTAGGGTGCTGGGTATTGTGGATGGGGCAGAGGTAGGAGGGGCGAGGGACTGTTGCAGGAGGGACACTGCTGCCGTCAGTGAGGAGGCCATGGACTGATTGGTCCGATGTAGGGCAGACATGCCAGATGACATGCCCTCCATGAATGACACCAGTTGTGTCAAAAGACCCGTGTGTGCATGGAGGACACTCAGAATTGATGTCTGCCCTACATGGATCTGTTTCAGCAAGTCCACAGACTCCACACTCAGGGCAGCAGGGGGACAGAGGCAGGGGGTGCGGTGCCTGGCATGAAGGAGACACGCTCCCCTACACGGGAGCGTCCACGGACATGTGGGATGGGAGCAGATGGGAGGGTGGAGATGGTGGTGGTGGCGGGGACAGACTTGCTTGAGGTTGCCTCTGGTCTGCTGACCCCCGCCTCCACAAGGGAGTCCTCACTGGAGATGCTGTCTTCCCCAGCCGAGGTGGTCGTAGCTGAGGTATCCTCAGTGTGGCTCGCCTCACCCTCCGTGCCACTGGGTCCCTCGGTCTCCCCTGCAGTGGACCCAGTCTGGCTCTGCCGCTCCTCTGGGTCCGTGGAGCTGTCTCCTCCTGTGGCTGTGGATGTATCTGCAAACAATCAGGATAAACAGAGGAACATTAGTCACCTGTACTGACCACACACACCACAGTAAGTACAGCACATCACAGAGCAAGCCCTGCCATCATTTGCTAGACATTGCAATTCGTGCTGACACTGATTTCAAGAAGCCCATTGTCTGCCTCACAGTCAGTCATGCCACACATATCCTACCTGTCCATGCACCCATCTGTCTGCTGCCTGTTGTATGCGACTAATCATATGTGCACACATGCACCACATACACAGTTGTTGGACATTCAAGAGTATATATGGAAATGTGTCACTCCAAACACATGCCATCTCCTGCCACTGACTCTGTACACGTGTCAGGAAAAGTGATGGGCAAAGTCTCAGTTGATATGCGGGTTTTGCTTCCATCACCAGACACAATGATGTCCTCATGTCCTGATAGTCAATGCAACAATGGTGTGCATGCAGGACATATCACACCACTGCTGGATCACCATTTGCGATTGGAATGTCATGGCACAGGCCTGTCTGGCAAGTCAGTCATAACTGTCTCCTGTCACAGGGGCAGTGCATACACACAACACCAGTCTGCACTGTGGCACAATCAGGGAGTTTTAGAAATGTAAGCCCTGTAGCTGACAGGTGCACATGTGCACCCCTGGCCACCCACATCATGAGGACTGAGATGATCCCACGTCAATCAAATGAGACATTTGAGTGACTGCAAACACAAATCCATACACATGAGCACTTCACCGTCTGATGAGAATGAACCAAAGCTGCCGGCACCTCAATGTTTCATACAACATTGTGCACAGTCAAGGGATCAGAGACCTATGCATTGACCTATGTGCAGATCCCATATTCACAACTCAGATGGCTGGCCACCCCAAATTGTTAAACACTCCAGGAGTCCAAATAGCAAGGCCACACCACGGTGACACAGAGGCACACATCTGAGTGCACTCCTCACAATGCCCAATATGTATGCTGACATACGGGAGTGGGAGAACAGAGTGCCTTCGATGTACGGAGTAGGCATTACAGTCCTGGTCCATGTGCAACATGGTATTACCCAGAACACTAGGCAGGTGGCTATGCATGTGTCACACACATGATGTACATAGTTCTGAGGCCCCTACCTTGGTCTCTGCAGCAGCATGGGTGTGTGGCACATACCCCAGACATGTGGTGAGTCAGAGCAGCAATTGGAACACATATTAAAGCCATACCCAGAGTACATGTCAGATCACAGGCAATGTGAGCAATTGTACCACCCATGCAGCCCACCACAAAGTTCCTGTAACTGATGCTGTCCCCAACTTGAACCACAGGTAACTGCAAGTACACAGTACCCAAGTGACCTAAGTCACAGACTGTAAGGGCCACACCTGTGTATCAGATGAGGAGGGGGCATGACACAAGTGAGGGACATGAGTCCAGGACGACATGACAGTTGTACTGTGGAAGTGGAACCAGGCTAAAGGAGTGCATAGAGCATGTCAGTCATAGTACACAGTTGAGGCTAGCACTTACCCCCTCCTTGCTGCTGTCTGGCCTTCAGCTGCCCATCCAGGTCAGGGAAGACCACCGCCAGGATCCGGAGCATGTGGGGGGTCAGGGTCCGGTGTCCGCCCCTCCTGCGAGGAGGCGACAGCTTCAGCTGGACCCTTGCGATCCTCCGGGTCCAGCCCCGAAGGTCCTGCCACCTCTTCTGGCAGTTGCGGATCCTGCGCCTGTAGACCCCCACGGATCATACTGCCCGGACGATGGTCAGCCAGATCTCCTGCTTCTGGTGGGCATCAACCTGTGAGGATGACAAAGTGAAAAGGCCATTACTACACATGCAACATTTCCGTGCATCACACAGTTGGATATACATGTCTCAATCACAGGGGCATATGATCTACACAGGTAGTGCAACTATGGCTATGAACAGTTTGCCAGCAGTTACTAAATGGTATCATTGCCTGGGAAGTAAAACCTTGTTGGAATGCACTGTTACTGCACTATACCTGTTCAGTGCATGTGACTACACACTTTGGGGGGTGACAACTACTCAGTGAGCATGCTAGCCACTGGTGTACACACTGTACGTCTTGCTAGTCAGACAACATGCACAATTAGTGAGGCAGTGGACAGCACACTCACCTGCTCCCCTGGTTTCCCATACAGCTTGCTGTACTGTGGAAGGAGGCTGTCCAGCAGAGCCTGGTTCTCCTCAGTGCTGAAGGCTGGGGCTCTTTCCACAGTACATGCCATTGCAGTAGCCAGAGGATGCAGAGACAGCAGCAGTGGTAGTGGCAGATGTCGTCCTGGAGCATGTAGTGCAGGCAAGTGAGCTCTCAGGGGAACAGCCAGCATTATATGTGTGCTGCAGAGGCAGATACTGTCCCATGTGTCCAAAGTGATAGGTCCAAGTCATTTGCATCTTCTGAAACTGGCCAATCCATGGAATTGCACCACTTATACACGCCCACAGCATCCTTCAAATGTTCAACTTCATGACACCCATGAATTTGCAACATTGTTGTGGGTGGCCAACTGAATTCACTGCATCAGACTCGTTAAAGCTTCGAAAATGCATCCGTTACCATGTCAGGCCATAGCCAATGCGTGTGCACCGATCGGTTCATTGCAGTACAACGCGTAGTTCGAAAAACAACACGTATCCGCTCACATCATATGCAATGGCCAATGCGTGCGCACTGATCGGTCCATTGCTGTACAACGCGTATCCATTCACATCATATGCAATGGCCAATGCGTGCGCACCGATCGGTCCATTGCTGTACAACGCGTATTTCGAAAAACAACAGGTATCCGCTCACATCATATGCAATGGCCAATGCGTGCGCACCGATCGGTCCATTGCTGTACAACGCGTATCCGTTCACATCATATGCAATGGCCAATGCGTGCGCACCGATCGGTCCATTGCTGTACAACGCGTATCCATTCACATAATATGCAATGGCCAATGCGTGCGCACCGATCGGTCCATTGCTGTACAACGTGTATTTTGAAAAACAACACGTATCCGCTCACATCATATGCAATGGCCAATGCGTGCGCACCGATCGATCCATTGCTGTACAACGCGTATCCGTTCACATCATATGCAATGGCCAATGCGTGCGCACCGATCGGTCCATTGCTGTACAACGCGTATCCGTTCACATCATATGAAATGGCCAATGCGTGCGCACCGATCGGTCCATTGCTGTACAACGCATATTTCGAAAAACAACACGTATCCGCTCACATCATATGCAATGGCCAATGCGTGCGCACCGATCGGTCCATTGCTGTACAACGCGTCTCCGCTCACATCATATGCAATGGCCAATGCGTGCGCACCGATCGGTCCATTGCTGTACAACGCGTCTCTGCTCACATCATATGCAATGGCCAATGCATGCGCACCGATCGGTCCATTGCTGTACGACGCGTCCCTGTACAAGTCACTCGCATATGTCACCATGCTTGTCACTGCTGAACGTATGCCAGCCACATTTACTTGCCTGGGACTCAGGGGCACACCTACAACACCACAGCCTGTCCACACTGTATCCTAAGGCGTGTAAGGCTGCATTACCTTTTCTGTGTATGGGGGTCAACATGTGGTTTTTTGGGTGGCACTTGGGGGCAGCCACTCCCAGGCTGTGCACGTGTTCATGGGGACAGAATCCTTTGTGTGTTGTGCACATGACCACTGTGATGTGCAACTGTTCATTTCAGAGCATGTGGCATGGTCACATTTCCAGGTTGTGTATGTGTATGTCATGTCACATACCCCCTGAGTCCCATGTGGGAAGGTATGTACGTCACAGGGTGACCCATTGCCACAATAGTGATGGCCCTCCACAGTCTGTGTGCATGTTGTGCTTCCGATGTCTCTGATTCCATGTGCACAATGGGAGACAGTCTCCACATCCACGATGTTTGTGCATGGACTTTGATGTTGTGCGTGTGTGTGTCACAGACGTCCATGTCTGTCCTGCAGAGGCAACAGGGGCCACTACCTGTGGGAGTCATGGTTGTTTTGCTGACGTGTACATGATACGCCATGTCATGCCAGTGTCCATGTGGCAATACAGGGTCCCTGGGAATCTACCTGTCAATGAGCTGTGATGCCTGTGGCACATCTGTCCTGACATGTCACTGTGGTGTGTGTTTGGAACGTGACAGCAGTAAATGGGTACTGTGACACAGCCTAATGATTTCCCATAGCACAACCTGGAACTTGTTGTCAACACATGTTGAACTGTGATGTTAGATGTTGGCCATGTAGGTGCCATATATGTCCATACAGAATGGCACACACATCAGGTACTTGTGTCTTGTAATGATGTAGCATGTGATATTGAGTATGGTGAATGGCACATATGTGGGGTGACTGACAATCTTTCTTTCTTCACCTATGCACTGCAGGGCACCAGCTGTCCATAGACCATTTCCTGACCTTGCAACGATGGTGGAACGTGACTGCATCCGACGGTACCGCTTCACCAGGCCGCTGATTGAGGATTTGGCAGGGCGGTTGGCCCCACATTTGCAACCTGGCCAGCCATAACCTACAGCGCTGACCCCCAAGGTGAAGGTGATGGCAGCCCTACACTTCTTTGCCACTGGTACCTTTCAACACACTGTGGCGTCTGCTGGTGGGATGTCACAGACCATGTTCAGCCGTGTGCTACGGGATGTTTTGGAGGCAATGTTGAGATACCTGAACCAGTACATCTATTTCCCTAAACGTCAACAACTCACTGACGTCAAGAGTGACTTCTATGCCCTGGGGAGGATGCCACATGTCATCGGCTCCATTGATGGGACACATGTGGCTTTGGTACCACCACAGGCACATGAGCAGGCATACAGGAACAGGAAACATTATCATTCGATCAATGCTCTGGTGGTATGTCTTGCAGATATGAGCATCTCACATGTGTGTGCCCGTTTCCCCGGTTCGGCACACGATGCCTACGTGATGAGGAGTAGTCGCATCCCGAGGATGATGTCACAGATGCAGAACCAGCGTGCCTGGCTTGTCGGTGTGTACTGACTTTGTACCATTGTGTGTGTTCTGCTATGTTGTATTCCGCCCTCTTTTCCAACTCAGCTAATGTGCAATTGTCTGTCTGTAGGTGACTCCGGATACCCCAACATGCCGTGGTTGCTGACACCCCTCAGGAACCCTGTGACACCAGCCCAGATGCGCTACAATGAGGCACATGGTCGGACCAGGAGAGTGATCGAGCGGACATTTGGTCTCCTGAAGAGCCGCTTCCGCTGCCTAGACAAGACAGGAGGGGCCCTCCCATATGCCCCAGCAAAGGTGTGCAAGATTGTCATCGTCTGCTGCATGCTACACAACCTGGCAGTGCGGAAGGAGTTGCCTCTCATCCTGGATGACGATGACCAACATCCGCCACCTGTGGAGGATCCTGGCCTGGGCCACGATGCCAGTGATGGTGATGATGATGAGGGTGATGTCCGCACACAGCTCATCACCAACTTCTTCAGCTGAATGTGAGTATCCAGGGAGATGTAATGTGAATGATGTGAGTTTGCATGATATGTGTGGGTGGTGCTCTGGTGCTGTTTGAGTGTGGCCATGTGCTACTTGACTGGATGCGTGCAGCGATGTTTCCTTACAGGTAGCCTGTACTCCTCAACAGTGTTGACATGCTAACTTGGTTTTGTGTAGGTATCTTGTGACATGTATTGGGCATGAGTATTGCAGTTCTGTCCTGTTCTTCAGTGCTTTTGACTGTGTGTCATGTCTGTCCTTCACAGGGTGCTTTCAGAGTTGTTTGGTCAACTTGGATCCCCCGACACCATGATTCAGCTTTCAGGGTGGCAGCAGTCGTTTCCCTACAGGTGATGTGCCACACAGCCCTGGACTTTATTTCTTCTACATTTTTTGAGTGTGTGGCCACTGCCATGTGGGATTACCTTGCATTTGTAGTGGAAACAACATGTTACAAATGTGTAATAAACCTGTGCTTCACTTTGGGATGTGCGTTGTCTGTGGTCACACATCTGACTGACATTTGCTTACTGCACCTGTGGGCTAGTTAACACAGACTCTGAATAGGTGTGGTGTCTGTGCATTCCACTGTATTTCCTGGCAACATCAGTGTAGGCGATGAGTCAGATGGCCCTGGTGTCTATGTGTTGTGTAGCCCTAGTGGTGTGTCTCCCTCATATGTGTCACGTCGCCATGACTCACATGACGGTGTTGAACTTGCTGTGGCAGTTAGCATGCACAGTGTCATTTAGCAGATCATCATCTCCATGACAAAAACAATGTTGGAATCACAACAGAGGCAAGTATGGTGTATTAGTGAGTTTATTTACATACATTTGTGAGGATAGTGCACAGGTTGGTGGGTGCTGTACATTGGTATTGGAATCCAAAGTTCCCAGATGAGTTGGAAGTGTTGGTAGCAGACATGTCCTGAGTAAAGTCCACAGTCATCTGATACATTAGTCCAACTTAAACTCCCCATGTCATGTGGGAGAGTTGTGTTGCATTCGACAGGGTGAACAGTTTGCACACAAAGGAGAATTTCCAGAACAGGTGTTGGGTTCCTGGGGGATGTACATGGCCATCGGCCTCTCAGTTGTCCTTCCTCGGACGACCCCTCTTCTTTCTGGGGGGACCCTCACGTGCAGGCCGCTGCGGTACAGAGGACTCTCCACCAGAGTCATCCTCCCTCCCTGTGGCAGTTGCAGTTGTTGCGGCACCAGATGTTGTGGGCACACAGGGAGGTGTGGACATGTTGGTGCTAATCTGGCGGAGGCATGTCAATATGTCCCTCTGCACCGCTGTCAGTTCTTCCAATGTGTCCCACTTGGACTCCATGCCAGACATGTGTGTCTCCACATGGGACATGTGTGTCTCCACACGGGACATGTGGGAGTCCAAGCGGGCATGATAGGCAGCCTGCTGCTGTTGAATGTCCTTGAGGATCCCCACTACCTGGCTGACCTCTCCGGTGCTATTCTGGTACGCATCAGCAATGCGTGCCAGTTGTGGGTCATCATGCAGTCCAGACCCTCTGCAAACAGCGACCTCTGCCTACCACCCCTCCCACCACCCCTGGCCACACGTGCGGGAGCTGCCGTGGCACGCACAGGTGACCCTCGGCCCCCTTGGGGGTTGGTACTGGGGTTGTTGTCCGATGCTTCACGGTGGGCTGTGGTCCCTGTGCTGTTGTCATTCTGTGTCCTTGGTCTGTCCGTGTCGGCGGGGGTGGTCTGTGTGTTGGCAGATGTTGGCGGAATGGGTGCAGGGGGTGCAGATGGTGGTCCTGCTGGTGCTGCATGATGACTCACACCGGAGGTGCCAGGTTGGTCTTCGCCATCCGATGAGGGCAGAGGCTGTTCCACACCAGAGAGCTCAGGGTCCCCCAGAGCCTGGGACAGGGACTCCTCCTCATCTGCTGCTGTTTCCCCATCATCACCTGTTTTTGGAAGAGACACACAATGTATGTTATGTTTCTGCAGGCATCAATGGCTCAAACACATGACAGTTGTGACTGTACCTCTGGATGCGGCCCTGTACATTGCATTGTCCTAAGTTGTCACAGTCAGAGGTTGATATTGGTGTGGCTCATTGTCCTGCCAACCTGATGCATTTCAATGTGGATGTTGAGGTGTGTGCCTGACCAGCATTGGTGGTATTTGGTTGACATCCGGACCTCCTTCTCCCCCCAGCCCAGTTATCCCACCATGAAGCATGCCACCCTTGCAGTGGGTGCAGTTTGACTCTCAGGATGTCAGTCAGTGGTGTCCTGCTGTTGGTTGGTGCCCAGTTCCCAGCAGGGCCTGGTACTCCCCACAACAGAGCACCATTGTCAGACATCTTAAAGTGGCTTTTCACTCCCTGTGAGGTGTGCATGCTTCAGTGTGAGCTTGCTGGGCCATGTGGGTGGGGGATGTTGAGCTGTGACTACCACTCCCAACATGCTATTGCCTACAGCCCCCTTCCCAGCATGCCCATACTTCCTTCCTTTTGAGTGGACTTCACTGTGTGTGGGTGTGACAGCAATGGCAAGATGGCTGACAGTGTGGTCCTGTTGTTTGTTGGTGCCCAGTTCCCAGCAGGGCCTTGTGCTCCCCACAGCAGTACCCAGTGTCAGCCATCTTGTCAGTTCTTTTCCACTCCCTGTGATGTGAGCATGGTTCAGAGTGGTGTTGATGGGCCAATTGTGAGGGTGACCAATATCTGTGACTACCACTCCCATCATGCTATTGCCTACACCCCCCTTCCCAGCATGCCCATCTTCCTTCCTTTTGAGTGGACTTCACTGTGTGTGAGTGTGACAGCAATGGCAAGATGGCTGACAGTGTGGTCCTGTTGTTTGTTGGTGCCCAGTTCCCAGCAGGGCCTTGTGCTCCCCACAGCTGAGGGCAGTGTCAGACATCTTTGAAGTGGCTTTTCACTGCCTGTGAGATGTGCATGCTTCAGTGTGAGCTTGCTGGGCCATGTGGGTGGGGGATGTTGAGCTGTGACTACCACTCCCATCATGCTATTGCCTACACCCCCCTTCCCAGCATGCACATACTTCCTTCCTTTTGAGTGGACTTCACTGTGTGTGAGTGTGACAGCAATGGCAAGATGGCTGACAGTGTGGTCCTGTTGTTGTTGGTGCCCAGTTCCCAGCAGGGCCTTGTGCTCCCCACAGCTGAGGGCAGTGTCAGACATCTTTGAAGTAGCGTTTCACTGCCTGTGAGGTGTGCATGCTTCAGTGTGAGCTTGCTGGGCCATGTGGGTGGGGGATGTTGAGCTGTGACTACCACTCCCAACATGCTATTGCCTACAGCCCCCTTCCCAGCATGCCCATACTTCGTTCCTTTTGACTCTGCTTCCCTGTGGGGTGGTGTGCCTGTGCTGACAGGATGGCTGATAGTGTTGTCCTTGCGTTTGTTTGGCTACACGTCCCAAGAGTGTCCCTATGCTTCACATAGCATAACCCAGTGTGGTAGTTCTTTGTGGGATATTTAATTAGAGTGTGAGGCAATGCAATCTCCCAGGTGAGTTGTGTGGAGTTTGTGTTAAGGGGGTGTGTGAGAAAAGCTGCTGGTAACTATGTTCAGAGCTGTCAGTCCTCCTTCCCACCCAGCCAGATATCCCACCATGGAACGTGCTTCCATTGCAGGGAGTGCAAGTTGGCTTTCAGGATGTCAGGCAGTGGTGTCCTGCTGTTGGTTGGTGCACAGTTCCCAGCAGGGCCTTGTGCTCCCAGAGCAGTACCCAGTGTCAGCCATCTTGTCAGTTCTTTTCCACTCCCTGTGATGTGAGCATGGTTCAGAGTGGTGTTGATGGGCCAATTGTGAGGGTGACCAATATCTGTGACTACCACTCCCATCATGCTATTGCCTACACCCCCTTCCCAGGATGCCCATACTTCCTTCCTTTTGAGTGGACTTCACTGTGTGTGAGTGTGACAGCAATGGCAAGATGGCTGACAGTGTGGTCCTGTTGTTTGTTGGTGCCCAGTTCCCAGCAGGGCATTGTGCTCCCCACAGCTGAGGGCAGTGTCAGACATCTTTGAAGTGGCTTTTCACTGCCTGTGAGATGTGCATGCTTCAGTGTGAGCTTGCTGGGCCATGTGGGTGGGGGATGTTGAGCTGTGACTACCACTCCCATCATGCTATTGCCTACACCCCCCTTCCCAGCATGCACATACTTCCTTCCTTTTGAGTGGACTTCACTGTGTGTGAGTGTGACAGCAATTGCAAGATGGCTGACAGTGTGGTCCTGTTGTTTGTTGGTGCCCAGTTCCCAGCAGTGCCTTGTGCTCCCCACAGCTGAGGGCAGTGTCAGACATCTTTGAAGTGGCTTTTCACTGCCTGTGAGGTGTGCATGCTTCAGTGTGAGCTTGCTGGGCCATGTGGGTGGGGGATGTTGAGCTGTGACTACCACTCCCATCATGCTATTGCCTACACCCCCCTTCCCAGCATGCACATACTTCCTTCCTTTTGAGTGGACTTCACTGTGTGTGAGTGTGACAGCAATGGCAAGATGGCTGACAGTGTGGTCCTGTTGTTTGTTGGTGCCCAGTTCCCAGCAGGGCCTTGTGCTCCCCACAGCTGAGGGCAGTGCCAGACATCTTTGAAGTGGCTTTTCACTGCCTGTGAGGTGTGCACGCTTCAGTGTGAGCTTGCTGGGCCATGTGGGTGGGGGATGTTGAGCTGTGACTACCACTCCTATCATGCTATTGCCTACAGCCCCCTTCCCAGCATGCACATACTTCCTTCCTTTTGACTCTGCTTCCCTGTGGGGTGGTGTGCCTGTGCTGACAGGATGGCTGACAGTGTTGTCCTTGCGTTTGTTTGGCTACACGTCCCAAGAGTGTCCCTATGCTTCACATAACATAACCCAGTGTGGTAGTTCTTTGTGGGATATTTAATTAGAGTGTGAGGCAATGCAATCTCCCAGGTGAGTTGTGTGGAGTTTGTGTTAAGGGGGTGTGTGAGAAAAGCTGCTGGTAACTATGGTCAGAGCTGTCAGTCCTCCTTCCCACCCAGCCAGATATCCCACCATTGAACGTGCTTCCATTGCAGGGAGTGCAAGTTGGCTTTCAGGATGTCAGGCAGTGGTGTCCTGCTGTTTGTTGGTGCCCAGTTCCCAGCAGTGCCTTGTGCTCCCCACAGCAGTACCCAGTGTCAGCCATCTTGTCAGTTCTTTTCCACTCCCTGTGATGTGAGCATGGTTCAGAGTGGTGTTGATGTGCAAATTGTGAGGGTGACCAATATCTGTGACAACAACTCCCATCATGCTATTGCCTACACTCACTTCACCAGCATACACAGAATTCCTTCCTTTCAGTGAGCTTCCCTGTGAGGTGGTGTTCTAGTGCTGGGCCATGTGGGTGGGGGATGTTGAGCTGTGACTACCACTCCCATCATGCTATTGCCTACACCCCCCTTCCCAGCATGCACATACTTCCTTCCTTTTGAGTGGACTTCACTGTGTGTGAGTGTGACAGCAATGGCAAGATGGCTGACAGTGTGGTCCTGTTGTTTGTTGGTGCCCAGTTCCCAGCAGGGCCTTGTGCTCCCCACAGCTGAGGGCAGTGCCAGACATCTTTGAAGTGGCTTTTCACTGCCTGTGAGGTGAGCACGCTTCAGTGTGAGCTTGCTGGGCCATGTGGGTGGGGGATGTTGAGCTGTGACTACCACTCCTATCATGCTATTGCCTACAGCCCCTTCCCAGCATGCACATACTTCCTTCCTTTTGACTCTGCTTCCCTGTGGGGTGGTGTGCCTGTGCTGACAGGATGGCTGACAGTGTTGTCCTTGCGTTTGTTTGGCTACACGTCCCAAGAGTGTCCCTATGCTTCACATAACATAACCCAGTGTGGTAGTTCTTTGTGGGATATTTAATTAGAGTGTGAGGCAATGCAATCTCCCAGGTGAGTTGTGTGGAGTTTGTGTTAAGGGGGTGTGTGAGAAAAGCTGCTGGTAACTATGGTCAGAGCTGTCAGTCCTCCCTTCCCACCCAGCCAGATATCCCACCATGGAACGTGCTTCCATTGCAGGGAGTGCAAGTTGGCTTTCAGGATGTCAGGCAGTGGTGTCCTGCTGTTGGTTGTTGCACAGTTCCCAGCAGGGCCTTGTGCTCCCCACAGCAGTACCCAGTGTCAGCCATCTTGTCAGTTCTTTTCCACTCCCTGTGATGTGAGCATGGTTCAGAGTGGTGTTGATGTGCAAATTGTGAGGGTGACCAATATCTGTGACAACAACTCCCATCATGCTATTGCCTACACTCACTTCACCAGCATACACAGAAGTCCTTCCTTTCAGTGAGCTTCCCTGTGAGATGGTGTTCTAGTGGTGGCAAAATATCTGACTGTGTTTGTTGGTTATATTTGTGCCACTGTCTTGCTCTATTTGTTGTTAGGTTTGTACATGTCATGACACAGTTACATGTCACTATGAGATGGCATGTATTGTGTTTATCTGACTAACATACACATCTTGGGATGATTATCTTTTGGTTGCTGTGGATTTGCTAAGAGTGCATGGTTTGACTATCCCCTTGACAGTGATGTGTGTGTATTGTCACACAATATTGGGTATATTAGTTGTGTACTCACCAGGCTCTGGGATGTTTGACAGTCCATATACGCTCACTGGTGGTAGGGTGGCCCGCACCTTCTCCTCCCAGGGCCTGAGGTATAGTGGTTCGGCAGGAGGGCCACTGCCGGTGCGCTGACTCACGGCGTAATCCTTCTTGAGTAGGTCCTTGACCCTCCTGCGCACATCATACCACCTGTTCTGGATGTCTTCCTTTGTGCGCAAACATGGTGATTGTGCGTTCACACTGTCGACGATCCTCTCCCACATCTTGGTTTTCTGCGACATGGGGGTCTGTTTAACCAATGTACCAAACAACTGTGGCTCTACCCTGAGGATCTCATCTACCAGGACTTCCAATTCACTGTCTAGGGACTTTGGATTCTTCTTTGGGGGCATGGTGATGGGTGGTGGTGGGGATTGATGTGTGTGTGAGTGTGCAAGTGAGGGTGGGTGAGTGTAGGTTTTGCTGGGTGTATGTGAGGGTGCTATTTGTGAGGTGCTAATGGTGTGTGGCTTGTGTGATGGATGAGTTGTGAGTGTGTCTGTGGTTGCTGTCTGATGGTGTTCTGTGCTGGCCGGTCAGTTGAATTTGCAAAGGATCATGGTAGGGATTTGTGGCCTTTATATGGGTGGATTTGTGGGTGTGTCCTTGTTCCATGTTTTCCCCCCCTGTATTTATTGGCTTTGTCATTGCTTGTTTGGCCCTTTTTTTTGTATTTTTTCCTTTGATTTTTTTAGGCATGTAGGAGACGTTCTACTGACCGAGTAGGATGCTGCAGTTGGCTCGTGCGGGCTTCTCCGAGTCTTTCAAGCTGTGTTCCTGCTGGGTTTCATGTGCGGCGTACGCGTTGGTCGCAGAGTATTGGGTTGCTTCGGCTGGGTTTTGTATGCGTGTCGGTCGTACGGCTTGGGCTCCGTGCGACTCGGTCTGGTTTTCCACGCATTGCATCGTACTGCGCGGGTCGGAGTTCGCGGGTAAGTTTCGTTCGGGTTCATTCCTGGTGCGTGTCGGTCTGCTCGATTCGCGTAGTTTCCCGGCCGGATAGCTTGTTTCCGTGCGGTTCGGTCGTTCGGCTTGTGTTCCGTACGAGTCGGTCGTGATTCACATGCATTTCATCGTACTACGCGGGTCGGGCAGCGCGGTACGTGTCGGTTGGACTATATTCCCGTACCGAGTCGGTCGGTATGTTTTCCGGCCCGAATCGGAATCGGTCCCTAAGTCGGGCGGTCCCCATCTCTGTTACGTCCGCCTGCCATCCTAATCAGGCCCATTAATATTAACACTAAATACAACATAACATATTTAATCAACACATAACTAATACTACATAACACTCTACTTCTATCCAACACTACGTTAAACACATAAAACGCTAAACTATGAAAACAACACCTAACTACACCAAAAACAATTGACGACCTAACAAATCTGACTTCACTACTACTACCTCGCCCCTACCCTAAAACTACCTTAAAAGTAAAATAAATTAAACTTACGTTATCCGACGAAACACAGCTCCCAACCGCGAGGTTCCGGCTTGCAAAATTACCTAAAAATGAAACAAATAGACAGAAAAGTGAGAAAAAGGAAAAAGAAAATGGCAGCATAATAAAAATGAAAAAAGGCTAACTCACTATAGACAAGAATGGAGAATTGTTAAAAAATCCAAAAACTAAATATATATTTTTACTTATTGTAAAATAAAATTCAATTATTCAAAAAAATTACAAAACATGGTATAATATACATTAAATATTATATGTTCCAAAAACTATAAATATAATATGTAATATATATTAAAATGTATGTTTGTTTCATGTACTTACCTTCAAAATATAAAATTACAATAAGACTATTGTAACTGTGCAACCAATATACGAACTCTTTTCAAAAAATATATGATAAACAATATATTTTTTTATAATAATTGTAAATTATTTAATATATTAAATATTATTTTCTTGTAATATTCTTAACTCCAAAACCAATTAAACTCAGAGAAAATGCTGGATAATAAACCACAATAAATGACTATTCCAACTCCCAAAATCAAATAAACTCAGGGAAAGTGCTCAAATTCCACGTACCCCAAAGGACCCTACGATCAGCCCAGCTCTCCTATGCCGTGGTCCCCCGCACCAGAAAGACCAGATCGGGAGGCCGCTCCTTCTCCTTCCTCGCGGCCAAAGCATGGAACGCCCTTCCGCTCCACCTCAGACAGACAACATCGCTCCCCATCTTCGCAAGAAACCTCAAAACCTGGCTCTTCGACAGACCCCCTCCTTGATGGATGGAACCTGCACCCCCCCACCCCTAGCGCCTTGAGACCCTTATGGGTGAGTAGTCGCGCTTTAACAAACCCCTGATTGATTGATTGGATAATAAACCATAATAAATTACTATTCCAACTCCAAAACCAAATAAACTCAGGGAACGTGCTGGATCATAAACCATAATAAATTACTATTCCAACACCAAAACCAACTGAACTCAGGGAAAGTGCTGGATAATAAACCATAATAAATTACTATTCCAACTCCAAAACCAACTAAAGTCAGGGAAAGTGCTGGATAATAAACCATAATAAATTACTATTCCAACTCCAAACCAACTAAACTCAGGGAAACTGCTGGATAATAAACCATAATAAATTACTATTCCTAACTCCAAAACAAAAAAAGTAAAGGAAAATACTACATATTGTAAAAATGACAAATATGTAAAAATATTAAATATTTCATAATTATAAAAAAGTTAATTTGTTAATAAAAATTAAAATTGTAACAACATTTTTGGGAAATTGGTTAAAAAAACATTAAATAAAAAACAAAAAATTACAAAATAAAAAATACTATAAACAAATAATATATTAATAAAACATTAAGACACCCCTTCTCAAAAAAAAATTAAATTTAAATATTACATTCTAAATAACAATTACAAATTTAAAATTTTTAAATTTAAAATGATCAAATTTTATTGAAACATAAAAAATATAAAACAAAAACAATAAAATAATATATACATTTTTTAAAAATAATAAACAATAATATACATATATATATTTTTAAATATTTATAAAATATTTTACACAATTTACACCAAAATATTAACCCTCAAAAAAATTGAACATTTTTGAAAATATCAATGTTATATTTTTTTAAAATATTAACATATTTCAATAATTTTTAAATTAAAATTGATTTTTAACCAACATTCTTAGATTACTCCCCACCCTTATACCCTATAAACACAACATCCTGCACCTAAATTTTTACATAACATTAAAAATATATAAAAAATTTAAAATACATATTTTTAAATTACTCCCCACCTTTATCCCCTATAAACCAAACATCCCGCTCCTAAAAATGAATTAAAATAAAATAAAAACAAACATTTTCACACAAAAAAAGATTTAAAAAATATTAAATAACTACTACCAAATTAATAAAAAATCTAACCTTAAAAAATATATATATATACAAACAGTCGATATTATTTACTACAATATATCTGCAATCGATATTTACAAATTCGATATTTCTACATTACACAAAAATCGATATTTTAAACAACGAAAAAACTTACCTCGATATTTTCCACCATCGATATTCTTGACTGAATATTCATACAATTCCATATTTCGACGTCGATATTCTGTCTCTGCACCGATGCCAACCAAGGGCTCAGGACCTGGGGAGGCACCTCTTTGTGATCAGGGACTCACTCCAGCAGAGGGCAGCACGGTTCAGGCAGGTTCACTTGCAGGTCCAGGCAGGCTCAGTGCAGAATGGTAGCTGGGCAGTTTCAGGGCGGCCTCTGGAGCTTGTGTCCCATTCGCTTAGAACAGGATGTAGGCCAACTGACCCTTGGAGTCACTCAGCTTTGCCTGGAATGAGGGTCCATTCTTCCATATCACAGAGCAGGGCAGGCTTCAAGCAGCAGGGTAGTCCTCTGAGGAACAAAACAGGTCTCAAAAAGCAGGGAAGTCCTCTTCAGTTCTCTGGTAAACAAGGTGCCATCAAGGAGCAAGACAGTCCCCTGTTAGCAGCAGGGAAGTCCTCTGAGGAACAAGGCAGGCCTCAAGCAGCAGGGCAGTACTCTGGAGAACAAGGCATTCTTTTTTCTGCAATGTCCACAGGTCCAGGAGTATACTCAAGAAGTGTTCTGAGGGTCCAATATTTTACCTGGTGCCATCCTTTAAAGTGGAGAATCTTCAAGGCTACCCACACTTCTGTTTCTGGAAAGTTCTTCCCTTCCTCTGCAAAGGATCCAAGAAGTCTAGGGTGACAAAAGACTAGTGTCAGGTTCCTTTGTGTGTGTGTGCTGGAGGCAGTCCTTTGAAAAGTAAGTGGGGCAGGAAACAGCTCCAACCCCAGCAATCCAGGCAGAATGACCCATCCTGCCAACCCCTTGTCCCCTTTGTCTCACTATATGGGAACTGCAAATGTTGCATAAGACACTTGAATCAGGATAAAAGTGGGGGGCGGCTCACAATTGTTCAGGCGCATACCAACAACAGAAGGAGTAAAACAGGGCTTCATGTTGGCACCGACTCGCTTTAATCTGTTCCTTTTGGATCTCCCGCTCTTACTAAATTAACTTAACAGCCACATGCCAAAAATGAGAGGACTCACGGTCTCAAACCTGCTGTACGGGGATTACTTTGTTCTGGTTAGCAGGAAAAAACGGCTCCTGGACGCAACCATGGAATATTTCAAAATTAACGGGTTGTCTACTAATATGAAAAAGACCTAAACACTTACATTCCAAAGGAAATAGTTGAAAAACCACAAATGGTACCTGGGCACTGAAAAGGTGGAACAAACTAATGTGCACCAATATCTCTGAGTTCTCTTTAATCCTAATGGGTGGTGTGCAGCCTAAATGGTGGAAATCAAAAGGAAAGGCAAAGCACTTGGAGCTGGCCTGGGCTTGCTGCATAGGAAAATGAAAGGCTCTTCATTCTGTCCAATCCTGCAGGTGGCACAAGACAAAATCCTCTCCACTTTAACCTACAGGAGTGAGGCCCTGAGGGGCGAGATAATGTTGCGCTTGAATCCACAATTTCAAAAATCTTCAAGGCTGTTTTCAATCTTCTGGTGTATACATCCCCTGCACAAATTAGGTTGGAGTTTGGCATGGTAAAACAAACCATGGGCAGACAGGCGTCTTTTGTGAGCTGTTGCCATAGCCTCAAACTTACTAAGGAGGGCTCCTTGGGTCATCACCTGTGGTTGGTTATACAGGGAGAGGGATAGATCACCTATGAGAGCTTTCCTACAAAGGTCACTTGTCACCCTGGACCTCTCAGCTGCTTGGGCCCTAAACCTGAGCTGCAGCGAGCTGAAAAGAATAATAAAACCAAATACCAAAGTATTCTCCCTATTGGAGGGCAAGCAGTTGCTGGCAAGACAGAGCCATGGGTTGCTAACTCTCTGTAATTACATGAAGCTATCCCTTAAATGTTATCTAGTGACATATTACAGCATCTACACAAAGGAGCAGTTTCTAGAATACAGACTGGGGATAATGCCAGTATCAGCACATTACCCGCCTTTGTGAAGAAAGGAACACAGGGAACAGTGCAGGCTCTGCGGTGAAGGGCTTGAGGGCATCATCCACGTAGCTGCAAAGCTACAGAGAGTTCATCAAGAGAGGTATAAGATCATGCAGAGAGGCTGCGTTGGCATGTTTCAATCCTACAGATCTCAGACTTAACAGTGCACTGGTAAACTTTCTCAAAACTGTGGAGAAAAGGGTAGAACGCAAAGGAGAAGACGACACTTAGCTAGCAAGATACGGCATAGCTATTGGGGCCCTACTAGGATACCTTTAGTGGAGACAAGAGACACTATAGAGCTCTGGCACATCTTGCACTTTCGCATGTGGTAGTAAAACTTGTGACGAAGTAAGGAGGCCTAGCAAGGAAGACGAGATACAGTCACCGGGGCCGAGTAGCATAATTAAGACTCACAGAGACACTACAACAGCTTTGGTACATTTCCGCACCTCTTCCTAATGATCTCAATGAGACACATCAGTCCTTGGGAGATGGTCAGGAGCACAAATGCACTTTAGTCAATCCTTCCTCCTTAGTATGGCCCATGTAAATATAGGGTCTGTTTGGTCCCTCTCCATCACTACAAGAACTAACTCACACAGTCTGGGTAGCAACTCGCCACCCACTCCCTTATATTTGAGCATTTTGGCTTAGGGGAATGACTAGGAACATTTGTTATAAAGTGTTGGTTCTATTTGGCTCTTAGTTTGCATATATTGGTCGGCTAAGCATTTTGAAATCAGTATTACAAGAAATTAATTTTAATTGAAAACTTGTTGGCTGTTTTAATGCTTGTTTTAAAAATGAGCACGGAAGACAGCAGAAGTTTTAATGTTGAATAAGATTATTTTATAGAATAAGGAATTCTTTATATTGCATTGGTTTTAATTAACTACACAAATAAATTAAACTTGAAACTGTCTGGGAGTAGTCCACAAAGCTCTACATCTAAGCCATTCACATTCATATGACCCAGTAGACTGTCGGAGGCACATAAATGGCCAAGGCAGAAAAATGCCAACTGACACTCTCAAAATTGTGACCTACAATCTACCCTTACCATTAAAGAGGATTTAAAATGACAATTAATTTTGAGGCAAAACCTGACACTTCTACCTACTTCTAATCAAAAGTTGGCACTTATTAAATGTGATAGGCTAACCAAATGTTACCCTATGGAAGAGGTAGGCCTTACAGTATCGACAAATGAATTTAAAAGCTTTTCACTACCAGAACATGTATAACTCAAAAACACATGTCCTACTTTCAGTTGCAGCTTCTGCCACTATGGAGTGGTGGGGCAGCGGGGCAGCAGGAGCGTTGGAGGCGAGTGGGGGGTGGAGGGAGGCTTGAATTTAA
This sequence comes from Calotriton arnoldi, assembly GCA_963921515.1. Classification (NCBI taxonomy): domain Eukaryota; kingdom Metazoa; phylum Chordata; class Amphibia; order Caudata; family Salamandridae; genus Calotriton; species Calotriton arnoldi. Next base: position 1,942,085 of record CAWUFW010002051.1, read on the forward strand.
AAAAAGAAAAACCTTACCTGTCCCTGTGGCCGCCTCGCTCTTCGGTGCTCCATAGTTCTGCTGCTCCCGGCAAGCCACGGGGAAACAGACTCCCATCCAATCCAGATGCTGCTCTCATACCAAGATAGCAGCGGGGGATTGGCCTGAGATGACTGGTTTTACGCTACGCTCAGGCATAGGGAGTCTGTGCCTTTCTCTAACCCGGCTGTAGAATACCTAAGTGTGCATGCCTGTTTGGCCAGCCTAGGATGGCCGGCCAAACTGATATGCGCTCTTAGAAGTGCACAACATTCGTCCTCCCCCTCCCATGGCCCAGCTCCACCCCTCCCTACATGCGCTGGCTCAGATCCAGCAGCTGAAAACTAAAACAATAGTAAATATTGTTTTATTTTTAAGCTGCTGGCCCTGAGCCAGTGGGGTCACGCTCCTCCACCATTGCGGAGGAGCCACTGCTGCCTACTTTTTAAATACAATGCACCCTGCCCTATGGGCTTTTTAGGTCCACCTTAGAAGTGACTTATATGTAAGAAAAAAAAGGTTTAGGCATGGCAAAAAGTTTATTTTAGTAGGTTGAATTGGCAGTTTAAAACTGCACTACAGGCTGAAGTGGCAAGTTTGAGACAAGTTTAAAGTGCTACTTTAGTGGGCGGCATAATGAGTGCAGCAACTCCACTTGTAGCATAACAGTTACAGAGCCTGGGTGCCAAGTAGTACCATATACTAGGTATGTATAAGTAAATTAAATGTGCAATCAGTTGTAGGCCAATGTTATCATGTTTTAAGGAGAGAGCACAAGCACATAAGCACTGATTAGCAGTTCACAGAGCTCTAATGCTGGCAAAAAAGAAATTCAGAATACAGGAGGGGTGAAGGCAAAATGTTTGGGGTGGCCCTGCAGAGAGGGCCAAGTGACACAACATGCTGTAATAACACAAAGGCTTTTTTGATAGCATAGTAAATAATATTTTCATGCATTTTAGATGCCTGCTGTTTTGCATGAGATAAGGTAACATGATGCAAGTGGCAGACATTTTTAAACTGTAAATGGCCAACTAAGGTGCTGATTACGATGGCGGGCGGAAAGGCACCCGGACCGCCATGGTAGAATCAACAGTCCGCATGTACCGCGGGAAAACCGGCGGTCCGATTAGGATCAACCGTGAGAAAAATCAGACCGCGGCGGAACGATGCCAGGAAAGACCGCTGGTATCGTGCGGGCAGGTGAAAATCTGTCCGCGGCGTTTGGAATAGCGGCGGAAAAAATCCAAACCGCCGCACGGCCAGCGGATTGACCGCACGTGGAATTAGGATACCACTGAGGTGACAGCGGAACGATACGCTGTTTCCGACCGCCACGATCGCAACCAGTGATGAATGGGAGTGCCGACGGAAGGGCGGCCGTATAGCCACCGCCGCGGCCGCTCCGGAAATTTCATAGCGGTACTCGCTTGGTCTTCTACTGATGAGGATTACTCCGACTGATTCTGGCCGGCTGTTGCAATTGTGCAATCATTTCCGTATATCACCTAGTTCCCCGACCTGGGACTTTGGATTGCTTAGGCTGGGAGTTATCATATATCCACTCGTCCTTCCTTTTAGATAAAGGCGCTAATTAAATTTTAAACATAATACATTTGAGGACGGAAGCAAAAATCTTTATTCCACACTCGGCTTACCATGTGGTTTATTTTCCAAACATTGACAGTATAAAAGATTTATTTCGCCCTGAAGTCCTTTTGATAAGGACGAAACGCGTTGGCTGTGTCTCGATCATCCTGATTATGTTTTAAAAACTTCATTGAAATAAAAGAAGAACTTTGGAAGAATACTAGGGGTGGGCGGAATTTGCGTAGTCGCGTTACGCAAATCTCCGCGAAATTGTTAAAAATCTCCGCGAGCACGTAGAAATTCCGCAAAGTCACGGAATTGCTGGTCCCGCCCGTTCGTGATGTGTTTTTGCGTGCTCGCGGGGAAATATATCGCTAACTTGCCCATGCGGTTGCTAATGGGCGCAGCCATCTTGTTTTTCACTTGTCCCGCCCGCTCGTGATGGTTATTTCCTGTTCCGGGTCGCGTATTGCATGCTCCCGCCCGCTCGCGATGCTTATTTCCAGTTCCGGGTCGCGTATTGCATGCTCCCGCCCGTTCGCGATAAGTATTTCCTGTTCGGGAACGCGCATTACGTGTTCGCGATGCTTTTTGCGTGCTCGGGGGGAAATATCGCACAAACGTGCCCATGCGGTCGCAATGGGCGCGGCCATGTTGTTTTTCACTCTATTGCTATGGTTCTGGGCCTGCTTTTGAATCCTCCCTCTATCTTTTCAATCCTTTGTTTCTGTAAACTTTTTTTTGGTCTTTTTTATTTATTATCTATCTCTCTATTTTCCTGATTCTATAATTTGAGTTTTTTTCTACTTTTTGTGTGTTTTTAACTACTTTTTCACACTTTTTCTATTACCTGCTTTTTAATTTCTTTTACTTACTTATTTTAATTCCTACCTTTTCTTTTCCGCCCTCCGCCTACCCAGAACCATGGCAAAGGGCCACAGCCACAGGGCTCGGAGTCGTAGCCAGAGCCGCGACCGCCAAAGAGGGGTGCAGGCACGGGCCTTATTCAGTAAGGCGGAGGTGGCGCACTGGTTTTTTTGTTCAGCGCCACCTCCCCTTAACCCTGGCAGCAGGCGGCAGGCCTGGGTCCGGGTACGGGCTCCGGGAGCGTCGGCAGCAGTGGGGCAAGGTGCGTCGGGCAGTGTTTCGCTGCTCTGGTGTCCGGTGCACCAATAATCAGTTGACGCACCGGTGGTCCGGTATTCTGGACCGGGAGCAGGACCTGCTGGACCTGCTAGGAGTGGAGGTCCCGGGGCTTGGTGAGTAGCTATTTAATTTTACTAATTTGTGTTCTTCTGCTCTGTGTTATATATTGCGAATATTTTTTTTTTCCGAACAGCAAGAATGCTGCTGCTTACATTGCAGGTAAATTACGTTTAAAAATCTGTGATTGTTATGACACAGGCGCTCGGCGCTACTAATTTTACTTGTTTGCAACTTTGCGCTCGCTTGGCCTGTTGATTATATAAGAGTTTACTTTAGAGAACTTAAGTGACGTAATGCTAGAGAGAGTAGTCCTTCCTTTGTCCTCCTGCCACTAAGAAGGGATAGTGGTGGATTGATAGGTTTAGTTACTTATTAGTTGGTAATTTTTAAGTGGTGAGCGTGACGCATCCTCTGTCACGTCACGTGCTGCTGAGTGCTGCTTACCCCAGTCCTTAGTAGAACCTTTTGTAGTTTGTTTACTGAGTGTTAATAGGCTTATATCATCACTAGCAGAACATCAGCAGCAACCAGCCAACAATTTGGTGTATGCAAAAATGTATGCATGTGTCCTCCATCTATGCATTTTTGAGGACTAAAATAAATGGAAATGCAGACTTACTGAACAATTGGCCCATCTGGATTGGAATAGGTGGGCTAGGTCAGGTGGTAGTCAGGCTTGCTAGACGGTCCGTGAATCTCGCAATACTACCAGTTGATCAGATTAGATAGGTCAATTTTATTGCAATTGTTGTTACCAAAAATGTTTTTTGTGCGTATTTGAAAATATTTTATTTATTTCACACCAAACTTAAATTTTTGTCTCTTTCTTTATGAAATCTTACATGATCAGCACCCAGGGGCAAGAAGACGGGGTCACAGGCAGCAGGCCAAGAAGATCTCCAAGATGCCTCCCAGGGACAGGACTGCTCCTCTATCGAGGGCTCTGCTGCTGGCCCCAGTAAGTCCTCCAGTGGTTAATATTAATAATTATATTTCCCAAACTTTTCCTGCACCTTATTTTTTCCGACTATTATTTCGGTATCCTAATTCTAATTTTTACAAATTCTTCTTTGATCTATACTATATGTTTCTAAATTCTTGTTATCCCTGCCTCTAACTGCGTCTGCTCTGACTCTCTGTACTACTACTATTAGTCTGTCTGTAGCTAAGCTTGCCCAGTTGGCCACTCTTTGTTTAAAATATTTTAAATAAAACTCAGATTCACCAATAGCTCTAGCCATTGAGTCCAGTCCTTGGGGTTGTCCTCTTCTACTACTTCTAGTCTTCTTAATCTTGAGGCTTTTCGACAATTCCCACCAAGAAAATGCCCAACCACATTTTACAATTTTTGATAGGATAGGACATACTACTACTGTTGTAGGGATTCTGCACATACAGAACTTTGCACAAGAAAATAGGACGTTGGTGATGGGAGGTTGGACCTTCCTCACACCTCAATCAGAAGCCACCACAATCCCCTGACCGACAAGTTATAGTGTCTCATTAGGTCTCCGAAACACCCCCAAGATACCCAATGAGTAGACAACCCAGAACATAACACTCCCGACCTCTGTCGCGGAAGCAATGCACACCCTTTCGCTCACTCTCTCGTGTAAGTCCACACCAAATACCACCGAGTCTATGTAAGTTCAAAAGGTTTATTTCCAACTGACAAACTCTGTACGTTGTTCTATAATGCAGCAGCAACAGCTAAATGCATAAGATTAAAACAATAAACATTGTTACACTTAGTTACACTTACAACTACAAGTCCATAGAAGCCAAAAGGCGAGATCATGATAACTGAACAGTGGTGGAAGAACCACCCTCCCCTTGGTAGGAATCTAGTTCATATAAAATTATAAATGGAGATCTGAGAATTCTGGGGACCCCTCACCTTAGTTAGAAGAACCTAGTACTGGTTACATCATAAGCTCTGCAAAGCTCTGGTTCTTCGTATAAGGGAATCTTCCGTCTGTTAGGAGAAAAATGGTGCGCGTTGGTATAGTGCAAGCATTTCTCAGTCGTGCCAAAAAGTGTAGTATTTTTATGGATAAGCAATATGGACTAACACCAGAACTCCATAACAAAGTGGCTTGTTTTTCGACCTTGTACGCAGCGCTCAGACAGTAGCAGTATGAGCTCATGTGGGCTCAAAGGCGTCTTTCACAACAAGCTGCGAGGTAACTTGCGCAAAAATAAAAGACACAAAGCTAAAATGGTTGCATGGCTCGGGGTAACTTAGCAAAGACTAGAATTACCCTAGGGACCATATAACACTACTAGTGTCTACTCTACTACCTGATTTGTACTAGTGATGTATGTTGTATATGTATTATGTATGTATTAACTTTTTTTTCAATCTTGCTAGTGAAAAATAGGGGGAGGTGTATATGGCATCTGAAAAATGTGTAATGTTTTTTCTAGGCATACTACCGGGGCCAGCGGCGAAGGTGACGCGGCCGCTGAGGGTGCAGGCGATGCGGCAGTTGTAGGAGGAGCTGCAGGGGGTGAGCCAGCAGCAGTGGCAGGCAGTGGTAAGTTATATTCCTAATCCTTACTTATTGACATTACACTCGCTGCAAGGGTGTAATGTATACTGTACTGTTGAGACTTAAGTAAGAAGTTGTTGTGAACGGTTGAAGAAGACACCCTTTACTTAGCATTAGCAATAGCATTAGCGACGGGAGTGTACTGAGTAACCAATGGCCTCTTCTATCGGACTTCAACTCAGCTGTGAAAGTTTTATGGAGAAGACTAAAAGTCAGATCAGATGACCTTGATGGATGGGTTGAACGAAAAGGGAAAGAAGGGTGGAAGGAGGAAGGACGGGCGAAATTTTATATTTATGACTGGCGGAGAAGGATACGTGGGATGCATGCATAGGTGTCTGATAGGAATCAGATGCATGGGTGGTGGAATGCCTGAAACTCCCACAAATGTTCGAGGCCGAGGTAGTGGGAGGATAGATACATACCACAAATGTTACGTACTGTGCTTGCTAGTGCTACTGTGCCACTATGTGTTGAATGAATTTGTCTGACTGCTTTGCTAAGAGTATATTTTACAATAGTCTTGTTTTTTCTTCTTGATATAGCTACTCCTTCCAAAGGTAAAGTCGACAGGAAGGAGTTGGCAGCCAAGGCCCGGCGCCGGAAGCTGGAGGCCATACAGGCTGAATACCAGCGGCTGGTGGTTCTAGAGGAGGAGGAGGAGGAGGAGGCGGCAGCAGCTGCAGCCTCCTCCAATGCCCCGGGCCCCAGACACCCCCCTCCAGTGTTATGGCACCACCGCCTGGCAGCCGCCCGCCGCCACACTGCAAGAAGCACTGCTGCCCCCCCCCTGGGGATGCAACTGCCGGGCGGTGAAGCGCCGCGTGGCCCGCCTAGAGGAGCGCATCCGTGTTCTGGAGAGGCGAGCCCGCTGAGACCCCGTTTATTTATTGCACCTTTTTTATAGCTTATTTTGGTGGGTGGGAATCGGGCGTTGGGTTTTGGACTATTGGACATTTGTTGGACTTTTTCGTTCCGGGACATGGACATTGGTTGGGGTTAGGGAGAGGGGTGAGTCAGGTGTTGTGGGATTTTTTTTACATAGTTTATTTTTGTTAGGGTATTAAATTACATATTTAGACTTTATATACGATGTTGTTAATGTTTTGTGGGTGGGGTTACTGTTTTACGTCACACTGTTTCCTTGCTGGTGCAGTGCCACAGCCAGTGTTTGATTTAAATAATTGGCTGAATTACTAAGACACAAACAGACAGATGCGGTACCTCTCACTGAGGGACTTGTCCTACTAGTACTGTCAGTCTCTCCTCCTAATCTATGCATTCTGCAACTGGACTCAAAGGGGTGTGTGAAATAGAATTAATGAAAAAAATTCTGTTATTAATTATGCCTCCCCCAAACTTCTTCTCTTACCTGTGCTTGATGTTAAACTTGGGCACGGCGATGGGTGCATGGGGATGATGGTTCTCTTTCCCAACATGCCATGGTTGTGGTGGTAGTAGTAGTAGACCCTGGCAGTAGCATTTGCAAAAAAAAGAAAATGAGACAGTCAGTCGCCTGAGAGAGACTGTGGGAGGAGTAGTTGAACGAAGTACAGTACGGAACTTACTGCCAAACAATAATATGCCAAAATACATGGAAACATAATGGTGGCGGGGATAGCCTAGTACATAGAGTTCCAAACTCTAGCTGTGTCGAGTCACTCGACTAGGCCTACAGTACACTCGACGCAAGCGTAACCGTTAGTGCTGTTTCGGAGGATGACAACAAATCCAATCTATGCCGGCAATTAATGCTGATGGATTAGGTTCCTTTGGTAAAAAAATTCTCGCAATTATACTGCTCATGGGTGGGCAAGCAGAAGAAGATCCTCGCCCTGCCTTGAAAATGAATTTGTGTTGCTTTAGCCACATCCGCCCCAGCAAGCGTTTGATAAATTATTGGTGTACATTTAATTTAGTCACACCTCAATAAATCACACAGCCCGGGGGAAGAGGGTTAGGGTTTGATGAATGGTTGGGAAGGGGGGTTTTGGGCAAGGTTTGACAAAGAAAAACAGTACGCATGGACAACAACAAAACACAATCTTGGCAGACAACCATATCCATAAATCTGTTAAGGGAGAAAAAGGAAATGCATGCATGATGATGATAACTTGATGGTTAATGATAGTACTTACTAACTACTACTACTAGACAATTAGACAGTACAGGGAAGCAGTATATTATGCAATTTGCCTTGCCTGTCTGCCCTCAGAGAGACCCGAATTACATACAGTTTCTGTTCTGTTGTACCGGCCCGGGCTTAAAGATAGCAAAGAAAAGTCAAAAATAGCTGTAGGGATGAATTGAATTATAAGCAGAGAGCAAACATAACAACAACACACAGTAGTAATGATTGAAGACAAAAAATGAATCACATTTAAAAGATGATGAAAGTTGATACTGTTACTGTATGTTATCCTGGTCAAAATGGGGAGTTGCATCTCGGCATTCGACTTGGTCCTCCCTTCCATGGACGCTCCGGCCATCAATCTTGGTTGACGCCACTGCCTGCCTGGCAGATGTAGATTCATTGGTAAGGTAAGTGAGAGTTGTTTTTCCCAGTGTAGCACAGGGTAAAGGCCGGCCTGTAATTGCAGATGGGAAAACAAAAGGGATATTGAAAAATCAAGTAGAAAAAAAATGCCTAAATTACGGTGGAGTGCAACAAGAACACTTTCAGAGGCGGCATGGATACATCATGTCTACTGTAGTCTGTTTCCAGCATTAACCTCCAACAACAACAGGACAGAGCAGGCCCACAGCACCCCTGACCCATCCTCCATTTAGCGTACCTTTTTTGACAGAGGCAGACAAAGCAGATATACAGCAACATAGCATTTTACAAATTAAGTGACTAAATCAATGCCCCGCTGTCAGTCATACCACCACACTCAACTCCACCACTACACAGACATGTAGGTCTGCAGTGGTTGTTGTTGGCTTGGTTACCTTTTAATGCACTCATAAAACGCCCTGAGTTATTCCATCAATCATCTCGGATCGTACTGAGTGACTGCGAAGATATTATGTCACTGTGGTCATCATCATGGTGTGTTGTCCAACTCAGTGTGCAGTAGTGTACAGATTGAGTCCCCTTTCCATATTCAAAATGCAATGGATCGGCCTGCAGTAGAAGTATAAAATTGTTATTAAAAAACAAGAATGGAAACAAACATTGCATTGAGTTACTTTTAGTGTGTAGATTAGATAATAGTACACAATGAATTACCTTCATGCACTACAAACAACAACAACACAAATCACTCAGTCAGCGTCCAATGCATGTCATCATTCATTACCTGTTCCTTCTCATCTTCAGTTAATGGGCAGTCTGTATCGGCTCGGAAAGGAGGATAGCTATAGTAGTCATCATCATGTTCCACTTCTTTTGGAGAGACTCAACGAGGCAAGATTTTAGTTTTTCTTCGATTATGCTACATCCAATCATCATCTGGCTTGAGGGCAATAGATTTAGGTCGATTCAGGAGGATGGAGGAGCAGGACTCGGAGGAGTGGACTGAAATGCAGACAGCTGAAACTCATATAAGGCAATAAAAAACGAAGACGGTGGTGATGGATTTGTTGTGATTTGAAGTTTCCAAACAGAAAGACAGACACACAAATAGAAGTAAATAAGGGAGAACCACAGTAAGAAGTGGAAGCCTAGTTGTCAGGGAAGTATAGCTCGTCCTCAAACTCTGGGGGTTCAACCAGAAGTAGGTAATCAGCATCCAACACGCTACTTCCGTCACCTGAGCCGCTGTCCTCATCTTCCTGCGTTGATTCATGTATTGTGTAATTCGGTGGTATAAATTGCTGATTCATTTTGATCATGGTTAACCTCTCCACGTTTTTGGGTGAGAGACTGTTACTTTTCACTGTTACAATGGAACCAGCAGCACTGAAAACACGTTCAGAAGAGACACTTGTGACAGGGCAAGCCAGATAGTTTATCGCCAGCCTGCTGAGCACTGGCCATTGGCCCCTTTTGCCATACCAATACCGCAGTGGGTTTTGATCAATGTAGACCTCTGTTGGGTCATCCAGGTAGGCCTGGACCATTCGGTCAATGTTCAGGGGTGCTACACTTTGTTCGGCCTCTTTTGTCTTTGCATCGGCACTGGACCTAGCAAGTCCTTGCTGTAAATACCAATCCTGTGCCGTTTGTACTGGGGCTGATGATCGGGTTCTTGCTGTTGTCGATAGTGTTGGTGACAGCTGTGAACCAAATGCACTGCCCACAGGCTCTGAAGTTGAACTTGACGCTGGATGCCCTGCTGCAGTACTTGACGTGGGTTTGAGGCCTTTAATTACCAGCCGTTCATTTTCCAATGTACTGGCTGCCTCAGCTATCCAAGTTTTGTACCGGGCAACATCCACTTCTAAAAAAGGGAGTAATGTCTTACTGTGCAGTGCCGATTTGTACCGTGGATCCAGAATTGTGGCACAAATGTAATGTTCTTGTGACATAATCTTATTTTGCACCCTTGCATTTTCACTTAAGCGACATGATAAGCTCTCCACCAACTCATATGCTTCTTTTTTTTCCTCCACACCTATGTACGCTTCAGACACCTCCTTCAGCTGTTGCTCTAGCATGTGCAACAATGGGATAGCTTGGCCCATAGTACAGTCCTCCTTGCTGACTTCACGTGTGAAGACCTCGAAAGGAAGAAGCATCTCTGTAAGAGATTTAACTAGGCACCATTGGTCCATCTGAAGGGTCATGCCTTTCACAGTAGCATCCGCCCTTCGCATGACATATTCATTGATTGGTCTGTACTGCTCAAACAGACGGTCAAGCATGTAATACGTTGAGTTCCAACGTGTTGCCACCTCCTGGATGAGTGCTTTGACTGGCATTCTGTAGTCACGTTGAATGATCCTCAGCTGCTTCCGGGCTTTAAAAGAATGGCTGAAATGCGTGCATATTCTGCGGCAGGTGGTCAGTAAGTTGCTGACTATGGGTTCTTTTGTCAGAAAGTCTTGATCTATAATGTTAATGCAGTGCGCCAAACACGGGACCCTGAAATAGGCACCAAGCGCCATGGCCTTAAGTATATTACTGCCATTATCCGTGGCAACAAAACCAATGTGAATCCCTCTGGGGCGCAGCCATTCAAAGACCTTGCTGTTAAACTCTTCCAAAATGTTTGCAGCAGTATGAGATTTCTCCATGGCGAACATGGCTACAGTTGCATGTTTCCAAGAAGCATTAAAAATCTCAGCTGTGTCAACAGCACCTACTTCAGATAGCTTTTCTCTAACCCCCACAAAAGAGACCCAGTGTGCAGTGATGCACATGTAATCAGTGGCTTGGCAACTGGTCCACATGTCTGTTGTCAGGTGGATTTTGTGAACAGCACTCTGCTGCAAAGCTTGTCCAACCAATTCCAGCACATCGTGATGTAGTGCTGGAACAGCAACTCGGGTGAAATAGGACCGGCTGGGAACCTTCCATTTAGGGCAGATGGCTGACACAAATTCAAGGAAACCCACCCCTTCCACAAATGAAAAAGGGAGAAGGTCCAGCGCTAACATTTTAGCCAGCTTCGCATTGTACAACCGTGCCGTTGGGTGGTTGCGTTGGTACTGCCCCTCCGACCTAAGCATGCTGTCAATGGTAGGCTGGAATATTTTCCTTTGTGGTGCACCTTTCTTCTTGAACCCAGCTAGGCTCAACGACGCTGCACTTTTGCTCATTGCAGTGCCCGGTTGCCTTGGTGTCTCAGGCTGACTCTTAGTACGGTGCCACTGAGATGTTGCTGAGGATGTAGGCGTTACCACTACACTGCTGGGGGTAGGGCTAGAAATGTCTCCCTCCTGTTGACCTTCCACCGCGATCATATCTTCCCCTACTTCTTCATCCCCAACAACAGCAATGGGTCCAGTTTTACTTTTTTCTAAGTGAAGTAGGTGAGCCTCCCACTTGATACTGTGGTGTTTTTTGAGATGACTTGTTTGTCCTCCGGTACCATAGTTTGTACCAAGCTTACCCCGCCTAACAGCCTGCCGACAAATTGAGCATATAGCAATGTTCTCCTCCTTACTGCTAACCGAAAAGAAGTCCCAAACTGGGGAGGAGAACTTTCTGGCGCTGCTGGAGGTGCCACTTTCAATACCAGATGAACTGTAGGGTGTGCCTGGAATTTGACTCTGTGCACTCACATTACCACCACCTACTGAGGTGGTGGTTGAGCTGGATGTAGGTCCCTGCCGGGCCTTTGCAAAGGCAAATATGGAAGCTGGAGGTCGTGTTGGCGTTACCTGTGTTGGTGGTATCCGTGCTACATTCCTCGCAGCGATTTTGGATAGTCTAATAATGTTGGTCTCCATCTCCGCAGGCCCAGGAGTGATGTTCATGATGACTGGCTCTTCATCATCATCATCATCACCCCCTCGTCTACATCTACCTCCATAACTCTAAGGCTTTCTGGAACCTTCCTTTTCACTAGCCTTGTCTTGTGGCGTGCATCACTCTCAGGCTGAGCTGGTGGCTTCCAAGTGGCATCTAGATCATCAGAAGCGGGGCTTGAAGAAGAAGTTGATGGACTAACCCTCCTTTTCCTTGCTGGGGGTCTGGAAGACAATGGATCTTCTGGAACAGTGGCTTGCTCCTCTTCGTCTGCAAAAGCTTGATTTCCTGAACTGCCCCTACTTCAGGTGGAACAACTACTATTGTGGGCTGTGGTTCCGGCTGTGGTTCCGGCTGCGGCTGTGGTTGCGGCTGTGGTTCCGGCTGTGGTTGCGGCTGGGGTTGCGGCTGTGGTTGCGGCTGTGGCTGTGGTTGCGGCTGCGGCTGGGGTTGCGGCTGGGGTTGCGGCTGGGGTTGCGGCTGCGGTTGCGGCTATGGTTGTGGCTGCGGCTGGGGTTGCGGCTGTGGTTGCGGCTGTGGTTGCGGCTGTGGTTGCCCACTTATCTGCTGAGTTTCCACCTGCGAGTGCGTGGATTGGGTACTACTTTGCGACAATGACATTTCAACATCACTGGTTGTTAGTAGACTGGCTACCTCTGCCACAGTCATGGGCTTGGGCCTAGGTTGCTGGGGTGGGCCCGCTGATGCGGAGGTGCTGCTCCCAGCTTGGTCCCCGCCGGACACCGCTGCTGCAGGCGTAAGTTTTTTTTTACCAAAAAAACACATTGGCCAGCACACCAGTCTTTGCAAGTGCCACTTCCTTCTTCTGTTCCTTCTTCTTCTCACTGGCAACTTTCTTGGTACTGGAGGACCTGGTACCTTTCTTTGGGGCCATCTTCTTCAGATGTCAGCAGGACGCAGGTGCACAAGTTGCAGAGATGTCTGTGGTCACACGTGGATGTGACGCGCAGCAGGACTTCTGCCTGGCAGTACAACGGGTGATGATGATGATGATGACACCTCCTCCTCTGTCTTTTTGTGCACCTAAAAGCAAAGAAGCCAGTAGAAATGTTGCATTTGTTGTTGTGGTTCAATTACTAGTAGTACAAACAAACAAATAAAAGATATAAATTAGTGTAGCCATTTGTGAGACTGTCAACAAGGGCGTTCATGGTATACTGTGTACACTGTCAGGAAGTATAGGAAAGAAGAGGAACAACAACAAAAATACAAACGTAATAGAAGTGGACCCTGTTTGGCATTAAATTATTTGCTCATCACATCATTCAGGGAGCTGCAGCTGGCAAAGGGGATGGATGCAAGCAGTAAGCCAAGAGGAAAACCATGCAGGCCTATGGCAAAAAGCACACTGCCTGGCTTCAAAATGGCCGCCAGCCTCATGGCCAGGCCCACAACAACAAAAAAACTGAAGACAGACAATGCAGGCCTATGGCAAAAAGCACACTGCCTGGCTTCAAAATGGCCACCAGCCTCATGGCCAGGCCCACAACAACAAGAAACTGAAGACAGACAATGCAGGCCTAAGGCAAAAAGCACACTGCCTGGCTTCAAAATGGCCGCCAGCCTCATGGCCAGGCCCACAACAACAAGAAACTGAAGACATACAATGCAGGCCTATGGCAAAAAGCACACTGCCTGGCTTCAAAATGGCCACCAGCCTCATGGCCAGGACCACAACAAGAAGCCTAGGCCACAAAGGAAACACATGCAGGCCTATATGGCAAAAGCAGCACACTTATAACTCCCACCAGAAATGGCTACCAGCCACATGGACACTCACAAATCACAAGCAACAAGCAGGAGGCCTGGAAAACAACGTACTGAAAACAGGCCTATAATAGCCAGGCAAAGGCTGGATGCTAAACCACACTGCTGTCTGCTTTGCCTGTAATGCAATAAAATGCAAAAAGGAAAATCCACAGGGCTAAACAAGGCCTGCAGCACACCACACACAACTAAGGCATGTATTTAACACACAGCCCAAAAAACTGAAATACACCCAAAAATACACATTTTGCAATTCAATCCAATGACATCCTTGCCCCCTAAATGATAAATTCAACTGAACACACAGAAACAGTTGTTTCATGCACCCCTGACTACGGCTGCACCTACTAGAGGAAAGGCCTGTTGGCAGACTAGGCCACAAGCTTGCAGGACTATGGATAAAAGCACACTACTGGGCTTCAAAATGGCCAGGCCCACAACAACAAGAAACTGAAGACAGACAATGCAGGCCTATGGCAAAAGCACACTGCCTGGCTTCAAAATGGCCGCCAGCCTCATGGCCAGACCCACAACAACAAGAAACTGAAGACAGACAATGCAGACCTATGGCAAAAAGCACACTGCCTGGCTTCAAAATGGACGCCAGCCTCATGGCCAGGCCCACAACAATAAGAAACTGAAGACAGACAATGCAGGCCTATGGCAAAAAGCACACTGCCTGGCTTCAAAATGGCCGCCAGCCTCATGGCCAGGCCCACAACAACAAGAAACTGAAGACAGACAATGCAGTCCTATGGCAAAAAGCACACTGCCTGGCTTCAAAATGGCCGCCAGCCTCATGGCCAGGCCCACAACAACAAGAAACTGAAGACAGACAATGCAGTCCTATGGCAAAAAGCACACTGCCTGGCTTCAAAATGGCCGCCAGCCTCATGGCCAGGCCCAAAACAACAAGAAACTGAAGACAGACTATGCAGGCCTATGGCAAAAAGCACACTGCCTGGCTTCAAAATGGCCGCCAGCCTCATGGCCAGGCCCACAACAACAAGAAACTGAAGACAGACAATGCAGGCCTATGGCAAAAGCACACTGCCTGGCTTCAAAATGGCCGCCAGCCTCATGGCCAGGCCCACAACAACAAGAAACTGAAGACAGACAACGCAGGCCTATGGCAAAAGCACACTGCCTGGCTTCAAAATGGCCGCCAGCCTCATGGCCAGGCCCACAACAACAAGAAACTGAAGACAGACAACGCAGGCCTATGGCAAAAAGCACACTGCCTGGCTTCAAAATGGCTACCAGCCTCATGGCCAGGAGCACAACAAGAAGCCTAGGCCACAAAGGAAACACATGCAGGCCTATATGGCAAAAGCAGCACACTTATAACTCCCACCAGAAATGGCTACCAGCCACATGGACACTCACAAATCACAAGCAACAAGCAGGAGGCCTGGAAAACAATGTTCTGAAAACAGGCCTATAATAGCCAGGCAAAGGTTGCATGCTAAACCACACTGCTTTGCCTGTAATGCAATAAAATGCAAAAACGAAAATCCACAGGGCTAAACAAGGCCTGCAGCACACCACACACAACTAACGCATGTATTTAACACACAGCCCCACAAACTGAAATACACCCAAAAATACACATTTTGCAATTCAATCCAATGCCATCCATGCCCCCTAATTGATGTTTGAAATTAATAAATACATCACACAGCAAAGGAACAGTTGTTTCATCATGTTTCATCATGCACCCACCCATGACTAGCTCTGGGCCTACTAGTGGCTACCCACAACTATTTATTTTTAAAAATGATCAAAAGTACAAAAATTGTAGTTGCTGCTACTGTAATGCCCCAATCAAACAACACCAACTTACTTGTAAAATCTCAAATCCAAAAATCCTCAAATCCAATGATAATGATGCAGCAGACACAAAGAGTGATCCTTCCAGCTCAAATCCAAGTGGAAAATGAACAGGAGATGGACAAAGCACTGGGAGGAGCCTGCTGGACAGGAACAGGAAGTAGGAGACTCTGTGGCACTTCCTCCCTCTCCCCCCAAAAAAATTTGACAAAAAAGGACAGCCAAATATCAATCTGAGGTTTTTTTTCATCCAAATCATCAGTTTATAGAAGATTTTATGCTGCTCGCGATATTATTCTTCTCCAGATTGAAAATTTTGCGTGTTCGGGATCGCAAGCTTTACCAACATTCCGCCGGATGTCCGATGGCGCGCCCGAATGATGTGTTCGCGATCGCAATCTCTCTCGCGGTGCACGATGGCACGGCGAATGACGTGTTCGCGATCGCAAACTCTCGCGGGATCGCGCGGCCGGCTACCGAAATCTCGTGGCGCTCGCGAACGGATAGGAAAACCCGTCGGCGAACGCAGGAATCCCGGTAAGTCGCTATCGCACGTGCTAGAACGCATTTTTAAAGCGCGAACAAGAAAATAATTCCGCTACGCCGCGGATCGCGGAATTGTTGGCAATTCCGCGATCTCCGCGGAACGCGAAATTGCCTAAATTCCACAAATTCCGCGAGCGGAGCGGAATTTGCTGCCCAGGGTTAAAGAATACTTGTGGACATGGATTTTATAAAATTCTTTGCCTAAGCTCTTTTGTGGTGCACCTGTGTTGTTTGTTTAAATTGTTATATTCCTGTATTGGAATTACACTGTGACAGTGGGTGTTTGTCAGTGTGCACACACGTTTCTGGGTAGTTCCAGATTATATATATTAGGGATAGCAAGTTAGGTGCTGAGGCCTATAGGGTTCCACTGTCCAGCCTCTTTTGACTTCGGCCGAACAAAAAAAACACACAACATGCCCACCAAGTGTACCCAGCAACTTGGCGCAGCCCCCAAAAAAACCTAATACATCCCAATGACACATCCCCATGGCAAGTTAAAAAACCACAAATCCCAGGTCAACCCACACAACACACCTGGCATCAATACACCATTTTGACACACCCACATAGCTGAGTATAAAACCAGCCCCTTCCCTGACCACAATCCTTTGCAATACTCCACCACTGAAGGAACCAAGCCTACAGCACAAAGGAGAGGCAAACCACCACACAACTCACCAGCACAACACACACACACACCACTTACATCACCACCACCACCACTCTCACACCTGCACTTTCAACCCCTTTGCACACCACACACCATGGCACAGAAGAAAATGCCCAAATTCACTGACAATGAGTTGTCAGTCATAGTAGACGAGGTAATCAGAGTAGAACCACAATTGTTTGGAAGCATGGTCCAACAGACACCATTAGCCAACAAAACACTAATGTGGGAAAGGATAGTCCGCAAGGTCAATGCAGTAGGGACTGTCCCACGCACCAAGAATGAGATCGTGAAGGGGTGCCATGACCTCAAGACAAAGGTGAAAGAGAGGAACAACAGGAACCGTGAGCTGGCTCAGAGGACTGGCGGTGGCCCTCCCATTCCACCAAGAACATTCACCGCATGGGAGGAGAAGGTGCTTGCCATGCTGCATCCAGAGAGTCTCACAGGAATACCCGGGGGAGTGGAGGCTGGTAAGTAACAACAAATGTCCACCATCACACTGCTATGTAATGTCTTGCACAACCACAAAGCTACACCTCCTAGGCCCAAATGCATCCATGTGCACCACACACTCCCCAACACATGTCTCACAGATCTAACATTCACTCCCTCTGAATCACCCCAAAGGTAGCTAGCAACATTCCCAGGGTTGCATGTGTACAGGCAGCCAGCACTGCAACTCCTACCAGGCCCCCTTGTCCCACAGCTGAGAAGGATGGAGCACTCCCCCACACCCAGAAGCATGTGGCAGCCATTGCATTGATCACCTCCACCTAACAGGTAGGAAGCCATCTTAACAGGGAGGGGTATTTGTGGGTGGAAAGCCAGCACTTCAGCTCCCACCAGGCCCTCTTGTCCCACAGCTCAGCAAGATGGAGCACTCCCCCACACCCAGAAGCATGTGGCAGCCATTGCATTGATCACCTCCACCTAACAGGTAGGTAGCCATCTTAACAGGGAGGGGTGTTTGTGGGTGGAAAGCCAGCACTACAACTCCCACCAGGCCCCCTTGTCCCACAGCTCAGCAAGATGGAGCACTCCCCCACACCCAGAAGCATGTGGCAGCCATTGCATTGATCACCTCCACCTAACAGGTAGGTAGCCATCTTAACAGGGAGGGGTGTTTGTGGGTGGAAAGCCAGCACTACAACTCCCACCAGGCCCCCTTGTCCCACAGCTCAGCAAGATGGAGCACTCCCCTACACCCAGAAGCATGTGGTAGCCATTGCATTGATCACCTCCACCTAACAGGTAGGTACCCATATTAACAGGGAGGGGTGTGTGTGGGTGGAAAGCCAGCACTACAACTCCCACCAGGCCCCCTTGTCCCACAGCTCAGCAAGATGGAGCACTCCCCACACCCAGAAGCATGTGGCAGCCATTGCATTGATCACCTCCACCTAACAGGTAGGTAGCCATCTTAACAGGGAGGTGTGTTTGTGGGTGGAAAGCCAGCACTACAACTCCCACCAGGCCCCCTTGTCCCACAGCTCAGCAAGATGGAGCACTCCCCCACACCCAAAAGCATGTGGCAGCCATTGCATTGATCACCTCCACCTAACAGGTAGGTAGCCATCTTAACAGGGAGGGGTGTTTGTGGGTGGAAATCCAGCACAACAACTCCCACCAGGCCCCCTTGTCCCACAGCTCAGCAAGATGGAGCACTCCCCCACACCCAGAAGCATGTGGCAGCCATTGCATTGATCACCTCCACCTAACAGGTAGGTAGCCATCTTAACAGGGAGGGGTGTTTGTGGGTGGAAAGCCAGCACTACAACTCCCACCAGGCCCCCTTGTCCCACAGCTCAGCAAGATGGAGCACTCCCCACGCCCAGAAACATGTGTCAGCAATTCCCCTCAACTGTGTCACAGAACAGGTAGGTAGACAGTGCATGCACCCTGCCATTCCTCTCAAAAAGCATGGAGCTATATGACCACACCAGCCCTCACATCCCACCCAACTTGGCATTGATCCAATAGCCACTTCCAGTGTGCAGACAGCTTAGCGTATGTAACTGTCACAGAAATTAAAGTTTGACTCACCAAATCACGTGTTGAAGTAACTCAGGGCACAATCATGCACAGCAGTGAATGCTATGTGTAAGTGCCATGGTGGCAGAGCATCAAGGCCCATATGAAAACAAAACAAGCATGCTCATTTTCAAAAATAAAGCAAAGAACATGATATGACAGAGGGATGCATGAGACAACAATGGCTAGTACATGCCCAGAATGAAGGTCTTCCATGCAGAGCAAACAACAAAGATGCCTCACAAAAAGTTGTTGTGCTGCTGGTCGTTAGATGACGACATGGCCTTGTAATCACACAATCTGTACATGGAGCATGGTATCTATTGACATGTCACACCATGGACAAGTAATGTAGGTACCTACACATCATGTCATGATGCTCAGTACCGTGCAGCCATACAAAGTGATCTCAATGTAAACTGTGTGGTGTATAACATGTAACACAAAACAAAAGAAGATCCGGAAATCGTGGATCAGGGAACCTAGCTAGTAGGGAAGAGGAGGGGTCTACTGAATGAGTAAGACGCACCTCAAATAAGGGAAAAGAAAATTCTTTTCTTGAGTCCCCTCACTCACCAAAGGTTTCCCCTAGGTGACATGCTTCATCATTGGGGCCATCCCAAGCATCTACTGCTTGGGGCGTGCTGCGACTTGCGATAGTTACGTAGGAGCACTGATTTTTAATGTATGACTATGTGTAGTGCAGTGAAGGGGGAGTGGTGTGAGTGGTTGTTTAAAAATTACCTAACTAGTGAACGTAAATGAATTTATTCTTGCTCCTAGTTGGCAAAGGATAAAAAGGGGTTAATAAAAGGGAAAAGAATTAAATGTTTATGTAATATCAGTCCCTAATACTTTAAGTCAACATGTTTCGAGGTATCCCCTAACCTCTACTTCAGGACGGCATGGGGGCCAGCCCCATGTGTACCACTCCGTGCAAAACCTGTAATAAAGTGAAAGATAAGGAAAAAAGGGGGCGCGCACTTATTGTGTCAGCGCTGAATATAATTATAAATTACATACGGTTATACTGAACACGTAGTATTTAATAACTGGCAAAAGTAAGCCCCATGGTCAGCCCGGGTGGAGGAGCCTGAATAAACCTTGACTCGGCTAGCCTCCGTCGATATGACCTACTCGTTCCCGTAGGCGGACCGTATAACATGTAACATCCAAACATCTAACACCAAGCTTGTGGGGTACACTTCAATGACCATTTCTTCTCTGTTCTACAGGTGACCAAGAATTGACTGCTGCAGATGACAACACCAACCTGCAGAGCCAGTCTCCCCCCCGGAACATGGAGGCCCAGATGCAGACTCCCTAAATTCCTCAGATGTGGACACAGAAGCTGGCCCATCTGGCCTGCCAGGGTGCAGCAGGTCCCAGGCCCCCACTGTCCTCACCACCACCACCTCAGCAACAACAACTGCGCTGACCACTGCTGTAACGACCTGTGCGGCCTCCACCACCACCACCACCAGTTCTGCCTGCAACACTGTCCCTGCCTCAGAGGATACCCACCCCACCCCACAATCTGAGGAGGGCAGCGGGTGCGTCGAGTGGTGATGCCACAGATCCGGGACAGCAGGGCAGGTGGGAGGGCAACTGGGCAACAAAATCAACAGGACACTGGGACTGAAGCCCTGGCCAACATCACCAGAGTCCTTGGGGCATACTAACAAGCCCATGGACAAACGGGCCAGGCTCTGGAAGAATCACGTGAGCTCCGCCTGCGGCTGAGGTCCATAGACACGCGCATCGGCCAAATCGTGGACCTCTTGGGCCAGCTTGTGGGTGTCCTGAGGGACCGGCCTGCGGCCCAAAGGACAGCTCAACCTCCCTCCAGTGGCCCGCAGGATGACAGTCCCACCTCCTCACCTGCGGCCACAGAGACGTGTGAGCTGGAACAGGATGTGTCCTCAGACACCTCTGATCCCGCAGCAGAGGCTCCCCCTGCCAAACGCTCAAGGGGCCGTCCGAGGAAAAACAAGGGAGGATCACGTGGCAAATCACCAGCCAAATGCCAGTCAAAAAGCCAGCCATGATGGCACCTCTCTTCACCTTCCCATTGACTTTGTTGACTATCCTTACCCACACTGCCATGTTGATGGCAGGCGTCTGTTGGACTGTGTCACCACATCAATGTGGTGACTACTCTATTGTCTCATCTACCATTACTGACAACTCATTGATTCACTTACCACCTATTTGCAAATATTCACTTCCCTGTCACATGTACTTATTGTAAATAAACACTCTTTGCACACCTATGTTTTCGTGTCAGCTCCATGTTTATCACAGGATGTACAATCTTGACTCAGATTACAATGTACCAGGTGCACTGATTGTTGCGAGGCATTGAGAGGCTGAAGGGACCTAGGAAAACACTAGAGAACAACATTCACCTGTCAGTTGATGGCATCACAACCATTACACAACACTTGTCATCAAGGTACTCAAACCTGCACACATTACAATGAGCAACGATATCGACATAGACATCATGTAGCTGTGCATAACTACCCTGTCCCAGAAACATCAGCACTCAGCACAGAGCCAACAACAGGCAGCTGTCACATAGCTCCCCTAGGCATTTCCTACAACTACAAAAACACCATACAATGGCACCGTTGTACAATGTCACTCACCTTCAAGGGAAGTAGCGGTTGATGAGCTGGTGACGCAGGTCAACACCTTCCTCCTCTCTACTATCCTCGTCACTGGACATGTGTGGGTTTGCAGGCCGGGGCATCTGCTGCTCATCATCATCCAGGATCAGGGGGATCTCTTTGCGCAGGGCAAGGTTGTGGAGCATGCAGCATGCTACCACGATCTGACACACCTTTTGGGGAGAGCACATCAGTGCACCTCCGGTCCTGTCCAGGCACCGAAATCGAGACTTGAGAAGCCCAAATGTCCGCTCCACCACACGACGTGTCCTCCCATGGGCCTCATTGTAGCAGACTTCACCCGGGGTCCTGGGATTCCGCAGTGGGCTCAGCAACCAGGGCTGGTTGGGATATGCAGAGTCACCTAGGTGCCAGACACACAGAAAGATTTAGTAAAATGACTGTAGCTGCGGACAGCATGTCACACATACAGCACAATACTTGACTCAGTTAACTCACTTACAAGCCACGCACTGTCAGGATGCAGATTTGCCATCATCTGTGGTACGATGCTGTTACGCAGGATGTAGGAGTCGTGGGCTGAGCCAGGGAATCTGGCACAGACATGTGAGATGATCATATCTGCCTGGCATACAACCTGCACATTAATGGAATGGGTATGCTTCCTGTTCCTGTAGATGTGCTCCCGTGCCTGTGGCGGAACCAGTCCAACATGGGTGCAGTCAATGTCACCAACTACATTAGGGATGTGGGCAACGTCATAGAAATCAGCCTTCAGAGCTGGCAATTCCTGTCTCCGTGGAAAATAGATGTAAGTGTCCTTGTATACCATCAGGACATCCCGTAGCACCATGCTGAACATTGCCTGCGACATCCCACCTGCGCTGGCCACCGTGTACTGGAACGAACCAGTTGCAAAGAAATGCAGGGCTGCCATCACCTTACATGTTGGTGACACAGCAGTTGGATATGTCCTGCGAGGCCTCAGATGGGGCTCCAAATGAGCACATAGGTCTTGGAGGTTTTGCCGATCCAACCGGAACTTACGGATGATGTCCACATCCTCCATGTCCACCAGCAAGGTGAATGGCCGGTGCACATTTGGTCGCCTCCTACATGAGATAAAAGGGGACACTTGTCAATTCAATTCACCCATGAGATGTGTCCAACATCTGACATTTTGACTGACACAGCGCCAACGATGACTGGCCTGACACACCAGCTTACAGCACAAGTCACATGCAGAGACAACTTGACCCCAAGTAGTTGTACACGTGATCAGTATGTACGAACTGAGTGCACCCGAGACAGATTCAGACTATGTGAATGTGAAATGGGACATTCCGACATCTTATGTCACCAGCCCTGAAAGTACTTGGCACAGCACATGTCTGAAACACCAACACCGCTGTCTCCTACGTAGCTGCTGTACCTGCCACACCTTCTTGCGTGAGTCAGACAGGGCACACATGAACGACACAATGAGTACAGTGTGTGCATGAAGATCAAGTATCAACATGAGTTCAGCAATCTACACAGTGAAGTAGGCACTTTGAGTAGTCAGTCCATCATCACTGTGTGTTGCTTAGCCATCTCACACATTGACATGTCTCCATATTTTGGAGTCCATCACACAACAGATCTGTGTACATGCACAACAACATCATCAGTGACATGTGAGGGACTACATGCCAATGCATGTACTCCAGTTCACTGACATGGCATGTGTAGACATCAGTGAGTAGAATGTCACACTTGCATTCAATTAAACAATCTGGTGGCAAGACTCATTGTAATTGCGGAGTGTTCAATAATGAGAACTGCCCATTGCCATTGCTACAGCATGATGTGTCCATAGGTGCCCTAAGCGTGCACCGCCACCGCAATCACGGTCATTGGCACCAATGTAAAGATGCCAAATCGCGGTAGCGACCGCCTGGGCCCCGCGGTGTGACACCACCATTGCCCATGCCCATTCAGTCAATGGGAACCGCAATCGCGCTAGTGGAATGCACTTTTGAAAATCGCGGTAAGCGTGATCCACTACCGCGGACCGGTCATTGGATACAGTTGTAAGATGCACGATTGCGGTAGCGACCGCCTGGGCCCCGTGGTGTCACACCGCCATTGCCCATGCCCATTCAGCCAATGGGAACAGCAATCGCGCTAGTGGAATGCACTTTTGAAAATCGCGGTAGGCGTGCTCCGCTACTGCGGGGCCGGTTATTGGATACAATTGTAAGATGCACGATTGCGGTAGCGACCGCCTGGGCCCCGCGGTGTGACACCGCCATTGCCCATGCCCATTCAGCCAATGGGAACCGCAATCGCGCTAGTGGAATGCACTTTTGAAAATCGCGGTAGGCGTGCTCCGTTACCGTGGGCCGGTTATTGGATACAATTGTAAGATGCACGATTGCGGTAGTGACCGCCTGGGCCCCGTGGTGTGACACCGCCATTGCCCATGCCCATTCAGCCAATGGGAACAGCAATCGCGCTAATGGAATGCACTTTTGAAAATCGCGGGAGGCGTGCTCCGCTACTGCGGGGCCGGTCATTGGATACAATTGTAAGATGCACGATTGCGGTAGCGACCTCCTGGGCCCCGCGGTGTGACACCGCCATTGCCCATGCCCATTCAGTCAATGGGAACCGCAAACGCGCTAGTGGAATGCACTTTTGAAAATCGCGGTAGGCGTGCTCCGTTACCGCAGGGCCGGTTATTGGATACAATTGTAAGATGCACGATTGCGGTAGCGACCGCCTGGGCCCCGCGGTGTGACACAGCCATTGCCCATGCCCATTCAGCCAATGGGAACCGCAATCGAGCTAGTGGAATACACTTTTGAAAATCGCGGTAGGCGTGCTCCGCTACTGCGGGCCGGTTATTGGTTGCATTTGAAAAATAGCTGACCTGGACCACCAATTGCAGCAGCTGAGTACCATTGAAACAACCCCAGGGGGCTATATATGTCTGTGAGAGAGCCACACATTTCCACTGCATCCAGACACTGCTGCCTGCCATTCTTCATCCCCGACTGCTGCTGTTCCTGTCTCCTGGACCCAGTGATGGCGATAACTGAGAACATCAGGGCCCGTCCCTTCACCACAGAGGAGCTGGAGGTCCTGGTGGACGAGATGCTTACACACTACGGGAGGCTATATGATGCTCCTGATGTAACGGTAAGTGTCTCTGAGTGAAATTTGGAGAGTGCAAAGAGTGCTCACATGATGTTGCTTTGCAGTAGTATGTGCCTGTGAGTGCAATTTTGTGTGATACACTGCCTGGCATGCTGACTTCATGGCAATGGGGTATGTAGCCTCATTACCACAGATCCATGGCTGCATTGAAAGATGGGAGGGACGTGCAGTGTCTTTGCAGCCATACAGTGACACTGCTGGTTTGGAAAGTGGAAGTCAGAACAAACATTGCCTGTGCCAATGGATGTCGGAGTCCATTCACTCTTCACATGCTCATTTGGGACATCACAAATGTGTTTCATCCAGAGGGTACTGAAGGATGTGTGTACACTTTTCATATCGTCACCATGGATATGTGAGCATTATGCACAAGATTGAAATGCCCGAGGGTGACACTCTTGGTGGAAAATCGCATATGACACATCAGAGTGATGTACTTCTGAAACATCCTCCTTCCATTGATTTAATAATGTGTACTGACTTGCTTGTGTAGGCACTGTTTGACCTCTCATATTGTACATGCATGTGATTGTTCAGATGGGCCAGGTTTAACGTCAGTGTGAGTCCCCCTGGCCTGCACATATACTGCCCAATTTGACACGGACCCATCAGTAAATGGACAGTGTGAGATATATGTGTTGTCTGCCACCCTGTTTCTCAGTGAGCTATCTTAGGCCTGATGATTGTTCAAGACAGACCTTGTGAGAAGGGTGTGAGAATGTAAGATCATGTCCCTAGATGTGACATCCACGACACAGTGAGCCACTCACAGGCCAAGGACATTGAGGGGTGTGTAGTGTTGGACACAGTGAGTCTTCCCCAAAACATCATTTGCAACATGATGTATGTCTTGCTCCCTCACATGCTGCATCACAGATGAGGGCCTTCTTCACATTGCTTTGTGTGCTGCCATTATGCATGTGTGTGAGATGGCCAGGTCCTGTGTCCACCCTCATACCTAAATGCATTTCAATCCGATTATCTGATGCAAATGTACTACGTGTCATGTTGTATGGCCTCTGATCAAGCTTTCTGTACAGCTGTGCTAAGTTTTTGCATGCACCTGTCCTGAGACACAGTGGAACACGGCCCAGTGTCCCTGAAACTGCCTCTTCTTGTTTCCCATGCCTGCAGCTCAAAGTCCGCCAGCGTAAGGCCTTATGGAGGACCATTGCACCCAAGGTGCGGGCTCTGGGTGTCTGCAACCGACGGCACACACACAGTCACAAGAGGTGGGATGACATCTGCCGATGAGCAAAAACGTGGCAGAGATGACGCTGGGGCTACTCCTATGGACTGGAAGGTTGTCGCGCAGGAGCATGACACCACTAATGGCCCGCATCTTGGCTGTGACACAGCCAGAGCTGGATGGACGTTTGAGGGCCCATCAGCAGCAAGTTGGGGGTGAGTATTCTGCGAAGGGTGAATTTGGGTGTGAGTGACTGCATGTATCCCAACCCTGCGCCAATGTTGAGCTCTGTGATGTTTCCAGAGTGATGCAATGGCTTGTAAGTGGCCTCTGTGTTGAGTGCAGCTGACATGCATTTTTGCTACATGTACTTTCTCATGTGTTCAAAATAATGGCTCGTGACATTATAAGATAAGATGTGGCCTCATGCCATCTGCTGCATTATGGGTGTCATAGACATCACTGGGGAGTGAACAGCTGTGTTCCTCATCTGAGTGTGCTTACGTCGATGTGTGCAGTGTCTGACTTTGGAATAGTGAGAACTACACATCTGCCGACAGCACAGGTCGTTGTGCTTCAAAGCACAACATGGTGGACATCAGTAGCTCATTGCCATGGTATGAGGACATCCTGGAGTCAGAATCTGTGTTGTCCCCTTAAAGTGACTCCATATGTGACTGTGACAACATGTTGAGATGCACATCTATCTCACCTATAGGCACGTAGGTATGCTTACAGGAATCAGGATGTCAGGTAACTGGGAGGCACGGGCCAGCTATTTGGCAGTGTGAATGTCACATGGGTCATTGATGCTAACTATGCTTGTTTCCATTCATCTTCTGACTTTTGCATGAGGCTTGCACATGCAGACCGCACAGGGTGGTGTGCTACATGGGGGTATCATGTTCGAGTTGTTTGCTTTGGTTGCATATGATGTTTGTGAGTATGGCACTAAACTGAACCTACGTCTCTGTCTCTTGCAGCATCTACAGAGGGCACAGAAGGACAGGGTACGGACACCGGGGATGAGGCATCTTGCTCGACGGCAACACATGAGCTCACTGACACTGATGTGACCAACCCCTTTGAGGGGGACCGGAGTGCCCTTGATGAATCACGCCCGGAAACACCAACCTCAACGTCATCTGACGGCAGCGGTGACTCATCGATGTTCGCGGACACAGGGAGTGGGAAATCTGCCTCATCTTCCACCACACATCGTCCAGTGCCCACCCTCCCGGCTAGTTCCACTAGTGCTGCCCGTGCCCGCAGCAGTCAGAAGGGTAGAGTGTCCTTCCCCCAGGCACCGCTGCCCCTGCCCCTGTCTCCCCTGCTGCCCTCAGTGTTGAGGCGGTGGAGCTTTTGCGCCAGCTGTCTGTGGGTCAGACTACTTTACTGTATGCCTTCCTTGATCATGACAAGAAGTTGGCACAGGTAGTTGCCTTCATGGAGGGCATTCATTCTGATGTGGGTGGGCTACACAGGACTGTCCAGTCTTTGTCCTCCACAGTGACAGCAGCCATTCAGCTGGCACAGGCTCAGGGTCCAGCTCCTGTCCCTTCGGCAACCACCCTGCCAGTGGCCACATCTGACGAGAGTGACCACACACCACAGCCCTCAGGCTCAAAGTACTCCACACGAAGCACAACACAGCAGCACTCCAAGCGGGCCAGGGCGCAGACACCATCCCCCCCAAAAAAAGAAGTCACACAGGAACGCAAAGCCAAAAGCCCTTCGGGTGACACTCAGGGGCATCAAGCCAAGAAGCAGGCCTCAGGCTCACATGCATCCAAATCAGTCCAATCCAAGGACACTTCCATCCCAAAACCTGCTCCCACAGATAGGCAAGACGTTGCCGTGCCTGATGTGAAGCTGGTGCCTGCAAAGAGTCCGCAGAAACAGATCTCTGAGGCAGGTTGACCCACAAGCTCAAATCCCACCCACACCCCTGTGAAGCTGGGACAGGAGGGCACTGTGGGGGGTCTACCTGGTCAACAGGGGATGGAGGGGAAAAGGCAAGGCCAGGCTAAGCGAACCACCAGACCCAGCAGTTCACCAGAGGGAGGGCCAACACCTGCACCTGAAGCACCTTTGGTGGGAGTGAGGCTGTTGTGTCCGCCCCACTTCACACTCCTACCAAGACAATTTATCAGTATCGAATCCCCAAGAAGTGGAAATGCAGCCCTCCACATTCTCCCTCACACACTGCGTCTCACAGCAGCATTTCTCCGCCTCCCCGTGCCACACTGCCACCCGGTCCAAGCAGCCCTCTGGCTCACAAAGCCACTGATGCCTCTACCTCAGCTGCTCCTCCCTCTCCCAGGTCTGGTCCGCCAACGGTCCCCGACAATCAGCCACCTCCCAGTTCTACTGACAGCCAAGTCTGAGGCAAAGTCCCCCTCCCAAAGCCGTCTCTCCCACAGCGGTGCCTGGAGTGCCCATCTGTATCCTCAGAGCTGTGGTGATTCCCATGCCAGTGTATGGTGTCACACATTCCCTGTGCAGGTTCTCATGCACACATGTCCCTCCTTTGAACTATGGACTGGCCACTGGCCTTGCTGTTTGTAACTTTGGATGCCCATTCCCTGTGCAGGTTCTCATGCACACATGTACCTACTATGAACTATCGACTGGCCACTGGCCTTGCTGTTTGTAACTTTGGATGCCCATTCCCTGTGCAGGTTCTCATGCTCACATGTCCCTCCTTTGAACTATGGACTGGCCACTGGCCTTGTTGTTTGTAACTTTGGATGCCCATTCCCTGTGCAGGTTCTCATGTTCACATGTCCCTCCTTTGAACTATGGACTGGTCACTGGCCTTCCTGTTTGTAACTTTAGATGCCCATTCCCTGTGCAGGTTTTCATGTTCACATGTCCCTCCTTTGAACCATGGACTGGCCACTGGCCTTGCTGTTTGTAACTTTGGATGCCCATTCCCTGTGCAGGTTCTCATGCACACATGTACCTACTTTGAACTATGGACTGGCCACTGGCCTTGCTGTTTGTAACTCTGGATGCCCATTCCCTGTGCAGGTTCTCATGCACACATGTACCTACTATGAACTATGGACTGGACACTGGCCTTGCTGTTTGTACCTTTGGATGCCCATTCCCTGTGCAGGTTCTCATGTTCACATGTCCCTCCTTTGAACCATGGACTGGCCACTGGCCTTGCTGTTTGTAACTTTGGATGCCCATTCCCTGTGCAGGTTCTCATGTTCACATGTACCTACTTTGAACTATGGACTGGCCACTGGCCTTGCTGTTTGTAACCCTGGATGCCCATTCCCTGCGCAGGTTCTCATCTTCACATGTCCCTCCTTTGAACTATGGACTGGCCACTGGCCTTGCTGTTTGTAACTTTGGATGCCCATTCCCTGTGCAGGTTCTCATGTTCACATGTACCTACTTTGAACTATCGACTGGCCACTGGCCTTGCTGTTTGTAACTCTGGATGCCTATTCCCTGTGCAGGTTCTCATGTTCACATGCAGTAGCGGCCCGTGGAGGGAGTTCCGTGGGGCGGTGAGGTGGGGCGGGGGAGGGGCAGGGTCTCACCGCCCCACGGAACTCCCTCCACGGGCCGCTACTGTTCACATGTCCCTCCTTTGAACTATGGACTGGCCACTGGCCTTGCTGTTGTCTACTTTTGATGCCTATCTTGGTGATATGTAATAAAGACAGTTACTCCTGTTGTCTGCTTTGTCAGTGTCCTTGCTAAATGTAAGTTTTTTTGGTATGTGCATGGTTGCATGTGACAAATGCTCTTTATGCCACCTTCACATTGCCAATTGCTTCTTTTACTTTTTCTGGGTTTGGCAGTGGTGAGGGGCACTTTAGTTCTTCTTTCTTCTGAGGTTTGTGGGTGCAATGATGGGTGTTTGTGATCATCTACGATTATCATACTCATCATATGGTCAGGTTTTCTAAATTGTCCACATGTCATGTTATGATGCAATTCCAGAACTGAGGTGTATTCTATCCACAGGATTACTTGCGGGCTGGCCAGGGTCCTTCATATCTGTGTGATCTTTCTTGATGTGTGAGCAGCAGTGTTGATGTATGGTCATCTTGTGATGGCCTGTCTTCCTTGTCACATGGGTACATTTGGATGTGTGCACTTGTGTGGTCATGAAGTGTGTAGGGGTGGTTTGGTTGTCAGTGTTGATGTGTGTGTGCCCCTGCAATGCCAACTGCACACATGTATGACACAGAAGCTGAGTGTCTATTTGTTTCAATACTCTGCCATGTGTTTCAGATTGTGGGCACATGTGGGAGTTGTAGGTTGGGCAGTGTGCAGTGTGTTGTTGTGTCCTTGCAGTCCTGGGGGACACCTACTTGTTGTTGCTGCCAGTTGTGAGTATGCAGAGTGTGTGACAGGCAAGTCTGTGTTGTGTTTTGTTGATCAGCCATGTGTCTTGTTACTGTTTGTGCACACTGTACAGAACTGCTCAGCCACCGTGACAATATTTGTGAGTTTTCTCATGCATTGCTATCACTTGACCCATTTTTGGCTCCAGTATGGTATGTGGTATGTGGAGTCATGCCATCCCCCATATGTGCTTCTGATGCCTACACATTGTGAGTGACTCCTATATGTGTTTGTGTACTGTACACTGCTCACCTGTCCACTACTGCAGTACACAACACTTCAGTCTCATCTCTTCCACCTCATGGCTTGCCAGTGTGTGAGCCTCCCCACCACTTCATAGTGTGACACTATGCTGTGTGAGGCTGATCTGTGTCCAGGACCAATGTGCTACACAGGACAGTTTTCAAATTAGTTATGTGTTATTTCCTTGTACTTGTTTACTGTCATGGTTGCTCATGTGCAGTGCAGATGTTTGGGCAGCACAGTCCTCTGGTCATGTTGTTTGCACCTGGATGTCCCTGAGTTGTGCATCTGTGGGTGATGGCTAAGCTGTATGTGTGTTTGCTGAGGTAGTGCTACACTTCCTGAGTGTGATGTTATGTTTGTGCTGTGGGAGTTCATGGTGCAGCACTCAGATGTGTGTGCTACTATTTTGGTTGTTGTGCACACACTGCTTGGTGTGCATGCAGTGTTGTCAGTGTATGTTGCCTTGTACCCGCTTGTTGTGCATCCCCCTGATGTGCAGCTGAGTTTGCATTGTGATGGATTGGTCTGTGCATCTGTTGTGGATGTATGCAGTGTTTGGCCTGTGTTGGCTCTTTGTACTGACTGATGCTATGTGTATGTGATGTTCTATTTGCATGACGTTGTGTGTGAGTGGTTGTTTTAGCTGTTTGATACATTCAGATGTGTGTTGCAGGTGTGGTGTGCATTACTTGTGTGTCTGTCACATGCAGCAAGGGGATTATTGTTGCTGGGCTTGTTTTCAGTGCACATTGGTGGTTAGTCCTCCTATTTTGGACCTGTCACTTTTCAGGGTTGTGCATGTGCATGCTTCTGTTACAATATCGCACCTTGTCCACTTCATGGGTGGTGAGGTGTCTGTGTCTGTGTTAGCTGATTGTCCCATTGATCCCAGTTGGTGTTCATGGGAGATTTTTGATGATACAGCTTTTGTTTGTGTTGAGGAATGGTGTCTGTGCATTCGTCCTGAGTGACAATGTTGTGTATTTCTGTTCTGTCTAGGGTCACATTGCCTTTCCACTGTTTTCCTGTACAAGTGTGGGCTTGCTGTACCTCTGTGTATGTTGTTTGTGAGCTTTGTGTTTGGCTATTGTTTTGGTGTCTGCATTGGTTCAGGCATCCCTGTGTGTTAGTGTGATGTTTGTGGGTGCACCACAGGGAATGTGTTTGGTTGTCATTGCACTCATAGGACAACATGTTGGCCTTTATGTGTGCTTCTCACAGGTGTTGAGTGCTGTAGGTGTGAGGTGGGTAGAGAATAGGTATGTGTGAAGGTCCTAGTTGTGTTTGATAGTCAAGGAGTGTGACAATGGGCCATGTGTGTTGTACTGATGATGTGCACATGTCAAGTCAGTTGAGACAGATGTGTGGCTGCTCACTGTATGACTTCAGACACTTCCTTTCATTCCTGTGACTATGCATGGCTTGCCTTGATGTGTCCCTGAGTTGTTGCACAGAGGTCAGTTTGGTTTAATTTCACTCACTGTGCCACCCATGTCTGATTTGATGACCTAAGGGTGTTGTGATATGTTCCTTCTCTTGCATGTGATGTACAGATGCTATGTGTCTTGCTCCATGGTTTTCCAGCACTGTCCACTTCACTTTTGGCTGGCCCATTGATTGTCCTACATTGCTGCTGGCCTATGGTGTGTGTATGTGGCTGTGTGTCAGTGTGGGGTGTTTGTGAGTGACTTGACAGGCAGTGTGGACAGTTCAGTGGATGTTAGTATGCAGTGTGAGCCTTCATTTTATAGTTAGGCTCAGTTTGCTTCACATCAGTGGGAGATAGGTGTGAGGAGGAGGGTTGTCCAGCCCCTGAGCTTCTGTGCAGGGTGTTCCTCTTCACCCCCACCTTCCAAGACAGGCGCCCTGGTCCTTTGGTGTGTGAGGTGCAAGGTCTGGCTACACCTGGGAGATGAACCTGGGAGATTGTGCAGGGGGGGCACAGGGGGAGCACACAGCATGTGCCCCAAATGGGTGTGGGAAGCGTATTGTGGGAAGGGTAGAGGTGGAGCCCTGTGAATCTTTGTGGTCTGCCCATGCCTTTCGCCGGCCCTGCCTACTACATTTTGTGCATGTTTTCCCGCGTCTTCACCGCTGCGGTGACGTGACATTACGGTGATTTTGCAGTTGATTGGTGACCCGGATGCGGAGGGGTGATTTCCTGACAGGTGGGACATGTGTGGGTACACTTGGGGAGGTGTTCCTGTCCCCACCACAGTGTCTGATGTGGACAGGGACCGTATATCAGCACAGGAGTTGTGTGTTGTGGTTGTGTATGGAGTTGTGTCATTGCGTACCTGCGGCGTTGTCCGAGAACGGTCCATTATTTGCTGGTAGTGGAGGAGGTACAGCACCGGAATGGCTTGAAGGGCTGGATCCACTGCGGTCCGGACCGGGTAGAGGGGACCGTGAGTATGGTTTCGCGCTCCGCTGTCGTGTTTCCGCCGTCTCTGGGTTGGTGGATTCTCCGCTGCGGTGTGATGGGCTGTTTGCGGCATCGTGATTTGTACGGCGGACGGAACGTCATTCCGCACGGGGGTGAGTCCCTATTGGCTCACTCCGCCGCGGAGGCGGGCGCAAAAATCTGGTGGTTCTCCTGGCTACGCAGCGGAAGGGAAATAGGCTATGTTTGCCCATCGTAATATGGCGGGCGGGAGGACCGCTGCAGGAGTGCGGAAAAATATTTTTCTTAAAAGAGCGATATTTTGGTACCATATAATTTCAAGTCTGCTTACATCTACTCTCCGTGTTCCATTTGAATCACAACCTATAAGACATCTTAGCCCCTTTTTTGTTGTTTGTTCTTAAGTACAAAGAATCAGGAAAGGAGTCCCCTGGCCCCTTTCAGCCCTGCATTCACTGTTATCTAAAGGAGTTAGGGATGTGGTACTGAACGGATATATACTGGAGGTAATGAGTCATCCCAAAATTTCAAAAGAGCACCAGGCAAGGAGCTAATTGAGAGTGGATAATCAAACAAGGGAGTATGGAATTGAACCAATAAAGTCTGATGCCGGGCGCCTAAAAAGTATTACAGGATCAACTGAAAATAATGAAACTATAAGTCAAACTTGGAGCCTGAATTGGTTTGTTAAAAAATGTAAGCTACAGAGATCAAAAAAGATGGTAAAAGTTCAGACTGAATTTGGTGCAAAGGTGCCGAGCGCCACATAACGGATAACTGAGAGGTCAAAAGTGATGATAACTAAGAGCTTACCTCTATTGCCACTGGGTAAAGAGGAGAGTGAACTGCAAAATACAAGGGGGGAGGGGTCTCTTGCACAACATCATGTAAGAGGTCAAGCCATCAATGCAGGCACAGGAAGTTACTAAACAATTATCTGGCGGCATCACAACATATCTGAAAGGCCACAGCAAATAAAAGTTGATGTACACCATAAGGATATAATGCAGAAAAAAGAATGAAAATTCTAGAACAGCGCTGTCAAAAAAGGAGCAAAAAGTACTATTACTTGGCTTAAGAAGCCAGTGAGGAAAACAAAGATCTAGAAACCTTCTCAAGATGCTCGAATTTGTGTCTGTACCTAAGGGGAAAGAGACCAATGTCTAAACGGAAGAGTTTGCAAGTTATCTTATCAAAGTATCACTGCTACTGGAACTTTTGGGTCATAGGGATTTGACATTTTCTAAAGTGCATTAAATGCCACTTCAAAAACCCAAAGAAGGGTGCCCTTTCTGATAGGGTTATGAATATATTTGAAACATCAGCCACATATTCCTATGGAGTTTTCACTAATGTTTGATACTAAACAGGAACCAGTGGCAATAAGATTCACAACCTAGTACAGTAGTCCATGTTCTGTGTGAGGGGCAATTTTTGGTGCTTGGGTGCGGAAAATGCCCAAACAATTTTTCAGGAAGTAAGTTCATAATAATGATAATTACTTTTGTTTTGGTGTAACATAAGGAGAAAAAAGAACACTTTTAATGTGATAAAGTATAAACAATTGTTCTTTTGAGACACGTCAAGATATGGAATTAGAAGAACGCGAGGGGATGTAATAATAAAAGTTAAGTGAATTATTGTGCCCCTATGTTTGCTTAAAATTGCTTTTGACTATTTGGTAGGCTTTGTGTATGTGTTATGTCAAATAGAGTTGAGCTGGGTGTGCACCACAACCATATCGTTTGGCTTGGAGTGTGAGCAAAGATGGCAACTATGGAAGTATTA
The DNA here is from genome assembly GCA_963921515.1 of Calotriton arnoldi. NCBI lineage: Eukaryota > Metazoa > Chordata > Amphibia > Caudata > Salamandridae > Calotriton > Calotriton arnoldi. Next base: position 1,976,512 of record CAWUFW010002051.1, read on the forward strand.
TCTATTAATTAATAAAAAAATAAAAAAATCATTTGTACTTTGCACCAAAGTGTCCCAGCGCTAGGTAAAGTGACCCAGATCCCTACACAAAGTCTATAGATGAAACCTGGCCCATTATGCTAACGTAAACAGCCAAGTCTATAATTTTTTATGGAACAGTAGTTCTGAAGGTTCCTGTCTACTTACCAAAGGCATTGAGTTCCATCGTTTGGCTGATAGAAAACTAAAGTTGCATCCTCCAATTGGCGCCTTTTTAACAATGGAAACCGATGCTGGGAACGACGCAGCATTCTTAACCTCCTAGTAGGTACATAGGGCTTAAAGAAAGGGTGCAAGTAGCCAGAGCACTTGTCCTAGAGGATCTTATGACAGTAGCACATTGCTTTAAAAGTAAGGGGCAGATTTACAAGCCCATTGCGCCACTTTTGCGTCACTTTTCCCATGTTAAAAATTACGCAAAAGTGGCGCAAGGGCCTTATAAATAAGCCCCTAAGTCTTTTCTCAAATGGCAGCCAGTGCAACTTTGAAAGAGCAGAGCCCAAAGAAGACCACCTAGGGAGATTCGGTAGCAGGCGAGCTGCTGTGTTTTGTACACGCTGAAGTCTCATCAACCCAGACTGTGTAACTCCCAGATAAAGGATATTACGTAGTCTAGCCTTGAAATGACCAAGGCCTGGACTACTGTCTTTCTAGCAACCTCAGGGAGGAATCCAAGAATCATGCTAAGGGATTTTAGGATCCTGAAGCACTTGCTTGCAAGGGCTGTGATCTGACTATCAAAGGAAAGCTTGGCATCGAACCAGATGCCGAAGTTCTTGACTTTTCAGCTTGGGAAGAGTCAGAGGGCCAAGCACGACTGGCCACCAGCAGAGGGCCAGCTAGATGGCTGGTGACCCAAGATTAGGGCCTCAGCTTTTCCAGCATTTAGCTTGAGACAACTGAGATTTATCTACTGGGTCACCTCCGTCAAACAGGCCCTTAACAGTGCAGCAGTGTCAGTTCCATTTTGTGACAGGGTTATAACCAATTGTGTATCATCTGTGTACGAAATTAAAATAAATCCATATCGCTCGATTATATCAGCCAGGGGGCGCAAATACAGATTAAATAATGTAGGGCTCAAGGAAGAGCCCTGGGGCACCCCCTTATGCAGTAGGAAAACCTGAAATATAAAAGGTTTTAATGCCACCTGAAAGGAAGGGTTGGCAATATCCCCGACACATCATAATTGGGCGATTTGCACACCATGCTTTCAACACATTTCTCCAACTTTTAAACCTCCTGCTTTTCGTTGCGTGCTCCGTGGCGTCGTGCCCAGCCCAAACAGCACGTATGAAACTAAACAACAACATATTTGGGGCCACTTTCTGCCCCTAACCACCGGCACAGCCAAAATTGCAATTGCAATATTTTTCTTAACATTTTTCTGTTTTCCATTATTCAAAACGTTGCATCATTCCATCAATAATCCGTTTTTGTCTTTTTGAAATAATTGAGTCTTCATGCAAGGGGAAGCCATTTTCAAATTTCTAGTGCTCCTGCCGGGCCATCCGAACCTCATTTCAAGAACACGACTGAAGCCAAATTCATCCATAGCAGTTTATTGTAATCCAATGCATTTCGGGCCTCTAGGGCCCTTCGTCAGGGAAAACTAGAAATAACAATTACACATACTTTAATATTCCATCAGACAATATAAGCAAGCGCATGCAACAACATTTCATAATTGAAGTTGCCTTCTTTTGTTAATCTCAAACATTAATTCAACTGGTAGTCCCCCTCGTGTATCAGTCATGTTCGAACCCCGTTTTTAAAAAAAAGTTAGCATTAGTGGCTGCCTGTAACTCGGTAGCTAATTACCATTTTATAATCCTGCCATCTTGCGACCCCCATCTGCTCCTTCATACATTCCCCGTGAATTGAACCTAACAAACCAGAGTCTCTCTTTTCCCCTCCCCACATCATGCTTCCCCTCTCGCCCAACCTCCTGATGTTAACATCCTTTCCGTATCTAAAACAACATCTCTCATGTTTCCTCCGTACTCTTCTCCTACCTGCTAGGAAGCAATCATCCTCTTCACTCCATCCCGAATAAACTTTCTCCTCTCCCTTTCATGCTCCTTTCCTTAAACAACACTTTAACCCCTCCTCGCAAGATGCCCGCCCCCTCAGCTCCTAATGATTAACACCTGTATCCCTTGAAAACTCCCGGGCTTCCCTAGGAATCATACAATTCCCATAATGCATTACACACTGGCAACTACTGAATAATTCAACTGAATTGCGCGTAGCACAGTGCAAACACGCGTAGCGTAGTGCAGCGGTCATTTTTTGCTTGCTCGCGGTCCTCAACGTCAAGTTGGCGACCGCGAGCAAGCAAAATGACATCCCGGTGAGACTTTTTCCTCATTCGCGATCAGCAACATCAAGTTGCCGATCGCGAGCGTGGAAAATAAACCTCCCGGCGAGATTCTCAACGCGGGGAGGTCAGGTTTCTCATTGCGAGTGGTCGCGTATGCTCGCGACCGCTCGCGATGAGAAACTACCAGTCCGCGTTGAGAAAGCTGCTGCTCGAGTAAAAATCTACTCGAGCGGCAGTAAAAGACAGCTCGCACTGTGCAAGATGCCGTTTTCAATGATTGCACATTGCGGACAAGCATCCGGCACTGTGCAATCATCGCGAACAGCGCACTACGCAGCGTAGCTCGCGTAGTGCGAACTGCACTTTGCGTAGCTTCGCGTAGCGCTACTTCGCGAACTACGCCCAGGGTTAGTGCTGTTTGATTTAACACACCAGTGGTTCCATGGCAATAATGAAAAGCAGGGGAACAGACGACAGCCCTGTCGTGACCCTCTCTCGAACACAATAGGCTCAGAATGCATGCTGTTAACCATTATCTTAGCCACTGGCCAGGTATATAGCAGTACAATCAATCAGCTGTGGTCCATACTGGCTTTGAAGTTTGTCTCAGAGGATATGCTGAACTTTCTCCAGTGTCTCCATACTGATCTAACTGCAAGGGTTAGATTTGGATAGGATGAGGAGTGTTGAAAGGAATTTCCACTGGATAGGAGGGCATGACAAAGATGCATTTTAGCGTATTATTATATTTATCTTGTACATCTATGGCCTCAAAAAAGCTCTGAAGGGCATGCACCTGGACTCTCTGAGTGTGTGTTCCCAGGATCTTCCCGTCTTACTCTATGCAGATGATGTTTTTGAATGACCAGAACTCCTAATGGACTTTCCAAGTTACTAGAAGATTACATGCCCAGGGCAACTTTAAACATAAAAAACAAAACACTCGTAGGCTAATATTATGACCCTAAGAATCAAAGAAAAGCCCTAAAAAAAAACATCTCAATTGTATGCTATAAATTACATTTTCTGAAATTTCTTACTTGCTCTAAGAATTTGGGTTAATGGTTGACTGGGAGTGAGCCCTGGTCAAGCATCAACCACAATCCTTCTCAGGGTGAGGCACAAGCCAACGCTAAATTAACCTGTGCTCAACTCTCTGGTAGCTTGGCAAAGAGCAGTCAGGATTAACTTAGAGGCAATGTATAAAGTATTTGTGCAACACTTCAAACAGTAATAAAGTGAAAAACACCACCCAAAAACGATCTCACACCAAGTTAGAACAACAAAGCTATTTAAAAAAAAAAAAAAACTCATCTCCGGTTGACAGAGTTCCCGAGAGTACACTGGTCGTTTGGCTTACTCGCACGGTCTGGGTCTAGTCGGCTTACTCCGCCGCCAGTTTCTGTAGAGTGGGTATTCCGAATGAGAGTGCCGCATTGAGTTACAAGATTAATGTAATAAGAGGCTCGGATCAGATATTATCTGGATTAAAGATTTAAATATTGGAATTAATTATATATGAGATGAAATACTGATTGATGCCCAACCGGGTTGGAATTATCACCGGTGGAGAGCCCTGAAGAAGTCATGGGGAGATTACCCATTGACGAAACGCGCGTTGGCTGGTTTGCGCAAGAGAAATCATATTAAAATTGAACCATAAAGGATTAAGGATTTGTCTCGACTTTGCAAATTCCAGGAACGGTGTCATATATATTTTACTGTTGCGTGTGCATAGGATCTGTTATTTTATATTATTATGAGATTATTGTCAAATTTTTGTGGTTTCAACACAGAGTCGGAAACAACATTGGGCCCGATTCACAGAACTAACTTAAGACAAAATCGTAAACTTACTACCATTTTGGTATTCACAGAAGGCACTTACTCATTTTGGTATTCACAGGAGGCACTTACTTACTCATTTTGAGTAACTTACTCATTTTGGTATTCACAGAAGGCACTTACTTACTCATTTTGAGTAACTTACTCATTTTGAGTAACTTACTCATTTTGGTATTCACAGAAGGCACTTACTCATTGATGAGTAAGTGCCTTCTGTGAATACCAAAATGAGTAAGTGCCTTCTGTGAATACCAAAATGAGTAAGTTACTCAAAATGAGTAAGTTACTCAAAATGAGTAAGTTACTCATTTTGGTATTCACAGAAGGCACTTACTCATCAATGAGTAAGTGCCTTCTGTGAATACCAAAATGAGTAAGTTACTCAAAATGAGTAAGTTACTCAAAATGAGTAAGTAAGTGCCTTCTGTGAATACCAAAATGAGTAAGTGCCTTCTGTGAATACCAAAATGCTAGTAAGTTTAGGATTTTGTCTTAAGTTAGTTCTGTGAATCGGGCCCACCGTTATTAGACCCTGAGCATTTGGCAAAATATCGGCGGTTCCTTAAAGAAGTAAACCCCTACAACGATAAGGTTCATGTTTTGATTAAGTTACATGAGGCAGTTAAGCAGATCCACAGAAAGTTTGAGACAGTAAATCAACAGTCTCCCAAAAGGTATTTGTGGAAGTTAATAAGAGTGGTAAATTGCTAGTCTAGTTAGCAAAATCCCGCTGTTCACAGAAATAGTGTCAAAAAGACTAGGCGAGAAAGGAGGTAGATGAAAAAACAAGCATTGTATGTGTAAACTGTAAATCACAAGAGCGAAGTGTTTCAATTTCTGTAGTCTTCCAAATTAGATTAAAAACGGGTGAAGACTGAAAGACACTAACAGAACAGATACATACAGAAGATATTTCAGCAGATACAAAGTCGCTTCCTGCTACCAGCTCCAATGCGAAGGTTTTATTCCTGAGTAAAATAAATAAAATATTCATACGAGTTTTTAAAAGGTTTTTATACTCATCAAATCAAAAAATATTTTACGCTTGTGGTAAGAACAGCCCCCATGAACAGAGGCCGCCAATTACACAATATAACATCAACACAACCATCACAATTATGGCATGTATCATCTATTCTTTAGGCATATGTAACATTTTCCATAATATTCCTCTGTAAGGATAGTGTTTGTATTAATCCCATCATTTATGTTGAGGCCCAGGCCCCTTCGTGTGATCGATTGTAGCATCTCAAACTAGTCAGGTTCACTACTTTGCTGCATATATTCCAGATATATCCTTCAGTCTGGATTTCAATGGCTACATAGTGCCAATGGCTTCAGTATTAGTGTTAAATGTGGCAACACTATTGAGCCACCTGGCCAACAATGACACTGGACCCCTTATGCAATGTGTTTATTAGTGATAGTAGTTGTGCCATCAACCTCCAAGTCGCTGTGGGTATCTTCTCAACATACCCCAGTATAGTCCCACAGGAATATTAATTATTTTTGTCACTATTTGTTGTGTCCCCACCCAAAAAGCTACTGTACTAGGGCATGAACATGCCAAGTGTAGAAAACTCACATGTTTGGTATGACATCTGTTGCACTCATGAGATCAGTTTGAGTCTATTCTATGTAGCTATTTAGGTACGTAGTAAGTAAGTCCTATGTAAAAAAAATGAAATATATTAGTTTCTCCACATGGTTCATCAAAATGTTTTTTTTAAAATATGCACAGCAGTAGACCCATTTTCCCACAGCAACATTCTTACTGTATTCACCAAAGTTCTGTCATCATTCAATATATTACATAATTGGGATACCCAGCCTCTGGTAAACTCCAGTTTCAACAACTTGAAGCATAGGGTAAATTCTGGAGGTTCCTGTGGATACTATTCATAGCTGGCTCTCTCACGGCCTACCCATAGCTATGAGATATAATCATGTCAAGAGTGCTAGTAGGGCCCTTAGTTTTAAAGTGGGTAGGAGTTATGAATTGCCCATCATCATACAGCTGTCCCATCTCCATAATCCCATGTTTATTTAGACATTCTTGCGCAACCTTTTCGAAGGTCAGTGGTATAGCTTGGTTCTCCATCAGGTGTCAGTAGCTATCTCGGATGACCACATCTCATCACCGTGTACTTCAGTGCCACTGTATCTCACCCTCCAACATAGGAGTGGGTGGCCAGCATCAGAGACTGAGTTATCTTTATAAAGGTATATACTTATGACTTGTCCCAATTAATGTTAATCCCAGAGTGCAGTCCAAACATGACAACCTCCTCTAGCACCGGAGTTAGGTTAACCTCCGGGTTCTTAATGAAAAACATAACATTCTCAATGGGAAACATCGTTTACAACGATGTCATTACAACGCGCTACTATTACAACGCGGTTGTTACAATGACCGCGTTGTTAGTACGGGATGCATTTACATCGCAAGTCATTACAACGACTTGCACTAGGGGGCGCTGAGGTATTGGAAATGAAATCCAAAACCTTCCCTACTGTTGCGCAAACTGGAGTAGGAATAGTAATTAATACTATTCCTAAGTCCAGCGCGCCCCCTAGTGCAAGTTGTTGTAATGACTTGCGATGTAAATGCATCGCGTACTAACAACGCGGTCGCTGTAACAACCGCGTTGTAAAAGCACGTGATGTAATACATCGCGATGTAATGAGCCATATTCCATTCTCAACATACATTGATACTATCCTCCTCCCAATGAAGAAGGAGATGCCTCTGATGGCATGGGGGTGCTGTTTAACCCTGGGCAAAGCACTACGCTACGCTCGCGTAGTTTGCGAAGTTTGCGCTACTTCGCACAACGCGAATTGTGCATAGCACAGTGCAAACACGCGTAGCGTAGCGTAGCGTAGTGCAGCGGTCATTTTTTGCTTGCTCGCGGTCCTCAACGTCAAGTTGGCGACCGCGAGCAAGCAAAATGACATCCCGGTGAGACTTTTTCCTCATTCGCGATCAGCAACATCAAGTTGCCGATCGCGAGCGTGGAAAATAAACCTCCCGGCGAGATTCTCAACGCGGGGAGGTCAGGTTTCTCATTGCGAGTGGTCGCGTATGCTCGCGACCGCTCGCGATGAGAAACTACCAGTCCGCGTTGAGAAAGCTGCTGCTCGAGTAAAAATCTACTCGAGCGGCAGTAAAAGACAGCTCGCACTGTGCAAGATGCCGTTTTCAATGATTGCACAGTGCGGACAAGCATCCGGCACTGTGCAATCATCGCGAACAGCGCACTACGCAGCGTAGCTCGCGTAGTGCGAACTGCACTTTGCGTAGCTTCGCGTAGCGCTACTTCGCGAACTACGCCCAGGGTTAGTGCTGTTTGATTTAACACACCAATGGTTCCATGGCAATAATGAAAAGCAGGGGAACAGACGACAGCCCTGTCGTGACCCTCTCTCGAACACAATAGGCTCAGAATGCATGCTGTTAACCATTATCTTAGCCACTGGCCAGGTATATAGCAGTACAATCAATCAGCTGTGGTCCATACTGGCTTTGAAGTTTGTCTCAGAGGATATGCTGAACTTTCTCCAGTGTCTCCATACTGATCTAACTGCAAGGGTTAGATTTGGATAGGATGAGGAGTGTTCAAAGGAATTTCCACTGGATAGGAGGGCATGACAAAGATGCATTTTAGCGTATTATTATATTTATCTTGTACATCTATGGCCTCAAAAAAGCTCTGAAGGGCATGCACCTGGACTCTCTGAGTGTGGGTTCCCAGGATCTTCCCGTCTTACTCTATGCAGATGATGTTTTTTGAATGACCAGAACTCCTAATGGACTTTCCAAGTTACTAGAAGATTACATGCCCAGGGCAACTTTAAACATAAAAAACAAAACACTCGTAGGCTAATATTATGACCCTAAGCATCAAAGAAAAGCCCTAAAGAAAAACATCTCAATTGTATGCTATAAATTACATTTTCTGAAATTTCTTACTTGCTCTAAGAATTTGGGTTAATGGTTGACTGGGAGTGAGCCCTGGTCAAGCATCAACCACAATCCTTCTCAGGGTGAGGCACAAGCCAACGCTAAATTAACCTGTGCTCAACTCTCTGGTAGCTTGGCAAAGAGCAGTCAGGATTAACTTAGAGGCAATGTATAAAGTATTTGTGCAACACTTCAAACAGTAATAAAGTGAAAAACACCACCCAAAAACGATCTCACACCAAGTTAGAACAACAAAGCTATTTAAAAAAAAATAAAACAAGACCAAATCAACAAAAATCCAATCACTAGAACCGGAGATATGCAGTTTTAAATATTTTGGTGAAAATACAGCCAAAAAGCACAAAGTGCCAACTCTGGATATCTGGTTGCACTGGGCCGGGACAAATTTCCATGTTCAAGTCAACAATGATGGAGCGGAGGCCAGCTACAGGGACCCAGTTAGGAGCTCTGAAAAAAGTACCTTAAATCCTGGTTTGTGGAATGTTGCAAGGGTCCGCATCAAAGATGCGACACGCAGCTGATGTGATACGTCGGTTCCGAGATGCGGCTGGGCTGCGGTGCAAGGTCCTGCATTGTCTCACAGATCCCGTCGACGAGAGCTTGCGTCACGCAGTCTAGCCAATGCGTCAGTTTCAAGGAGCTGTGACGATGCGATGTTTAGTCCGGCGTTGTCAAGGCTACTGTCAATGAGGAATGTGGGGGACTGCACCAAAGACATGTTGCGCAGCGACGGTTCAGAAAGGCTGTGATGCAGGTCTTTGCAATGGGTCCAATCCATGCAGAAGAGGCAAGGTGTCGGTTCAGCTCGGGTTTGTGCCACATAGCAGAGAAGATGTGTCCATTCCACTGGATCACTGAGGCTGGAAAAGCACCTTAAGCACACTTCCAAGGGTCCACAACTGGGGTGGCACCACTTGGCAGGGTAGACTCACAGATAGCAGAGTCCAGGTACAGGTGCAAGCCTGTTGTGTCCCTGCGGCTTCAGATCTGGAGGCCAACCAACTAGTCCTCGGAGTCACTCTGGGTTCTGGGTTCAAGAGATGCAGGTCCAGTCCTTATCACCCAGGCAGGAGGGCAGAAGGCAGCAGTTCAGCACAGCAGGGCAGCAGTTAATCAGCAGTCCAGCAGAGTGGCTGTCCTTTTATCAGCACAGCAGTCCTTCCTATTGGCAGAGTATCCACAGGTCCAGAAGTGTGGTGGTGCCTGAGGTCCAGAATTTATACCTAGTTGTGCCTTTGAAATGGGGAGAAGCTTCTAGAGGCAGGCCTTTGAATTGCACAGGTGCCCTGTCTTCCTGGTCCTGGCCCCAACCTAACAACAGGTGCTAGGCACACTATTCAAGCAGCTCCTCCCTCCCATCCTGCCGGTGATGGCCCATCCAGTCACAACTAGGCTCCCTAATGTGTGTGGCTGTCCAGAAGGAATACACAAAGCCCAACTGCCAACTATACCTAGTCATGTGATCCAGAAACAGGCTGCAGGCACCAAATGGCTAAGACAGGAAAATGCTAACTTTCTAAGTGCAAAAAGAACAATTGATGGATGGAATGCTGAACAATGTCAGGCATTCACCCCAAGTACCGAGATCTGGGCCTTAATACATTGTTTTTTGCTCACCATGCCATTCCAGTTTGGACCCAGCCATATGCAAATCAGTCTTGACCCAGCTCCCCATGCGAACAGTCCAGTCCGAACTGCCAGGCCAGCTCCTCTCTGGACCAGAAAGAAGCATCCAGGGACCTGTTTCGGGGTATCACCCTTCATCAGCCAGGCTAGCTTGACTCCAGTGGCATGGTGAGCACGGTACCCACATCTGGGCATCCGCTTCCATTCAGCGTGACAATTGCAAAAAGAACAATTGATGGACAGAACGCTGAACAATGTGAAACATTCACCTCCAGTACAGAGATCTGGGCCTAAATCCATTGTTTTTTCCCTCACAAGGCCATTCTGGTTTGGACCCAGCCATGTGCAAATCAGTCCTGACCCTGCTCCCACAAGGTGGAGATGGCATGCTTTTTCTGAATTTGTTTGTCTATAAAGAGAAGTTCCTCACTTTCACAGTACACCAGTCACAATTTGTCATTAGTTTACACTTATAACTTGATATCTAGTGAAGCACATGGTCGGGTCCAGTTTTCACTCAGAGTAGTTTATCCATTCAATATTAGGTCCATCAAGATACACTGCAGCACTATATCTAGTTTCACAGTATAACGTTTTACATGAGGTTAGCATATATGCCATCATGGAAGTGTTTTCCATCTATTGGCCAGGTTTGAGCTTTATGACACGGTACATAGCCTGTATACCACAAGCTAGTTGTTTAAGAGCCATGTTCTAACCCAGAATATCTTGTTAATGTTTAATGTTCAATTTGATTCAAAGTTGGAATTGGGTGGTCGTGTGTTCCTTAAAAATACTCTTATTGGCAACGTTGGCCATTTTAAGAGATGTTTATTTTACTGTATACTTTGTCTGTTAATAGCATGTTTTTCACTATGAGATTTTACTCAGTCAACTATCATTAACATCTACTGCTCACTAGTTATTTTTTACACTGTTCATGATGCATTAGACAATGATTTATGTAAAGATACAATTCAATGATAAATTAATGGTTATTTTGGTGTTTCAAATGGCCATATTGATTACTGTTATTTAAGAATCAGTTTCTCACTGTGCAAGATGAGTTTCCAAGTTTTTCGAGCAAAGATATAATCCAATGACCGGAACATTGTTACTCTGCTGTTTCATCAGGTCTCTTGACAAAGATGTTTTTTACGAGTGGTGATGAACATTTAATAGTTACATTGTTTGGCAAAAATATATTTCAGATTATGGTTTCCTTATAAAATACTGTATATTCCTATATTGTATTGTTTTTTTACACCAGTCTCCTTTTCATTCCTTTACTCCACTGGCACACTGTTGGAAATGGGGTTTTGGTTGGCTAGGGTTTGCACCTAAGCTAGGCAGAACCCACCAATCTGCTCAGGGTAAGGGAGTTACACCCTCAAGATAACCCCTGCTCACCCACCTTGGTAGCTTGGCATGAGCAGTCAGGCCTATCCAAGAGGCAATGTGTAAAGCGTTTGCGCAACACACTCACACCAGTGACAAAATAAGTACACCACAAAAGAGACTCCACACGGGATTATATAAAAATATTATCTATATTGTACATAACACATAGACCAAAAATGGCATAAATCATAAGTACTTTGCATCCTATGCAATTCCTGAATCAGTAAGTATTATCTTGGTAAGGCCAGACCCAAAATGACATACATGAGACCATCAGGGCATAAAACGCCACATGAAAACACATGAAGCATAAATGCTAGGCATACTATGCAAATCTTGGCAATGGAAAAACAACATACATCATAACATCAGAGTCAGAATATGCAGCTCTTTAGTAAGGATGGAAACACATAAATCACTAGGTATTACCATAGGTGCATGAATCATAGAGCATCAGCCTAAGCACATCCCTAACAGTAAGAAAATATGGATTATAGTAATCACTCTGGGCTTACTAAATGAATGATCTTGAAAACCGAGTAGGGCACTGGGGCACAGGCGCACCTACTACACAAGTTATGGTAATTTTCCAAGCTCCTTACTCATTGAAAAGGGACACTGGAATTGCCAAGGATCGAACATCAGTAAACAAAATGCCCCAAGACAAGGCCCGAGGTATTTTCTACCAGGTAAGGAGGCCAAAAACTGCATGTGTTTGGAATGTCAGTAGTGGATCATCCACGTGGAGGAGAGGGGAATGCAGCTGCCCTGCCAAATGCGCTATGCAGCTGACTACGATTACAGGGTGATCTCTACTGCCACTATGGGGCCACCCGATAGAGAGGCCTATAAGAGAGTGCGAGTCGGCTAGGCTGGTTCTCCCCTCGGGCCCGTTGCACTATCGTACCCTGCAGGGGTCCGTTGAGGGTGGTGGCTAACTCCTCATGCCAGTGCTGCTTGAGGAGCCGGGCCACAGTGGTATAGGTGGGCCTCGGAGCCGGGGACGTACTGGATTTGTCCCGGTCGTGAAATCCGGCCCCCACAGCCATGTACCTGAAGCCAGGGTTTGCAGCCTCACATCACTGGGGCTTCACAGCGAAGTGGCAGCCTGAGACTGAGGACAGCTGTGATGGCTTCACTTTCTGGCTAGTCTCCTCCTTGTGCGTAGAGTGAAACTGGCATCAGCCATCGTGCAGAGTCATGTGACAGGGACGACCCAGGATCTCCCTGCCAACTCTGAGGCCCTGGCTAGCCGGTTACCTTCGGTCTGGTGATGCCGCTGTGCAGGCAAAGGCGGATGATTGCGACTCGCGAGGTCCAATCCTGACCTCCGACTGCAAGGGTAAAGCAGGGAATCCCTTAGGGGCCGTTGGAGGTGCACCTGGTTGCACTCCGACAATGGCAGGAGACAATTGGGTGCACCGTGCTGAGTTGGACTCGGTACTCTCCTACAGGGCGCGCTGCTGTCGTTATAGGCTAAACAATCCCACTGTACTATATGGGCACGTGGACAGTGAGGAGCCCGGAAAGTACGTTAACACATACAAGGACACAGCTGAGTTTGTGGTCATACACAGGCTGATCGTAAGGAAAAAGCAGAGCGCTCCACACACACTGATTGCTTGCACAAGGTAAAATGAAGTGCTCACTAAGCGGTATGATTATGAGAGTCACTTGGGCACAAAGGAAGATAGCAGGGCAACAGGCCAACACATAGGATATGGTCTTTCCTGGCAACACAGCATCCTCTGACAATGTGCAATTAGGGGAACCAGCATCAGGGAGCAGCCAGCAGCAGGCCAACAAGCAGAAAAGCAATCCAGTGATGTTACGTTTCGTATAGAGGCCCTAATATAGACACGTTCATATATGCTGTATATGGTCATAGTCGTATATGCCCTATTATGGTCATACTCGTATATGCCCTATTATGGTCATAATCATCTATGCCCTATTATAGTCATGATCTCCTATGCCCTAATATAGGCATGATCTTTCAACTACATTAGTTCCCTACAGTACACAACGAACTCTGAGGGTTGAACGTTATCTAGTCTGTGGTTAGAACACTGCAAGGTCTTTCCCGAACACAGGCCTACAATGTACTCATAAATTATGCATGAGCATTCACCAGCTACATCTCCCACATAATATGTATGTACAAAATTCACCTCTGACGTCTTCCTCATGTCTCAGAAAGACCAATACAAACCATACTGAGGGACGAGACACTTTAGGGTATAAATACACCATATCTTGCCACGGTAAGATAGAGGGAACTGAGACTTCCATGCTGACACATTGACCAGAGACGCTGAGGCTCCTGCATGGAGTCGCTCCAGCTGACAGCGGTCTAACACAGCCCTTGCAGGGTGTCCAACTCGAGACCAGGACGGGGTCCCACACTCTCTCTATTCAGGTAATGGGGTTCGACTAAATCCTAGAAGGATTCTTGGCTCTTAGGCTTTTAGACCTACACACATGCTAGGTACACTTAGGTACATCTAGCTAGGCATCATAGGAGTACGTGCACTTTTGGGTGACATCCTATTACGCATTTTATATTCATGTATGTATTCATGATTATTGCAATATGGTAGAACTGTACTATCCTTTCACTTTGATCGTACTGCTGATAATATATCTCTGCTATTGTCTGCTGATTGCTGCAGCACATATATTTTACACTAGAATAACAACTGTTCAATAAATACTTATTGAAACGCCCAGACTGTTTATTCTGTGGAACTCTCTGAGACAAACCGAATAAGTAAGCACGAGTGACTGAGCGAAAAGTAGTACATTGTTTCCACGATTCTGAGGGATCAGGGTTGTCATGATCTAAGGTTGCCAGAAACTAATCTCTCCCCGATAAGAGGAGATTCTAGTGGCACTGTGAGCTAGCTAATGAAAATCCAGCTAACATGTACGGTGAGGGTGCACAGAATCAGTCTAACACCAAGCCCACAGTTTATGTTATCCAAACACGCAGCTCCTGCAGGGGTACTTTAGGAACTACACTACATGGCGCCGCCAGCGTTGGTTGGGTACTTATTTAACAGTAGAATCTGAGTAGTTCAGTCGTGCTATTCTCAGAGAACCTACTCACAAAACGCCAGAGACGTCTGGAGTGGGTGGGCACAAACTCTGCCACAGCTGAGTAGGCGAGATATCCTATTTATCGGCTGTTGGTTAATCAAGCTTGAAGGACATTTAGTTCCTAAACTGTGCATTACACTTTTATCTTAAGTTCTCTTGGAAAAGATTTTCTTTTCAAAATGACTGAGAGCGATGAAGAAAGAGTAGATCTGCATGTCTCAGCAGGAGAACCACCCGAAAATGCAATTGCAATTGCACCTAAATTCAGACATACGCTCACCATGAAACTATTAAAAAATAGTTTACCACTAAGGGGTGGCATAGTAGCTCTCGTGATTGAGGCACACAAATCAAATAAAACAGAGGTATTCTATTCATGGGTTACATTCCCAGCAGCAGATGCCGTAACAAAGACATTTCACTACTACATAGAAGGAGATGCACCAACGGAATACTGTCCATTCGATGACATAGAGATTCCACTTACGTACCAGGAACACTTATACTGGTTTAAAGGTGCCCTACCCCACTTAAGAGCAAGAGTAAGACTAGGCCCGCTCGGAGGAGATGGGCCACATGGCCAATACTAGCGGCTTACACACCGCACCCTGACATTGACACAATGCCGCAGCCAGAATTACTCATACAACACAAAGATTTAATTAAAATCTACAGGAACTTGACACAATTCGTCATGAGGACTCTCACAGTTCAACCAATACAAGTTCCAACATACGGAACCCAAACCAGGGTACAGCAACTAAAATTACTCCTCAAACATTACATGCGGTGATGGGCAAAATGCCCGCAAAACGCGAACAAAAATCATTCTGGATAGCTCAGAAAATAACTCAGCTTGAGGCAGTGTTTCCGAATACTACCACCTATGATAAACACAGAATACTAACAATCTGCTTGCCCATGGGGATCACACCACAAATAGAAGACTGCACCTCTTGGGGTACAGTCTTTGCTGCCATATATACCAGAACACATGGTATCCCGTCATTAGCAGTAGTACCTGACCTATTGAGACAGATACAAAATGAGTACGGAGCAGAGCCTGCCCTTAACTTAGGGATGAAGTTACTAGGTAACTACGAGCAGGTATCTGCCATAATACTAGCTAACATTAAGAGGGAAGCAGCTTCAGTGGCGATCCACCAACGCCTAAGGGAGTTCAGTCCAGTAGATCAACAACACGAACTACCCAAAATCATTGAAACTGTATATGCTGAATTAGGCAGAGACAGTTTAGGTGGGAAAGCATTAAAACCACAACTGGTGGGCAGTCCTGAAAAGGACACTACAAAGCAGGCATCTGCTTCTTCTAAAAAGGAAGTGGGAAAATAAAAAACAACAAAGGTCTAAAGACAACAGATCTTAATCCCGAGGCAGGTATCCTCAACAGGAGCCCTCTGAAAGGAGGTATAACCTCAGGAATAGGGATAATATTAAAAAACCTGACAGGTATCAGGATACTGATGCACGTTCCTCTCATTCCTTTCAGGGTTCATCAAGAAACTCTGAGAGGGACGGACGGTCAGAACACAGACAAGAGGAGCGTACAAAGACCAGAGACACGCAACGCGCTGCGGACTACGCACCTAAAAAAGAAGATAAACAAAAACCTCCGTTCAAAAAGAAGAAAGTAGCAGGACTTAAGATCAGACATGCCCAGAATTCTGAGGACACAGCTTCTGAACGGGGAATGGGCTCTGACGATGCTAGACAGCACGGCAGAAGTAACAATAGCTCGCCAGAACCTGAATGAATTTCTGGTGACAGCAGAGTTGAGTGAGTATATCACGGTGGAAACACTTGATACTCGGGTAAGTGTCCCACATAAGTTACATGAGATAACACTCCGGATGGAGGGGGACAAGCCCAGGAAAATTAAAGGTCTATTTTGGGAAAATCTGTCATCTGGATATGACAGCCTATTAGCAGAGCAAGACTGGCCGCCAGCATTCGTCATGGAGTGCCCAAAGGGAGAAAAGGTAATTTTTCCAGCATTTTCCGACCTCCTTCCCATACATTTAAAACATGCATATGCGCAGGAGTGGGCGGTTGCCCTAGCTCCAGCATTGTACAAAAATCATGCTGGTTGGGATGAGGATTCAACCCACCATGTGATCCTGTTAAAAGTTTCCCCAAATGCTCAAAGGCAATACCCTATAAAGCAGGAAGCTAAAAAACAAGTCAGGGAGATCCTAGATCAACTTGAATACCAGGGGGTGATAGAAAATTGCACTTCACCTATGAACAATCCTTTGTTCCCCGTATCAAAACCTGACAACACATATCGTTTAGTTTTAGATTACAGACATTTAAACACCTGCACCAAGACATTTGCAGTACAAAATGCACACAGTGCTGCATTAATGAATAACATTGTGAGACAAAAATACAAAACTACACTTGATATCTCACATTGATTTTTCTGCCAATATATAGCGCCTGAAAGCAGGTATTTGACTGCATTCTCAGCGCTAGGGTCACATGGGCAATTTTGTCGACTCCCCCAAGGGTATAGAATAGCCTGGGGTTGTTTTCAGCAAGGGTAACAGAGTTACTCCAAAATTTGGATGAAGAAGCATTGTCCTATGTGGATGATATTTATCTGACGGACGATGACTTACCGAGGCACTTGACCAGGGTGAGCACCATTATTATGGGATTCACCTCGGAGGGCTATAAATTTAATTTAAAAAAATCAAAAATTGGCCAGCTCAATCAATGTCCTGTTTTTAGGGTATGAGCTGTCAAGTGAAGGAGAAAGCCTGGCAGCTACATTTTTAGAAAAGTGTGCACTGCTCCAACCTCCAAAATTATTAAAAAATTTACAATCAATTCTGGGATTCCTAAATTTTGGTCGAACATACATTTTGGATTACGCACAAAGAGTAAAACCTTTCTACGACTTAATAAAACGTGATTTTTCAGTCAGACAATGGACACAGGAACATACAAACATCCTACGTTCACTACAGGAAGACATGATAGCTTCAAAACATTTACAGACACGCGTAAAGATAAGCAACTTAGGGATCCGAGTAATAGCGGGTCAATGTGGGTACACTTATTTGGCTTTCAATGAAGGCGAAACGGTACCAATCGCATACAAATCACACCTGTACACAAACGCAGAGATGCGTTTCACTTCAACAGAAAAAATCCTGACAGCAGTGCAGACCGCTGTAGCAAGAGAAAGAGCTCTGGCTCAGGGAAAGCGCATAATAGTCGTGACCCCAGTACCAGCCTTAGAGGCTGTTACAAAGGCTAGCATTCCAAATGCGAAAGCCTTACATCCCAGATGGATACAATGGGCTAATTACTCTTACTGCAACGGATGTTGAATACAGATTTGATCCTAGTTTAAAAACACAAGCATTTCTGCAATACGAACAAGAATATCCTCTACCGAATGAAATCTTGCCTCTAGATCAGTATGAATACATTATTTACACTGATGGATCAGCTCAACCAGCCATAGGGAGTAAGCAAGCTTACAGCGCAGCGTGTGCAATCGTTAAAGGTCGCATGCGCGATGGAAAGTTCCATCCAAGTTGCACTAAAACGCAATCTCTAGGAGACTGCACGGCTCAGCTGGCAGAATTAAAAGCACTAATACTGGCACTCGTAAATACGGAACACAAATTCCCCACACTAATTGTGTGTAATTCCTTTTACTGTGCACAGTCATACAATGAATATTTACATCATTGGGAACAAAACGGGCTTAACGACGCAAAAGGTGGCACAATTAAGCATAAAATGCTATGGGAACAGGTAGTGGAGTTGAAAAATGAACTACCAAGGGCTCACATGATACATACACTGAGTCATCAGCGTGATGGCGTTCACGTTGAAGGGAATTTATTGGCTGATGAAGCCGCAAAGGGGGCTCTACGCACAGCGTCCATAGCTGCAATCACTTGTTCAAAAACGAGAATAGACGTCAAGATTTTGGTAGCTGTCATTGCTTCACCCAAAGGCAGCACAGCAGTACCTAAACAATTTCCACTCAAGTACTCCTACAAGTTAGATGCACAAAACATTCCATATGCTCAGATTCCTGGAGTGGGGGATAGAGTAATACCAAATATGGATCGTAGGCAAGGCTTAATTGTGGCAGCACACGAAGAGATAGGTTATGTACATAAGGGACTTAGGGAGACAGTTTCTTTGTTGAAACAATGCTACTGGTGGCCCGTGATGAGAAGGCAGATTAGAGACTATGTCTGGAACTGCGACATATGCAAGCAGATGAAAGGGTCCACCACAACACGTCCAGTACAGATACCATTATTAGACAGCATTAGGTTGTCCGTTCGTGTACGTCCAGCTCAAGTTTCCTCAAAGTCTGGCCTCAGCGCTCGGCTGACGCTCGAACTGTTATAAAAGATTTGCGAGTCTTTATCGGCACATACGCAGTTGGCACGTTACATTCTGACCGTGGCCCGGCGTTTAGCTCTCGGGCTTACAAAGAGGCCATGGAAGGAATGGGCGTAGCATTGCGGTACTCTTCTCCGTACCATCCTGAGAGAAATTCTGTTGTGGAGAGGAAAAGCCGAGACTTAAAGCAATCTTTAACAGCTAGGGTATTAGGCAAGGGCGGTAGATCAATCAATCAATCAATCATATCATTTGTAAAGCGCACTACTCACCCGTGAGGGTCTCAAGGCGCTGGGGTGGGGAATGCTGCTACTGCTCGAAAAGCCAGGTCTTGAGGAGTTTTCTGAAGGTCAGCAGGTCTTGGGTCTGCCGTAGGTGGATGGGGAGGGTGTTCCAGGTCTTGGCGGCGAGGTGGGAGAACAATGTGCCACCGGAGGTCGCTCTTCGGAAGCGGGGGACAGTGGCGAGGGCGAGGTCGGTGGAGCGGAGCTGGCGGGTGAGGGTGTAGAAGCTGAGTCGTCTGTTGAGGTACGTTGGTCCGGTGTTGTGGAGTGCCTTGTGTGCGTGGGTGAGGAGTTTGAAGGTTATCCTCTTGTTGACCGGGAGCCAGTGCAGGTCTCTCAGGTGGGGTGTGATGTGGCTGCGGCGAGGGATGTCGAGGATCAGGCGTGCAGAGGCGTTCTGGATGCGTTGGAGCCGACTCAGGAGTTTGGCCGAGGCTCCTGCGTAGAGGGCGTTTCCGTAGTCCAACCTGCTGCTGACGAGGGCCTGGGTGACCGTTCTTCTCGTTTCAGTGGGGATCCACTTGTAGAGTCCCTGCGGAGCATGCGGAGGGTGTTGAAGCAGGCGGAGGAGACGGCGTTGACCTGTTTAGTCATGGAGAGGGTGGAGTCGAGGATGACCCCTAGGTTGCGTGCGTGGTCGGTGGGTGTTGGGGCGGTTCCCAGTGCGGTCGGCCACCAGGAGTCGTCCCAGGCCGAAGGGGTGGATCCGAGGATGAGGTCCTCCGTCTTGTCCGAGTTCAGCTTCAGTCGACTGTTCCTCATCCATTCAGCGACGGCCTTCATTCCTTCGTGAAGGTTGGTTTTGGCAGTGTGGGGGTCCTTGGTGAGGGAAAGGATCAGCTGGGTGTCATCGGCGTAGGAGGTGATGTTGAGGTTGTGCCGACGGGCGACGTGGGCGAGTGGTGCCATGTAGATGTTAAACAGAGTTGGGCTGAGGGAAGAGCCCTGGGGTACACCGCAGATGATCTCGGTGGCTTCGGAGCGGAAGGGGGGAAGGCGGACGCTCTGTGTTCTGCCGGAGAGGAAGGAGGTGGTCCAGTCCAGGGCCTTCTCTTGGATCCCGGCGTTGTCGAGGCGTGTTCGTAGTGTGTGGTGGCAAACCTTGTCGAAGGCGGCTGACAGGTCCAGGAGGATGAGGGCCGCCGTTTCTCCGTTGTCCAGCAGGGACTTGATGTCATCGGTGGCGGCGATGAGGGCAGTCTCGGTGCTGTGGTTGCTGCGGAATCCGGACTGGGAAGGGTCCAGGATGTTGTTCTCCTCGAGGTAGCGGGTCAGTTGTTTGTTGACAGTCTTCTCGATGACCTTTGCCGGGAGCAGGGAGATGGGCCGGAAGTTCTTGAGGTCCTTGGGGTCCGCCTTGGGTTTCTTGAGTAAGGTGTTGATCTCGGCGTGCTTCCAGCTCTCCGGGAAGGTTGCTGTCTCGAAGGAGGTGTTGATGACTTTCCAGAGATGGGGTGCAATGGCTGTGCTGGCTTTGTTGAAGATGTGGTGTGGGCATGGGTCTGACGGAGATCCGGAGTGGATGGTGTTCATGATCTTGATGGTGTCTTCGTCGTTGATGTTGGTCCAGGAGAGCAGGCGGTTGGTGCGGATGGTGGTCGTGGGGGCGAAGGTCTCAGTGGTTGTCGGGGTGGTCGTGGCGTTGAAGCTGTCGTGGATGTCTGCGATCTTGCGGTGGAAGAAGGTGGCCAGCGAGTCGCACAGGTCTTGCGAGGGTGGGACGTCGTTGGTGTTGGAGCTGGGGTTGGAGAGTTCCCTCACGATGTTGAAGAGCTCTTTGCTGTTGTGCGCGTTGTTGTCTAGGCGGTCTTTGAAGGAGGCCCTTTTGGCGGATATGATGAGGTGATGGTGTCTGCGGGTGGCGTTCTTGTGGGCTGCGTGGCTGTCTGGTGTTCGTTCACGGAGCCAGATCTTCTCCAGCTTTCGGCAGGTTTGCTTGGAGGCCCGGAGGTCTTCAGTGAACCAGCTGGCTTTCTTGTTGGTGTGACTGTTGGAGGGTTTCTTGATCAGGGCGAGGGTGTTGGCGCAGTCGTTGATCCACTGTCTGAGGTTGCGGGCGGCGGTGTCGGGGTCGGTGGGGTCGGCGGGTGGGCTCTGGGCGAGGGTGGTGGTTAGCTGGTCTTCGGTGACTTTGCTCCAGCAGCGGCGGGGCATCTGTTGGGTGCGGTGTGGGTTTCTTGAAGGTGAAGTGGATGCAGCGATGGTCGGTCCAGTGGAGTTCGGTGGTGTGGTTGAAGGAGACGTGGGACGTGCAGAGAAGATGGGGTCAAGCGTGTGACCGGCGGAGTGGGTGGGTGTTGGATGAGTTGTCTGAGTCCGAGGTTGGCTAGGTTGTCGATCAGGGTGGTGGAGTTGGTGTTGTTGTTGTTCTCGAGGTGGAAGTTCAGGTCCCCGAGGAGGGGATGTGGGAGGGAGGAGCAGCTGGGAGGCGGGAGCGGGCGGCGAATGGGATTGCAGGGGGGCGGGGCCGCAGGGACGCAGCGGCAGGAAAAACGGGCGGGCCGCGGGAGAACTGGGCACGGGAAGGAAAAACAAGTTTAGGCAAGAAAACAAGTACACGCACAGAGGAATAAAAACAAGTCTGGGCAAGAAAGCAAGTTAGGCACAGGGGCATAAAAACAAGTCTGGGCAAGAAAGCAAGTTATTTATTTATTTATTGATTTATAAAGCACCAGAATCGACCCCCGAAGGGGTATCTCTGCGCTCAGGACGGGGCACCTGTGAAAGAAACTATCTGCTAGAAATCAGGAACAGAAGAGAAAGGTCTTGAGCTGTTTCCTAAAATGGGAATGTTCTGTGCACTGTCTGAGCTGCACGGGAAGCTTGTTCCAATAACAGGGGCCTAAATAGGAAAGAGACTTCCCACCTTGTCTGGACCGTTTGATTCTAGGCACTGCAAGGAAGGATTTAGATCCTGAACGAAGAGACCGCCGAGGTGTATAGGGAATAAATGTATCTGCAAGATAGCTAGGGCCAGAATTGGACAAGGCCTTGTGTATGGTGCAACAAATCTTAAACTGTACTCGTTCCCATATTGGGAGCCAGTGGAGCTGAGAGAGCAGAGGCCGGGAGGCTGTCCTGGGTGGGGCATTCAGGATCAGACGTGCCGCCGTGTTCTGGATAACCTGCAATCTGTTAAGAGCAGCCTCATTAGCGGACAACAATAGGCTGTTACAGTAATCCAGGCGACTTAAAATAAGCGCCTGGGTTAGCGTCTTCCTGGATGAATCAGGAAGCAAGGGAAGGATGCAACGCAGTAGGCCCAACACATGAAAGCAGGAGCCAGCTGTCTGTGCGGCATGCTCCTTCATGGTGAGGGTCTGCTCCAGGCGAACACCCAAGTTTTTTACACAAGACTTGGGGGCAGGGGTGGTGCCCAAATCTGTAGGCCACCAATCGGGGGTCCACAGAAGTTGAGCCTCCCCAAAAAGCATAATCTCCGTCTTTCCCACATTGCACTGAAGAAAGTTATTCTTCATCCACTGTGAGATGTTTCTCATTCCCAGAGAGAAAGCGGCCTGTACTGAAGGAGTGAATTTTGCGAATGGAAAAAGCAGCTGGGTATCGTCAGCATAGGAGACGGGGATAAACCCGCTACTCCTTAACAGATTGGCCAATGGAGCCACATAGATGTTAAACAAAGTCGGGCTCAAACAAGAGCCCTGTGGTACTCCCTTGGACAGCTCTGATACAGCGGAACGATATGGACCAAGGTTAACCGCCTGTGAGCGGAATGAGAGAAAACTCGTCAGCCACTGTAGAGCCAAATCTCTAAGTCCGATCTCCTCCAATCTCCTGAGCAAAATCTTATGGGAAACTGTGTTGAACACGGCGGATAGGTCCAGCAGCACCAGAATCATGGAATGGCCTCTATCTAGGGTCATCCTGATGTTATCGGTGACCACTAGTAGGGCCGATTCTGTGCTGTATTTAGGGCGAAAGCCTGATTGAGAAGAATCAAGACTACCCGTCCGTTCGACGTAGTTGGAGAGATGGATGTTAATATGTTTCTCCAGTAGCTTGCCCAGGAACGGTAGGAGGGAGATGGGACAGAGATTGGAGAACTCAGTTAGCGGGGCCTTGGTGTTCTTTCGGATAGGCTTAACCTGTGCTGCTTTCCATTCCAGAGGGACCAAGCCTCCTCGCAGAGAGAGATTGAGGAGATGTGCAATGGAGGGGGACAGGTAACAGGCAAGAGAGATGGTAGTTTTTGCCGGAATGCAATCCAGGGGGGATCCTGATTTAACTGAACGGATCAGTGATTCTACCTCCGCCTGCGTCACTAAGGGAAAACTTCCCAATGATTGAGTAACTGTCAGCCCAAGTGCTTTGGGGATCATAATAGAAGGGGGATGATCTCCTAATTGGACTATTTTATCGTAGATGGTCTCAATTTTTTGTGTGAAAAAGGTGCTAATATCATCGCACAATTTTTGTGTCGGGGCTATTGAGTTCTCACATGCTTTAGGATTGGTAAAGGACTGAAGTATACGATATAGGACCTTGGGGTCATTATTAGCCTGGTCTAATTGTAGAGCTATATGAGCTTTATGTGCTGCCCTGATTTCCCCATGATAATTAGTCAAAGCTGTATAAAACCGCTCCTTGTCTTCCTCCTCATGAGTAAGGCGCCACCGTTTTTCATGCTTCCTACAGATTCGTTTCTGGGCGCGAAGTTGAGGGGAGTACCAGGCATTCTGGGGATGCTTAGGGGAGCTAGGGAAGGATTTCAGAGGGGCTAACTGGTCCACAGCTCTAGAAACTGCCAGGTTATACTTGTCAAGAGCCTCTTCGATATCGTCTGATTCTAGTATCCGAGGCTCTTCAAAAAACTGATTAAAGCCCTCTGGCGTAACTCTCTTCCACTGTCTAAAAAGAAGAGGGGTATCATGGGTAATGTGAGTTCCCTTCCCAGGCGCCTGAATACAGAATTCAATTGATGCATGGTCAGACCAGGACATAAACTGGGGGGATTTACAGGAGACATTAGGGGAATTAGAGAAAATAATGTCCAGGGTGTGGCCAGCTACATGTGTAGGGCCTTCGTTGAGCTTGGTCAGCCCTAGAGTAGTTAACTCCGTTATAAGTGACCCTGTGTCCGCATTAGAACCGCACTCACTGTGTATGTTAAAATCGCCCAGCAGCAGGAAATTGCTGCTCGCAATTACATGTGGGGCGATTAATTCGGTAAGTTGAAGAGGAAAATCATACATCGGACCAGGAGGCCGGTATACCAAGGCCCCCTTCCAGCTCATGTGGGGCGAAAAACTATACGGAAAACCATTGCTTCCATGGTCGGATCACAATGTTGTTCCAACTCGGTGATCTTAATACAATCTCTATGCGCAATAGCAATTCCACCTCCCATTTTGTTTGGTCTATCCATGCGGACAAGTCTATAACCCTCTGGTATAGCAAGAGCTATGGAGGAGACCGAATGGGGCTTCAGCAAAGTTTCGGTTAAAAACCCAAAGTCAGGCTGGACCAAGGAAAGGAGATCCCAGACCTCGGCAGAATGCTTAGGGAGGGATCTCACATTGCATAATAAACTTTTCCACCCCTGCTCCGAGCTGGATGAAGGTTTATACATCGTAGCTGAGGGGGCACAGAGGGATATGTTGGCCATAACATGGTTACTGAGTGCCTTCTTATCGGTAGTGCCTTGAAAACGGCAGGTCAGACAAGAGAAAGGACCCTCATAAGAGGGCCAAGAGTCTAACCTACCAGCAAGGCAAGGAGTGGACCTCAACTCTACCATCTCTTTGATGGAATAAATCCGTCTCGGAGGTCATTCGTGGTCAGAGGGAGAATGGCCAGGGATTCTGGCATCTGGCGACTCCTGGGCGCGGACGGGCGCAGACGGGCTTGCCTTTGGCGCGCCCGCTGTGCGTCGTGGCTAACATCCGGTTTTATAGAAGGGGTAGCCATTAGAGCGCTGACCTCCCTCTACACTGGAAATGATACCCGCCTCCCTCCACACAAACAAGATAATCTCGCCGTGGACCGGGGAGTGGTATTCTGAATAAAAAGCAGGGAGGTGAAAGTGCAAAGTATTTAAAAGCAAACAGCACAATACAATTTAAAACAGCTCGCTGGCATAGCAGATTACTTAGCACTAGTGGCACACGTCCACTCGCGTCGTGGCTAACATCCGGTTTTATAGAGGGGGTAGCCACTAGAGCGCTGACCTCCCTCTACACCGGAAATGATACCCGCCTCCCTCCACACAAACGAGATAATCTCGCGGTGGACCGGGGAGTGGTATTCTGAATAAAAAGCAGGTAGGTGAAAGTGCAAAGTATTTAAAAGCAAACAGCACAATACAATCTAAAACAGCTCGCTGGCATAGCAGATTACTTAGCACTAGTGGCACACGTCCACTCGCGTCGTGGCTAACATCCGGTTTTATAGAGGGGGTAGCCACTAGAGCGCTGACCTCCCTCTACACTGGAAATGATACCCGCCTCCCTCCACACAAACGAGATAATCTCGCGGTGGACCGGGGAGTGGTATTCTGAATAAAAAGCAGGTAGGTGAAAGTGCAAAGTATTTAAAAGCAAACAGCACAATACAATCTAAAACAGCCCGCTGGCATAGCAGATTACTTAGCACTAGTGGCACACGTCCACTCGCGTCGTGGCTAAGTTAGGCACAGGGGGATAAAAACAAGTCTGGGCAAGAAAGCAAGTTAGGCACAGGGGGATAAAAACAAGTCTGGGCAAGAAAGCAAGTTAGGCACAGGGGGATAAAAACAAGTCTGGGCAAGAAAGCAAGTTAGGCACAGGGGGAAAAAAACAAGTCTGGGCAAGAAAGCAAGTTAGGCACAGGGGAAAAGTACAGGATTAGGCAAAAACAATGCAGGCAGAGCCGTGCAGCAGCGTCGGGAGCGACCTGCCTGCGAGCAGGGTCAGAGGTCGCATGGTAGATGGGTTGATCACTTATATGGGGTGCAAAGAGCCCTGAACAATCAGCCAAGAAGCTCTCTAGGGGGTGTCACTCCTTACGAGGTCCTATTTGGGACAAGATTGTGGGTACCTGATCTTGATTGTGAAGGCGCAGTGGCGGATGAAAAACCATTTGATATCCATGATCGTTTGGCTGTTTTACAGGATCTAAATGTATCCAGGATACAACAAAGCAACGTCCACTTAAAACAGACTGCCACTGAGGAAGTCAAGGCAGTAACGGCAAGACCTGTCTGGATCCCAAAAATCGGAGATCTGGTCAGAGAGAAGATTGCAGACAAGAAAGAATTCGGACCATCTTACAGAACAGCTGTACCGGTCCTAGCAATCCAAGGCACAAGAACTGTACTTCTGCCGTCTCTTGCCAGGAAAAAGGAGAAAAGATTTGTCTCAATCGACTTAATCAAACCACACTATGTGGCCGATTCTAAACAGTAGGCCTTGTGGACTCCACAGTAGCAGACGCCCTCCTCTTGCTACAATCCAAGAAGTTCAAACAGAAAGACTCATCACGTTTGAAGAGCCACCTGTAAGGAATGAAGGACTAAGCAACAATGCTATGGAACTCGTTCCACTTCAACAAGAAGTTCGACTTCAAAATGAAAATCAACTTAACACCCAAGTTGCAATCAGACCGACGACAGATGTCTACATCAACATGCCTCGTCAAGAGCAAAATCCAATTTCAACAAATCCCGATGCAATTCCAACAATTGATCGAACTGCTTCTGGCTATTTCATGAACTTTGATACGTTTTCACTGGATCCAAGGAAGCCGGAAACGACGCCAGCCAAAAAATCCCACATACAGAAACTCATTGACTTTTTGAACTTTTTTAGAAAGACCTACCTGGTGTCACCTTGGATAGAACTATGGTATATCACTGGGATTTTCTTTTTTCTTTTCTGGATAGGTTTAATAATAACTTTTAGTATGCTTATTAATGGACGATACCTTCAGCACAGCTCTACAGCCCAAAGAGTCAGTTTGATTTTAAAGCCACACCAGTCTTCACATCGTGGACCAAGAGACTTATCTTCAGTGAACATCACAGCAGTTTCCATACCGGACGGTATAGTATGGGACAAGATTGATTTTGATATATTCGGCCCGACTGAGCTTTTAAAGCTTAAACATGTATTTAAAATTTCTTTAAGTGATATCATTACCTCCAGAACATTTTCTGATGATTGGGACACTGAAACTGTACATAATATGATGTCTGATGTAGAAAAAACTGCAGCATTTCCGAACAATGAAATGTTAGAAGATACTTCAGACTATGATACATTGTACTGTTACCAACACTATGGTCATCATTTCTTGCACAAACCCAAAACACCTAGAAATGTATTTGAATACCACCAGTGGGAACACTGCCCAACACCTCCAAAAGGTAGTTCGCAAACCTTTGCACAGAAATTCACGTACTTTTCAGGGTTTAATACATAAGACCCAAAGTCATTTTATTACAAAGTGACAACAACATCAGCACAGAAAATTATGTTGACTAACACCAAACAGATTTACTCTGCTTCCTTTATGGCCCAGTTGTCTATACAGGGTTTCGATCTATGGAAGGACACTATAGATTTGAAATCAATCTGGGGTTCTAGGGACTGGCAGGTCCAGGGAACAGAAGCGCTTTTTAGAGCATGCCTCATTCCACAGCAGATGATATTTCTAAATGACACTGTGCAACAGACATCTTGTCTTGGACTAGCCAAGAACAAGGAAATTAACTCACCCGGATTTCCAGCACCATCACAGATCGGTGGGGGGCAGAATTCAACTACACATGGGGTAACATTAGATGACATTCTACAGTACAACAGGTCAGATCCCAATTGGACAGGATGGCTGATTTGGCCCGTTGACACAAACACTTGTCAACAGAGATTCCTAGGTATAGCCGAGGGGTTTAGTATCAGTAGGCCAGATACACGCTATGTACAGAGACACCACCCAGGGGTAGTGACATCCTATAGTGTTGGGAAGTTGTGCCTTGATTGGCTAGAAACCTCAACACTCACAGAAGTAAAACATCACTTGACCTTACTCACACCTGATGTGGACCTTAGGGATTTCTTGTCAGGCCCAAGGAAAACACGTCAGAAACATTTCATATATGCTGGCATTTATGCCTACTATAATGAAAACTGGAAAATATCCCAACAGGAGGCCGCAGAAAGAATACCGCAAATAGACCGAATTAACTTAGAGAAGGCATTAGCTGTAGTGGTTAATGGGTTAACAACTTTGACCTCCAGGATTTACTCCTTAGGCAACATTGTGTCTTCGGCAATCGACATATTAGAACAGGATCTGGCCTTGTTACAACACGGGCAATCCCAATTACGTTCTATTATGATGTTAAGCTGGACGCTGCAATCTTTGCGTGCAGGCTATGTGCCCTGGCGTTTTATAAACACAACGTCTCTGTTTTCAGAATACAATATAACTGATAAACAGACAGAAATGGCACAGAGGGGAGCCAAATATACAATGCTGCGTATTGAGAAACTGGAAAGGTTACCATTCACTGTAGCCGAATCACCATCAACAGAATGGCTAATTCATGGCCAAATCACTCTGCTGGTCACTACGTTTCAGTTTCAATATTGCCTTGAGCAGAGGCAGGCAGGTAAATATGAAAAAATGGGTAGGGGATACATCAAGGAAACTTGGGAGTTACCCTGTAGATATCGATGCCGGAGCGGGGATCGAGAAGTGTATCTGAGTGGTACAAACTGCAAGAACGCTTTAAGCGGTTCTCTCATGTGTCAGGATATTTCTCTGCACGGAGCATGTAGTGGTTCGGTAGCGAACTTATCGTGTCTCATGTCAGGGACCCCAGCGGCCAAGATCACGACGGTTTTCCAGCTGCTCTCGAATGGGAGTTACTTAATGCTAAATGATCAAGGTTGCTGTGGGATGCTTTGGGGCGTAGCCTATCTGGTCACTGTTAACTCCAGGGTTACTTGCTTTATGCAAGTATTGTTTCCGCCACTGAACACAGTCAGGGAGGCGCCGTTATGGCCTTCGTTGAATGTTATTTCAATTAAAGAGAGCAACCCTTGGTCACCCAAAGGACTAGGATTAAACTGAATTTAAAAAAGTGCGTCCTCTGGGATTTCTTTATAAACTTTTATATATACACACCTCATTCATATCAACCCACTACATACACACCACAAGCATCCAAAATGGTCACCGCCAACCTGGTGGATACAGTATGTTAGCACAAAAAATTCACTAAGAATCAATAGTGTTTGTGATTTTCCTGAGACAATTTATTATGATTGTTTTAAAAAAGCAAAAAAGGATTCAATAAAACCATTAATATTCAGAAATAAACACAGGCATCATATTTCATAATGAACACAATTGGTCACAAACAAAGATAAAAAAAATTCTAAAAAAACAAATTGTACATAAAAACACGAGAGTTAAAAACAGACAATTATCTTTGTCATTAATGGCCACAATCCAGATTAACATTCATTGTATACACGCCCTGATCTTTTGTAGACCCTCAACATCTAAGGCGCTATTTGTGTAGCTGGATTCATGGCAACAATAACCAAAGCGTCGACGCGTTTCGAAGGTTTTATCTTATTCCACCTTCTTTTTCAAGACTCAAATAATAAAACCTCCCGTTCTTTGTGGATCTATAAATATAAACACACAAAGAGTCATAGATCTAGCATCCTTATTTTAAACATCTTTCTAAAAGCATAAATGCATGTCCCAACCTTACATTTGCAGTTTATTTATAAACGGGACTATCAATGTTTCCTTCATACGATTTGATACTTTGAGCAGACTGAAAGCCATGCTTTTACAGCAACCCGTGCCCTTAACCTCCGCTCGAGAAATCTTTGAACTTCAAGTTGCAAGGACCTCGACTGAGATACAGGCGCTCATACGTACGAACTGCCCCTTTCATTTCGCAGAAATGGTGGGTTATATCTTTAACATGTCTGATACGAGCGGTATTGTACAGCTATTTAAGACCATAGAGTCAGGAATATTAAGCACCTTTCAGACAGTCCTCGGAGTAATCCCAAATTTTATACACTCCGTATTGGGAAGTGTCTTTGGAAGTCTCCTGCTTATCCTGTTCCTAATTGCAGGAGTCCTGATTGTAATCTTACTGCTACGCAATGGACGGCCCAAGGTCCGAGGAAATGGCGAACATACTCATGGAGCGGAAATGCCATGAACGCATGGTGCAGCTTCTGGGTATACCTTGCCTAAGAGAACTGAATGCCTCTTGGTTTCTATCGTTTAGACCAGTTTGGGTGGACTGCATCTTGCCTGTTCTTCGATGCCTGTTTTGCGGAGAAGAATGCACGTTGGATCTCTGTCTAACGTTTCCATCAGATATGCCTCCGGACATCGATGCTATGCTGGACCCCTAAAGGCCCATGCTCTGCGTTGTCCCCAGCGTCTTCCAATTCTGATGAACGCATTCCTTGAGAATCCACAGGTGCCGTTTGCTCCTGCTGGGTTAGGTGGCTCCTCCACAGGCACTCAGGTAACAGCTGCCGCACAAGCTGCCGCAGCACCGACTGTTAGTAGTGCTGAATTCCATCTATGTTTGATTGACGTTCTCTGTGAGGCGTTGGATTTGTCGTCTGCAGTAGCTAACACCGATTATGCTGTATCTCCCTCCCAGGACACTTAATCTTGAATTGACTCAACGCATCCTGGGAAAGAATTCGGCTTCTCCACTTCGTTTCATAAATAAACAAACTAAATTTGGAACTTTCCTTATATTGACACTTTCACTTGAGAAAGAGTGGCTTTCTCCTGCTTGAAGTACTGCAACTTTTATGAGTGAGACAGATTTGACTTTTTCAAGTGGCAACTAAAGAATAGCTGATTTTTAACATTTGTAAACCTTTTAAACCATGTTTTTAGCTGTTTTTTAAGAATTGTTTTTAAATTGTCCAGATTTTAAGTATGGTCATTGTCATCCAATTCGAAAGTGGAGTGTGTTTTACATTTCGTACAGAAGCCCTAATATAGACACGTTCATATATGCCGTATATGGTCATAGTCGTATATGCCCTATTATGGTCATACTCGTATATGCCCTATTATGGTCATAATCATCTATGCCCTATTATAGTCATGATCTCCTATGCCCTAATATAGGCATGATCTTTCACCTACATTAGTTCCCTACAGTACACAACGAACTCTGAGGGTTGAACGTGGTGAGGTGAGGTGAGACACGTGGTCAGTTACCGCGAGTGTGGGGGGAAGGTTGTACTGCCGCTATTTTCGCCATTATCGCTTATTTTGCACATGAACTTGGATGTTTTTAAAAAATACTTACTTTTAATCTTGAAACTGTGTCACTTTCTTACATTCACACTGCGAGTGTGGGGGGAAGATTGTACTGCTGCTATTTTTTCCATTACTGCCTATTTTGCACTTGAATTTGGATGCTTTTAAAAATACCTACTTTTAAATCTTAAAAACGGTGCTACTCTCTTATTCTGGTATCGGCGCTTGAACCCAGTAGTGCACGCCTGTTAGAGCGAGCCCACGGTGACCCGGGTCAGCGCTCTAGTTTTCTTCTGCTTCCGGGCATTTAAACTCATGCTGACGCGACCGCGCAGCGTGAGACACGTGGTCAGTTACCGCGAGTGTGGGGGGAAGGTTGTACTGCTGCTATTTTCGCCATTATCGCTTATTTTGCACATGAACTTGGATGTTTTAAAAAATACTTACTTTTAATCTTGAAACTGTGTCACTTTCTTACATTCACACTGCGAGTGTGGGGGGAAGATTGTACTGCTGCTATTTTTTCCATTACTGCCTATTTTGCACTTGAATTTGGATGCTTTTAAAAATACCTACTTTTAAATCTTAAAAACGGTGCTACTCTCTTATTCTGGTATCGGCGCTTGAACCCGGTAGTGCACGCCTGTTAGAGCGAGCCCACGGTGACCCGGGTCAGCGCTCTAGTTTTGTTCTGCTTCCGGGCATTTAAACTCATGCTGACGCGACCGCGCAGCGACCGCGCGCAGCGGGCGCGCCGGCGGCGCGCCAAAGGCAAGCCCGTCTGCGCCCATCCGCGCATCGTCAGCGCACAGCGCCAGCCATGCTGCCCAAATAAAAGTTCAAGACATAAATCAAAGGGGCATTTCCTACACAAGTAGGGAGCTGCGAGAAATTGGGGAGTCTGGAATGTTGGCAAAGGAGGTTTTACAACCAAGGAGGCAGGTAAAGCAGACTGACAAAGTTAGGCTTGTGTGTGGTATGCTCAACGTTAGATCACTGCACAAACATGGGATAGAGGTTCAATTACTTATAGATACGCATAAATTGGAGGTCCTTTTTATGACCGAAACCTGGACACAACCTGGATCAGATGTGGAGGTGGGGCTAAGTTGCCCCCCAGGATATAAGGCTATACATAAACCTAGGCAGACTGGGAAAGGTGGAGGGGTTGGTATCTTTTTTAAAGATAAATGGGACTTCATTTCAGTTGATATCGACGAAGTAAGTGGCTCTGAACTTTTAGGTTTTGCCCTTCGGGATTCAAAGGGGCATGTAGTAATGGGTATAGTCTGTTACAGACCACCTGGAGTAGCTAGCCCCCTACAGCAAAGCGCCTTGGCAGATGTTCTGAGTAATATGGCGTTAACCCACTCAAGACCTCTCTTTCTAGGAGATTTTAATTTATGGCTCAATGGAAGCCTAGATTCTGGATATCATAATCTCCTTCAGACATGTGGAAACATGAACATGGTACAGTGGGTTAGAGAACCTACTCATAGAGGGGGACATGTACTGGATCTGATCTTCGCTGACAAAGATTTAATTGAGATCGGTACAATCCTGCCGGTAGATTGGACTGACCATTATTTAGTACAATTCAGAATTGTTTGCCCGAAACCTAGCATAGCCACCCCGACGCAAAATAAGACTTTTAAAGGCAGAGATTGGAGAAGATTGGCTGATGTAACGATGCCATCACCTGAGTTCCACATTCATGAGACGTTCGATGCAGGTAAACAGGTGGACGAAAACTATCTGAACTTTTGTAATCAAATTACTACACAACTTGACCAGTTAGTACCCCTAAAAACTATCAAAAAGAGGGATAGACCCTCAGCCCCCTGGTATAATGACAAACTAAAACATTTGAAAAAGGATTGTAAGTTGGCAGAAAGGAGTTGGAGAAAAACCTACATAGGGGAGGATAAAAAAATTTGGAAGGAAATGATATCTATTTACAAAAAAGAGGTATCTACAACAAAAGCTGAATACTTTGCTGATATTATTCTGAAATCTTCTAATAGTGCTAAGGGCATTTTTAAGATAGTAAATGATATCACTAATCCTACTTGCACAAAAAGGAAATTGTCCCTACACAGATTCTCTGTGATGGGTTAGCTATATTTTTGAAGAAAAGATTAGCAAAATTATTAAAGGGCTACAATCCAGTAATGCCCCTACACAGGATACCCAGAATGGGATATCTAAGAATCACTGTATCTCCCAGGAATATGAATGGGAAATTACTGAGACTACAGTCGCTTTTGATCAATTTCCAACATTACAAGTGGATGATTTTATTAAACTAGCTGTAAGTGTGTCTTCAGGCTCTCCTTTGGACCCATTACCTCATAAATTATGGAAAACCTTAGGAGTTAAACTTCTCCCGGTACTTAGGCTGATCTGTATGCAGTCTTTGGAGAGTGGAGTGGTACCAGTAAGTTGGAAAAAAGCACTGATCACACCACTCTTAAAAAAGATTCATTAGATCCAGCATGCCCGAAGAATTACAGGCCTATTTCATTGCTGCCTTACCCAGTGAAAATCATCGAAAAATTGGTTAGTAGGGAACTTTCTCAGTTCCTAGAAGCCAATGATAAACTGGAGGATGTGCAGTTTGGTTTCGTCCTGGACATGGGACAGAGACTGCCTTGGTGACCGTATTAGATGATCTTCGAATGCGGGCGGACAGGGGACAAGCCTCCGTTTTGATTTTGCTGGACCTGTCCGCCGCATTTGATACGGTTAACCATGCGGTACTCTTGGATAGGCTGGCTAGAATAGGTGTGAGTGGATTGGCACTGAAGTGGTTTCAATCCTACCTCTCAGACAGAGAACAGGCGGTTGCTCTCCCCCCGTATCAATCCATGTATAGGAAAGTTTTACATGGGGTACCACAGGGATCTGCAATCAGCCCCATCCTGTTTAATATTTATATGAAGCCACTGGTGACTGTTATTAAGTCACATAACATTAGCTTAGTGAACTATGCTGATGACACCCAGTTGATTTTATCTCTGGAAGGTTGTCAGGCAACTTCACTAGAAAAATTTCACAATTGTATGCAAGATACGGCTCTTTGGCTTCAAAATAATTATTTGCAATTCAATGGGGAGAAAACTGAGATTCTGTGCTGTTCAGTGGGGAAGGTTCCTTATTCACTACCCACGGGGTTCTGGCCACTACCAGTGACAGCCCCTTTGACCCCGACAAATGTGGTTCGTAATCTAGGTATCAGTTTTGATGGTAAATTGAGCCTTGAGTCTCAAGTGAATCAGACAGTTGGGAAATGCTTTGCCCTGCTGAGGGTGTTACGTAGAATTCTTCCACTGTTGCCTAAGTATACCAGGCCACTGATAGTGAGAAGTATCATCCTTAGCCAACTGGATTATTGCAACGCCCTACTGCTGGAGTCTCCCAAATATTTGATGGAGAAACTCCAGAGAATTCAGTCAATGGCAGCCAAGCTGGCACTTATGAGACCTCGCCAGTCGTCTCTTTCTCAGGCCCTGGCTGAGCTCCACTGGCTCCCAGTTTTACAGAGGGTGCAATTTAAATCCATGTGTATAGTTTTTAAAGCTCTACATGGCATTGGGCCCAAGCCCTTACAAAGTAGATTTGAATGGTATGTTCCTCTACGCAATCTTCGCTCCTCCTCAGCAAAACTGGTGAGAGTGCCTAGGTTCAGAAAAGTCAGATCTGGTGGAAGAGCTTTCTGCGTTGCAGCAGCTTCGGCGTGGAACAAATTACCAACCGAACTTAGACAGATAGATGATCTATTGTCTTTCA
Source organism: Calotriton arnoldi (assembly GCA_963921515.1). Lineage (NCBI taxonomy): Eukaryota > Metazoa > Chordata > Amphibia > Caudata > Salamandridae > Calotriton > Calotriton arnoldi. The sequence continues at coordinate 2,011,565 of CAWUFW010002051.1, forward strand.
GAAAGAAATTGAAGACCTGGCTCTTTCCCAGGGTATAATATAGTGTTTTTAACTGTCCCTATACTCTAAGATAACTGACCTATGTGCTCAAGCGCCAGGATACCCGTGGGGTTGCAGTGCGCTCTATAAATTTTATATACAATACAATACAATACAACGTTATCTAGTCTGTGGTTAGAACACTGCAAGGTCTTTCCCGAACACAGGCCTACAATGTACTCATAAATTATGCATGAGCATTCACCGGCTACATCTCCCGCATAATATGTATGTACAAAGTTCACCTCTGACGTCTTCCTCATGTCTCACAAAGACCAATACAAACCATACTGAGGGACGAGACACTTTAGGGTATAAATACACCATATCTTGCCACGATAAGATAGAGGGAACAGAGACTTCCATGCTGACACACTGACCAGAGACGCTGAGGCTCCTGCATGCAGTTGCTCCAGCTGACAGCGGTCGAACACAGCCCTTGCGGGGTGTCCAACTCGAGACCAGGACGGGGTCCCACACTCTCTCTATTCAGGTAATGGGGTTCGACTAAATCCTAGAAGGATTCTTGGCTCTTAGGCTTTTAGACCTACACACATGCTAGGTACACTTAGGTACATCTAGCTAGGCATCGTAGTAGTATGTGCACTTTTGGGTGACATCCTATTACGCATTTTATATTCATGTATGTATTCATGATTATTGCAATGTGGTAGAACTGTACTATCCTTTCACTTTGATCGTACTGCTGATAATATATCTCTGCTATTGTCTGCTGATTGCTGCAGCACATATATTTTACACTAGAATAACAACTGTTCAATAAATACTTATTGAAACGCCCAGACTATTCATTCTGTGTCACTCTCTGAGACAAACCGAATAAGTAAGCACGAGTGACTGAGCGAAAAGTAGTACATTGTTTCCACGATTCTGAGGGATCAGGGTTGTCATGATCTGAGGTTGCCAGAAACTAATCTCTCCCCGATAAGAGGAGATTCTAGTGGCACTGTGAGCTCGCTAATGCAAATCCGGCTAACATATACGGTGGGGGTGCACAGAATCAGTCTAACACCAAGCCCACAGTTTATGTTATCCAAACGCGCAGGTCCTGCAGGGGTACTATAGGAACTACACGACAGTGAGTCCTTTAGGCCACCCCGCAAATAGCAGGTAGCAGGGCAACAACAGAAGAGCAGTCCAGTTGTGTCCTTTGTGCAGCGCAAGCAATCCTTCTGACAGAGGTTCAGTCCCAGTTCCATAAGTGCTTTCAAAATGTGGGGTCAGAGCCCCTGTACTTATACTCAAAATGTCTTTGATGGAGAGGTGACTTCGAAAGAACTATTAGAAGTGCACAAAACCCCCATTCAATCCCAACTCTGGCTCCAGACATCAGTAGGGAGTAAACAAGCCCTTTGTGTGAGAACAGGGCCCAACCTTTACAAATGTAAGTGTGCCCCACCTCCCTCTCTCCTCGCCCAGGAAGAATATCTGTATGCAGATGCACCCAGCCCCTCCTGTGTGATGTCAGTCTGGAAAGTATGCACAAGCTCAGCTGTCACTCCACCCTAGACCTGGATTGTGGTCAGGCTGCAAAGCACAAAGAGTCATAAGCACTTAGAAATGCCCACTTTCTAAAAGGGACATTTTGATAGTATTGAAAAATCCACCTTCACCAATAAGCAGGATTTATCACCACTATTCTTAACTAGGCCTGAGTGGAAAACTACGCTACGCTCGCGTAGTTTGCGTAGTTTGCGCAACTACGCGCTACGTGAATTGCACGTAGCACAGTGCAAAAACGCGTAGCGTAGCAGGCATTTTTTGCTTGCTCGCGGTCCTCAACGTGAAGTTGGCGACCGCGAGCGAGCAAAATGACATCCCGGCGAGACTTTTTCCTCGTTCGCGATCAGCAACATCAAGTTGACGATCGCGAGCGTGGAAAATAAACCTCCCGGCAAGATTCTCACATCGGGGAGGTCAGCTTTCTCATTGAGAGTGGTCGCGTATGCTCGCGACCGCTCGCGATGAGAAACTACCAGTCCGCGTTGAAAAAACTGCCGCTCGAGTACAAATCTACTCGAGCGGCAGAAAACAACCGCTTGCACTGTGCAAGATGCCGTTTGCAATGATTGCACAGTGCGGACAAGCATCCGGCACTGTGCAATCATTGCGAACAGCATTTCCTACCGCACTAAGCAGTTCGCGTAGTGCTACGCGTAGCTCGCGTAGTGCGAAGTGCACTTCGCGTAGCTACGCGTAGCGCTACTACGCGAACTACGCCCAGGGTTATTCCTAACATCCCAAGCGTTGGCAATGCTACTCCTTTCAGATTAGAAATTACCACTGAAAAACATGTCAGAGAATTCCCAATGCAAACCTATGAGAGTAGCAGGCCTCACAGCAGTGAGGAACCAAATAGGCTGTTTGTCACAACCTGGACATGCCACACAATGAAGGAAGATGTCCTATCTTTTACCTACACAGCACCCTGCCCTTAGGGCTACCTAGGGCCTACTTTAGGGGTGACCTATATGTATTAAAAGGGGAGTGTCAGGCTTGGCAAGTAGTTTTAAATGTCAAGTCAATGTGGCAGTAAGCTGCACGTGCATGCCCTGCAGTGGCAGAGGCCTGAGACAGGTTTGAAAGGCTACTTCTGTGGGTGGCACAAGCACTGCTGCAGGCCCACTAGTAGCATTTCATTTACAGGTCCTGGGTGTATGGGATACCACTGTACAAGAGACTTACAGGTAAACTATATGTGTTAAACAGATGTAAACTAATCATACCATGTTCAAAAGAGAGAGCACTGGTTAGCAGTAGCAAAGTGCCCAGAATCCTAAAGTCAACAAAAAGAGGGTCACAAAAATAAGCGGAAGAAGGCAAAAAGGTTGGGGATAACCCTGCAAAAAGGGCCAGGTCCAACACACACTAATTTGGCTGTCATTCCTTCTTACTCCTGTCCGCTTTCAACATCGATGATAGAGTGGACATGTGAGTTTTTCGTGCTACATAACGGTTTGAAAGAAATTGTTGCGTGGTACTGTTTTCAAGCACGTTGTATGGCGGAAAGTGTTGGACATGGGCTTGGAATCGTGACAAGGTAATTAGACCTGTCTTTGTCTGGAGGTAGCCGGTTATGTTGTGTGTTTGTTTTGTTGTTTGAATATCTATTCATTTTTTCATTACAACAGAGAGAGCAAAGGAGCCTGGCTCTTTATTGTTTCACTTAGCTCAGGGACTCATCGCCCATTATCGACTATGACTCAGCTTCTGGTTTGAAAGGAATTTATCAGTTTCTATGCATACACTGGGATTCACACGATTGAATTGAGGCTTTGACCGTCTCATTATATATTTTTTTTATGCAGGTTTGCGTGTTCCTGAGCCATGCTGCTACTTTGCTTGGCTAATACAAGAATACGAAACTTGGTTCATATTCTTCTAAACTGCTACCGTTAGTAAGTATTAACATTAACATCTAGTCTGGACTGTTGCATGCTGGTATCAGTAGGCTCACATGTGGGAGCGACGCGAATTGAGAATGGACGGTGCACTTGTTGTCCTTGTGCTATTTCGTAGCCCTAACACTGTGATAACATGAAAGGTTAGTTCATTATCAGTGCACACATCTGTATGAGTCGCTGTCTGATTTTGCCATATTACTGGTGTTAGGACCGGTCGATATATTTTGGTCCCTGGTGTAGCTGTCTGTGCCAGGTGCACAATGCATTCGCAATTGAAATATGGCAAGACACTCATGGATACTTTCTTTTCACAAGTGAGGAAGATTTGTTTCACATGACATGTCACCTTTTCATATTTTCTCTTTGATTCTTTTATAAACTGTTTTCTCAACAGTCCTCTTCATATCCATTCTCAATTTCACAATTCATTTTGAAGAGAGATTGATTACCCAAATGTGGAGCAACGTTTGTATATGGACTTAATGAAACACTATCCTGACTCCTCAATAAATTTTGAGAATCTTCAAGTTCAACTTTTTGTGAAGAATTTGCATGCAAAGTTCATTTTGATTACTTTGTGAAGAATGTGGCCTGTGTGCCATATTGCAGTGCGCGTTGGGCCTGGTCCACTATGGTGGATGAGCTATTCAGCAAGAGGTTTCAGGCAGGTCGAAATGGCAGTTTAAAACTGCACACACAGTCTGCAATGGCAGGTCTGAGACATGTTTAAAGTGCTACTTAAGTGGGTGGGACAATCCGTGCTGCAGGCCGATTAGTAGCATGTGATTAACAGACCCTGGGCATAAGTAGTGCCACTTTACTAAGCAATTACGGGTAAATTTAATATGTCAATTGGGTATAAGCCAATTTTATCATGTTTTAAAAGAGCGAGCACAAGCACTTTATCACTGGTCAGCAGTGGTAAAGTGAGCAGAGTCCTAAGGCGAGCAAAAATGAAGTCAGCAAAACAGAAGGTCTGAGGACAAAAAGGTAGGGGAAAACCACACCAAGGATGCCAGGTCTAAAACATGTCCTCCAGCTGAAAGTGGGGAGAACTATCCAACCCCTTGGGAGTTCTCCCCACTATGGCAGAAGAACCTGGAGAGACCATCAGCATTGGCCTGGTCTGTTCCAGGATGATGTTTCACCACAAACTCCAAATCCTATAGTGAGATAGACCACCTCAACAGTCTGGGATTCTAACCCTTCATCTTCATTTACCGTCTGAAAGGTCTGTCTGAACCCAGAAGTGAGCACCAAAAATGTATGGTCTTAGCTTCTTCAGTGCCCAGACCACTGCAAAGGCTTACCTCTCTATTGCACTCCACCTCTGTTTCTTAGGCGATAACCTCCTACAGATAAATGGCACAGGTTGATACAGGCCCCCTTCATTCAGCTGTGAAAGCACAGCTCCTATGTCATGCTCTGAGGTGCCTGTCTGCACAATGAACTCATTGGAAAAGTCAGAGGGCTTGAGCATGGCTGCTATGCACACCCTCTGTCAGGGTGTCAAAAGTGTTCTGGCACGCCGTCATCCAGATCACCTGTCTGGGCTGCTTCTTTCTCTGTCAAGGGGCAACAATGGTGCCATACCCCTTGACAAATCTGTTGCAATCACCAGTGAGGCCTAAGAAGGCTTTCACCTCTATCTGGGTCTTGGGGGGTTCCCAAGTCAGAATGGTCTCAAAGTTGGCCTGTAGGGACTGCACCTTGCTACCTCCCACTTGGTGTCCCAAGTAGACCACTGAACCCTGCCCAATCTGGCACTTGCTGGCCTTGACAGTCAGGCCTGCCATCTGCAGAGCCTGAAGCACGTTCCTGAGGTGGTACAGATGATCCTCCCAGCTAGAACTGAAGACTGTGATATCATTTAGATAAGCGCCACTGAAGTACTCCAACCCTTTGCAGCACCTGGTTGACCAACCTCTCGAAGGTGGCAGAGTTTTCTTCAACCCAAACGGCACGACCTGGAACTGTAAATGCCCTTCTGGGGTACAGAACACAGATCTCTCTTTGGCCCAGTGTTGGAATAAAAATTATGTTTTTGCATTGTTTTACGTGAGTTAGCATTCGCGGCGCCATTTTGTGTATAGGCGCCATTTTGTATCATGATCGAAACTAATTCTTTGCCATTTCAGAGAAACAGCCTTCTCTAGGTTATGTTTCTTCAGAGCTGAGTTTTGCCACACTAATGAATGCACTGTTCTTATTAGCGCATACCTTTCCTTTTAGATGTAAGCCTTCTCCCACTTGTCTAGTGGCGGGCAGCGGCAGAGTGACCTTGAATAGTAGATAATGTGTGCCCGGCCTCAGAATCTAAACTTACTCCTTTATAATTTACTGTCCAGCTGCATCTCTCTGGAAAATTCCATGGTGGGCATGCTTTCATTGCTTTCGAAGTGTATTTAATGAATTGTTATGCTTGCTGATGTCAGTCCCTCTGCAGCACTCCTAAGCGACTGGGCAGATTGGGCTCCGCTTTGAGTGTACTTTGAATAAACTGTTATTGGTTTGTATTCTCTACTGTCTGACCGACTCTTCATTTTAGTGGAAGGGCGAGAGGTGGTCATCAGTGACCCGAGTGACCCGAATCGGGCAACTTCCATCAGTTGGCGCCCAAACAGGGACTCCTTCGGGTGAGTGACCCATCCCCTTCCGCGGAGGGGGGGAGGTCGAGGCTATTGTCGGGTCGGATGGACGGATCAGGGATCCCTGAAAAAAGAGTTTCTGGTACTCGCAGCTGCCCCTTCTGTCTGGTCGGACGGTGCCTCGCCCAGTGGTCATCCCGACTTGAGTCCTGAACGGCGAAACCCTTGGATCTGATCATTTGATCTGAAGAGTCGGCAGTAGAGAATTGATTTGCTCTGACCTGTATATATCAGGTGAGTTTGTTTTGGTTCTTTGTGGATATGGTGCCATTTTTGGTTTGTATTTGGTGCGGTCTAAGGACCGTCTTTGGATAAGAAGTATTTGCACTTGTTTTGTTAGGCATAAAATAGTGAATGTTTGAAAACGCCTAGTGTTAGCAAATTTATTTCTTTGTGCTGCCCCTGTTGTTCTGCAGATGCTTGATTGGAAGAAGCTCAGCCGACGCCTCTAGAAGGCACTCCCAGTTTTGATATGTATGTGAAGCATGGTCTTGGCCCCATTAAGTTTAGTACATTATGGCACAAATATACGAGATACAATGCAAAGTTGAAGTGGCCATTGATGGGCACATTTGATGAACAAAAGATTGAGTATTTACAAGAGCAGTTGTTTAAGAAACAAAGTAGGCAGTCTATGTTTGATTCCCTCAGAACATGGCAGAAAGTAGCTAGACAGCGGCGATTGAAGGCAGAAATAGAGGACCGGAAAGGAAAAATGCAGACATTGACTCAGAAGGCTGTAGCATATGATAGGGAGAAACAGGAAAAGGGTGTTGAATGTGAAGATAGGAGGTTTCGATTACATATTGATAAATTGTATGTGGTTCAGGAAGAAGATGACGCTTTTGTGGAAGAATTGTTAGATACCCGACCCCCATCTCCATATGCCCCGCAAAGAATATATCCCACTGTTCCGGTGCCCTCACAGCCACCTGTTACAGTTGCTTCCACTGTCTCTGTCCCCGTATCTATTGCTGTTGTTTCGACAGCTATAACTTTGGCTCCTCCTCCTCCTCTTCCTTCTATTTCTTTGCCGTCTGTGGCAACTGTGACTGTTAGTACTCCTGCCATACCTATTGTCTCAGCGTCCCTTTCACCAGCTCTTTCCCCCACGGCACAACCCCCAGCGACGATAGTGCCTGTTACTTCTGTTGCTTCTCCCACTGTGGTTTTTCACCCTCCGACATTAGTAAGTAGTGGGACACCGGTGCGTAGGTTTGAAGTTAGGGATTGGACGAAATTTAAGGAGCACATGGGACCGTTAGTGCGATCTGATGTGGGAGATGAAAAGAAACAGGTAATAGCCAATCAGGCTGCATAGTGGGCCCGTAACCCTATTTATAGTGTAGAGGATGTCTGGGCGACTATGAGAGATTTTGAGCCCTCTATACAGCAGCATGCCCTCAAACACATATCTGCTACTCTGATTGGTCTTTGGCAACAGTACTTTGAAGCGGAGGCACCTCAAATTTTATATAACATTAGAGATCGGGTGTATATTAGTGAGCTGGGGCTGGAACAAGTCTTTGCCAATGTTACGACAATAATAGCTTATAGGGGAAGATTACATGAGAAAAGTCCCAGGTCGGTGTCTCAGTTTCCGATGAGAGAGGTTCATCCTATATACCACCCCGAGATACCAGAGGTAACGGATGGGCGAGGTAATGTTACTCGAGCGGCGGTGGCGGCCCGGTTTCAAGAACAATTCGTTTATACTCCGTGGAAAAGAAGTGAGGTTTTATCCCTTAAGACTAATTTGCCTGATCCTAGGAAAAATCCTACTGCTTATTATAAGGAATCGATTGAAGCTGCCTCTTCCACCGTAATGACTATCTCTGATGTTGAAATGTTTTTTGGCCTTCTTGTTCCGGTTGATATTTGGAGGCAGGTCCATATTCAAGATCATGTTCCGGGGTTGGGTGGTACTTGGGATCAAATTAAGGCATGGGACCAGGAAAGAAAGCCCAGTGATAAGCCTCGAGCGCAAATGTTAGCGTTGCCAGGCCGCATTATTACGTATATGCATTCTCTTATTCCGCCGAGAAAGGTAGACTGGGATAAATTGTCAGCCTGTCGACAAAAAAAAGATGAGAGTGTGTCTGATTTCTTCACCCAATTTGAAGGTACATTTTTGGACTACAGTGGGCAGGATTTGTCTATTGAGGGAGGTGTTCGGTTGTTTGTTAATAGATTTGTTTCTAATTTGCTTCCTGAAATTGCGCCTCGATTGCAGGCTTCTGAGAGTACTTCGTCCACCTCTTCCCCCTCTGTTATTTTGAATATGGCACAATATTATGAGCATAGGGACAATGAGGAAAAGGAGAGGACAGAGAAGAGACACAAGGATTTGAAGACGAAGGTGTTGTTACAGCAGGCTTTTAGAGGGAACAGGAGAGGACGTGGTGGTCCTGCCCGACAGCTTTCATGCACAAGTAGGCAGCCAACAACTACGCCTTTGAGTCTGAATCAGTGTCCGTATTGTAAAGAGGAGGGACATTGGCGTAGTGAGTGTCCTGTGCTTTTGCAGAAGGTGGCAGTCCCGAGATGACGAGGTTCTCGTGGACGGGGTCGTGGAACTGGTGGGGCAGATAGGGCTCAGAATGCTGCAGCCTCACAGGGTCGTTCTGATAATAATTACTTTGATGACCCTCGTGAAGGACAGTACTATCATGATGATTATGATGTGGAGGAAGTGACAGGGATGTCTAACAGCTAGGATAGCCAGGGACAGAGTGGGGGACCAATTCCGATACCTGTAGACCAGCGTGGCCCTTATGTGACAGCAGAACTGCAAGGTTCGACTAAGGAATTTTTGGTGGACACAGGTGCGACAAAAAGTTCTGTTTCTCGAAATATGGTCCCTGGGGCAGCTCTGTCTGGCCATAATAATGTTTCAGTAGGTTTTTCTGGCGTACCGGTTGTAAGCCCATTTCAAAGCCCCTTGCGTTGACAGTTGGTACTTTTACTGTGGGTTCGCCATTCTTGTTGACATCCTACTGTGGTGAAAATTTGATGGGTTTGGATTTGCTGAAGAAATTGCATGCTACTATTTATTGTTCCCCAGCAGGTGTTCATATGACAATGGATCCAGATGTAGTACATGCTAAGCAGTGTTTGTCCAAAGATGCGCCTCTTCCTGTTGAGTTTGCTGCTGTGCCACCCTCTTTGTGGGCAACAGGTGATACAGGTGTGGGACTGCTGCAGATACCTCCAGTCTCAATACAGGTTAAGGATGGTGCTATCTTACCCTGTTTCCCTCAGTATAAAATACCACAGGCAGGAGAGCGAGCCCTATTGCAAATTATTCAGGATTTGATTAAGAAGGGAGTGGTTGAAGAGACGACTGCTAATGTTTGTAATAGCCCTCTCCTCCCAATTCTTAAACAGACACACTCAGGTTCCCTTGATGACCATGAGGATGTTTACCGTTTTGTGATTGATTTGCACAAAGCTAATAAAATAGTGGTTCCCCAGTTTCCAGTGGTCCCTTACATCCCTACTCTTTTGACAATGATTCCTTCTACTTCTAAATTCTTCTCTATCATTGACTTGAAAAATGCTTTCTTTAGTATTTGTATTCATCCGGATAGCAGGTACTTGTTCGGGTTTACACTAGCTGGCAGAAGCTTTAGGTTCTGTCGAGCTCCTCAAGGCTATACTGAGAGTCCAAGTATTTACAGTCAGGTTTTAAAGTCCCAATTGGATTCCCTTTTGCTTCCCTCAGGTAATGTATTGGTGCAGTATGTCGATGACTTGCTCATCGCTTCTGACACGGAACAAGGATGCAAAGACAGTACAGTTAAATTATTGTTGCATTTGGCCCAACATGGACATAAGGTGTCCCTTTCTAAATTTCAATATTGTCGACAGTAGTTTACCTATTTAAAACTGCGCTTTGTTCAGCTCCAGTTCTTGGCACCCCCGATTATACCAAATCGTTTGTATTGTTCGTCCATGAGATGTCTGGTTGCGCGCTTTCTGTTTTAACACAAAAATTTGGTGATAAGCAATGGCTGTGTGCTTATTTTTCTGCTGTTCTTGACCCTGTCGCAAGAGCCCTCCCGAGCTGTCTAAGAGCGGTCGTGGCTGTGGCCGTTTCGATCAGACAATCGACTGGACTCGTACTTGATACTGATCTCACAGTCATGGTACCCCATGCTGTGGACATGCTTTTGAATAAGACTAAGACACAGCACCTCACCAGTACATTTCTGACTGGCTATGAATTAACATTGTTTGCCAAACACATCACGATTAAAAGATGTGCTACTCTGAATCCAGCCACGTTACTGCCCCTTCCTTTTGAGAATGATGAGATTGATAAACATGATTGTATCTTCCGGACGGAAGAAGAGACGAAAGGACGGGTAGACTTGACTGATGTTCTCTTATCTGACCCACAAGGGCAACTATATGGCGATGGCTCTTGTTTTAAATTACCAGATGGCACTACAACGGCTGCGTATGCTATTACCACGCTGCGTACAGTAGTTGAGACATCACAAGTTCCCTATCAATCGGCCCAAGCTGCAGAGCTTGTTGCCTTAATACAAGCTTGTGAATTGAGTGAGGGACTGGTTGTCAATATTTATACTGACAGCCAGTACGCCTTCAGAGTTGCACATAACTTTGGGTGACTCTGGGCTGAGAGAGGGTTTCTTACTTCACATGGCACCAAGATTCAACATGGGCACCTTATTCTGAGGCTTTTGTCTGCTTTGACACTCCCAAAGAAATTGGCTATAGTAAAGTGTAGTGCCCACCGGAAAGTCACTGATGATGTAGGTAGAGGAAATGCTTTTGCAGATCTGACAGCTAAAGAAACAGCCCGGACTAAAATGAAAAGAATGTTTGTAGCAGGTCCCGCTAGGTGGGAGCCTGAAGTTACCATGTTTGAAGATACGCTTGAGAATGTGAAAGAGATACAAAGTGAGGCCACAATAGAAGAATTAGCACTGTGGCAAGAAAGTACAGCACAATTGAACAATGAGGGATGTTGGATTGACTTGTCAGGGAAGCAGAGATGGATGTTGCCAGATGCATATGTTCTCCCTGTAGTCACGATGGCCCATGGCCCAGCCCATATTAGTGCTAAGGGTATTTGAAAGTTGTTAGACCCTGTATGGCAAAATGATAACATTCCGAAAACAGCGGCACATTTAGTGAAGTATTACATGGTGTGCATGATGCACAATCCTGGAAAAGGTACCCCTACACCACCCGGTAACTTTGCACCACCCACTTTCCCTTTTGAGGTCCTTCAGATGGATTTCATAGAATTAGACCGGTGCAATAATTTGAAGTATGTTTTGGTGGTTGTCTGTGCTTTTAGTAAATGGGTTGAGGCTTATCCTACTAAAGACAATACAGCCATTACGACTGCAAAGATACTCCTGGAGGAGTTCTTTCCTCGTTTCGGCTTGCCCCGTTTGATTTGGAGTGATAACGGAAGTCATTTTAATGCCAAGGTAATTCAGTTAATTTGTGATGGTTTGCACATAAAGCAGAAGTTTCAGGCCGCTAACCACCAGCAGTCAGCAGGTTTGGTTGAGAAGTACAATGGTGCTCTCAAACTGAAATTGGCAAAGATTCAAGGGACAACAGGGTTACAGTGGCCAGATGTTTACCTCAGGATCTTTTGTGGACAAGAACAACAGCACATTCTAGGAGAGGATTGTCACCATACGAGGTCGTGTTCGAACGCCCGGCAAATGTCTGGGGCGTCCCCCGACCCCAGTGGTTCTCGGATATTGAGTATCCACTGCTGATTGACTATCTTGCTCAGTTAACTGAAAATTTGCGTTCTATTCACGAACAGGTCCAGGAAGCCCTGCCAGCTACGCCAGAGGGGCCCGGACACGATATTCAGCCTGGAGATTTTTTGCTCGTATGCCATTTTTAGCGAAAGAAGAGTTTGGAGCCGCAGTGGAAGGGGCCGAAGTAGGTCCTCCTGGCTACACATACAGCTGTCAAGGTCGATGGTCGAAAGAACTGGGTTCATGCGTCTCGCTGTCGCAGGATACCTCTACCCTTGCCCTACGATCAGTGGGTGAGGGATGGAGTAGGGGATTCTAAGTGTGAGACGGTGCTTCAGTTTGTCCCCTTTAGTGACGCCAGTCTGACCTGGACTAAAGCGGATAAGGAAAATGATGAAGTGCTGAATGCAGCAATAGTTAGGGATGGACTGTGTAAGTTAGGGTGTTCTTTGCAATAGTACCAACGGAGCTAGTTTAGGGTGAGGTGAGATTTGTGCATTGTTTGAACATTGGACAGGATGGATCGAAAGTATCCCCTTGAGGGTACATTATCCTGGTCGACGTGGAAACCCGAGCTTAGGACAGAGCAAGCTCCACCGCCAGTGCTCAAAAACGCCAACGTTTTGATGAACAATAGGAGCCTGTACCAGTGAGGCTCTGACGGATACTGGGAACTTGTATAATTTTCTTGCTGGCATTTTGGCCACTTCCCCCCTTGATTTATCGTTTACTGTGCATCCCTTTGGCAGGATGGTTGCCGATGAAGAGCAGCCAGTGATTCCCCCTGTTCATACAAGTATAGTCTGGTCTACAAAGAAAAAGATATTGTGTGTTATTCTTGTGGTTTTGCTGCTATTGATTCTGGGTGGGGTGTCCTGGGTTTTGGAATGAAATCAAAATGCACCATTATGTATTAACCATAAGGTTGTTTCTCAAGTTCGCATGAAAAGGACAGCCCTGAGTAATGTGTTTCTAGACACACATAAAAGGTTTTTTGGAGAAGGTACTGCTTGCTACCCTACTGAGTCTGTTACTAGCTTATAGACTGCATATCCATTGTCACTTGTTAATTACACATATACTCTGCCCCCTGATTTCGTAGAAGTACAAGGAGAATTTGGGTTTGGTTATACAGGCCCATGTCTATATCATCGAAAACCACAAGGCACAGGTTATCCAGGATGTAACAACAATACTTATTGTGATAATTTCTATATGTAGAAACAGAATATAACACTAGCGGGTTGGCATTACAAAGAACTGACAGTTCCCCGAGAGGCTGGGTATTACCCTGCATGTTGCCCAATTATTAATTTTACTGACCTCGTCCTGTATGTTAACTGTTCAGGCATAATTCTGCGTAAGGGCATGTATTCTATGGTAGATCCAAAGGACCCTTGTACTGTTGTATGGAATTCAAGGTATGCTGCCGTAGATTGTGATAGGTCTATTTATGCGCACCCAGGGTTTTTCTTCTTATTCAATGGGACTTATTCCAATATGCATAATGGTACAAATTATGTGGCCCTTGGGATAGTGTTGCCTCTAGGTGTTCCTTGTAAACATGCAAAGCCTAAAATTAGATGGGTTAAAAGAACACTGACAAAGGAATTTTGTGAAGGGGTGACAGACCTTGAAGTCAATAATTATAGTAATGGTATCACTTTTGGGTATATTATCTCCTCCATTATTACCTTTGGAGGTACTGCTATGGCCAGGGGTGAGAAAGCTAGAGAATATTTCGGATGTAAGCTGCAGATACTGTCTAACTCCACCGTAGTGGCTCTGCATGGCATCACCACTCAATTGGAAAGTATGCGGATATATATCCGAGCAAACTAGATATGCTGTTGATTTCATTCTAGCTAAGAGTGGTGGTGTGTGCGCGATAGTAGGAGACCAGTGTGTAGTCGGGATCACTAATATGGAAAAAAACATTACCCAACACATTTTAGACATCCTAGAAAACGTTAAAGGAATGAAGAGTGGGAACTGGAGTTGGTCATTGTTTAGTGGATGGGGTTGGGTCCTTGAAAAGGTAATCTATTTCATTGTGATTTTAATTTCTTGCTGTGTCCTGGTCCAGTGTCTTCCCTTATGTTGCTCTTATTGTACCACTCTCCTCACTCCTAAGAAAATATCAATTCATGATACTAATGCAACAATTATGATTCAAAAGGAAGCAAAAGACCTCATGCAAATAGATGAGGGTATTTTTGAGACTTCTTCCCTCCTCACCGTTTCCCTTCCTGAAAATATGGAGTGCTCCTAAAAATGTATTCATGATTTGTTGAATTATATGTCTTTTTTTGCTATTACACAAAATTACTTAGCTCATGCTAAAAGGAGGGTCTGTTGGAATAAAAATTATGTTTTTGCATTGTTTTACATAAGTTAGCATTCGCTGCACCATTTTGTGTATAGGCGCCATTTTGTATCATGATCGAAACTAATTCTTTGCCATTTCCGAGAAACGGCCTTCTCTAGGTTATGTTTCTTTGGAGCTGAGTTCTGCCACACTAATGAATACACTGTTCTTATTAGCACATACCTTTCCTTTTAGATGTAAGCCTTCTCCCACTTGTCTAGTGGCGGGCACAGGCAGAGTGACCTTGAATAGTAGATAATGTGTGCCCGGCCTCAGAACCGAAACTTACTCCTTTATAATTTACTGTCCAGCTGCATCTCTCTGGAAAATTCCAAGGTGGGCGTGCTTTCATTGGTTTCGAAGTGTATTTAATGTATCGTTATGCTTGCTGATGTCAGTCCCTCTGCAGCACTCCTAAGCGACTGGGCAGATTGGGCTCCGCTCTGAGTGTACTTTGAATAAACTGTTATTGGTTTGTATTCTCTACTGTCTGACCGACTCTTCATTTTAGTGGAAGGCTGAGAGGTGTTCATCAGTGACCAGAGTGACCCGAATTGGGCCACTTCCTTCACCAGTCAGTTAAGGCAATCGTACAGTACCCAGAAGGTAAGTTAAACATGATGAGTAACTTGGCAGCTCCCAACCGATTGGTGAGCTCATCAGCTCGGGGGAAGGGGTTCAGTCTTGGTGACCGGATTAAGCCCCCAGTAGTCCACACAGAACCGAAATTCTGGGGTGGCATCCCTCCCATAGCCCTGGGGATCAACACCACTGGGCTGGACCAAGGGCTGCTTGAGGGCTCAAAAACCTCTAGCTCCAACATATTGGAGACTTCCTCCTTGATGCTGGACCTCATGTTATCAGACAACCTGTAGATTTTACTTTATACAGGTGTGCTGACCCCTTAATCAATATCATGGGTACACCATGTAGTGAGTCCTGGGGTAAGGGAAAACAAAGAAGCAAACTGCCTCAACAACTGGCAGCAGTCTCTCTGTTGTTCTACTGTCAGTGTAGGGGAGAGGCTGACACCCTCCACTGACTCAGCTGCTCCTTAGGAAAAAGGAGGTCGGGGAGAGGTTCACTCTCCTCTCCCACACCATCGTCATTGATCAAGAGAATGGTTACCTCAAAGTGGGGCTTGAGGCAATTGATGTGCAAAACCCTTAAAGAGTTCCTAGGAGTCTTGAGGTCCACCAGGAAGGTGACCTCATTCTTGCACTCTTTCACCCCATAGGGCCCAGACCAATGGCTGTGCAGTGCCCTGAGCTCCACACACTCCATCATCCACACTTTCGGGCCAGGCTGAATCTCGACCAGAGTGGCCTTCTGGTTGTACCACTGTTTCATGATCTCCTGGCTGAATTCTATATTAACCTTGGCTTGCTTCCAGAAGCGCTTCATTTGGGTACGGAGTGCAGGAATTTAGCTGACCACATCCTGGGGGGACCCTTCCTGAGAGCTTGCTAAACCCCCTCCTTCACCAGACAGAGAGGTCCTCTCTTTGGGTGCCTATACAGAAACTCAAAATGGGCTGAAGCCACCCCCCTTCTGTGGCACCTGCCGGTACGCAAACAACAGGCATGACAAGAGGACATCCCATTTCTGTCTCAAGGGCTCTGACAGGCCCATGATCCTGCCTTTGAGGGTCTTATGGAAACTCTCAACAAGCCCATTGGTTTGGGGGTGGTAAGGAGAAGAGAACCTGTAGGTTACCCCACACTCTTTCCACATGGCCTTCATGTACACCGACATGAAGTCGGTACCACGGTCTTACATCACCTCCTTGGGGAATCCCCATCAGTGCTCCTGGCCACTGCGGGTACAGTCCACGTCCTCAGAGGGATAGCCTCCGGGTACAGGGTGGCATGGTCCACCAAGACCAGGATGAACCTGTTGCCCATGGCTGACTTAGGATCCAGATGCCCAACAATGTTGATGCCCACCCATTCAAAGGGTGTGCTAATGATAGGAAAATGTAGCTGGGCAGCCTTGTGCTTCCCTCCCAATTTGCCACTGGCCTGGCAGGAAGGACATGACCTGCATAAAGTGTCTGAGGTCCTTCTCATCTAGGACCAGTAAAAGTGGATGACAAGCATGTCAAAGGTCTTGTCCTGCCCCAGATGTCTTGCCTGGGGTACAGCGTGAGCCAGCTCCAGTAGGAAGGCCCTTTAGCACTGAGGGTCCACCAACACATGTGTTGCACCAGGTTCAAGAACCTTAGGCTTGCTATACAGGAGACCATTATCCCAGTAGATCAGGTGATCATCAGAGGTTTGGCCAGCTGCCTGGTATAAGAACGTGCCCTCTTTTTGCATGGTTGGCCCCCCTTTTTGCCAAACTCTTGATGTACTTTGACTGAGTGTGCCCTGGGTTCCTGCCAACCAGGTACCCAGGGCCAATGTTCTTTCCCTAAACTGCATTGAGATAAAACCCAATTGGCACTCTTTGGCCACATGTCAGTCCCTTGTAAATGGTACCACAGGTACCAAGGGCACTGTGGCCAGGGAAGGCCTCCAAGGGTTGCAGCACTTATTTTGCCACTCTTAGAGGCCCTGTACCTTTACACACACACACTGCCATTGCAGGTTGCGTATTTTGGTGCAGAACAAAGTGAAGAGTCGACATGGCACACCTCCCTGTATGCCATGCCTACAACCCACTGCCCTGGCATAGATCAGCCACCCCTTTAGCTGAGTGCACTATGCCAGTGATGAGCATACAGGTGCATGAGCCCTGTATCCCTACAGTGTCTAAACCATTCCTAGACATTGTAAGTGCAGTAATGCCATTAAGAGTATATGGTGCTGGGAGGTTGTCAGTACGAACTCCACAGCACCATAATGGCTTTACTGAAAACTGGGAAGTTTGGTATCAAACTTCTCAGCACATTAAACCCACACTGATGCCAGTGTGGGATTTAATGAAAAATGCGCTCAGATGGCATCTTAGAGATGCCCCCTGAAAAATGACCTAACTCTAGTATCCTGGCTGAGTGGATGCTCGCCAGCTGCCACCACCAGACATGATTCTGGACCCATGGGTCGAGAGCCTGCTGCTATCAGGGGTCTGAAACAATGCACATCCTGGGACAAGGTGACAAGCCTCCTCCCCCAGGATGGGCAGGGTCCATGAAGGGGAAGCTTCAAAGGCTTGCCGCCTTTGTGAGCTACCCCAGCCCTTTGCTGCTTCTAGCAACTGGCTCCCAATGGTTCTGACCTCCACTGTGGGCAGGAGAATCAGCGGGAAAACCTTTGCCAGCCCCACCCCTCATGTGAGGGAGGCGAGGTGAAGCACAACTCTCAGTCCCCGCCATCTTGCAGATGGGATGACCCAGCCAACCAGAGAGAAGCATATGCCCCCTCCCACTGGAGGGTGGCATAATGGGGTTGTACCCACCCCAAGGAAGGGACCGATTGGTCCCAACCTTTACTTACCTGTAACGCCCCTAAATCTAGTATTTAGGGGCAACCCTGAACCTTGCCTCCTCAGATAAGAACCAACCAGAAGAAGAGAAGAAGAAGGACCAAAGAAGCCGTGCTGAACTAAGAAGAGGAGGATGCCACTGGCTTGGCCCCAGCCCTACAGGCCTGTCCGTACCTCGAACCTGCTCCAGCGAAACCCGATGTGTCTTGCAGCCAGCAGCCCTCAAAAACCCGAAGGACCTGCCCTGCCTTCCAAAATCAAAACTTTGTCTCCTGTGAGCACCGGGTTTGCTCAACCACAGACTCTGGCTCCGGCCAAATCCGTGAGTCTGCACCACTCTGCACCCAATGCCCACGGCCCGAGTTCGAGTGGTCCAACACCACGAGGAGGTCTCCCTAGCGATCCTGACCTGAGATCTGGTGATCTCGGACCTGCCTAGAATCTCCAAACCACGCCTGCAGCCCCTTTCTGGAGGATCTCCTCGACCGCGACCGGAGCTAGTAAGAAAACCCGACACCTAAAGATACCCCTGCATCCGAAGTCCCACAGCCTTGGGTGGCTCAATCGACAGTGTCCCAGCATTCCCAGGCATCCCCACTTACCTCTCCAACTGGTGATCATCTCCAGAAGTTCTTCGTCCATGAGCCTGCAGTCTTTCTTGCAACCGGAGAATCCCCATTGAAAACAACAGGGCACTCGATGCCAAAGCAGCACCCTGCACCCAGCTGCCCCTGTGCCACTGCAGGTGTACTTTGAATGCTAACTTGGATCCCCTTTGCTCTGAGCCTAACACCAGGAACTTTGCTCCCACAGCTTTGTGGCCTGCTCGTGAGCAGCCGCCAACCGCAGGCCCTCTTTCCCCGATTGGATAACATTGGGCCTCAGCACTCTGCACCCGGCCGACCTAGTGCCGCTGAGGGTGTTTCAAGAGTTCATCCTTGACCCTGGGGGAAACCTTGTTCTAACCCCGGAATACCAACTCCCACAAATAAGTACTTATCTGCAAACCGTTAACTTCATTTCCTCCCATAGGATTGCATTGACTGCTTTTTCTTGATAATTTCTCCAAGTGTGGAGTTGGTTTGTATGGAACATTGAAAAACTGCATATGCACTAAAAGTGAATTACTTACCTTTTTTCTAGGAGATGTCTCAGTGTGATAGCTAGGCATATCACACTGATTAGCAAAAGTAGTCTGAAAAGTAATCTAAATAGTAACGTACACAGTAATCTGTAAAGTTACTAAAAAGTAATTTCGAACTGTTGACTTACCTGTAATTCAACCAACTGCATTTGAACCTGCATTCAACTGTAAATCACCTGCATAAGATTTTGCAAAGTATTCTTTCACTTACCTGCACCATGCTTGGCTTGGTTCTAGAAATAAAATAAATAAATAATATTTCTGATACAAACAAATTCGTATGAGTTCAGTCTTTGAGTGTCTGACATCATTTCTTGCCTGAGTGTGTACAGCAAATGCTTAACACTACCCTCTGATAAAGCCTTACTGCTCGCCCACACTACCACAAATAGAGA
Organism: Calotriton arnoldi; assembly: GCA_963921515.1. Taxonomy (NCBI): domain Eukaryota; kingdom Metazoa; phylum Chordata; class Amphibia; order Caudata; family Salamandridae; genus Calotriton; species Calotriton arnoldi. The sequence goes on from CAWUFW010002051.1 coordinate 2,030,766, forward strand.
GTAAGGTGCTATCTACTTTTACCTATGCCTACCTTTGGGGTTCCACTGGACTCTGTGCACACTATACCTCATTTTGGTATAGCATATACAGAGTCAGCTTCCTATACCTGGGTCTTGGCCTGCTGCCACAGGCCCTCAAGAGTAGGGCACTCCATGTGTGCCTTGCAGAACCCCTCCTTGGTGGTATCCCCTTCCTGCTGCCAGTTTGTCAAATCCTGTAGGTTTCCCAGGTCAGCAATGTCCTCCCCTGTAGGCTCTGGGACGCTCCCCTCAGGTTTAACCTCCTCCTGGACTGTGGGAGCATCAGGAGTGGGTTTCCCATGCCCCTTGCCCTTCCTCTTTATTGCAGACACCTGGGCCATTCTTCTAGGCCCCAGGTCCTTCTGACTAAGCTCTCGGGCGGCCATGTAATGTTTGAACAGACACACCCACTCAGGCAACCCTAACAGGTCCAAGTGCAACCTGTGCTCCACCTCCTTCTAGATGGTGCACTCTAGGGCATTTCCAAACGGACATCCACAGGCATGGACGGACTCACAGGTACTCTTAAAGAACTTGAGACCCCCCCCCACTCAAAGGAAACTAGAGCTACTGGATAGTGATTCTCACGGTTGTTGACTGCAAAAACTTGGTGGAATGCATTAGGGACTGCCTGCTCTGAGGTCACCAGATGACATCTGACAGTTGTCAAGCTGGCTCCAGTGCATCTCAGAGCCTCCACCCTCTGCCCATTGATGGTGACCCACTGCCTGTACTTCCTTGTGTTGCTAGGCATGTGAGTTCTCTGCACCATTTTTCCATCACCCAGGCACACTAGGGTAACCTCTCCACTTTCACCCCTAATAACTTGGACAATCTCTTCCCCAAGTGCTACTCTAGGCAGCTTCAGTGACTGCCCACTGGTGGACTCTATACCCACTTGGGACACTGGACATCTCCCTTGAACTGCCCTTCGTGTTGGCACTCATAGCACTTGGGGTTTGTTAGAATAGACCCGAGACTGCTTACGCAGTGCCCTATATTAGTTAGCATTTGCGGCACAATTTACTATTCAGACGCCATTTTGAATGACGATTGAAACTAATCCTTTGCCATTTCAGAGAAAAGCCTCTGTTAAGTTTTGTTTCTGAAATGTTGAAGTTTTGCCTCAGTACTGAATAGACCGTTCATATTAATGCATACCTTTCTCACTAGATAGATGCCCGCTCCGACTTATCTGGTGGCGGGCGCATGGTGAAACGACCTTGGATTGTGTTAGGTTGTGTGAGATACCACAACCGAAACCTATTTTCGTTTTTATTTCACTGTCCAGCTGCATCTGCCTGGAAAATTCCACTGTGGGTGTGTCTTTGCCTGGCTATGAAATGTACATAACGTATCTCTATGCTTGTTGATTTCAGTTTTCTCTGTACCACTCTTCGAGACTGTGCAGACGGAGCTCCACTCTGAGTGTATCTGAATAGAACAATTATTGGTATATTCTCCACTGTTCTTCCGACTCTTCATTTGGTAGGGAAGGCTGAGAGGTGGTCCTAGGTGACCCGGGTGGCCCCAAGCAGGTCACTTCCTTCAGTTGGCGCCCAAACAGGGACTCTTTCGGCTGATTGATCCATCCCCTTTCCGCAGACGGGGGGGTGGAGGACGAGGACATCGGCGGGTCGGACTGACAGCTCAGGGATCCCTGCACGAAGAGTTTCTGTTACTCGCAGGTGCTCCTTCTGTCCCGCTGGACGGTGTCTCGCCCAGTGGTCATCCCGACTGGCGTCCTGAGCGGCGAAACCCTTGATCTGACTGTTTGGTCTGAGGAGTCAGCAGTGGAGAACTGGTTCGTTTGTACTTCTGATATCAGGTGCGTTTGTTTTGGTTCTATGTGGATATGGTACCATTGTGGTTTGAGTGTTTACGGTCTAAGGACTGTCTTGATGAAAAGTGTTTGCAAATACTTTGCCAGGTAACAATAATGATTTTGTTTTTTCTTTGCAATGCCTGGCCTAAGTAAACTTTGGAGTTTGTGCTGTCGTTGTTGTTCTGCAGATGTTCGGTTGGAAGAAGCTCAGCCTGCGCCTCCTGAAGGCAGCCCTAATTTTGATATGTATGTGAAACATGGTCTAGGCCCTATTATGTTTAGCACATTATGGCACAAATATACGAGGGATAATGCTGAGTTGCAGTGGCCTTTGACAGGCTCTTTTGATGAACAGAAGGTTGGATTTTTACGGGAACAGTTGTTTAAGAGACGAAGTAGACAGTCGATGTTTGACTCTCTTTGAACTTGGCAGAAGGAGGCTAAGCAAAGGCGGCTAAAAATGTAGAAAGATGCATGGAAAGGGAGGATGCAGACTCTTACACAGAAAGCTGTGGTGTATGATAGAGAAAAACAGGAGACAGGAATTAAATTTGAGGATAGGGGATTTCGGTTGCATATTGACAAGTCCTATCTGGCCAAAGAGGAAAATGACACTTTTGTAGAGAAATTGTTAGATAGTCGACTCCCGCCTCCTTATGCCCCGCAGAGGATATACCCTGTTGTTCCTTTGCAGACACAGCAGCCTGTCTTGTCCGCTGAAGCTGCCCCTGTATCTACTACTGTTATACCCACAGCTCCGGTTACCGCGCCCCTATTCTTTCTCTTCCCTCGCCATCCTAGATGACTGTGACCTCTATTACATCCACTGCCCCATCTCCTGTGCCCTCTGTTCTTTCTTCTCAGGTGCAATCATTGACTACAGCTCTGCCTACTACTCCTATTACCCCTCCTCCTGCAATTATTCATCCCTCAATGTTTTTGGATGCTGGTACCCCTGTACATGGTTTTGAAGACAGGGATTTGGCGATATTTAGGGAACTAAGAGGTCTGTTGATGCGATCTGGAGTAGGGGAGGATGAGAAGAGGACAATAGCGAGTCAGGCAATGCAGTGGGCTCGTAATGCAGTTTATAGTGTGGAAGATATTTGGCAAGTTATACGTGATTTTGAGCCTTTTTTACAACAGAGTGCTCTTCAACATATGTCTGCTACATTGATTGATCTTTGGCATTCACACATTGAGTCGGAGGCTCCCCAAATATTATTTGATAATAGAGACCACGTTTATGTTACTGATTTAGCGCCAAAACAGGTGTTTGGCAATATTTCTACCATAGTTTCTTATAGAGGTCGGTTGTATGATAAGAGCCCTTCTGAAATAACTCAGTTCCCTATGCGTGAAGTCCACCCAATTTATCATCCAGAAATACCTGCATTGATGGATCAGCACGTGTGACCACTAGACCGGCCGTAGCTGCCGGTTTCCAGGAGTAATGGGTTTATACTCCATGGAAAAGAAGTGAGGTTTTAGCCCTTAAGGCTACTCTGCCTGATCCTAGGAAAAATGCTACAGCCTATTACAAGGAATTGACAGAAGCTGCATCTTCTACTATAATGACTCCTGCTGATATTGAAATGTTTTTTGGTCTTCTTGTTCTGGTCGATATTTGGCGGCAGGTGCATACTCAAGATCATGTTGCTGAGTTGGGTGGTACATGGGATCTGATTAAGGGATGGGATCAAGAAAGAAAGCCAGGAGATAAGCCGCGTTCGGAGATACTCGCTTTGTCGTATTATTATATATATACATACACTTATTCCACCTAAGAAAGTAAGTTGGGACAGATTGACGGCCTGTCGACAGAAGAAGGATGAGAGTGAATCTGATTTCTTTACTAGGTTTGAAGATACGTTTTTGGATTACAGTGGGGAGGATATGTCCACAGAGGGAGGAGTTCATTTGTTTGTTGACAGGTTTGTTACTAATCTTCTTCCTGAAATAATGACTCGTTTGCAGGCGTCTGAAAGTACTTCGTCTACGTATTCTCCCTCTGTTATTTTGAATATGGCTCAATATTATGAGCATCGAGATCAGGAGGAAAAAGATAAAACTGATAAAAAGCACAAGGATTTAAAGACAAAAGTGTTGTTGCAGCAGGCATTTCAGGAAAATAACAGGGGACGGGGAGGTCCTTCTCGACAACTCCTACGTACTAGGCAGCCTACTATGACACCCTTGGGACAAAATCAGTGTGCGTATTGTAAGGAGGAAGGACATTGGTGTAGACAGTGCCCTGTGCTTTTACAGAAGGTTTTGTCCCCTAGAGGACGAGGTTCTGGTGGTAGAGGCCGTGGGATCGACAGAAATCAAAATGCTGCGGCTCCTGTGGGCTGCTCTGACAATAATTATTTCGATGACCCCAGAGATGGACAGTATTATCATGATGACTATGATATTGATGATGTAACAGGTATGTCTTACAGCTAGGACAGCCAGGGACAGGGCAAGGGACCAGTTCAGATACCTGTAGATCAGCGTGGTCCTTATGTCACAGCGGATTTGCAAGGTTTGACTAAGGAATTTTTGGTGGATACAGGTGAGACAAAAAGTTCTGTTTCTCGACATATGGTCCCTGGGGCGGCCCTGTCTGGCCAAAATAATGTTTCGGTAGATTTTCCGGTTGACCGGTTGTCAGCCCCATTTCACGCCCCCTTGCGCTTACTGTTGGTCCTTTCACTGTGGAGTCTCCATTCTTGTTAACATCTAATTGGGGTGAAAATTTGAAGGGTTTGGACTTGGTGAAGAAGTTGCATGCTACTATCTATTGTTCTCCTGATGTGTGGTGTGTTCCAGATTTGAGCACCAGACAGTGTTTGTTTCAGGATGCGTCCCTTCCAGATGAGTTTGCTCAGGTACACCGACACTATGGGCCACAGGTGATACAGACGTGGGTCTGTTGCATATACCACCAGTTTCTATACAAGTTAAAGATAATGCTATTCTGCCCCGTATTCTTCAATATAAAATACCGCAGGCAGGGGAACGGACCCTTCTTCAGATTATTCAGGATTTGATACGAAAGGGAGTAGTGGAAGAAACGTCTGCCAACATTTGTAATAGTCCTATTCTTCCAGTCCTTAACTTAAGAGGACACCCTCGGGTTCCTCTGATGCTATTAATGATGTCTATCGCTTTGTGATTGATTTGCGAGAGGTTAATAAAATTGTAGTTCCGCAAATTTTGGTAGTTCCTGACATCACTACGCTTTTAATGATGATCCCCTCTACTGCTAACTTCTTTTCTGTTATTGATTTGAAAAATGCATTCTTCAGTATTCCTATACACCCGGACAGTAGGAATTTGTTTGCACTTAGCAATCAAGCACAACAACGGCGGACTTTCCAAGCTGCACTTCACTGTTTTGTTTCCTTTTATCCAATAAATGTGCACAACAATTCCTGCACCAGCCGTTGTTCGGTGCAACTGCAAACGCAGAACAGAAATTATAGATATTTGGAATGGTGCACCATAGACCTTCTTATCCAGAGTCAATAAGGAAATACGTACGGCAAGGTATTCCTTTTAACCCTTTCCGTGCGTCGGACGGCCGGGAGCAGTCCGACGTCACAGGTGGCGTGTGCGTGGGACGGCTCCCGGCCGTCCTAGCACCCACCCACGGGAGAAGCGCTGGCGCTCCCCCCGCGGGTCGCCCTAAAAGCTGCCCCCACCGGGGAAGGCAGGGGAAGCCCTTCCCCTGCCCCCCGCCCCCTCCCTCCACGTCATCTAATGACATCAGCGCGCAAGGTCCCCAAGGGACCAGGTACTTTTTAAAAGCCATCGGAGGAAAGGAAGGGATTTCCTTTCCTCCGATGTCTTTTAAAAAAGTATTCCTGCTGCACGATCGCGCCTGGGGCATTTTGTTTTGGGGAGCGGCCCCTTGGGCAAGGGTCGCTCCCCTTGGGGGAGCAATGTATGTACTTTGTTCTGCCCCACTTGGGAGGGCAGATTGGCCACAAATTTAATTATTTACATGTATAGGTGCCCACTGGGCCACCAGGGATTTTTTTATTTTTTATAAATGGCCATTACGTTTCGGGGTGCGGCCCATTGGGCAAGGGTCGCTCCCCTTGGGGGAAAATGTTTTTACTTTGTTCTGCCCCCCTTGGGGGGGGGGGCAGATTGACGTTAAAAAAAAATGTATATGTTTATGTGCCCACTAGGCCACCAGGGATTTTTTATTTTTTTTAAATGGCCATTTTGTTTTGGTGAGCGGCCCTTTGGGCAAGGGTCGCTCCCCTTGGGGGAGCAATGTTTTTACTTTGTTCTGCCCCCATTGGGGGGGGGGGCAGATCGCCTAAAAAATGTTTTTATAATTATGTATAGGTGCCCACTGGGCCACCAGGATTTTTTTTTTTTAAATGTCCTTTTTGTGTTTTGGGGAGCGGCCCCTTAGGCAAGGGTCGCTTCCCTATTTGGGGGCAATATGTTTTGGCTGTGTCTGCCCCCCTAGGGGCAGACCGCGCCATTATTTTTAAATTAAAGTGGCCCACTAGACCACCAGGGATACATTTATGGGGAGTGGCCCCTTGGGCAAGGGTCGCTCCCCTTGGGGGCATTGTTTTTGGCTGTCTGCCCCCTGGGGGGGCAGATCTCGCCATATTTATTTATTTAGTGGCCCACTAGACCACCAGGGATTATTTTGTGGGGAGTGGCCCCTTGGGCAAGGGTCACTCCCCCTTGGGGGCAATGTTTTTGGCTGTCTGCGTCCCCCTAGGGGGGCAGATCTCGCCATTTTTTTTATGTAGTTGCCCACTAGACAACCAGGGATTAATTTGTGGGGAGTGGCCCCTTGGGCAAGGGTCGCTCTCCCTTGGGGGCAATGTTTTTGGCTGTCTGTTCCCACCCTAGGGGGGCAGATCTCGCCATTTTTTATTTAGTGGCCCACTAGACCACTAGGGATTAATTTGTGGGAAGCGGCCCCTTGGGCAAGGGTCGCTCCCCTTTGGGGAGCATTCATTTGGCCGTTTCTGCCCCCCTGGGGGGCAGATCAGCGGATTTCTTTTTTTATATGGCCACTAGGCCACCAGGGATTTTTTTTTGTTATGTTGGGGAGCGGCCCCTTGGGCAAGGGTCGCTCCCCTTTATGGGAGAATGATTGGTGCCATTTCTGCCCTCTTTGGGTGGCAGATCAGCAGGATGTTTTTATGCCCATCTGCCCCCAAGGGGGGCAGAAGCCACTAGACACCAGGGTTTTTTAAAATTTTTGTGTTGGGGAGTGGCCTCTTGGGCAAGGGTTGCTCCCCTTTTACGGGGGTGAATATTTTATTTATACTGTTAGGCCCACCTACCCCTTAGCTTGGCTGGTGGATTGTGTGTGGACTGGTGCATTATTTGCATATGTGATTGTAATGTTTTTTTTTTCTCCTTTTTATTCTAGTGTTAAGCTTTTGATTCCTGTTTGCGGTTTCGGCAGTGGTTGTTCTGCAGTTTTGCGTATTTGCATTTTTTTGGTAAGAAAAACATTTTTCTTGTATTTACTCCAAATGAGTATTATTGTCATGCATGGATGAATTTTTTTGTAAGTGGTGTCATAGTAGCAGCATATTTAGTTAGTGTTTTGTGCATAAAATTCTTTGCGATGTGTTTTGCATTGTCTTATGTGTAGTTTACTTTTTTTTTCTTTTTTAGTGGGATACTGTTGGTCCTTACTGTGTCTGTGCAGAGTAGGTGGTGGTGAGTCTAGCTGCTTCTGGCAAGTGAGTGGTATAGTGTTGGAGTATATAGGTCTTTGTGATAAAGCTACATTTTGTTTATTTCTTTTTTTACAAAGGGTTTGTTGTTGTTGACTTGTTTGACAAGTTACCTTTATTAGTAAGCATTATGGCTAGCCGTAGAATTACTGCTCAGCAGGTGGTTGGTATGCTTCTTGAGTCTTCCTCTGAGCAGGATTATGAGACTGACAGTGCGTCTGAGGGAGAGGAGGGAGGGGAAGATTCAGGCAGTGAGTTTTCTCTCCACATGGAATCATCGGATGATGAAGCTACTCTCAGTGCGGATGAAGCTACTCTCAGTGCGGATGAAGTGCCTGTTTTAGAGGAGGACAAGAGGCATCTGGATTGCAGCCTGAGGCTGCTAGGCTTCCTACTGGAAGTGCTGGACTCTGGGTTGATCCAAACATGGTGCTTCCGGTGCTGCCTGCCTTTAGTGGTGATGCAGGGTGTAGAGTGGATTTTGCCTATACAGTTTTTTCAGTTGTTCATGGATGATGTATTTTTGGGTGAGATTGTTGAGCAGACCAATTTGTATGCTGAACAGTTTTTGAGGGACAACAGTGCCAGACTTAGGCCCCGCTCTAGAGCTACCCGGTGGACTTCCACAAATCTGGATGAGATGAAGAAGATTTTGGGTTTGACTTTTTTGATGGGCTTGATAAGGAAGCCGTCCCTGGCTTCATATTGGTCTACCAGTCCCTTGATGGCAACGGCCATATTTCCTGCAATTATGAGTCGTGATCAGTATTTACTTTTGCTTCGGATGCTGAATTTTGTAGATAATGCTTTGGCGTTGCCACGAGATAACACTGACTGTGACCGTCTTTTTAAGATTCGGCCTGTTCTTGATCACTTTGTAGATCAATTTTCAGAGATCTATACTCCAGGCAAAGAAATATCTCTTGATGAGTCTTTGGTCCTGTTCAAGGGCCGTTTGGTTTTTAGGCAGTACATTCCTAGCAAGAGGGCATGTTATGGAATTAAGATGTATATGTTGTCTGAGAGTAGGACAGGATATGTCTATAATTTCCGGGTGTACACTGGTAGGGATTCCACTATTGACCCCCCAGGTTGTCTGTCCACTTTTGGAGTTTCTGAGAAAATTGTGTGGGATCTTGCTAGAGGACTGTTTAACAGAGGCCACCATTTGTACCTTGATAACTTCTACACTGCTGTGCAATTGTTTAAGGAATTGTTCAAAGTGGACACTTTTGCTTGTGGCACAATCCGCTCTAACCGTAAAGGTTACCCAAAAGAGCTTGTTTGCAAAAAGCTTCAGAGGGGACAGTGCAGTGCCTTGCGTAGTGAGGAACTGCTAGCTGTGAAATTTGTGGACAGGAGGGATGTGTACATGCTGACTACCATTCATGATGAGAGTACTTCAACTGTGACTGTTTGGGATCAGGCTGCTGAAGTGCGCAAACCTGTGTGCATTGTAGACTACAATAAGCACATGGGTGGTGTCGATAGAGTAGATCAGAGGTTGGAACCTTACACTGCTATTCGTAAGGCTTACATTTGGTATAAGAAGTTGGCCATCCATCTCTTCAATTTAGCAACTTTCAATGCTTTTGTTGTGTACAAGGAGTGTTCTCCTGCGTCAAAGATGACTTTTGTTCAGTTTCAGGAGTCTGTGATAGGCAGCCTTGTTATTGTGGAACAGGCAAGTGTTTCTAGAGTTGGAGTGGTGGAGGATGTGGCTAGATTGAAAGATCGCCACTTTCCTGATATAATTCCTCCCACGCCCCAAAAAACCAATCCCTGTGCGGAAGGAGAGTCGTATGCACTGTGCCGATTGTCCTTCTAATCCTGGGCTGTGTGTGCCCACATGTTTCAGATTGTATCACACTCAAAAGAGTTTTTGGGAGCAACCGTGAGTCTAATAGTGTACTGCCTGGTCTGTATGGTTTTATATAGTTGTTCAGTTTCACGTTTGGCAATAGAATGATGTCTTTAGTTACTGCTGTTGTTTTAGTAGTTATAGTTTTGTATCTAGTTGCAATTGGTTTGTGTTTTCTTTCTTGTTTAAAAAAAAATGTATGACGGTGTGCGTGGACTGGCGCTTGGCTGGCGGTGTGCGTGGACTGGCGCTTGGCTGGCGGTGTGCGTGGACTGGAGCTTGGCTGGTGGGGAGTGGACTGGCGCTTGACTGGTAGTGTGCGTGGATTGGCGCTTGGCTGACGGTGTGCGTGGATTGACGCTTGGCTGGCGGTGTGCGTGGACTGACGCTTGGCTGGTGGTGTGCGTGGATTGGCGCTTGGCTGGCGGTGTGCTTGGATTGGTGCTTGGCTGACGGTGTGCATGGACTGGTGCTTGGCTGGCGGTAAGTGGACTGGCGCTTGGCTGGCGGTGTGCGTGGATTGGCTCTTGGCTGGCGGTGTGCATGGATTGGCGCTTGGCTGGCGGTGTGCGTGGACTGGCGCTTGGCTGGTGGTGTGCGTGGACTGGCGCTTGGCTATCGGTGTGCGTGGACTGGCGCTTGGCTGGCGGTGTGCGTGGACTGGCGCTTGGCTAGCGGTGTGCGTGGACGGGCTCTTGCCTGGCAGTGTGTGAGTAGTGAATTGCTGCTGGTCACTACACACACTGCTAGCTAAACGCCACTCCATGCAATCCGTGAGCTGGTGTGGTTGCTGTGTCAGGAATGTGGGCATGTGAAAGTGATGGGCCCTTGAATGGCGCTGTCTGCTGGTGTGAGTGTTGTAATGTGCTGGGCCCGCGGCTGGCGGTGTGAATGGTTTTGTATGTGTCACACGTATGAAAGGTGTATGAATGGCCTGTAAAGCGGTTGGTGCCTTGTCGTGGCTTTACAGCTCACAAACTGTGAGTCCATGGTTCAGTTTCTCGTCCTTTCAATTATTAACAGTGCATTCCATTTTTGTGAAATCTCTGGTTAATACAACTGTATATACTGAACCATCACTCACCCTCGTGCCAAATCCAACCAGTATGTCTGTGTGCTTGAAGAATAGGTGGTTGTGCAGAAATATTTGTCTTTTCTGTCTTTCTCAAGCAGGGTGTACCTTGTCCCTTTTTGTGAATGTTGTAATGTGTTGGTTTCGTGCCTGATGGTGTGAATGGTCTTGTGTGTATCACGTATGAAAGGTGTGTTAATGGCCTGTAAAGCGGTTGGGGCCTTGACGTGGCTTTACAGCTCACGAGCTGCGAGTCACTGGTTCAGTTTTTTGTCTTTTCAATTATTGACAGTGCATTTCATTTTTGTGAAATCTCTTGTTAATAAAATTTTATATACTGAACCATCACTCGCCCTCGTGCCAAATCCAACCAGTATGTGTGTGTGCTTGAGGAATAGATGGCTGTGCAGTAATCTTTGTCTTTTTAGTCTCTCTGCCAAGGTGTACATTCCATCTAAGAATAACCTACAAACTGTAGATATTGTCGTAAACTAAACACCCATGGAAGTACATGGTGATGTCTCTCTTGTGGATCCCAACAAATTATTTTACCCACAATGTCCTGCAAACCTCAAAATGTGTCTGTCACATTTTCCTTGCATTATTGTGCCAAAATTTTCACGCTGCAGAAAGAAACAACACATTTCCTACCCCCAGCCTTTCTCCAAGTATCCCAATAGAAATGGTACCTCACTCGCGTGGGTGGGTCAAGGACCCGTGACAGGCAAGGGCCCAAAACCTACTGAGGCGACATCAAAATTGCCTATCACAAAATGACCTGGTTTTGCAAGGGGGGGTCACCTGGGTTTTTGGCCTGTGCTCGGCGGCCAGCTAGGGAAACCTACCAAACCCACACATTTCTGAAAACTAGACACCCGGGGGATTCCAGGGAGGTATAGTTTGCGTGGATCCCCTAACGTTTTCTTACCCAGAATCCCCTGCAGACCTCAAATTTAGCTGGAAAAATCACTTTTTCCACACATTTTTGTGTGGGAAAGTTGTGGCATCACCGGGCTGACACAAATTTCCTACCACCCAGTGTTCCCCCGGGTCTCCTGATAAAAATGGTGCCACACTCGTGTGGGAGGTTAAAGTACCCGCGACAGGCAAGGGCCCAAAACGTATTGAGGTGACATCAGAATTGCCTATCACAAAACAACTTGGTTTTGCAAGGGGGGTCACCTGGGTTTTTGGCCCCGTGCTCGGTGGCCAGCTAGGGAAACCTACCAAACCCACACATTTCTGAAAACTAGACACCCGGGGGATTCCAGGGAGGTATGGCTTGCATGGATCCCCCAACGTTTTCTTACCCAGAATCCCCTGCAAACCTCAAATTTTGCTGAAAAAATCACTTTTTCCACACATTTTTGTGTGGGAAAGTTGTGGCATCACCGGGCTGACACAAATTTCCTACCTCCCAGCGTTCCCCCAGGTCTCCCGATAAAAATGGTGCCTCACTCGTGTGGGAGGCCCAAGTACCCGCGACAGGCAAGGGCCCAAAACGTATTGAGGCGACATCAAAATTGCCTATCACAAAACAACCTGGTTTTGCAAGGGGGTCACCTGGGTTTTTGGCCCCGTGCTCGGCGGCCAGCTAGGGAAACCTACCAAACCCATACATTGCTGAAAACTAGACACCCAGGGGATTCCAGGGAGGTATGGCTTGCGTGTTTCCCCAAACGTTTTCTTACCCAGAATCCGCTGCAAACCTCATATTTAGCTGAAAAAATCACTTTTTCCACACATTTTTGTGTGGGAAAGTTGTGGCATCACTGGGCTGACACAAATTTCCTACCTCCCAGAATTCCCCCAGGTCTCCCGATAAAAATGGTGCCTCACTCGTGTGGGAGGCCCAAGTACCCGCGACAGGCAAGGGCCCAAAACGTATTGAGGCAACATCAAAATTGCCTATCACAAAACAACCTGGTTTTGCAAGGGGGGTCATCTGGGTTTTTGGCCCCGTGCCCGGCGGCCAGCTAGGGATAGCTACCAAACCCACACATTTCTGAAAACTAGACACCCAGGGGATTCCAGGGAGGTATGGCTTGCGTGGATCCCCCAACGTTTTCTTACCCAGAATCCCCTGCAAACCTCAAATTTAGCTGAAAAAAATCACTTTTCCACACATTTTTGTGTGGGAAAGTTGAGGCATCACCTGGCTGACATAAATTTCCTACCTCCCAGCATTCCCCCAGGTCTCCCGATAAAAATGGTGCCTCACTCGTGTGGGAGGCCCAAGTACCCGCGACAGGCAAGGGCCCAAAACATATTGAGGCGACATCAAAATTGCCTATCACAAAACAACCTGGTTTTGCAAGGGGGGTCACCTGGGTTTTTGGACCCGTGCTCGGCGGCCAGCTAGTGAAACCTACCAAACCCACACATTTCTGAAAACTAGACACCCGGAGGATTCCAGGGAGGTATGGCTTGCGTGGATCCCCAACGTTTTCTTACCCAGAATCCCCTGCAAACCTCAAATTTAGCTGAAAAAATCACTTTTTCCAGACATTTTTGTGTGGAAAGTTGTGGCATCACCGGGCTGACACAAATTTCCTACCACCCAGCGTTCCCCCAGGTCTCCCGATAAAAATGGTGCCTCACTCGTGTGGGAGGCCCAAGTACCCGCGACAGGCAAGGTCCCAGGTTGCCTAACGGGTTTGATAACCAGGTCAGAATCGGTTGGTGTTATGGTGTGTTGCTGCTGATATACGGCGCAATTTACGGGCTATCAAACCCGTGGCCATAATATCAGGCTTTGCTATTTCAACACCCACCAGCTCTGTGTATGACATTTTTCATACCGCGACGATACACGTGTTACACTCTTCACATGAAGAGGCCTGGGATCAAATTGAATACTTAATTCAATCAGTATTTTAAGATCCCTGACGAAGTTTAAGTGCAAACTGAACGAAACGCCTTGGCTGGATGTTGTGTGTTGATGCAATGAACTCGAATTGATTTAATAAAAGAGATGTTTAAAGATAATACCTTGCCGTAAGTATTTCCTTATTGACTCTGGATAAGAAGGTCTATGGTGCACCATTCCAAATATCTATAATTTGTTTGGATTTACACTGGCCGGCAGAAGCTTTAGATTCTGTTGTGCTCCTCAAGGTTATACGGAAAGTCCTAGTATTTATAGTCAAGCATTAAAGAGTCAGTTGGATTCATTATCACTTTCCCCAGGTAATATACTGGTGCAGGATGTCGATGACCTATTAATTGCTTCTGATACGTGTTGGAAGTGGGGGTCCTAATCCCTCACCGCCACCACCAAATGTTGGGGGCGGGAGCTCCTGTCCCACCCCACTGTAACCGGGTGCGGGATCCACCCCTCATTTCAACGTTAGGCTAAGTAAGGACACCGTCTGAGATAACCCTGCTCACCCCCTTAGTAGCTTGGCACGAGCAGCCAGGCTTATCTCCAAGGCACGAGTGTACAGTATGTGCAACCACACTCACAGCAACCCAATGATGTCACCACAAATGGACTCCACACAAGTTTTTATAAAACGAGTATAATCTTTATACAAGAAGATATACGATATGACCACATGTTACAAAACCAACATATAATAATGGGTAGTATTTCCTCCGGTGGGTTGGTAGGTTCTAATCCCAACCACCGCTTCTAACCAACAGTTAAGCTGACTTCTAACCGTTTCCAAAAGGTTAGGCAGGTCGTATTGCTAGAATCACACACGTTGCAAAAGAAACGAAATACTGCAATGCGTAACGATATACTCCTGAGCTGTGCAATAGAGAAACAATGCAACACGTCGCGCCACAATCATGTACTTTGCAATAGAAGGAATAATGCAAATGCGTATCACCACCAGCATGCCCTGTGCAAGGAAGAAACAAAGCAATGCATCACGCGACAGTCATGTACTGTGAACTGAAGAAATAATGCAATGCGTGTCACCACCAGCATGCCCTGTACAAGGAAGAAACAAAGCAATGCGTCATGCTAACATCATATACTGTGCACTGAAGAAATAATACAATGCGCCACGTTATAATCAGGTACGGGGAAAGGACAAAATCAGGCAATGCACCACATTTACAAACATGTACTCTGCGAGGGAGAAAATATAATGCAGTGCGGGCGTACCCCGCCTGCAGTTCGTTAAGCACAAATTGAGTCAGGCATCATACGACAGTTCGATAGTTCGTTAGCAGCAGTAATGCAAAGTGTAATACGACAGTCTAGGTGCTCCGTTCACAGTTGCCCCCGACCTGAAACAATGATGACACAAAAGTACTGCTTCTACTCCGGCCCCAGTACTGCCCCTCCATGGGCCAGCACAGGCCTAGATCTGAGCCGAAGCAACAGGCTCCCACAGCTGCCAGGAGCGAGAGGCCGAGAGAGTGTCCCTCCGAACCCGCACCCGACCCCAGGTGGTGATCCACGTTACCTGGGGGGTGGCGCAACCCCACTCTCCTCTCCTTCAGCTACTGGGCCTTGATCCAGAACTCCGTCAATGGGCACGGCGAGCTCGGGCCGGCTACTCTGCTACTCCGGGACTGCCGGTCTGGGCCGCTGCTGTTGCACTCCGAGGGCCCGATTACCTGGCCCTCCTTTCGGCGGTCTCAGTGGCCACCGAGACCCGCCCTCAGCACTCATAGACTTACTTCGATTTTGGTGTACCTGCTACCCCGGCACTCCTCACCAGCGCCTCTGGGTTGCACCACGACACGCACTCTGCGCGTCCGAGACTCGCCTCTTCTTTGGTGCACACGATGACCAGACGATCGTCACCACTCTTCAGATGCACCACGACATGCTCCCTGCGCGTCCTAGTCTCACCTCTTCTCTCGGTGCACACAACGACCAGGCGCTTTTCACCAGCGCCTCAGCCTGCACCACGAAACGGTCCTTGCGCGTCCGAGTCTCACTTCTTCTCTCGGTGCACACGATGACCAGGCGCTCCAACGCCTCAGCTTGCACTACGGCACACGCCCTGCGCGTCAGAGACTCACTTCTTTTTCCGGTGCACACCACGACCAGGCGCTCCTCACCAACGCCTCGGCCTGCACCACGACACGCTCCGTGCGCGTCAGAGTCTCACCTCGTCCCCCTGTGCACACGATGACCAGACGATCGCCACCACTTCCTCAGCTGCACCTCGACACGCTCCCTGTGCGTCCGAGGCTCGGTTTACTCCTTTGTGCCCAAGATCACAAGGCACAACTTCTGAGGGTCTCAAGCTGCAAAAGCATGCGCACACCGCGTTGCTTGGGATTCCTCCGGAAACTTTTATGTTCCTGTGTTTCAAACAGAGAGCCAACTCACCTCGGGCCCTTGGGGTTCAGGACACAGCACAAAGCACAGTCCTGTTCAAGAAGGGGGGGACACCACCCACTGCAATGTCCCTTCAGTCTCTTCCTTAGCAAAAGCTACAAACTGCAGGCCAGCCCCAGATCACGAAGCAAAGGTCAGTCCTATCCAGCAGTCTTTTCAGCAACTTCTTCTTTGACAGAGGTTCTTCTTGACTACGAAAAATGTCAGAGCCTCTGCAGACTCGACCTGTCCATTTCGCCATTCAAAATTACACCAAATTCTAGGGGATTCAGATCTCTCAGTTATACCCCTTCATGTCTTTGAAGTTCGTTGTGCTCAGGGGTCCCTGACCCCTCCCTAAATCAGTTCTGGGTGTCTCCCTCCCAGTGTCACCTCTCTCTCTTTGATACTGGGGCTCTGGACACTGAATCACTCAGTAGGAGATGGGTCAATTGTTTTATGGCTGCATCCCAGGCGCCCTTCACCTCCCGGGGTTCCTCCTCGCATACTCTCCAGATGCAGGTCAGCCAGGTGCCATCTCACCACCTCCCATCTCAGATCCAGACAGTCAATTCACATTCAGCAGAGATACACAGAAATGCTTAAAGCACAAACTTTGCCACTTTCTAAAAGAGTGGCTTCTGAACACACAGTGACAAAACCACTTTCATAGAAAGATGTGTTATGACACTGTGATTCATACATACCAAACTTCAACTCTCCATTTAAAACTTAAAGGAAACTAGGCTAATAAACACACTACCCAGCCTCCCCCATTCTGTCCTATGGGCAGAATGGCCTTTCAACAGTGAAAACTAAATGGAGTGTTTTTTCCCTGTCAGGACATAGCACACACCTCAGTATATGTCCTGCCTTTTACCTACACTGCACCCTGCCGAGGGGTTACCCGGGACCTACCACAGGGGTGCCCATAGCATACTTAAAAAGGAAAGTAAGGCCTGACAAGCAGTTGCACTTGTCAGGACACCCTGCTAAATTAGCAGTCTGCGCGCAGGCTTTACACTGAAGGCCTGTGTTCCCTCCTCTGCGTGCTTTTGCATTACTAGCCCTTGCACACACAGTGCACATCACTAGGGACGTTTACTAGTAAGGCAAACCCACCAATCATGGCCAACCAATTACCATTGTACTTTATATAGGGAACACTGTCCTTTGACACTGATCAGCAGTGGCAAAGTACCCAAAGCATCTAAATTGGCAACTTTATGTCAGGAAAACGGTGTAGGGGAAAAGCAAAGAGTTTAAGAAACTGTAGCCAAAAAGGCCAAGTCCTACAATATGGAACAAGGTTGCAAGGACAGTATAGTGAAATTGTTGCTGCATTTGGCACATCATGGACATAAGGTCTCTCTTTCGAAATTTCAGTATTGTCGACAGAAGGTTACCTATTTAGGTCACCTACTGTCGAAGGAGGGTAGGAGGTTGACCCCTGAGCGCATCAGTACCATTATTAAAATGCCCATTCTGCAAACTCAAAAAGATGTATGCGCTTTTATAGGTATTACTTCCTACTTTGGCCAGCGGATCCCAAATTATTCTTTACTAATTAAACCTTTGCTTGCATTAACAACGAAAGCAGTGTATGAGCCTTTGCCTTGGACGCCAGAATGTCAGCAATTTTTGAGCAATTAAAAACTGCGCTTTTCTCGGCTCCAGTGCTTGGCACACCTAACTATAGGAAACCGTTTGGGCTTTATGTTCATGGGATGGCTGGTTGCGCACTTTCTGTCTTAACACAGAAATTTGTGGATAAACAGAGGCCTTGTGCTTATTTTTCTGCTGTGCTTGACCCTGTCGCAAGACCCCTCCCGAGCTGTCTGCGAGCGGTTGCGGGTGTGGTCACTTCAATCAGGCAATCGGCTGGACTCCTACTCGATACAGAACTCACAGTTATGGTACCCTATGCTGTGGATACACTTTTGAATAAGACAAAGACACAGCACCTCACCAGTGCACGTCTTACTGGTTATGAATTGACATTGTTTGCTAAACATATTACGATGAAAAGATGTGCCACTCTGAACCCAGCCACGTTACTACCCCTCCCTTCTGAGAATGATGCAGTTGACAAACATGACTGCATTTTCCGGACGGAAGAAGAGACGAAAGGACGGGTAGACCTGGCTGATGTTCCCTTATCTAACCCCAAGGAGAACTATATGTCGATGGCTCCTGTTTTAAATTACCAGATGGCACTACCACTGCAGCTTATGCCATTACTACATTGCGGATGGTGGAAGAGACATCACGGGTCCCCTATCAGTCGGTTCAAGCCGCTGAGCTTGCTGCCCTTATCTGAGCTTGTGAATTGAGTAAAGGGCTGTTTGTCAATATCTATACAGACAGCCAGTATGCATTCGGGGTTGCACATAACTTTGGTCGACTGTGGGCAGAGAGAGGATTCCTTACCTCTCATGGTACTAAAATCCAACATGGGCACCTTATATTGCTGAAGAGATTAGCAATAATTAAGTGCAGCGCTCATAGGAAGGTTACTGATGATATGGGTAGAGGAAATGCATTTGAAGATCAGGTAGCCAAGGAGACGGCCGTCAGTAAAATGAAACACATGTTTGTTGCAGATCCAGCTAGGTGGGTTCCTGAGGTTGCTATGTTTGAAAATACCGATGAAAGTGTAAAGGAAATACAAAGCAAAGCCACCATAGAGGAATTAGCGAAATGGCAGGAGAGTACAACACAGTTAAATGAGGAAGGATGTTGGATTCATTAATCTGGAGAACAGAAATGGATGTTGCCCGATGCATATGTACTTCCTGTGGTTACTATGGCCCATGGTCCCACCCATATTAGTGCGAAAGGCATTTGTAAATTGTTAGCCTCTGTTTAGCATAATGATACCATCTCTAAGACAGCTGCGCATTTGGTGAAACATTGCATGATCTGTATGAAACATAATCCAGGGAAAGGTACCCCTACACCGCCTGGTAATTTTGCACCACCCACTTTCTTGTTCGAAGTCCTCCAAATGGATTTCATTGAACTAGAAAGATGTAATAATCTTAAATATGTTTTAGTGGTCATATGTGCGTTCAGCAAATGGGTTGAGGCTTACCCCACTAAGGACAATACGGTCATTACAACTGCAAATGTACTCCTTAAAGAATACTTTCCTTGATTCGGGTTGCCCCGCATTATCTGGAGTGACAACGGGTCTCATTTTAATGGGAAAGTGATTAAATTGATTTGTGAAGGTTTACACATTAAACAGAAATTTCATGCTGCTAATCATCCACAGTCAGCGGGTTTGGTTGAGAAGTACAATGGTACTCTCAAATTGAAATTGGAAAAAATCCAGGAGAAGACAGGGTTGAAGTGGCCAGATGCTCTACCGTTAGCTCTTTTGTCAACAAGAACTGCAGCTCATTCTAGAACAGGCTTGTCACCTTCCAAGGTCCTGTTTGAACGCCCGGCAAATGTCTGGGGTGTCCCGCGTCCTTGTAAATACTCCGATATTGAACATCCTGTGTTGCTTAATTATCTTGGACAATTGACAGAAAGTTTACGTTCTATTCACCAACAGGTACGGGAATCCCTACCTCCTATACCAGAAGGGCTCGGCCACGACATTCAACCTGGTGATTACGTCCTGGTCAGGAATTTCCAGAGGAAGAAAAGTCTGGAGCCCCGCTGAAAAGGCCCTGAGCAAGTTCTGTTAGTGACACGGATGGCTGTAAAGGTTGCTGGTCGGAAAAACTGGGTGCATGCCACATACTGTCAGAGGATTCCTTTGGCCGTTGCCATATGATCAGTGGGTCAACGAGGGTATTGACAACACTGAATGTGAGCAAGTGCCCAGGTTTGTCCCCTTCAGCAATGCTAAATTGACCTGGACACAAACAGATAAAGAGAACAACAATGTTTTGAACGAGGCTGTCCACCAGAAATACGAGTTATTCAGGATCCTTTGTTCATTGATCACACAGTGCCTGGGGCTGCCAGGTACGATTTGCATCCTCGGCTGGGGGCTACTGGGTCTAAGGATAAAAAATGTTAGAGATGGACTGTATAAGATAGGTAGTACTGAGTAACAGTACTAATGAATAATTGAAATGAGTGAAAAATCTGTGTTTGCTTTGCCTTTGTTGTCTGAACATTAGTCAGGGAAAAAAGAAAGAAAGAAGTATACTTTGAAGGTATGCCCCCTTTATCGATGTGGGATAGATTAGGAGAAGAGCTTAGGACAGAGCAAGCTCCTCCGCCGGTGCTTAAGAGCGCCAACTTATTGATAGACAATAGGAGCCTGTGCCAGTGAAGCTCTAACGGACACTGGGAATATTTATATTTTCTTTCATTTTCCTTCTTTTGAATTCGCTATGCGTCCTTTTGGCAGAAAGGTTGCCGAGGAGGAGCAGCAGATTGTTGCTGCTGCACAACATAATATGATGTGGTCAAGGAAAAGAAAAATATATGCGTTGTTCTTTTGATACTGGTGATAATAATACTGTGTGGGGTGTTATGGGTTTTGGAAGATGTTCAAAGCGTGCCTTTACGCAGGAAGGGTAAGGTCATTTCCCCGAGACAAAATAAAAGAACTGCCCGAGTAATGTATTCTTTGAAAACACATAAGAGGTTCTTTGGTGAAAGGACTGCTTGTTACCCCACCCAATCTGTCACCAGTCTGTGGACTGCATATCCATTGTCACTCGTAAATTACACATAAACTCGATCACCTCAATTTACAGAAGTGAAAGGAGTGTTTGGTTTTGGTTATCCGGGCCATGTCTATACCATAGAAAGCCACTGGGGATGGGTTATCCAGGTTGTGACAACAATACATACTGTGATAACTTTTACATGGAAAAACAGAACATAACATTAGTGGGTTGGCACTACAAGGAGTTGACAGTCCCTCAAGAGGCCGGTTATTACCCTGCTTGTTGTCCCATTGTGAACAGTACGGATACTTCATTGTATATAAATTGTTCAGGAATAGTGTTGTACAAACACACGATCCCCTTAGTGAATAAAGAGGATCCAAGTACTTTCGGAATGAACTCCAGGTAGGCTGCAGTAGATTATGAGGGGCTGATTTATGCACACCCAGGGTTTTTCTTCTTGTCTAATGGGACTTATTTCAATGTCTATAATGGTACAGACGATGTAGCTCTTGGAATGGTATTGTCTTTGGGTGTGCCCTGTAAATATGCCAAGCCTGACATAAGATGGGTTAAAAGGACACTAACGAAAGAACTCTGTGAGGGAGTTACTGATATAGAGGCCAATAATTAAAGTGATGGTATCACCTTTTGATACATCCTTTCTTCTATTTTCACATTGGGTGGTACTTACATGGCCAGGGGTGAAAAGGCTAGAGAATATTTTGGATGCAGGCTGCACATTTTATCTAATACTACAGTGCCAGCTTTGCGCGACATCACCACTCAGTTGGAAAGTATGCAGATACATTCGGAACTGACTAGATATGCAGTGGATTTTATTCTAGCCAAGAGTGGTGGTGTATGCGCGGTAGTTGGCGATCAATGTGTGGTCGGGACCAAGAATATTTAAAAGAATATTACCAAACACGTTTTAGATATTTTTGAAAATGTCAAGGGAATGGCGAGTGGGAATTGGAGTTGGTCTCTTTTCGGCAGCTGGTGCTGGATACTTGAAAAAGTGATTCATCTTATTGTGGTATTGATGCTCTTCTGTGTACTCGTTCAGTGTCTCCCTTTTTGTTGTTCCAATTGTACCACTGTTTTCACACTCAAAAAGAAAATATCAATTCACGACACAAATGCCGCTATAAAGCTTCAGAAAGATGTTGATGATTTGATGAATATTGATGAAGGAATATTTGAGAATTCATCCCTCCTTGATGTATCACTTTCTGATGTTGATGGTATGGAGTGCTCATAACTGTACCCCAATTTGATATTCTGTTATCGCTTGCAATTCTGTTCTTTTTTTGCTATAGTTGAAAATGTTTTAGCTCATGCTAAAAGGAGGGTCTGTTAGAATAGACCCGAGACTGCTTAAGCAGTGTCCTACATAAGTTAGCATTTGCTGCACCATTTTCTGTTCAGACACCATTTTGAATGACGATTGAAACTAATGCTTTGCCATTTCCGAGAAAAGCCTCTGTTAAGTTTTGTTTCTGAAATGTTGAAGTTTTGCCTCAGTAATTAATAGACCGTTCATATTAACACATACCTTTCTCTAGATAGAGGCCCTCTCCCACTTGTCTGGCGGTGGGCGCAGGGTGAAACGACCTTGGATTGTGTTAGGTTGTGCGAGATACGAGAACCGAAACTTATTTTATTTTTTATTTCACTGTCCAGCTGCATCTGCCTGGAAAATTCCACTGTGGGCGACTGTCTTTGCCCGGCTTTGAAATGTACATAATGTATCTCTATGCTTGTTGATTTCAGTTCCCTCTGTACCACAGTTGTTCGAGACTGTGCAGATGGGGCTCCACTCTGAGTGTATCTGAATAAAACAGTTATTGGTATATTTTCCACTGTTCTTCTGACTCTTCATTTGGTAAGAGGGCTGAGAGGTGGTCCTAGGTGACCCGGGTGGCCCCAAGCGGGTCACTTCCTTCAGGTTGCCTTCCCTGAGGACTTGTTCACAGGGAATGACTTCTTCTTCTTCTCAATTGGGAGTTGGGAGTACTGACCCGTGGAACTATTTTATGGGACCTTTAGATAACTCCATAGTTATATTTTTGACTACCACCTTCTTCTGATGGGAGCCTTATCCAACCATGTGGTGATGTCCCCTAGATACCTTCAGTGGACCCTAGTGCTGACCCAGCAGTCCGTCTCCTTAGCAAGCTCCCTGGGGTCAGTGAGCTTACCATCAATTAGGTTTTTGCGCAGACCTGCAAAACAAAGACTAAACATGTGCTCCTTTACAATAAAATTATACAGCCCATGATAATCATTTACTTCACTGCCCTTCACCAAACCATCCAGTGCCTTTCAAATGATTCCACACAATCCACCTGGTCTGAAGGAACAGTTTTCTGACTGTCCCAAACTTCTGTCTATGCTTCTCTGGGGTAAGATCATTTTTGCTAACAAGGGCTTCCTTAATGGTTGATACATCCTCCTATCCCCTTTCCCTAGGGCCAGTAAGGTGTCTCTCCCTTTGCTAGGGATGTGCTGCCACTGACTAGCACCCCAATCCTCCTCAGAGATCTTGTGCATCTGTAAAGGAATCTCATAAGCTTTGAACCACTTTTCAATGTTGCCCCCCGCAACAAAGTCAGGCAACAGACCTTTAGGAATATGGACCCTCTTGTCTCCAGAGGGCACTGCAGGTATGCTGCCACCATCACTGCTTGACTCTGCCTGCCTGGCCTTGACGTTCAGCTCCTTCAGACTCAGTTCATAAGCCAGTAACAACCTTCTCTCCTGCAAGGCCCTCTCAGCCTTCTTCTCCTACATGTCCAGTTTCCTTTCCTTCATTCTTAACTGGACCATCTGCAGCTTGAATCCCCTCTCCTCCCTTCTTTCTGCTAGCTCCTCTGGGGACAGGCTGTGGCAAGACACACTGCTCCCTGCAATGGCAGGGGGCTCCACTTCAGGGCTCAACTGCAGGTGGCACCATAGGAAGGTTTTCTCCAAGTCCTTCCATCTCATCATCCTCTCCTGTGGCTTCAACCATTGGCTGTGAGCATCCGCCCAGGCCCTCTGCGCCTTTTGGAGCTCCATCTTTCTGGTGTTCTCTTTGCTGGAAGCTCCTTTTCCTTGAGCTGGGTCACAGTGTAGGCATCCATGTTGCCCAGCTCGAAATCCATTCTTGCAGGTGTGGTTTCAGGCATAACAGTCAGGGAGAAAATTTAGAAAAAGCAAAAAGGCCAATAAAGGAGAATTTAAAATTCGAGTTGGTCTCAGAGATGGGATTCACACAGTGTACACAATATCACTGTATGAAACTGCACAAACACAAGTCCAAAACCGCTCTGCTGATAACCAATGTAAGAAATTGGGGGGCATATTCACAAGGAGCTATCGCAGAATTAACGGCACTTTATCGCAGCCAAAGTCGTGATAAATATACCTCCCCATTCACAAGCCGGTGTAAACAGCCCACAGCACCAGTTTACCCACGATAGCAGCCGCAAAAAACATCGCAACAGAGGACCCATGCAACTATCGCTAATGAGATGCAGAGTGGGCATTCCCGCGCCAAAAGGCGCGACAACATTCACAACGACCAGCCACATCGGCGATAAAAACACAAAACAGGCGATAAGGCGCATTAGCACCAGGAAACTACACCTGCTTTGACCTGGTGTAAAGTCGGACGGCAGCCTGCAAACCAAAAGGGAGCACAGCCCAGGGCTACATCGGAAGGGCAACAGATGCCATGGAGCCATCCATCATGCGGCCCGGACACCCAAGAGGGCCACAACACCCACCACCCCCAGGACCACCCCTCCCTGGCACCCCCCGACCAAAGACATGCCATATCAGCCACACCTAAACATGTACAGAATATTCCGCTTGATGCCGCACAATCACAACTGGTGACATGCATGTGTCGTCACAGAAATGAGCAGCACACATTCACTTTCGAAGCAACAAATGAAACTTTATTAAAATGAACAACGAAATAAAATGAAGACACATGGCCGCTCCCCTCGGGACAATACATAGGTCACAGCCTGTAAGACAAAAAACATGATGAGAGGTGTGTGTTCTGCGCGCATCAGAGGACAGAGATAGAGCGAAGGAGAGAGAGAGGAAGAGAGGGAGAGAGAGAAGAGGAGAGAGAGAGGAAGAGAGGGAGAGAGAGAGAGAACGTGCCGCCCCTGCGCACCCAGGCCACACTGCTCACCTACTGCCACCGGTGTGTCCCCAACCACGTGCCGGTATGCATAGCAGGACACCAGGTCACACATCTGAGTCAGAGCCGTCAGCTGAAACAGAGCCCAGATACATGACTGGCACAGTACACACACTTGCACAAGACAACATCGCCTGCCCGCCCATGCACACCCAGGCAAAGGCACCCCAACCCCTCCCGCCGTCCATCGGAGCATGCCCGCCCATGCACACCCAGGCCTCAATGCTCACCTTCCGCCACCGGCGCGTAGACAGGAGGTCCCACCACGTGCCGCTGCAAGCCACAAGCCCGGGGCCCGCGGACATGGCACCCTCCAAATCATGCAGCCCCGCTCCGCAGGTCACCAGGTCTCACGTTTGGTGCTGGGTCTTGATTACTCCATGGCAGAGGACATACCAGTGCACCCGGCACCATCGCAGGCTGCACACCCGCTCAGCCCAATGGGTGCCACCAACTCAGGGATCCCAGAAGCAACGCCACGTGGCCGTAGGCCCGCGCTGCCCGCTGGCTCTGGCCTACACTGCGGTCCAGCAGGGCACACAAAACCTGAGCTGTCTGGACCACCAGGACGGGGCATCATCGCAGGCTGCACACCCGCTCAGCAGCTCAAGGTGCCACTGACTCAGTGCACCCAAAGTCACTGTCCCGTGGCGGGGTGCCTGTGCCGTCCGCAAGGCCTCTGGTGCCACTAACCCTGTGCAACCCCAGTCTGCGCCACCTGGTGGTAGGCACGTGCCGTACTCAAGGCCTCGGATGCCACTAACCCTGTGCAACCCCAGTCTGCGCCACATGGCGGTAGGCCCGTGCCGTACACAAGGCCTCGGATGCCACTAACCATGTGCGCAACAACTCATGGGCCCTATATGAGTGCGAACCGTGGAGCGTCCGTCATCCAGTCACCACCGGAAGAGGGGAATGTGACATCGTCGGCCCCTTATGTTGGCGGAGTCAAATGACCTGTGACGCCTGTGCCGGATGGGTGTGGTGTGTGTGAAAACCTGCCCTCAGGGAGTGGCTGTGACATGCTGACAACTACACCAGTGACCTGCACACCACCAGCGAGTATGGCTGCGACGGGTAGCAATGAGGGCCCCCCCTTGGGGCGAAAGCGGAGTGGTCTGGCCTGCCGTACGCCGGACCAGCGCAGGGCTTGCAACAATGACTCGTGTGATCTTTGCATGGTCCAGTCCATGTCCGGACAAGGAAGTGACTGATGCGCGTGTCCCTGTTGTAGTGTTAACGGGACCCGGTACACAAAATGCAATGTCGCACCCTCAGACTGGCATCCCACAGGATGAGCATCATCGATGCAAGGGAAGGCACTGCCCCCACATTCATCCACACATCAATACATGAATGACATAAGACATTACACAGCAGTGCGTCACTGGATGTTTATTTGCACATCCAGTGCAGTCATGCAGCTGGAGCGGTACAGGGCAATGCCGAGCACACTACACAATATGGGCCCGTGGAGGGCCAGGCAGTGTACATCCGGGGATGACCTGTACTGCGGAAGGGGAAGGGTACAGTCCGCAGTCTGTCCGCCGTGTCAATGGTCGTCAAACAGGATGTGGCAGTCCATGTCGCTGTCCAAGGTGAGTGCATCGGAGTGTATTGGGGGTCAGTGATAGGTCTTGAGGCCATGTGCGGCACCAAGCAGAAACAGGCAAGGTGGCGGAAATTAATGTTAGTACCTCCTTCTGATCTCAATCCCATCCACGTCCTCATCCCCGGATGTGTGCTCTGCCCCACCTGTGGGTGTTGCAGTACCTGCTGCGGCACTGTGAGCCACTGACACATCAGGGGCCGGAGGAGGATTGTCGGCCGCACTGTGTGGCAGTGACACATCAGGTGCCTGTGTGGATACGCCTGCCGCACTGAGAGGCACTGCGATACAAAAGGGGATGATGGACGGAACGTTTGAGCCAATCAAACACTCACCCCCAGTCAACTGATCTGGGTTTAATCCATCATCATTCTTTAGCTCACTCCACCACCCCAGTTCAGACATGGCCATATGCAAATCAGTCTGACCCTGTGCCTCATGGGAACAGTCCAGCCCGAACTGCCAAGCCATGTCTTCCCTGGACCGGAAACAAGCATCCTAGGACCGGTTTCTGGCATTCCAGCCGTCATCAGCCAGGCTTGCTTGAATCCAGTGGCAAAGTGAGCAAGGGACCCACGTCTGGGCATACCCCCGCCAACTTAGGGCGAACAAAGCGATACAAAAGGGGATGATGGACGGAACGTTTGAGCCAATCAAACACTCACCCCCAGTCAACTGATCTGGGTTTAATCCATCATCATTCTTTAGCTCACTCCACCACCCCAGTTCAGACATGGCCATATGCAAATCAGTCTGACCCTGTGCCTCATGGGAACAGTCCAGCCCGAACTGCCAAGCCATGTCTTCCCTGGACCGGAAACAAGCATCCTAGGACCGGTTTCTGGCATTCCAGCCGTCATCAGCCAGGCTTGCTTGAATCCAGTGGCAAAGTGAGCAAGGGACCCACGTCTGGGCATACCCCCGCCAACTTAGGGCGAACAAAGCGATACAAAAGGGGATGATGGACGGAACGTTTGAGCCAATCAAACACTCACCCCCAGTCAACTGATCTGGGTTTAATCCATCATCATTCTTTAGCTCACTCCACCACCCCAGTTCAGACATGGCCATATGCAAATCAGTCTGACCCTGTGCCTCATGGGAACAGTCCAGCCCGAACTGCCAAGCCATGTCTTCCCTGGACCGGAAACAAGCATCCTAGGACCGGTTTCCTGCATTCCAGCCGTCATCAGCCAGGCTTGCTTGAATCCAGTGGCAAAGTGAGCAAGGGACCCACGTCTGGGCATACCCCCGCCAACTTAGGGCGAACAAAGCGATACAAAAGGGGATGATGGACGGAACGTTTGAGCCAATCAAACACTCACCCCCAGTCAACTGATCTGGGTTTAATCCATCATCATTCTTTAGCTCACTCCACCACCCCAGTTCAGACATGGCCATATGCAAATCAGTCTGACCCTGTGCCTCATGGGAACAGTCCAGCCCGAATTGCCAAGCCATGTCTTCCCTGGACCGGAAACAAGCATCCTAGGACCGGTTTCTGGCATTCCAGCCGTCATCAGCCAGGCTTGCTTGAATCCAGTGGCAAAGTGAGCAAGGGACCCACGTCTGGGCATACCCCCGCCAACTTAGGGCGAACAAAGCGATACAAAAGGGGATGATGGACAGAACGTTTGAGCCAATCAAACACTCACCCCCAGTCAACTGATCTGGGTTTAATCCATCATCATTCTTTAGCTCACTCCACCACCCCAGTTCAGACATGGCCATATGCAAATCAGTCTGACCCTGTGCCTCATGGGAACAGTCCAGCCCGAACTGCCAAGCCATGTCTTCCCTGGACCGGAAACAAGCATCCTAGGACCGGTTTCTGGCATTCCAGCCGTCATCAGCCAGGCTTGCTTGAATCCAGTGGCAAAGTGAGCAAGGGACCCACGTCTGGGCATACCCCCGCCAACTTAGGGCGAACAAAGCGATACAAAAGGGGATGATGGACGGAACGTTTGAGCCAATCAAACACTCACCCCCAGTCAACTGATCTGGGTTTAATCCATCATCATTCTTTAGCTCACTCCACCACCCCAGTTCAGACATGGCCATATGCAAATCAGTCTGACCCTGTGCCTCATGGGAACAGTCCAGCCCGAACTTCCAAGCCATGTCTTCCCTGGACCGGAAACAAGCATCCTAGGACCGGTTTCTGGCATTCCAGCCGTCATCAGCCAGGCTTGCTTGAATCCAGTGGCAAAGTGAGCAAGGGACCCACGTCTGGGCATACCCCCGCCAACTTAGGGCGAACAAAGCGATACAAAAGGGGATGATGGACGGAACATTTGAGCCAATCAAACACTCACCCCCAGTCAACTGATCTGGGTTTAATCCATCATCATTCTTTAGCTCACTCCACCACCCCAGTTCAGACATGGTCACTGACACACCAGGGGGCGGAGATGTGGATGATGTGGGGGCAGCAGCATTCATCATCGCCACACCTTGTGGCAGCATTGCCATGATGAAGACATGCAGGGCCTGGTAGATCCCAGCTACATTTCGCTGATGTGCAGCGGTGTCTGCCATCCTTTCCGCCTCCATCCGCACCATGTCCTCCATGAGCCTCCGCATGTGTGCCAGCTCACGGCTGGCATCGCTGGGGCCACTCTGAGCGGACAGGTATTCCTCCCTCCGCGTCATGACTCCAGCGATGTCAGTCAGGGCTCGTTGGAGACCATGGAGCGGACATAGACACCCAAGGATGGCATCCAGTTTGGTAGCCATGAGGTCGAACCCCACCCGCTCGGCCGTCTCCCTCTGGCCCTCCAGCACACGGCGTTGGAAGGCCATTTGTTGTTCCTGGGGGTCTTGGGAGAGTGCCGGGGCTGTGGGTGCCTCCTGCTGGGTGGTCTGGGTGGTGGGTGGGGTCTCATCGATGTACCTGGGCTGCCCTGATCCTGGAGGTTGCTGGAGGATGAGGTCAATGATGTCTTGGATGGTTTGGGTGTCGATGCTGGTGTTGTCCTCCTCCTCGTCATCAGTGAAGAGTGGCTGTGACTGCTCTGCAGGAGGTTTTGATGATGCCCCTGCGATGTGAGGGGGAGATGGTGTATTACAATGTGTCCACATGTATGTAGCCGCATGGTACAGGTTGACATTCAGACACCATAGCATTGTACATTGTGACAGTCTGTGGGTCTGTGCGAGGACCCAGGGTCATTGTGGGTGTGCACTGTGCCCTGCTTGCTTGTGTATGTGTGCCATTGTGGCCATCTCCCCCCGTCCCCCCAGTACCTGGTGGTCACTCACCCTGTTGCGGTTGTGTTGTGTCCTGTCGAGCAGTGTCCGGTCCCCCGACTCCGGCCACAGTATCCATACTGATGACTGTCGACACCAGCTCCTCCATGTCATCCAGCTCCAGCTGTGGCACTGGGCCCCCACCTCCGGTCTGCATTGCTGCCTTCTGGTTGGCGCTGAGTTTCTCCTTGGTCTTCCGCTTGATGTCATTCCATCGCCTCTTGACCTCGTCCATTGTCCGCTTGTCCTCTCCGACGGCATTCACCTTGTTGATGATGTTCCGCCATATTCCATTTTTGGCGTCCAATGACACGTTGGAGGTGACGAAGAGTTGTTGATGGTGTTCCATCACCTCCGTGACTATGATCCTGTTCGCCTGCGGACTGAACTTGGTTTTCCTGGTCTTCTTGTCCTTTCCCTTCTCTGTCCCCGAGGTCCCAGGCTCGTCATCCGGGGTGCTTGTGGGGTTGCGCTCGTCCTCTGCGCCTGCTCCGGCTGCCTCCATGGTGCTTGGGTGTTGGTCAGTTTGTGTGTGGGTGTGTTTTATACTTTTATGGTGATTTTTGACGCCTGCCAGGTGTGTGTTGCAGGCCTGGCGCTGCTTGTTGCTGATTTCCTCATCGCGCTTTGGCCCATCGCGTGTTTTTTGGTGTTGTGGTTTGTGTTTTTATCTCCATCGTGGTGGTTGTATCGCAGACATTGTCCGCGGTTTCGGCAGACTAGCGTATGCTACCTCCTTGTTGTGAATTCCACGTTGACACAGGGTTATTTTCCTGCGCTAGGCTGCGATATTGAAAGTTGCGTTATGCTACTCTTGCGGTAGTTATGACACGTTCTTGTGAATATACCCCTAGGTTGTTAGGTGACCAGGGGGTGAGCCCTGAAAATAAACCATTTGTATCAAAAAAGGTATGCAGTTCCTTTAGACAGAGTGAAATCAAGTTAATATGTAACTGGTTGGTCTGGTATCCAAAAGGTGAGACGAGAGTCCGTTCCTTCTGGAACTGGAGCCCTCAATCACCCAAATTTGGGTGTCATACTTCCTTATTGGGATTGCTCCTTGTCGGGCTGGCGCTGCAACACCCGACGGGCACCCGCAAAGGGGCTTTTTTTCCGAGATCTTTTGTTCCAAAGGGAGAGTGGTCACAGGTATGAGGCACGATTACTATGTAGCCTGCCTCATCCTTGTGACCACTCTCCCAAGGTGGTAGAGAGAGGGCAGGTCATTCGACATAATCGTCACATCGGCGCAGTAAGTACGCGATACGTGTTGCTGAACCCTCCTCAGATTACATCTTTGTTTTTCTGATGTGCGGATAATTTGGTGCCATACACTACATATGCTTCCTCCTTTTGTAGGACGCTGAAATTAGCGATTCCTCTACCATTACTTGAGGAGGCAAAAAAGCCACCCTATTGTCATGCACTCACCTGGTTACAACCGCGGAGACAGTATTGGAACTGATCCTGGACCTCATATCACCGCAGGGCCTGGCCCGTTCAAGGAATAGTTTCTTCCTAAACAAGGCACAGATCCTAGGCGGAAGGGAGGGTTGGGACAAAATAAGAAAAGAGAGACTTGTGGTACTGGTTCCTGTGAGCAACTATGCAGCACAGCATTAACTGGCGGCCCTCTGAGTCAGCTAGGTAGATGTACACAGGACCGTGACCTCTGATTTTGCAAAGGCACAATGCACTAGAAATAACAAGAAGAGACAATTACAAACAATGCACTACAGGCCTCTCAAACAATGGATTCGCAATAACATAAGTAAAATACATTTACAGTCTCTTTCAGAAACACAGCAAGGAAACAGAATAACCGGAACTACTGATTGGAGCTACACACTTACAAGGAATAACTCGAAAGACAGATTGGAGTTACTGGCACTGCCAAGGAAATACTCAGTAAATATATTAAAGTTAATTGACACTCCCCATGATAAACTCAAAACATAGCTCTCTGTAAAGGGTCAATACATAAATTGAGCGCTCAGAGGAAAGTTGTCTAGGCACAATAGTTTCTTCAGGGAAACATAGAGCAAAGTCTCAAGTCCTTGAATAACACAATTCAAATGCCAAAGCAGCAAGAACAATCAAGGTGAACTGGAGAAAGTCTCTGAGAAAAATCTGAAGACTGGTCTACAGTCTTGAGGACGCTAATACTTCAGCCTGCTTGCTACAATAAAAGAATAGTGCGCACTAACCTGATATCAAGTACTTAGCCTAGTACTTCAACTTGTTCTAAGTTTGAAGACGGACTCGATGTCTTGACTCAGGAAGTCACAGAGGAACTGGAGTAGCTGAACATGAGGTGGAAATGAAGGATGCGTTGAGGGAGCTGGAGTTAAGGGAATCAACGGAGAGACTTCAACTGCAGCTGGAAAGAGAGCTGCCACGGGTTGGGTCGATTCTTCAGGTGAATTGGCAAGCAGGAATCCTGTTCTGCTAGGAGCGTAGGCCAAGCAAGGGGTTCAGATTTGGGCGTGGTTTATATACAGGATCAGGGCCCAATAGATACAGCAGTATCATGTGTGTTATGTGGCAATCTGGAAGGTTCTCCAAGACTCCTGAAGGAAACACATATTAGTACACTGGCTTAACCTTACATGAAAAGCAGGTGCAAACTAGCAGATGGAATCACTTAACAGGAAACAAATGTTTTGCTCTGTCTAAACGTGCAGAAGGGAAAAAACTCCAAGACCCCAGCAACAGCGGGAGCAAGGCAAGCCATTGGTCCATGTGTTCAGGGAATGCTTGCAAGCTCGGCCGTAATGGACTCGGGGAGAGGGGGCATGGAATCAAAGCACGCCATGAGGTACCCCAGGGGTAATGTAATGTGAGCCCTGTGCACCAGGCCCACTACACAGAGGGGGCATGAGGATGTTGTGACATAAGGCAACCCTAGGGTAGGGCGTGGACAGCCGAGAGGACAGGATGCAGTGTATTTAAAAAGTTGGATATGTACTTTTTAGTTTTACATGTCCTGGTAGTGAAAAACTCTTAAATTAGTTTTTCATTACTGCAAGGCATGCCTCTCTAACAGGATAACATTGAAGTTACCATATTACATTTAATAAGCTTTAACTTTCAAATGGGAGCAGGAAACCAGTTCATGTTTTGTGTCTTTAGATCCATGATGAAAAATCCTCTCTTATGGTGAACTCGGATTTTAAATTACAATTTTGAAAATGCCACTTTTGAAAGTTGTGCACTTCAAAGGGAAACCTCTAGAAGGTTCTTCCGCTTCAAAGGAAGGCCCAGGTATAAATATTGGGCCTCAGATACAGAACTGAACCTGACCTGTGAATACTGTGTTAGGAAAAGGACTGTTGTGTTGCTGAAAGGACTACCACTCTGCTGGACTGCTGACCTGCTGGACTACTGTTGTGCTGGGCTGCTGCCTTGCTGTGCTGACCTGCCTTCTTGCCTGGGTGAGAAGGACTGGAACTGCATCTGTTGAACCCAGGACTCCAGAGTGACTCCAAAGGCTAGTTGGCTGGCCTCCTGACAAGAACCTCAGGGACAGAAGGCTCGACTAACCTTGAAACCAGTACCTGGACTCTGCCATACGTGAGTCCTACCCTGCCAAGTGGTACCACCCCGGTCCTGGACCCTTGGAAGTGGGCCTGAGGGTGCACTGCCAGCCCATCTGTGGATCTAGAAGAACCAGCGCATCTCCTCAACTGTGCAGTGCAATCCCGACCAGAACCGATGCATCATCTCAGCTGCGAGAATTCTCTCAGTGCAAGGACTACGCATTGACCTAGCAGCCTGCATCAGACCCGCCACTGTGCAAAGCTTTCCTGACGCAGGGCCTCACATCGCAAAACTCTCATTGACGACAGCCTCGATGACGATGTAGGTTCTCACATTGCAGCCTTGCAGCTCATTGGAACCGATGCATCACCTCAGCTGAGCGACACATCCTCAATGATGGACTTTACATCACAAGCCCTTGTCAACAGGATCCTTGGCGATGACGCAGGAACTCGCATCACTGCTTCGCAGCTCCATGGAACTGACACATCGCCTCTGCTGTGCGAATCATCCTCGACGCAGGACCTCATAATGCTCTGCAACCAGGAGTTAAGGCACTGTTGTCCAGTGGACCTAAAGGGGTTCTTGTAGTCAGACCGTGCTCCATCGCAGATGGACTGAAGTCGTGACTTTGTCCCGGTCCAGGAGTGACCAGATATCAACAGTTGGTGCTTTGTGCTTTTTAGCACTATTTTCAACTAAATCTTACAAACTGCATATCTCAGGTTCTACTGATTGGATTTTAGTTGTTTTAGTCTTGTTTTATTTATTAAAATCTACTCTATTTTTCTAATCTGATGTGGTAGCTTTTTGTGGTGTGCTTTGCCTGTGTTACCATTTGAAATGCTGCATAAATAATTTACACATTGCCTCTAACTTAAGCCTGACTGCTTTGTGCCAAGCTGCCAGAGGGATGAGCACAGCCTAATTTGCGGTTGCTTGTGGCTTCACCCTGACAAGGATTGTGGTTCCTGCTCAAGTAGGGTTTCATCCCTCTCAACCATTGACCTCATTTCTCACAAAGGTCCTTGCACAAAGGGAGAAAAGTCCCTACATATCAGGGTCATTAAGTTTTTAACTTCCTCTTGAGGAGTTCATTTTCTGAAAAAGAAAAACAAACGCTGAGGTGGCTGGAAATAATGTAGCAGTGTTCTCGACATAAGCAGTAAAAAAAAGTCTATGGGGCATATTCTCAAGGAACTATTGCCGAGTTAACGGCACTTTATCTCAGCCAAAGTCACGATAAAATCATCGCCCCATTCACAAGCTGGTGCAAACAGCCGATATCACCACTTTACCTGCGATAGCACCCGCAAAAAACAT
Organism: Calotriton arnoldi; assembly: GCA_963921515.1. NCBI lineage: Eukaryota > Metazoa > Chordata > Amphibia > Caudata > Salamandridae > Calotriton > Calotriton arnoldi. The sequence goes on from CAWUFW010002051.1 coordinate 2,065,102, forward strand.
CGCCACAGATGAGCCCGGCAACTAACGCTAATGATATGCAGAGTAGGCGTTCCAGCGCAAAAAGCCGCGACAACACCACTCCACAACATTCTCAACGACCAGCCAGATCGGCGATAAGATCACAAAACATGCGCTAAGGCGCTGTTGTATTCCTCTTAGGGTGTCCATACACGGGCTTTCCTGTATCATGTCCTTATATAGGCACAATTCGTCCTGCCCTTATATAGGCATAAAATCCCAGTCCTTATTTAGGCATTAAACCGTGCACTCCAAATACAGGCATGGTCTCTGACATCCGTCCACCCTAACGTCACAACGAGTTCTTGAAGAACAGACCCTTAGGCTTCGGGAGTTTCCCTAGCACAGGACTATTGATTTCTTCAAGGACTCATATATTATGCATGAACCGTTATACCTTAGGGGTTCATTCATGACGTCTTCCGCTGTCCGATTCATGTCAATGCTAACGTTCTGAGGTACCTCCCAGGTATAAATATACCTTCCCTAGCCCTTGTAAACTAGAGGAGACCTCGACTTCAGAGGAGCCCGTTTCCCGGCCTGACGCACTGAGAAGACGCTGTCATCCCTGCACGCAGAGAGTCCAGCTTCCAGTGATCTGACTTCCCTCGCGGGGTGTTGGAGTTCGAGTTTGGCAAGAGATTCCCACCTCTCTCATTCTTAAGGTATGGAGCTGACTAGAAACCTAGAGGGACTCTTGGCATACTAGGCATACTAGGCTTAACATACTCTTAGTATACCATAGTAAGGAATACTTCACCTACTTCATCCTCTCCCTACACCTAGGTTAGGTTAGGTACATTGGGGTAGAACTAGCTTAGAAACGCATCGTATGAGTACTCGCATTTTTAGTCTGTGTTATTTATGTAAATGAATATCTACTAAAGATCATGCTAGCGCAGTATTATTTATTTCTACTGTTTACGCTGTACATTATTTATCTTGCATACTGTCTTGTGATCGTAACAGCACATTTTACTTACACAAGAAACAAGACTGTTCAATAAACCTTTTATTGAAACGCCCGTCTATTCTTTCTGTGTAACTTTGAGGAAAACTAAGCATGCACGATTGAGCTGAGTGAAATAGTTATCTATTGTTTCCACGACTCTGGGACATGTTCTGATTCTAAAGGGAAACAAAGTGGTCATGTTTTGCGGCTGCCAGAAACTACTCCCTTCTTGTTTGTCAAGGAGTTTCTAGTGGCCTCTGAGCTAGCTGGCACAAGTAATTAAGTTTAATATACTCGATAGGGACATACTGACCTTAGTCCTATGTCAAACCTATAGGGTATATTATTCCAATGCGCAGAGCCTATTAGGGAAATAGGAGCTACACTACAGCGCGTTAGCAGCAGGAAATTAACACCTGCTCCTACCTGGTGTAAAGTCGTACGACAGCCAGCACCAGACAAGGGAGCACAGCCCATAGCCACACATGAAGAACAACAGATGCACTGGAGCTACCGATCATGCAGCCCGGAGCCCCAATAGGTCAACAACACCCATCAAAGTACAAAGAGAGAGACCGAAAGAGAGAAAGAGAGAGGGAGAGAGGGAGAGAGAGGGAGAGGGAGAGGGAGAGAGAGGGAGAGAGGAAGAGAGAGAGGGAGAGAGGAAGAGAGGGAGAGAGGGAGAGAGAGAGAGAGAGGGAGAGAGAGAGAGAGAGGGAGAGAGAAAGAGAGGGAGAGAGAAAGAGAGGGTGAGAGAGTGCCGACACTGCGGACCTAGGCCTCACTGCTCACCTGCTGCCATCGGTGTGTCTCCAACCACGTGCCGGTATTCACAGCAGTCCCCCAGGTCCCTCATCTGAAACAGTTTCCAGAGACATGAATGGCAGAGTCCATACAGTTGCACACGCCATCATCGCTTGCCCGCCCCTGCGCACACAGGCCGCTGCACCCCAGCCCCTCCCGCCGCCCAGCGGTTATTGCCCGCCCCTGTGCAACCAGGCCTCACTGCTCACCTTCCGCCACCGGCGTGTCTCCAAGAGGGCCCACCACGTTCCGGAGGGATCTCCAAGCCCGGTGCCCGCGACCATGGCACCCTCCACATCATACAGCCCGCACCGCGGGCCACCAGGTCACACACATGACTCTGGGTCTTGATTACGCAATGGCAGAGACCACAGCAGTGCACACGGCATCATCGCAGACTGCACACCCGCTCACCACTTGAGGTGCCCGTATCTCACTGCACCGCAAGACACCGTCCCGTAGCGGTGTGCCTGTGCCAGCCGCAGTGTATCCGGTGCCACCAAGTCTGTGCACCGCTAGCCAAGGACCCTTAATGATTGAGTCCTGTGGTGCGGACGCCATCATGTCACCCCCGGCACTGGGCAATGTGAGGTGGCAGGGCCCTAGGACCTCATGCATACATGAGAACTACACGGAGACACCCAGTCAGAGAGATTGGAAATGGCGTCCAGCACGTGTGCTAGGCCCTTTTCATTGGCAGGGTCACATGTCCTGTGACACCTGTGCTGGATGGGTGTGGCGTGGGTGTACACCAGCCGTGAGGGAATGGCAGTGGCATGCTGACAACTAGACCTGTGAGCTGCAGATCCCAAATGTGAAGACCTGGGACATGTAGCGTTTTCGTCCCCCCCCTGTGTGCGTAATTGGAGTGGGCTGTCCTGGCGTATGCCAGTCCAGCGTAAGGGTGTGAACAATCACTCGGGGGCTTGGGCATGATTCCGTCCTGGGCTGGACAAGGACGTAACCACTGGATGTGTCTCTGTTGTAGTTTCGGCACCACCCGGACCGCAATCGGCAATGTGTCACCCTGTGACAAAAGTCCCACAACATGGGCAACATGGACGTAAGGGGGAATCACTGACCCTACATTCATCCAAATTTCCACACTTGAAAGATCATAGACATGACACATCTTCGTGAATAAGAATGTTTATTGCACATTCAAGGCAGTGTTGCAGCTGGAGCAGTACAGGGCCATGCCAACCCCACTTCACATTGTTGACCCGTGGAGGGCCAGCCAGAGTCCTTCAGGGAATGACAGGTACATCAGGAGAGGAGGACTTCAGTCCGCAGTCTGATAGCTGTGTCATTGGCGGGCAAACAGAATATGGCAGTCCATGTCGAGGTCCAAGGTGAGTGTCGCAGATTGCATCGGGGGACAGTGGAAGGTGATAATGCAGAGGGCAGAACCAAGCAGAAACAAGCCACATGGCGGAGATGAATGCTACTGCATCCTCCTGACCACGATGGCAGAGTCATCCGCATCTTCGTCCTCTGCTGTTGCATGTGTTCTGTCTCCAGCACTGTGTGGCACTGACACATCAGGGGCCGGAGATGTGGATGGGGTGGTAGCAGCAGCATGCATCAGCGCTAGGCCTTGTGGCAGCAATGCCATGAGGAGGGTCTTCAGGGCATTGAGGGACCCATCTACCTCTCACTGGTGTGCAGCCGTGGCAGCCGCTCTTTCCGCCTGCATCCGCTCCATGTTCTCCATGATCCTCCGCATGTGTCCCAACTCCCTGGCGAGATCGCTGGAGGCACTCTGACTAGACAGTCGTTCTTGTCGCCGAGTCAGGACTCCAGCAATGTCAACCATGGTCCATTGGAGAGAATGGAGCGGACTGTGGGTGTCCGTTAGGGACTGTGAGTGGTCCCTGATGGGACTTAGACACCCACGTATGGCGTCTAGTTTGGCTGCTATGCGGTCGAACCCCACCTGCACCTGTTCAGCCAGCTTCTCCTGGCACCCCAACACACGGTGTTGGAAGGCCATGTGTTCGTCGTGGGGGTCCTGGGAGGCAGCCGTGGTGGTGGGTGCTGCCTGCTGTGTGTGCTGTGCAGGGGGGGTTCTCCTCATGTCAGCTGGGCTGCCCTGATCCTGGAAGTGGGCTGCGGAGGCTCTCCACTAGATGTTGGAGGGCGTCAGAGTCGAAGGTGTGTTGGTCCTCTTCGTCATCAGAGAAGAGAGGTTTGGACTGCTCTGCCGGAGGTGTTGGATTTCCCCCTGCAATGTGAAGGGGAGATGCAGTTTAACATCGTGTTCACATGTATGTTGATGCATTGTACATGTTTACATTCAGACTGCATGACAGTGTACATTGTGACTGTTTGGGGAGCTGCCTATTTGATAAGGGACAGTGGACATTCTGACTGCATCACGGATGTGTGTTTGTACTTGTACATTGTCAACTCACATTTCCCTGCAGTGCCAAAAGTGATTGGCCAGTTTCTACACACATGCGGCACCAGTTGTGTCCTCTGTTCTGTTGGGGACGTGTTGCGGTTTGTACCACATCGTTGTCAATGTTGATGTGCTCTGCATGTAATGTGTGTGTGTCGCATTTTGTGGGAGTCGCCCCTGCAGCTCTGATTTAGCTGCCCTCATCCCTTTCATGCGGTGTGCCTCTGGGTTCTGTGCTTATGCAGTGCTGAGATGTAGCATACTTGTGTGCATTGGTCTCTTGGTGGGAGTTGTGGGTCTGGGGCATGGTTTGTCCGCAGATGTGCTATGCTTAATTGTGCATGTGTGCCATTGTGCTCATCTCCCCCCGTCCCTGGTGGTTACTTATCCTGTTGCTGTTGTGTCCGGTCATGTTGAGCAGTGTCCGGTCCCCCGACTCCTGCCACCATCTCCCCACTGATGACTGTGAACACCATTTCCTCCATCTCGTCCAGCTCCTCCTGTGGCGCTGGACTCCCACCTCCAGTCTGCATTGCTGCCTTCCAGTTGTTTGCGAGTTTCAGCTTGGTTTTGCGCTTCACATCATTCCAGCGCCTCTTGACCTCGTCCATTGTCCTCTTCAGCACTCCGACTGCATACACCTTGTCCACGATGGTCTGCCATATTCCATTTTTAGTTGCCAGTGACACAGTGGAGGTGACGAACAGTTATTGATGGTGTTCTATCACCTCCGTGATGATGATCCTGTTTTCCTGCGGACTGAACTTCGTCTTCCTCTTCTTCTTGTCCTTGCCCTTCCCTGACCCCGAGGTCCCAGGCTGTTCCTCCGGGGGGCTTGAGGGGTTCTGGTTGTCCTCTGTGCTTGCTCCGGCTGCCTCCATTGTGCTTCGCTGTTGTTTGGCTTTTGTTTGTATGTTTTTTTCTACTTCTATAGTGCATTTTCCCGCATGACGCGTGGGGATTGCTGGCCTGTCGCTGGTTTTTGCTGATTTTTGTATCGCGGTTGGCCTCATTGCAACTTTATTCGCGTTCGTGTTTCGCATTTTTGTGGCGTAGCGTTGATTTGAGCGCGGTCATTTGACGCGTTATCTTGTGACTATCGCATGGTACCGCCGTGTTGTGAATACCACGTTAACACAGAGTTGTTTTCCCGCGATGGACTGCGATGTGAGGGGTTGCGTTAAGCTACACTTGCGGTAGTTATCACACGTTCTTGGGAATATGCCCCTATCTGTACTACTGGTGGATGCACTTTCATTACATAGGTAGGTGGGGATAACTAAAAATGGCATGCCATCTTTCACCAGGGTAGCAGAGTCCAGAGCCTTTGCTGTCCTGGCAGGCTCTGGGCCAACTACTAATGTAAATGACCTGTTAATGTTACTATTCAATTAGTATTCAAACACAAAGGGGCAAAATGATGGGAAAATGTAAAAATATGCCAAAATCAGATGCATTTTAACTTGAGGTAGTTACAATGCTAATCAATTTATCAATCGTTTTATATTCATGAACAAAGTCTGCAAAAAAGTGTTTAAATCTAGTTGATAGATCCCACACACTGGTTGGAAGCTTCCTCCATGTCCTGTGGCAATTTTCAAAGCACAATAGCTATTGGTGTACGATATTTAAATAAATTCATGTTTTTCTAAAGTTCAATTTTCTTTGACCTCTGTGACTGCATTATTTAGACTGCTGCCAGGAGTGATCAATATTAACTCACATAGAAATACTTCATATAATATGAATTATAATGTTTGGGAACGATGGCTTTGATGAGATATCTAGAAATAACTACATTTAATATCTAGTTAACAAGAGTAAGAAAAGGAAATATTTTTGGTAATATGTTTTGCCATTTGGGGATTTCTGTATGCTATTGGAATGCAATAATAACTTGTTTATTGTTTTATAAATATATGTATCTTCTCCAATTTTCTGATAAAAAAATGTTAAAACAAACTTAGTGGGACACACTTTGTTATTGCTTTGTAAAACACTCACTACAGTTTTTTATACTGAAATCGCAAATCAGAGGGCTAGATAACATTTTGAAAAACTGAATGTCGAATGTATAAGTTTAGATAATCAAAGGTGCATTTTCCTGCTGTGTTAGAAGGCACATGTGATGGGTATCAAAAGTATGAAGCCGATGAATCTGTGCTGGGGGGGAAACATGGCGGCAGGCTGACACCGGTCGCGCGAGCTCCCGGACTGAGGGGAGAGAGGCAAACTGGAGAAAGCAGGAATTGCTGAGTTTTTGCGGAAATGAACACTTAGCATATGCGCCGCTGGACATATAGGGGCCGATTCCGATTCGGGCCGGAAATCTCCCCGACCGAGCCGGACCCGGAGAGATTTCCGACCGAATCGGACCCGTGCAGCCCGACCGAACGAGTACGATGCGCATGTATGCCATCGGACTCGAGTCGGTCGGACTCCCATTGAAGTCAATGGGAGCCTGTCATACAACGCGTACGCGGGCTCCCATTGACTCAATGGGTGCGATGCGGACAAGGGCGCCCCCTACAGCGTGTGCGCAGCGAACCGACTCGCGCCGTACACGCACAGGTAGGGGGGACCCATGGGTCCCCCCTGTGTGCGACTTGCACGGCTACGCATACAGGGGGTACCGACACGGACTCCCGAAGTACAGCTCCGACTGCTCTTTCGAGCCGGAGTGCGTGGCTCGGTCGGACTGCTCGCGGCGCGCATCGTACTTACCCGGCCGGGGAACGTCTCCATTGCGCGGTGCGAGTCGTGTCCGTGTGAGTCGGTTGGTGCGGTTAGAGCCGGGATCGAGTCGGTCGGAGCGGTCGGGACGCCCGGACGAGTCGGTCGGCGATTTCGCATCGTACTCGCTCGTCCGGACGCGCGTACGGATCGGTCGGGAAATAGGGCTCCGAATCGGATCCGGTAAAGCCAAATCCGATTCGGAGCCCTACCGGCCGAGATCGGAATCGGCCCCAGAGTGTGGAGGCTTACCTATTTTTTGTAAAGTAAACCCGTAAACCCAAATGGGATCCGACGCGAGGCGTCATCGGGTGATCTGGTGCTGGGCGGTGGCTCTCTGGCAGAGGTCCCGCGTGGCAACAGCACTGGCCGGCTTCTGGGTCGGTCGAGGTAGAGGCAGCACAGGGCAGTTTACGGAGGAAAGACGCTGCGCTGTCTACACGGAGGAGCAGGAGAAGAAATTGACCGAACAGACAGGGGGTCCCTGTTCAGTTGAGAGGAATGTAGGGGAGAACGGAGTGCATCCTCGGAAAATATTGCAGGTACAGCTGGGGCCGATGGAAAGAGATCTCCCCCGCAGGTACTTTCTTCTTCTAAGGATTGTTTGAAGGTGGGGGTGGAGAGTGCCATAGGAAGTGCTGGAGCAAACACTAGTGTACGGAGTACTAGAGAGGAAAATACCTCAGTTAATACCCTCGCGGATAGAGTACCGCAAGTAAGGAATCGGTACCAATTACGGTCGGTCCCTGAGAGGAAAGGTAAAGGTGGAAAAGCAAGGGAGCAGACGGCGCGGGAGGTGGTAGCTGTTTCCCCTGTTAAAAAGGTGGTGAAATCTGCGGGGAAACCTAAGCGTTGCGGGCCTAAAGAGGCGCGTTCACTCTCAAAGCCCTCACCATCCCTCAGCTCCTATTTTAGAATAATGGAACAGGTTGCTGTGTCCACGCAGGGGGCGAGGAGTAGTGTAAATCCGACGCTGACGCAGACAGTACTGCTCCCTCTTGAAAATCGTTTTTCTTTGTTGGCCGATTTGGCTGGGGACGTACAAGATCGGAGCGATCCAAGTCCTAGTTTGAGACTGCCTCAAGACAGCAGTCGACCATCTATGGCAGGTAATCTAAGCCAAGGAGAAGCTAGTCATCAGGCTGAAGGAGGGGCTGTAAATCAGTTGGAAAAAATGATATTGAACCTGAGGCAGGACATTCTTATGAAGTTCGAGATCTCTGAGGGTAACCAAAAAGGTATCCAAGAACAATGTGGGGTATTAGAGGAAAAACTGGATGGTATTGCACAACACACTGCAATTTTGGAAGGGGAGGTGAAGGTTCTGTCTGCAGTTATGTCTGAGAATTCCAGGGATATAGAGACCTTGAAATCCCAAAATAAATCCCTGTAGGAAGACTTGGAGAGGCTTGAAACTCAGTCCAGGCATAATAATTTGAGAGTCCTTAGTATTCCGGAAGGCATTGAAAAAGGTGACATCAAACGTTTCATTTGTAAACTACTACGAGAAGGAATACTACATGACAGGCTGGAACTAGATCTTGAGAAGGAGATTCAGAGAGTGCACAGGGATCCCTTTAAGTTAAACCCTGCTAGGAAGACTCCTAGGAAAATTCTGGTTAATTTTCTTGCTTATGCAGTTAAGGAGTTGGTGTTGGGACGTGCCCTAAAGGAAGGATCTCTGAAGTACGGGGACTTTAGCTACCAAGTGAGATCGGACATAGGCAAGAGAACTGCTCAGAGGCAATGGGAATTGGGGACAAGGATGAACGATCTATGAAGTAAAGGGGCCCAGGTCCAGATGAAGTTTCCAGCAATGTTGAAAATTATGTGGAGAAATAAGATGAACAATATTAGTAATCCAGAAGCTCAGATGGAGGGATGAGGGATGAGCGTTTAGTCCTTAAAGTCTCTATATGGGTCCCCTATCAGGTGAAATAGTGTAGGTGCATCAAAACAAGTTCATTTTGAGTTGTTAGGCTTTCTTTTCTTTAATGCACATTTAATTATCTCTCTTCGGGAGGGGGGGTCGCGAAGGGCGAATTCTATCGCCTAGGGATAGGAAAGGGGGTTTCCCTGGGAGGGTGGGCGATGGGGGGCATTGGGTGTGGGGAGCATGCGGAAACAAAAGAAAAAATTGGTCCTCTTTTTGTTATACTCTAATTTGGTTTTAGCCGTCTATGGGTCCTATCAAATTGGGAAGTTTAATCAAGAGTTTATGCTGAAGGAGCTGAATGGGGGTAGAGTCTGGTGTTTCGAGTATGAATAAGTTAAATCTAGTTCAATTTATATCTTGGAATGTCAATGGTTTGAGATCTAGGAAGAAAGTAGCCTGGGTGACAGAATACCTTAAGAATAGTGAGGCGCAAATTATACTGCTTCAAGAGACCCATCTGGAATGGAAGGAGTGTGGGTTATGTTTTAGCGAGCTACGTTGGGTCCAGGAGGTAGTGTGCTCAGATCAGAGAGGTTGTACTAGAGGAGTGGCTTTAATTATCAGAAATAATTCTGGAATAAGGCTTGTAAAATATGAGTCGGATCTCTCTGGTAGATGGTTAGGGGCTAATTTAGTGATTCAAGGTAAACAATGACAATCCAGAAGCCCTAATGAAGTTAGAATTTTGCCTGTTGGAGACTACGGCCCCGATTATACTTGGAGGGAATTTTAACTTAGTTCTAAATAAAGAACTAGATAGAACATCAAAAGTTAAATATGTTAGTCCCCCCAAAACATCTGCTAGGTTGAAAAATATGATGGCTGAATTTAATCTGATTGATATATGGCGCAGTAAGATGGGGAGAGCCAGGGATTTTACTTTCTATAGTAAAAAGTATGGGCATCACTCGCGTATTGATTATTTTCTGGTGGATCAGGAGTTATATGCAGAGGTGGAGGCGGTAATACATGTTCCCGCAGTTCTTTCAGACCATTCTCCTGTGGCCCTGTCCATAAGACACCACCAAAAAATGGGACAGAGAAGGTGGACGTTGGATAGGACTATCCTATTAGATGAGAGGGTGGTACTCAACTTAGCGGAAAAGACAGTTGACTTTTTTCTTCTTAATAGGGGCTCTGCAAAATTGCAAATAGTCTGTGATGCTTTTAAAGCTTATCTAGGGGCAATATTAAGCTCTATAATGGTTGGTAAGAGGCGTGCGGTGAAGCAGGAAGATGATGAGTGAATTGTGGCTCAATGGTTAGAGCAGCAGACCCTGATGCAGAGATCAGGCCCGGGACCAGGGTTCAATTCCTGCCTCGGCGGGTCTTGGGCTCAATTTCCTCGGACCTGATAATTCTCGCCTCGGTGCCTATTCTAATCATGGGTCCCACTCTGCAACTCTGGGCAATAGCTTGCTTAATCTCCACAACGGCCCCAACAGCGCTGGGATGCCTGGCTTCACCCTGGGGGTGCCCAGGAGTGGACATTTCACAGGGAAAAGCCAGGAAGGGTTCCACAGCGGTATGCGTACAGCGCCAGGACACCTCTTTGGGGGTATAAGTGCGCTTTACAAGTACGAATTTCATTTTCATTTTTTCATTTCATTTCAAGGCCAGAGAATGTGATCTTCAGAAGGCTTCAATGGAGGGATCAGGTAGAGTCTCTGGGACTAATTTACAAGCCCCTTGCTCCACTTTTGCGTCATTTTTAACATGGGAAAAATGACGTAAGGGTGGCGTAAGGGGCTTGTAAATAAGCCCCTCTGTGCTTAGTAGAGAATTGGAGGGGTTACAGGCAGAATTTCAAGCACAGCTAGATAAAAGGATATTGGATAAATGGAAAGTGAGTAAGCTTCAGCATTTTTCATATGGTGAAAGGTGCAGTTCGCTTTTGGCTTGGAAGGCTAAAACTGATAGGGCCAGAAATTCAATACGAAATTTAATAAATGCAGAGTCAGGGGAGATGTTGAATACCAATGCAGATATGTGGGGAAGCCCAGAGATATATGAGCAGCCTTTATAGAGAGGATATACAACCCAGGAAAGAATGTATAGAGGCATGGCTAAAGAGGACGGAGCTTCCACAATTAACAAACGAGCAAAAGAGGGTTTTGGAGGGAGAGATCACGGAGGAGGAGATCAGGGTACAGTGTAGGAAAATGGCAGGCGGGAAGGCAGCCGGGCCAGATGGCCTCCCAGTTGAGATCTACACTCAAATCATAGATCAAGCAGCTCCGATCTTGAAAGATATATTTAATGCAATATATATAGATGGTGAAACAGCTCCCAGATCTTGGTCAGAGGCCACGGTAACTTTAATATTGAAACGGAATAAAGATCAGCTGAGAGTAGACTCTTATAGACCAATATCGCTCTTAAACACAGATTATAAGATCTTTTCAGGATAGTAGCTTCAAGAGTAGCACAGGTCATTAGGAGAGTTATACACTCAGATCAAAGAGGGTTTATTCCAGGGAGGTAACTTAATGAGCTTACATTCCTGATGATGGGGGTTATAGATATGGCGGAGCCCCAGAATTTGCCTTTGACTGTAGCAGCTGTAGATGCAGCAAAGGCCGTCGACCAAGTGCATTGGGTGTATCTTTGGGTGGCCCTAAGAAATTTTGGTATTCCGCAGAATATGGTGAGGGCTGTGCAAAACTTATATTATCTCCCTAAGGCTAGGGTGTTGGTAAATGGAGAACTGTCAGATTGGTTTGACATCACCAGGGGCACGAGACAGGGTTGTCCGCTGTCTCCGCTCCTTTTTAATCTGTATATTGAGCCTTTTGCAAATTTGATCAGAGCAGATTCCACAATTTTCCCTTTTAAATCTTCCGGGTTAGTGGCGAAACTGGCTCTGTATGCGGATGATTTGATTCTCTATACCACCAACCCTCAGGCAGCAATCCCCAATCTGATGGCAAAGGCGGAGAGCTTTCGTTTGATTTCAGGGTACAAGGTGAATGTGGAAAAAAATGAAGTTATGGAATGGAACCAGGATAAGAGTAGTTGGGGGTTAAATCTCAAATGCGTTATCTGGGTGTATTAATTACTCAGACACTTGAGGATGTTCCTAGAATAAATTGGAAAAAAGTTAGCCCGGGAGATAGGGAGTTTGTTGATAAGATGGGCCAATTTACCTTTAAACATATATGGTCGTGTGAATCTCATTAAGATGATTGTTCTCCCCAAAATTACTTTTCTTTTCAATTCTATTCCTTTAATCTTTCGGAAGGAGGATATAGCCAAGCTCCAGGGGAAAATAGGTAGCTTCATACGGGCTTCAAAGGGACCTAGGATAACTTGGAAAAAGTTGAGGAGGAGGTTGGAGGCGGGGGGCTTGGCCCTAACGGATCTGCTCGTATACTGTCACGCTTTTTACTTTAAGAACTTTCGCATGCTTGCTAATAAGACGGATAGGTCACCTATGGGCTTACCTTTTGGGGCAATGTTAGCTGATGTGTGTCAAGGCCAGTGTAACTTCCTTTTTAAATATGGAGACCCGAAATACTTCAAAAAGGTGAGGTTGAAGAATCTGAAGTCTGCCTTAAGACAATGGATGTATTTTCGGAAAAGGTTGGGAGTCCCATATTACTCATCATGGGCCCTGATTTGGGAATCCCTGGGTACCCCCGATTGCTTGATGGACCAACTTAGTCAGCCCTTAAAATCTGGGGGGCTATGCTACTGGGCAGATCTTAAAACAGGATCAAACTTAGTGAGTTGGGAAGTGTTAAGTAATTGTACCAGGGGACAATTGACGAGATTCAAATACTACCAATTACGTTCTTGGTGGGCCACACAAGAGTGGGCAGAAGAGGAAGATGACTTGAGGCTTTATCAGGTGATGAGAACTGACCGATGGAAAAAGGAAGTCTCATTTTGGTATTGGGCCTTTGCGGCGGCGGATGATAAGATTGTCTCAGAAATTTATGGGTAGAAGAGCTTGGGGAAGGAGATCTGAGCAAGCTTGATATGATTCCTTCTCCATTCTACGAGCAGTGGTGAAACCAACTTCGCTTAAGCGTAACCATCTGTTTACTACCCATAGAGTATATTGGTCTCCAGCTAAGTTATCAAGAGTTACAGGGAACACATACGTTTGTCCAAGGTGTATGCTTACATCAGCAGATGACCTGCACTTGTTTATGCAGTGTCTGAAGATTGTTCCCTACTGGGCATCAGTGTGTAACTTTCTTGGGGAAGTAACTGGTGAACGGATCAAGGTAAGCCCTCGACTTGTATTTTTTGGGCTTTATCAAGAAGGGGATTCGCGAACAAACACAGTCATCACTAAATTCATTTTCTATGTGATTTTGTTGGCGAGGCGGGAGATATGTAGGCTTTGGAAATCCGAAAGTCCCCCATCCTTTGCTGAGTGCCTTAAAAGTATTATTTGCACGAGTCAGTCTGATGTGGCCTGTGACCCTAGAAGTTTGGATGAGGTCTGGACATTGAGGGTGGATTGGAGATAGCGGTCTAGCGGGTCCGATGATTAAGCCATATATGCTGTCGGGCCTGGCTCTCCTGTGTCCCGGTCCCTACGTGAAGGAGATGGAAGTGGAAACAGCAGTATTCTTGTGTGGAAATGCTCATCTTTCCCTCCTGGCATCTGAGGGATAAGAGTAATACCAGCAAGAGAATTGGCAGAATGAGGACTATTTAAAAATAAAAAATAAAGTATGAAGCCTATCTGTGGCTTAGCCGCTTTTCTATGAATTATTTAAAATAACATGCATTTAAAAACAAACATTCATTTTTGTCAGTGTTTATTGCACTGCCCTTGCACTGAAGAACAACTACTTGAAGCAAAGAAAGAGAATATAAAGAAGATCACTTTGCCATGCTTGATGAAGAACTGTTGAACGAGGCCCAGATTCACCCCAAATGTCACCCCAGATTTTTGCCTTCCTTTGTCTGTGGCCTGTTTTGTTGGCTTTTAGGACTCTGTGAACTCCCTCCTAAACATGGTAATATTGGTATACACCTGAATGGATTATTTAATATAGTTATAAATCCCTAGTAAATGGTGCTACACATACTTAAGGCCCATAAATGAAATGCTACTAGTGGGCTGCAGTAAGAAAAACAGTGGGAAACCCAATCTACCCTTGGAGGCTTGGGAATTGTAAGCAATAATAGGTAACTGCGCCTACAAGGGATTTCATTTAGAGTACTCAGCTATACTAGTTCAAAAATTACTCTCTGGTTAAGTCCCACTTGGTGACTAACCTTTGGAAAAATCGAAACATCAATTCACTCATTTACATCATAGTTAATATGTAGAACTTTAAACACGGGTGTATATTTCTGAATTTTTTGCTCATTTAATGTGGGTAAACAGAAAGGGGTACAAAATGTGATAGCGAAAACAAAATGACAGAGGCAGGTAAATCATATACAAAAATTATAACCTTCAAATCATCATCATCATCAATATACTTTATTTCGGCCTACAAGACCATTAAAGTACAAAACACATTAAAATACGATATACATATATACAATTCATTAAAACTATGCTCTTCCATTATGCATTTCAGTTCATCTGTATACCACTTTTATATTTACAAGCAATATTGATTTAGAGAAGACTGTTCTATTTCCCTAGCTAGTTGGTCTTCTCAGAGGGGTATAGTTTGAGTTACTAGGAAAGCTAAATAGGGAGGTTATTCCCAACCCGTCCCGTAGTCATTCCTTTGGGGAGCATCTGTTACCTCAATTGTGCAAAATCGCAATTATATAAAACTTCCAACCTGGAATAAAATATTCATACAAAGACTCAATAAAATATGAATTCAAAGCATCTATCAAATCTTAAAATTGTACACTTCATTTGCGGACGTAAAGGATCAGTAAAACTCCTATTATCAAAGTGGTGCAAAGTTCTCATGTATGAACATGATTTCCCTTTTGTGCCCCCTAATTCTTAATAAAGGGGCTTTCATACCTCCGTTGCAGTTCTACCTTGGTTACTGCAGCGCCCCTATTGCCCCGCCAATCAGTCCTTTGTTCAGTAAAATTTACTAATTGCTTCCGGTCTTCAATAATAATTTAAGGTGGTGTCAAAACACCACTTCTCTGGCCCGGATCCACGTCATTACTAAAAAATAAGGTTTCCTCGAACCCAACTCAACTGCAGACTATAATCTTTGCCCCTTCTTTTTCCTAATGAAGTTTATGGCCAATAAGAAGCGACTAACACCAAATACTATTAGGCGGGAGTTGTCTGTTTTTAAAATTCTCAACATATCCTCCATTCTCCTAACATTAAAATACCTGCATAGAGGTTTTATCCACTTTGTTCTAGGGCCATAATATGCAGAGCAAAAGATTAAAACATGTGGCATGTCTTCTACAACCCCCATTTGGCATAAAATACAATGGGCCTCCCTATCCTCAAGCGAGGTAGAAGACCATTTAGCAACAAAGGTATTTAATTGCAGTATTCCATATCTGAATTTCAAATATAGACTCTTTGCTTGTTGTGGTTCTATCTCATCAAGGAACGGCTCAAAGCTAGGGGACATCTTGTGCTGGAGGAATTGAACAGTGAGCCTACCTTGTGTCCCACTCCTAATCTCTCTATCTCTAATAAAATCCCAATATATGATCTTGAACTCCGATTTAGATTCACGGGTCAATAGCCCCGGATTCAACCAATATCTGCTCAATCCCAAATTGGTGAGCCACCCTCGGATGTGTTTTAACCAGGGAAACGTAAGATAGGTATCACGTGCCTGCAGTTCAGATAATGACTCTCTATATACAATTAGCTCTGGAGTTGTCCAAATTCTTATCCAGAACATCAAAGATCTCCAAACTGCAAGAGACTCCAAACGTTTAATGTCCAGATCGTATGTCAGAGGGATCAACGGAGTATTTTGAGGGAGGGCAACAAACATCCTCAGTATTTTATTCTCCATAATGCCTAAGGTCTTAAGATTTCCACTGCCCCAGATCTCTGCTCCATACAACGCTGCGGATTGTGCTCTTGCTTTATAAACCTCCAGTGCCGGTGTGATAGCCTTAGAGGAAGTCGCCACCAACTTTTTGACAATAGGGATGGCGTTTTGCGTTAATATGGCTTTTGACTAGTGTGGGCATCTATTTCAAACTAATAAACACAGAAAAAGAATCTGAACATCCAGAAAACAATTCCTGACAGAGTAAAACACTGAAGAAAATAGATGTTGTTTTCGCTATCACATTTTGTACCCCTTTCTGTTTACCCACATTAAATGAGCAAAAAGTTCAGAAATATACACCTGTGTTTAAAATTGTTTACTACATATTAACTATGATGTAAATGAGTGAATTGATGTTTCGATTTTTCCAAAGGTTAGTCACCAAGTGGGACTTAACCAGAGAGTAATTTTTTGAACTAGTATAACTGAGTACTCTAAATGAAATCCTATTATTACTAGTGGGCTGCAGCACTCATTGTGCCACCAATTAAAGTAGCACTTTAAAACATGACTCAGGCCTGCAACTGCAGCCTGAAGTTCAGTTTTCAACTGCCATTTTGGCCTGGCAAAATAAACCTTTTACCAGGCCGAAAGCTTCCTTTGTAATACTTATGTCACCCCTAAGGATGATTCTAAAGGCTCCTCGAGCAGGGTGCAAGGCATTTAAAAAGGTAGGTTAAGTGTACTTACATTTTACATGTCCTGCCAGTGAAAAAACTCCTAAAGCCATTTTTCATTTTGCAAGGCTATCTCTCCTCTAGACTAGCACTGGGGAATTGATTGAGAAATACTTCTTCCACTGATTTGAGAATTGTAATCTAAAATTCTTTTTACTGCTGAAGTCAAATTTGCAGATACTATTCTGAAAATACCACTTTTGGAACTTTTTCATTTTTCCCCCAAAAGCTATTGTGACTTTCACCCAGTATCCAGGGTCACATGATTGTGAATAACTCTCCTGTGGTATGATGTGTATTCCTCCCATAAATGGGGACAAAAGGGGCCTAGGAGAGGAGGGACTAGCTCACCCTGACAGGATGGCTAGGGATGTATTGTGCCCTGCCCTGATTACATTTCAGAGGACGCTACCTGCAACTCACTCAAAGAAATCTGATACCAGGCCTGCCCTTGCCTTTGTCACATTAGACAGTTTCGAGCAAAACCCAGGGGAAGGGGAAGAATTTACCAGAATTTACCAGAACTAGTTTAGGAGTAGGCCAGGGATTTCCCCCCACACAAAGGCTGGCACTAGGTATAAAGTTGCCACCTTCAGAATCTCTCATCAGAACACATCTGGACCCCTGGAAGATTCGGAGGAAGGACTGCCCTGCTGTCTGAAAAAGGAAGATTGAACCCGCTTGCCTTATACCCAGACTTCCCAGAAGGTACTCTAAGGGTTATTTGGCTGACCTCCTATTTGAGCTACAGGGACAAACCGAGCTGCCAGACGCCTCCGTGCAACTGCTCAAATTACCAGCGCCAACTTGACCTGCCTGAGCCCTGCTACTGGCCTATGCTGGGGTGAGCCCTGATCTAAAAGAGGTGTCCCTCAGGTCCTGGACCCTTGGCTGGCACTAAAGTGTACTCCTCCTGAGCTCCAGGTGAAAATCCAGAAGTTTTGGGCTCCTCGCTACTGCGAGCGGACTGTTCGCTCCAAGAAACGTCCGTCCACATCGCCAGCCAATGCAAAGCTACAGGTACAACCTGCTCTTTGTGTCAAGTATGGCCATCCGCATCAGCCACGACCACTGTGTGACCCACCAATGCAAAGCTCAAGTGATGACCTGCCCTTTGCACCAAACAGCGACCACCCGCATCAACCCCCAACACGAAGTTCCACTGGAAATCTGCTCCTTGCTCCAACAATGACCTCTTTGCGACAACCACCAATGTGAAGCTCCAGCCTAAGTTCCTTCGAGTGGACTTGGACTTGAGAACATAAACTCTGCTGCAGGATGAACATGGCCCCTGTCTCTGACCTATGCTCCATTGCGGTCACCCTAAACTTATGACTTTGACCCAGTCCAGCACCACCACGTAACCACGAGTGGTGCTTTGTGCTTTTTGGTACTATTTTAAAATAGAAATTTAACAATTCATAGCTTTAGTTCTACTGATTGGATTTGTGTCACTTTGGTGTCATTTTATTTATTATAATGTGCCCTATTCTTCTAAATTGGTTTGGGATTTTACATGTGTTTTCACTTCATTGTTTGAGTCCGGCATAAATATTTTACACTTTGCCTCTAAGTTGCGACTGGCTGCTTTTGTGCCAAGGTTAAGCACTGTTTTATGTGTTGACTTTTATGGTTCCATCTGACAAGGATTGTGTTTATTTCTTGAATTGGCCTTCCACTTCTCTCAAGTAATACCCCGATTTCCTGCAAGTACTATTAGGGAAAGTTGCTTTTGGTACATCTTGCCACAGACATCATTGGTGGTCAACACAAGAGTGTTATTTCTGTATTACCAGAGTAGACATGAGACTTGACAGGATACCTTCTAATTCTATATACCTATTTTAATTATTATTAATGAACACATTTTTTTTAAATTTAGGTGGGAATTTATTTTTAATTTAGACTTCAGAAAAATAATTAATAATTTACATTAGTGTAAATGTACATTAATTAAATTTTTTATTAAAAATTAAGTTAATAGTGCTGTAGCATTTTTAAAATTCAGTTCCATATTTGAAATTAATATGTACAAATATTGTCAATTTGTATTTATCATGAAACTAGTTTTTTGAGTTTAAAACATTTTTTTTTAATTTTCCCTTTTTTTCCCATAGGAGGCTCCGCAGTCGGGCCAGAGATCTGTTAAAGTATAGGGAAAATTAAAAAAGACAAAAATAATAAAGTTTCTCAAAAGTGTAAGAGTGAACTTACACATGCAAATTGCACATACGTGACCATACCTTTGTGAATAGCCCCATTCGACCTGTTTACTATTCCTCAGGTAGACAATGTTTTCATATGGTTTTGAAGTCAAGTAGTTTTCTGATCAACACAAAGACAACCATAATTACTTACAAAATATGCTCATTATTGTTCCACATGTTGGAGGTTTAGCAGATGATTCTTATGTGTTGTTTACTGTGGAAATTACCTTAGCCACAACACCAAAAAGAGGACCAAAACAGCTTATGAAGTTTGAGAACATTTTCAATAAAAATAGCATGACATTCCAAAAAAAAGTCTAAATAGACTTCTACCCACTTAAGAAAACTGCATGTATATTATTTGATATTCAATTAAGTGTTATGGAGTAGAGAATGGTCTCACCCACACAATTCTAAGGACATTAAAAAAGTTTGAACTTTTTCCAGCAATTAAAAAAAAACAGGTTTCGTGATAGTACATTTTTAAAAGAGTAGGGGGCATATTAGCAAGGGCTTTATCGCCGCTTTAGCTGCACTTTTTGCCGCCAAAGCGGCGATTTTTTTATTGCCCTATCAGCAAGCTGTCGCTAACAGGCGTTAGCGACAGCTTTCTGGCGATAGCGGCCGGTTTTCCCATCGCCTTGCATGCCAGCGATAATTATCGCTAATGACATGCAAGGTAGGCGTTCCCAACTAAAAGCGACTGAAAACAGTCGCTAACACAACTTCCCCCTATTAGCAACGCAGGCGAAGCGATAACAAAAGTCGCG
This sequence comes from Calotriton arnoldi, assembly GCA_963921515.1. Classification (NCBI taxonomy): domain Eukaryota; kingdom Metazoa; phylum Chordata; class Amphibia; order Caudata; family Salamandridae; genus Calotriton; species Calotriton arnoldi. Next base: position 2,084,574 of record CAWUFW010002051.1, read on the forward strand.
CTAAGCGCGAATATCGCTAGAATTGAACACCTGCTAAAAACATGACTTACCTGTTTGTTGAATGGGAGGTGGATTGTCAGGCTAAGTCCAACATGGCGTTAATGCGTGAATATCGCTGGATTCCCAGCGATATTCACGCATTTTGCTGCTATCGCTGGATATTTTATCGCATTGGAGATAAACGTTGCTAATAGCCTGTTATCTCCGCGATAATATCCAGCGATAGGCTGCAATAAAAAAAAACGCGCTAGGCGCGGTTTGCGATAATTATCGCAAGTTGTTGCTAATATCCCCCTAGGTTTTATAGGCAGATGTGAAACGAGACTCATTAAATATTCCAATACTGTATAGACTGGCACAGTACTCCAAACATTGTCATTGCAGCAACAAATCTGGATTGGTGAGTAGTCCATCTAGTCGTTATAACTTCTACATGTTTACCAGTCCATTGGTATGTTCCCTGAGTCCCGTGTGGAAGGTCTAGCCCTGTTTCCAAAAGGATTTGCCTTTAAGCAAAATAAGCTTTTACAATATGAGGTTCTGACAAAAACAATCAAAGAGGGCAGTGTGGTTAAATTGAAGGGACTCGTGAGATATCAACTGGTGACGTAACTTTTGATGATCAGTATTCTTCAGGCGGATTGGATATGAAGACTGTATTAATGAAAGAATAGCTTCTTTTCTTGATTCTAGCCCACATATGCAAGAATGGCCAAGGCCCAAAGCAGAGAGGATCCTCGCATGTTTGGGCTTTGTGCCAGCTATATGAGCCTAACCACCTGAATTTAGTTATCACTTTATCTGCAACAAATATATCATGAAGTGTGACACAAAAAATAAGGGGAGAGATAGATGGTGGTTGTGTCGGCTAATGACTCTTCTCAATCCTATCGTTTCCCTCAAAACAGTCAACCACACAAGTGAAATTGACTGACTGACACTGAAAGAGCGAGGAAGTATTACATGGGTGTGTTCTTCTTGATTTCAAGAGAAGAGATTGTGTTCACCTCCTCTGACTAGGCGCAACGGTACCTTTGGATGAGGCTCTCCTGCCTCCCCTCGATCTCATTTTATTAATCCCATTGATACATTCTTTCTGTTTGATCAACTACTTGAATGAATCTAATGCTTAACCTTTCTGAAGCTTTTGCTCTGTCTTATGACTGATTTTATCTTTTGTCTTTGGTCATTAATAACTGAATGATTGATTGATTGAGTCTTATTTATAAAGCACACTGACACTAACAATATCCTGGCCAAAAAAAAAAAAAAAAAACCTGCTCAAAAGCAGAGTTTAAAGCAGCCATGTTTCCAACCTATTCTAGAGAAGTTCGAGTGTGGGGGCCAATGTCATCGCTATGGGAAGAGAGGTCCAGTGTTTGCCGGCAAGAGAAGAGAAGTGTTACAGCAAACAAATGATGGACGGAATGCTGACAATGCAAACATTCTCCCCCAGTCAAAAGATCTGGGTTAAATCCATCGTTCTTTTGCCCACTATGCCACCCCAGTTTGGACCCAGCCATATGCAAATCAGTCTTGACCCTGTGCCCCATGGGAACAGTCCAGACCGAACTGCCAGGCCAGGTCCTCCCTGGACCGGAAACAAGCATCCTAGGACCGGTTTCAGGGTATGTCACCCTTCTTCAGCCAGGCTAGCTTGAATCCAGTGGCACAGTGAGCAAGGGACCCACGTCTGGGCATACCCATCCCACTTAGGGCAAAAAGTGTTACAGCAAACAAATGATGGACGGAATGCTGACAATGCAAACATTCTCCCCCAGTCAAAAGATCTGGGTTAAATCCATCGTTCTTTTGCCCACTACGCCACCCCAGTTTGGACCCAGCCATATGCAAATCAGTCTTGACCCTGTGCCCCATGGGAACAGTCCAGACCGAACTGCCAGGCCAGGTCCTCCCTGGACCGGAAACAAGCATCCTGGGACCGGTTTCAGGGTATGTCACCCTTCTTCAGCCAGGCTAGCTTGAATCCAGTGGCACAGTGAGCAAGGGACCCACGTCTGGGCATACCCATCCCACTTAGGGCGAAAAGTGTTACAGCAAACAAATGATGGACGGAATGCTGACAATGCAAACATTCTCCCCCAGTCAAAAGATCTGGGTTAAATCCATCGTTCTTTTGCCCACTACGCCACCCCAGTTAGAGAAGAGAATGCACGTGCTCTCGACCTGCTTCTTTTGATCTTGGGCAATCTTTTGTTGGCAGATCATGTGAGTGTGCGAGATAAACAACACACTGTGAACTTCTTTTTAAGTTACAGTGGGCCAAGGTTGTTCATAGCTTTGTATGTGAAGCATAGGGATTTGAATGATATACACTTTTAAATGGGAGTGAGTGCAGGTTTTTTGAAAGTGTCATGACAGAGGAACAGGAAGGAATTCTAAGCACGAATCTGGCTGCAGCACTTTGGACTGTTTGGAGGCGATAGGTGGTGTATTTGGCAGCCACCAATACAGGAATTGGCATAGTCAAGGCGGAAAATAATGAATAATGAGGAAGAATATTCTTAGAATTACCCCATCGAAGACCAATATTACGGTTTTAGGTGTCATGCAATTTACCAGACCCAAAGAAACCTGTCTGGCTGCTCTTAAAATTACTACATTCCAGTACTTCAGATAAAATATCTACTAATGACTTCACGTGTGCCTGAATTTGTAAAGACAATTTTCCTTCTGAAGATCACATTGAACAGTCTTGTCATGTATGACCTTATCAAGTATCTATTATATTTATGCCTACTTGTCTTCATACAGTTATCAACAGCTTCAAAATGTTTCAGTTCCTGTATTGTTTACCTCAAATACTAGAACTATATGACCTGTCCGTACACCCTGCATTTACAACCAATCAAAATGAGTAATTTCGAAAGCTCATTGCACGGCCTACAAGTGATCCATGCACATTGCCTTATTTTAGCCCGAAGAGTCTTCTATTCCGTATATCTCTTTCTAATTGAGTTCCTTAATTTGAGAAGATCCCCGGGCCAGTTATTTGATCTCCTCAATTCTGGTTGCTAAATATGGTAACCATATTCCTCAAGAAAATAAAATGCAATTTGTTGTTCAGAAAGACGTTACAGATTAACCTTTTTCAATCATTAAGCATTGATTGTTTTCATGATCTGCACATTTACAGTTTAGTGGGTGTGGCATAACGACCAGAGCTGCCGGCTGTGGAGCTGAGGAACCAGGTTTGAGTCTTGACGTCTGCATAACATCCTCTGATTCTTGGCAAATCACTTCATCTTCCCTCACTTAATATCCCCGTGCCTACAAAAAACAAACAAAAAAAATTAATGCGTCCTTTTGTAATGATTACAATCAGTGCTCATATAAAGCGCTTTAAGACCTTCAGGTCGAGTTTGCCCTATATAAAAGTTGCACAAAAAAATCAAAAACCATTTGATAGTTTCCTCGTAACAACTAAGAGCAACATGAAGGCAATTGTTGTTTGTTACTTATGTCACCAAATAAAATAAGTTGAAGAGGCGAAGCTACATTACATGGGTTTATTCTTACATCATCACTAGACAAACATGGACATCAACTCACCAAAATGCCTGGGGTAGAGGATATGACATCACATGCCCTTTGACCTTCTCTTTTACAAATACACACACATATGCATACACATACACACACTCTGCTTACATATACATACACATACACACACTCTCTTACATAAACACACTCAAACCTGCAAGCACGCACACAACATACATTTGATAGCATTTTTTTTGCTTACCTCAGCTGCCAGGGAAGGTCACATTCCAGCAATTTATACTCCATTTTTATTGCACTATTAGCGAATAAGGAAATATTCACAGTTGAGCTCCAACCGATGTCCATGAGGATTAGCTACCCCTGTGTTCCTGAAAAAGATTGTGCCACCTCCGAGCCAGGGGTCACAAGGCAGTGCCAGTGGTCTCAAGGGGCAACTCAGGGGTCGCAGCAGTGACCCCTGGCGACCCGTTAATGACATCCATGTAGACAAACCTTAACTTAAAAAGAAGTTCCTTTGTGCATCCTGTGGAAGGTGGTTACATGTTGGTTCTAATGGCCAGAGTCGGGCACACTTTCTGCTAGATGGAGTGGAAGGTAGGGCCACAATGGAAGACTGAAGAATCAGCTACACTATATAACCTACTGGGGATGGGCAGATAGTCATTATATCCAGTATTTCTGATATGTTCTTAGGATTTGTCAACCAGTCTACTGCATCAGTAACTGAAGGAGCCAAGCCCACTTCTAAATCACCTATCAGTTAATTTGGCATACCTGGTTCTATAGTTCGTTAGGGCCTCTGAGAGTCAGCCCGATCAAGCCCATTTTTCATTGTCTCAAGCTGGGCTCCCATTATACATACCTGCTAGTCCATTTGGGACCCGACTTGCAGAGATCAATGTTAGGGCTCTGAGTACCAGAAGGAGTAGTCTTGACATTGACAAGGAAGAGACAACAATGCTGACTGACCATGTAAGTGAAGCACATACAAGGCAAATGAAACAATTGTTACCCCATCTGAGAAGGAGGGTTTAATGAATAATACAGAAACACTAAGGGGCATATGTACAAGCCCCTATCGCCACCACAATGTCACTTTTACCGACGTTGTGGTGGTGATAGGGCCTGCGCCTTAAGTACAAGGCAGCGTTAAGCCACTTAACGTGGCTTAACGCTGCCTTGTACATAAGGCTCCCTTTCACGCTATGCTTCGCCGCGTGAAAGAGGTTGGCAGTGGGTGTTACGGTGGGCGTTCCACCACAACACCCATTCATTTTGACGCTGCCCCCTATGTACAAGGGTGGCGTATATAAGAGGCAGCGCCAAAATTGAGACCAGGTAAATATTAGTCTTAACTTGGCGAAACGAGGAGAAATGCATTATTTCTCCTCGTTTTTGCTTTTTCCATGTGTGCTGCACAAGGCAGCACACATAGAAAAAGCAAAATGCCATGCTTTGTTTATGCACAGGAAGGTATCCCTTCCCGTACATAAACAAACCTTTAAAAAAAATTCCATTTAGTCACTTTCATGTGTACTGCATGAAGCAGCACACATGAAAGTGACAGAATGGCATTTTAGGATTGTTTATGTGCAGGAAGGGACACCTTCTTACGCATAGACAATCGTCCCCTGCACGCAGACACCCTTGCACTCTGGTGCAAGGTTGCCTGCGTTGGCGTAAGTTGCTAAACTTAGCCCCATCGCAGGGGGAAACGCAAGGCTGCACCACATTCTTGTAAATATGGTGCAGCCTTGTATTTCAGAAGTGGTGGAGCGCGGCGTTAAGCCAAGGAGGCTAGCGCTGCGCTCAGCCACTTCCTTGTACATATCCCCCTAATTGTCCCCTTTATCGGAGGTTCACCAACTCAGAGGTGGCAACCACCTAGAATAGAATATGTCTGAGCAAAATTTCCTTTACAACAGTATAATCTCATGTCATTTCCGGCATTTTGTGTTATGGACACGAGGCATTGGGTAAATGAGATTTCATTTGAATCCTATAGCGTGACCACAGGAGCAACGAGGATAATCTGAACTCAAGTGTCTATTGTTTTAATGCCGAGCACCAATCATCAACTCAAAAATTAATTTTGAACTGTATTTTTACCTAAGCAGACCATTCAGGTAACATTTGTTGCATGAAATGCATATTTCTTTCTATCCTCATTTCTTTCTTTCTTTCTTTCTTTCTTTCTTTCTTTCTTTCTTTCTTTCTTTCTTTCTTTCTTTCTTTTCCATAAAGAGGGAGGCTACTGTAGATTGAGTATCAACTTCCTCTTCCTCTTCCTCTTCCTCTCCTGAAGTCTCTTTCCTGTTCTTTGTTAGAACCTTGGTTATTTTGGATTTGGATTCATGAGAGGAAGCATAACTCATCCTTTGACTGCGCTCAACCACAGTGGGACTTTTTGCATTTTTTTGTTAAGGAGGATTAAGTATGTTCAGTGCAGTAGTTTTCTAAATGTTTGATATCTGAAGGAAGGCAAAGAACACTATTTTCCCTCTTTTTGGATGTTTTTCATTGTGTTTGTTGCTGTAAGGCCTGGAGTTTGAACTAGGGGGTGCAGGCCCATGTGGAATTGAGGGATAACAGGGTAAGGTCGGTAAGCATTTTTGAGATGATGGAATACTGGGATGATATATATATGTCCTCCTGTTCCTTGTGTTTTTGTTCAGATTTGTGGTTATTCTGCAGTGTTTCACTCTTTGAAGCCTTGTCTGACATAGTCCATTGAGTTTTTTATGTATATTTCACATTTTCACTACGGCTGTGCTGATGATAGTTTAGGGGGTTGTGGCTGTCTTTCAATTCAAGCCAATTGTATGTTATTCTTTGTCTGCATGGGCATGATGGTTGCTGCGGTAGGGGTGGATTCAGGAGTTCAAGACCACTTAGTCAAACACGTTTTTGTGTTCTCAGCCACCTTCTTCCCCACATGCTTGCCCACCATTTTGTGTGAATTTGTGTGTGTGTTTGTGTGTGAGAGAGACAGAGAGAGAGATAGATGATTGATTAATGTGTTTTTCTGTAGCTTTATAAAGGTCTTTAGTCTGGAGTAAGTGCTGACTAAAATTGTATGGGGCATTTTTAAAGGTTATTTTTAAAACATTTTGTATCGGTTTCCATGTTGCTGCACTGTTACTTTTTTATCTTGGTTGTTTTTTTAGACTTTCATTGCTACTTTACTGGTATTGTATAGATCTACAGATGGGACCAAGCACATTTTGGGTATATATGTGTGCCATCCTTTCCCTGCAATGCTGCATGTGTTTGATGGTGGAGGAAGGGACTCCAGGGCAAGCAGCTACGTTCTCTTTTTCCTCATGCCTTACCTTGCCTTGCAATGTGCCTGTCCACCATTTTTGCAAAAGCAGTACGTGTCTCATAAGCGGCCATTTTGTCTTTGGTCTCCATGCGTCTTCCTTCCTCGCCATGCGATTGTCCATCATTTTTGTGAAACCAATGTGTGACTCATAAGCAGCCATATTGATTTTGTTCTCCATGCCTTCTGGCTTCCCAGCATATCTTTATGAACATGGAGCAAGCCCTACAGACCCAAACCAAACTAGATCAATAATACTATACAAAAACGCCCAGTGGAATTCATTTCCAGGTACACTTGCTCAAATCTTGCATGTACCTATTACCATTGTCTTGTTTCTGTCCTAATCCTATTAGCCACTCAGGCCCAGCTATACTGAGGACTTACGATGCACTTGTGTCAAGCATGTTGACTCAAGGGCAACACAACCCGTTAAGTGAGATGTGCCATGCCATTTAGAGCCACCTTGTGTGGCTCTGTGTGGCGTAATAAAGGTTGTGTAGCGCAACACAGCGCAAGTTGCTGCCTTGTGTTACTCTGCCCTGGAACCGTGTTCCATAGGTGGAGCGTGGGTGTTCCCATGCATCCATGCATGGTTTTTGGCTCATTCCCAGATTTACTAACAACAGTAAACCTGAGAATGCATCAAAATACTATGCCTCCCCAGGGGAGGAGTAATGCAGAGAAATATGTTTATTTCTTCCTGTTTTTTCCTCTTTGTATGTGTTCTAGAGTTTGCAGCACACAAAGAAAGACGAAAAAACCTCACATAGCGTTTTTTGTGCCGGAAGACAATGCTGCAGACAAGGCAGGCACCCTTGCGCCATGGTGAAAAGATGCCTGCATTGTCGCTAGGCAGTCACTAGTGCGTCAGCACAGAGAGAGAGGGAGAGCAGAAACGCACCATATCTTAGTAGACATTTCTGCCCTCTCCATTTGATGCAGCTCAGCACAGCAAGTTGTCTTGCTGCATTGCGCTGTGTCAAATGTTAGTAAATCTGCCTCCCCAACATTCAATTTCAAGAATTCACAGGGCCAGTCTATGTAATTCAAATTCAATGCATTTAACACTTAATAGAGTGTAGAAGGTGCAGTGCTCATTGTGTTGTGAAAATATATACATTTCCAAGAAAACACATGAACATCATCTGGAATTTATACAGTAGAACATGGATAAACAGTCTTTCATAAACCGCAAGCAAAATGGAGACTCAATCCAGTTACAACCAGGGATGTGAGTCGACGTTTCGACTCACATGTTAGTATACGGGTTTCATCAGGACTGCTTTAAAAAGGTCCATATAATAGTTATCTGGGGCACTCCATTTATTGGAGCTAAAATGATGGCCAGGTCGAGAGCACCTCAGTGACTGAAAATTCAATACGGTCCGATTCTTGGATAAATACATTTATTAGTATTTCCTCCCTTTCTGTTACTTTAAACAACTGAACCATAAACATTCGAAAATATATCAGGAATAAAGTGCCGACCAATTTATCTCATGCAACACTCCTAAATTGTTTCTTCCCTGCAATTGCGGCAATCATAATTTCCCACATCAGGGCAATTTTAGAAATAGTATGCATAGCATGGTGGCACATATCGATTCTTTCCAATTATCACAGAGGTCATGATTTCTGACATCAGAGCAATTAATATACAAGGCCTAACAGCACAGGTTTGATTTAATTACCAAAAGATTTGTAAAATATAGTCATGTTGCCAACTACTGGACTGTCAGAATTTCCATAACACACACACCCCATGTCGGTAGTGCACAGTGGGGATGAGCTGCTCCTTATGACTTTTGGCCATATGCTGTTGGGTTAGGCCATAGGGCCTGGTCTGTGGAATTGCATCTTGCTGGTCAGAGAGGGCAAACATCTCCAATGCCTGCTGCTTTCCTGCTTTTCTGCTGGGGGACTTAATTTCCCACCTCTCCCTGCACTTGAGGACCTGAGGAATGCACTCAAAAGTGCAATGTGGCCCCTCGGCCGGTGTAGCTGCCAATGTCTCCAACGCCTGCTGCTTTTCTGCTGGGGGACTTCATTCCCACCTCTCCATGCACTTGAGGACCTGTGGAACACGCTTAAAAGCGCTACGCGGCCCACGGGACGTGTGCAATTGACGAGCCCAGCAAAGCCGAGGCCAGGGGCGGGCGCATCCACGTCCATCATCGCCTGGAGAAGGCTTGGCTGGGCCACCCCTCTAACTTCTGGGGTCAAATTGCAAGGTGTTTCCCAACTAAGTTATGGTTAAAAGCAAATCAAGGGCATCCGAGCTGGGTGATGAAATCAACATGCTGGACTCTTTCCGGACTAGAGTAGTGGATGTGCTCTCTAAGGAAATCCAGATTACGGAGCGTCGCCTCTCCTTAGAAGAGGTAAGATTCCCTATTTTAACCCCTGATGTTCCGGGATTGGGTCACACAGAAGAGCGGTCTGCTCACAATGAAGCTCCCATCATGACGGTCTTGACTACCAACTCTAAATCTCCCAGGTTAGATGACAGTCCCCAGTGAACCCAAAAGGAAAAGGGGGAGAACTAAAATAGCTCCTGGGACTAAGCCCTCTAAAGTGCGTAAACATATGCCAACTGCTCCTCCTCAGGGTCCGCACACATCCTTTGCTCCCACTTTACACACATATTCCCGCGGAGACTGCTTGTGCCAAAAGTTGGAACAGTCATTCAATACTCTTTTGCAGCCCATCTTGTTTAGACTGTCAAAAACTGAGGAGAATATAAAGCTCATCCTCAACATTGATTTAGGGAATGAGCGGAATGGACAAGGGAGTGTACAAGTGGGAAATCCAAGTCATTTACAATCACCTCCGGAGAGTTCGACTCATTGTTCTGTTTCAGCATTGAAGGCTTGTCCTCCTACAAGTCAATCACAATCAATCCCAGCTGTGACCATGGAAGCTCCTGCATATACCTGCAGTCAACCTGGGGCTGCAGGCTCCAATAACCCCCTGTGAATGAAAACTATTCCATGAGGAGCGGGTTGTCACCTGGAGAACCATACAGACCCCAATGTAAGGGCAAATTATCCGTGGGCCTATGAGCTCCCAGAGCATTCTGATCAGTGTGCATGGTGGAAGACTAGATCTCCCACCCGCAGCTTGCCCTCTTATCATTGTCCTTTCCAAAACCCACATATTGAAGCCGACTCAACAGGAATCCACTGTGCAGCTGATGGACAAGGTTTTACACTGGTTGTCAAAATTTCACGTGGGTCACCCCAAGTTATATAATCACATCAATATGGCCAGATGAGTGTCTTGGGTGGGTCGTGGCAAAAAATCTATTAGGGGGACTGCATAGTTGTTAACTTTAATAACCAATGACTGGTAGAGCATTTATTCAACATGCTGCCCGATATCGTGTGGTCTGACACTCAGATCTTTGCCCTTCCATTGTTTTTTTTTTACAGACCACAAAGGTTCAACAGTAGTTCTCATGTGAGGGCCAGCCCTACACCCCTTCCAGTTTTTGTAACGTTCTGGCTAGTTCACCCACGTTTACCAGGAATAGATTTGCACCACTAAGTGATCTTGAAGCATGCGACTGACTCCCTGTTCCCCTTTATACGTCTCATCCTTCTACAATCCAGGATGCTATTAGTTCACCTCATACTCAGGAAGAAATAGTAAACATGAGTAAAGATACGGCAACTCTAAGTATAATTTCCTGGAACATAGCAGGCTACAATCAGAAGAAGTGCAATTACCCTTGTTTCAAAATACGATATTCTTTGTTTTCAAGAAACATGGGAAACCATGCAGATACATATCAATGGGTATTGTACTTTTCAGTATAATGCCGTGCAATCTAGAGCAGGTCGCCTGAGTGGAGGTTTAGTCACTTTAAAAGCCAGTAAAGCTAGGATTAAGGTAATCTCATTTCTCAATACCTTGTCTTATTATCATATTCTTTTAAGCAAAGGTCAAAAGGGGAGGGTCTGGATTTAATTAACTTTTATTAGAACATTGGAATGTTGGGAGCTCCATTGAAAACAATGGAGTAGCTCTGGGCTTATAATGACTGATATAAGCCCGGAGCTCCAACATTCCAATGTTTCTTTGTTCACAGCTGTGGCTGTGAACTAAGGCTTCAGGGAGCCTGAGGGGATTTCAATCCCCTCGCGCTCCCTGAAGCCTTTGTTTTATTTGTTAGAACATTCTGCCCTCTAGTGGCAGAATGTTCTAATAGCCTTATAGCCCTTCGTAGCTGGGCTATACCAGCTATTAAAGTCCTGCTCCCTTGTTAACGCTGGAGTGGGCCTTTAATAGCCGGTATAGCCCACTACGGCGGGCTATAAGGCTATATAATAACAACTTTGCAGGTAGTATGGCCTCAGTAATAGAACCAATTGAAAAGGATATTGACCAACTAATGGAAACTCATCAATGACCTCTTGATATCATAAGGCTGTGCGATTTCAATGCCCATAGCTGCAATAGAGCAGACTCTGCGGTGTGTGGCCTGGTTGATGACTTAGGGGATACAATACATCACTTCTGTGACAATGATTATGGCAATGCACTAACCAGACAATTAGTGATTAATAACCTCATGGTAACTAACTCAATTGATACCAACATGGGCCAACTAGATTATACATTCTCTTCTCGGTCTCATAATTCGACAATCGATTACATCCTGGTTTCTGAACCCATGAAAAACCAGATATCCCATACCGAGACCACATTCTATGCATTTAGTGATCATGCTGCGATCACCTGCCAAATGCTTTGTGATCCTAGCAATACCTCTCTTGGAAAACAATTCCCAAAGCCTTTGATTGCTAGGAAAAATGGGATAGTGTTGAAATGAGGGAAAATTGATACGTTTAAATTTACACATAGGGGGCGTGGCTTAGCCGTCTAACATGGCGGATGGGCTTTAGCACAGCTCCGACAACCTGCAACTTATCCGCTACTTATCTTACCTCCAAGTGACTATCCTTATAAATCGGAGCCCACATCTGGTTGATAAGTGCATTCTACAGCTGTGGTGTCTTTTTCGAGCCTCTGCTGCCCGGATTACTGTGGGACTGCGGTGCGACAGCCTGGTGCTCGTGGGCCACGTTGCACGCCCTGCTGGCGCCCGTACATCGGCCTGTGTGCCCTCCCGCCCGGGAGCTTGCGATCACATTGGACCCGCCGGGGGCGGCAGCAAGAGCTCCTTGATGCCTGCCTGACCTTGGATCCCAGGTGGGGGTTTGACGACGATGCGACGAAGCGGCCCGGCGGAGGCTGATTGCGCTCCTGCCTCACGGGCGCTTGTCGCTTCATCCTGCGTGGGGTCTGGGGCGGAGGCGGCAGACCTGCGGCATCGGACCGTCTCCAACTGGTGCCCGGGCAGCTGCTGCGGTGAGCCTCCTTGCCTAGGCGCCTCCCCACCGAGGTCGCACGGAGGCGGCCGGCGCCCGCCGGGTGGATTCGCGGGTGTTGAGGCGAGAGCCGCCCTGCCCTGCTGACTGACTCGAGCCTGTGAACTCTGGCCTGCTAGGACATCGCGGCAGCCCTGGTGAGTGACAACTGGGTGCTACGGGGAGTCGTCATCCCGGGCCATGCGGTGGTGCCTACACGGTCGGGGACTGAGAGGCGGGGACGCGGGCGCCCTAGCGAGTCCTTGCCCGGTGGCTTGCTGCGGTGCGGGAGGAGGGGCGTGCTGCCGCGGGGGCCTCCATTGCAGGTCCTGCCATCCGGACTAGACCAGGCTCGGGTTTGAAAGTGTGGGCGCTGAGGGCATTTCTTGGTGTACGCCCTGATAGACATACCACTTACCTTTGCTTTTGTGATACCGGGGCCACTTGATGGAGCCCCAGTCCTGCCTGGAGACTTGTACTGCTGCCCACTGAACAGCCCGCTGTCACTGCCTCCATTTGGCACCTTCTTGTGGACATACCCGGCGGATGGCGCTGCCTACAGACGCTGTTTCCCCTGGTGCTTCTCAGTGACCTGCACGCTGGTTTGTTGCCTTGCCATACCCCTGAGTACTAACCCTGGGCGTAGTTCGCGAAGTAGCGCTACGCGAAGTGCACTTCGCACTACGCGAGCTACGCGTAGCACTACGCGAACTGCGTAGTGCGCTGTTCGCGATGATTGCACAGTGCCGGATGCTTGTCCGCACTGTGCAATCATTGAAAACGGCATCTTGCACAGTGCGAGCTGTCTTTTACTGCCGCTCGAGTAGATTTTTACTCGAGCGGCAGCTTTCTCAATGCGGACTGGTAGTTTCTCATCGCGAGCGGTCGCGAGCATACGCGACCACTCGCAATGAGAAACCTGACCTCCCCGCGTTGAGAATCTTGCCGGGAGGTTTATTTTCCACGCTCGCGATCGGCAACTTGATGTTGCTGATCGCGAACGAGGAAAAAGTCTCGCCGGGATGTCATTTTGCTTGCTCGCGGTCGCCAACTTGACGTTGAGGACCGTGAGCAAGCAAAAAATGACTGCTGCACTACGCTACGCGTGTTTGCACTGTGCTACGTGCAATTCGCGTAGTGCGAAGTAGCGCAAACTTTGCAAACTACGCGAGCGTAGCGTAGTGCTTTGCCCAGGGTTACTGAGTACCGTGGTGGCCCTTGGCGACTGAGGGACATTGGCTTACGGACTACATACTGGTTGCAGCGTGGATTAGGAGGTGTGCCTGGACACCCTTTAGGGGGGGAGGGGTGCCCAGCTCACGGAAGCGGCCAAGCGCAGGCTTGGTGCGGCTTGTGGGTTCGGGTGCCGCGCCCTGTGTGGCCCTCCCTTCCCCCCCATTGCAGCCACTATACCTGCCTCGTGGCGCCGACGACCCTTGGCGCACGCTGTGAGAGATTGTGACACCCGGACGGCTGACCTGTCCGCTCTGGCCCCGTGAGGCTTTCCAATGGCAAAGGTTAAGCCGCCTGGTGCGTCTTCCAGACAGTGCACTATGGACAAGTTTGCGGGGGCCGCGGCTACGGGTCCATCGCTGGGAGGCCCGGAGATCCAGATGCCAGATAATACGGCTCTGCTGGTGGCGATCACACAGTCGCGGGAGACACTGGAATCTAAGATAGGCGGGTGGGCGCGGACGTCATGCTGCTTCGCCAGGATCTCCGCAATGCTGTGCAGCGGATTACGGAGGTGGAATCCCGCGTATCCGATGTAGAAGACACGGTGGGCACGCTGACGATGAAAGTATCTACTCTTTAATCCCTTACGTGGGTCCTTGGCAGCACTGGTCGAGGAGGCGGAGGGACGTGCTCGTCGCAATAATCTTCGCTTTATTGGATTTCTGGAGGGCTGCAAAGGAAAGGATGCGGTGGAGTTCCTCACCACATGGCTCAGGAGTTGGCTCACGCCCGAATCACTCTCCTCATGCTTTGTCGTGGAACGCGTTCACCGTGCTCTGTTGCAAAAACTGCCCCCGGGCGCCCGCCCTTGCCCTATCATCGCCCGTCTCCTTTTTTTTTGTATATTTGTTTATTGATATTTCACAATGAACACAAACAACATACAACATAGCCAGACATAGCGCCCAGTAGTACAGATGTGGTACATCATTTGCAAAACATGAGATCAGTAGTGAAGTCATAAAGTGTTCCCATACAATCTCTCCCACCCCCCCGACACAGTCCCTCCCTGGGCATCAATTGCGTCCACGGCATGAAGATGATTAGAGGGCCACCTTGATATCCCCCATAGTGCTGCTTCTATCCAATGAGTCCAACCCTCTCTTGGACCATAGTGCTCCTACCACACCTACTCAGCTACTGTCTAGTGTCCATCCAGGAGCTCCATACTGTAATTTCCTCCTAGTCACATCGCTACATCCCTTATGTTGTCTGTCCTTGATGTTCTCGGGCCCACACTACAAATGGTTCCCAGATGTCCCGCGGTTGCGATGCAGAGGGCATCAACTCCCAGAATGTGGTCAGTTGTGTGTGTCCGAAAGTCACATCTCTGAGCCAGTCATCCATAGAGGGGACTCTTCTACTGCTCCAATGTATGGCTACTCGCCGTTTCGCATATAGCAAGAGCAGGGCGTGCAGCTTCCTATACCCCACTGGGGTGTCTTTAACATATCCCAACAGTCCCAGCAGAGGGTCAGGATCTCCACCCACCCACGTAATCTGCCATATGATAGTGCACACTTGTATCCAATATGTCTCCAACCGTGGGCAGTCCCATGCTACATGCATGAACCCTGCTGCGGCAGAACCGCAGCGCCAACAACCATCATCTTCTTTGAGGCCCATATGATGTAAACTGGCAGGCGTTCTATAGAATCTATGTATGAACTTAAAATGTATAAGACGAAGCTTGTAATTGGGGGATAGGGCCGTCAATTGGTTACAGCAATAGAGCCATTGTTCTTCCGATATGGGGGTCAGAAGTTCTTCATTCCATGCCATCAGCGCTCGGGGCTTCAGAATTGGGGCCGATGTCTGCATGTGATTGTAAATTCTAGTAATAAGCTTGCGCGGCGAAGCTGTTGCGAGTACATTTTCTAGAGCAGTCAGCGTTGGTGGAGCGTCGGGGAATGTATTGTGTAATGACCGGCATGCCAGTTTGAGTTTATGGTATGCAAATAATTCGGCGAAAGCCACTGGGCGATCATCTTCAGCTATTGGGGGTGGTCTAAACGTTCCCTCCGGGTAGAGATCCTCAAATGTAGCCAGACTCAGCGTACGTGCCAGATCTGTTCCTATTCCATCTCCTACGGGAAATAGCATCGGGTTGTTGGCTAGGGGAATGGACGGGGCATAAAGAATGGGCACGCCCGCTCTTCCCCTCAACTTATGCCAGGCCCAGCGCAACGTTTCCACTGTGTCTATGCCTTCCCTCGGGCGTTTGTACGCTCCGAAGAGTGCAACCCGCAGGGGCAAAGGTTTAGCCATGTCCTCCTCTACGGCCACACGTGGCTGAAATGGAGTGGGGTGCACCCAGTAGTGTAAGAATTGAGCTTGCGCACTCCAAGCATATAGTTGCATGTCTGGTGCCCCCAAGCCCCCCTGTCGCAGAGGAAGCGTCAGCAATTCCCAGGAGATTCTGGCTTGCCCACCCGCCCAGGCTAATGAGATCAAATGTGATCGCAGGGTGGTAAAAAGGCCTGTGTGAGCACCATAGGCACATTAACAAATAAGTACAAGAATTTCGGCAGTACCACCATTTTTATCAACGCTATCCTCCCAGCCAATGAGAGCGGGAGTCGCGTCCAAGCATTAATCTTCCCTTCGAGCCAGGTCATGGCACACCCATAGTTCAACCTCCACAGCTCCTGTATGTCTCTACTGATCCAAATGCCCAGATATTTCACGGGCTCCGCTGTCCATTTGAGTGGGAATTCAGAGGTGATCCGGGCAGTCGTGTCTGTCAACGGGAAGATAACAGACTTAGCCCAGTTTATTGATATTCCTGAGAGGCCCCCAAACTTAATAAATTCCCTCAAGATCGGATCTAGGTTTCGCGCGGGGTCTGAGATATAAAGTGTAACATCGTCAGCATATAGTGAAACCAGGAGACTCAGCGCACTAAAACCTATTCCTTTGGCGGTGTGATGTTGCCTTATTCGAGCCGCCAGTGGCTCCATCGCTATCGCGAAGAGCAGCGGGGACAGTGGGCATCCCTATCTTGTTCCACGTGAGACAGCGAAGGGCTCCGATAGGAGGCCATTCACCCGCACGCGTGCCATAGGTTGCGTATATAGTAATTTCACCATGTTTATGAATAGCGGACTAAAGCCCATGCGGCCCAGGATCGTGAAGAGATAATGCCACTCCAGTGTGTCGAATGCCTTTGTGGCATCTAAAAAGACCGCGGCCGCCTGTACGTCAGGGTGCAAATAGTGTAGCACTGAAAACAAGGTTCTCAGGTTTTGCGATGTTGACCTTCCCGGAATAAAACCCGACTAGTCTGGTCGTGCGACCAGTGGGAGTAAAGGCTGCAGCCTATTGGCAATCAGCTTTGCCAGTATCTTGACATCCACATTTATAAGAGAGAGCGGGCGGTAGGAATCCAGTTCATCCTCTGGTTTGCCCGGTTTTAAGAGGGTAACTATGATCGCCTCACGCATAGACGGAGGTAACACTCCTGACTCTAAAGTCTCCTCGTAGAGGTCGAATAGCCGGGGCGCCAGCTCCTCCACATAGGCCTTATAGAAGGCAGTGGTCAGGCCATCCGATCCAGGGGCCTTATTAAGTGGTAGACTTTTTATGACCCGGGCTATGTCCTCTACTGTAAAGGGAGAGTCAAGGTACTCTCTGTGTCCTCCACTCAGCCACAGCAATTCCAGGGAATCAAGAAAGGGCAGTAATCCCTCAGGGGCGGAATGTTGTGTGGTTGCATATAACCCAGAATAGAATCTCGAAAAAGCCTCTAATATAGACCTCTGACCCCTGATTTGTGACCCATCGACATGAGTGAGTGCAGCGACAAATGCAGTGCTACGTGGGGGGCGGAGCATGGCGGCCAAAGTTCGTCCAGGTCTGTCCCCTTCCCCATACCGTCTGGCCTGTGCATGCTTCCCTAGGAACTTAACCTCCCGACTGGCCTCCTCGTCAAAGTCAAGCAATTTGCCTTTTATAGTCGCAAGACCAGTGGGATCCCCAGTGGAGAAAAACTGAGCCTCTAGCACCTTTATTTGGTTTTCAATCTTTTCTAAAGATCCCCTGATGGCTTTCAACACCCCAGCCTGCCGGGCAATGCAGTGCCCTCTCACCACAGTCTTGAAAGCTTCCCACAATGTGGCTGCTGAGTCGACCGAGCCTGTGTTCAACGAAAAATAGTCCACTATGTCCCCCCTGACTTCCTCCTTAAAGGCCTCGTCCAATAGTGCATCTTGTGGGAGCCGCCATGTGTATACCCGCTGGGTAGAGTTAGGCAGGTCCAACCGCAGAAGGCAGGGTGTGTGGTCTGACAAAGATCTGGAATAGTGCAGCGCCTCCCTAACCCATGTGACCACATCTCTAGATACTATCCAGTAGTCGAGTCGGGACCACGCCTTATGATATTCCGTAATACATGTGCCCTCCCTCAACCCTGGGTGAATTTGCCGCCAGATGTCCACCAAGTCTCCATCTGCTAATATAGCCTTCAATGTCCCACTAGCCAATGGGTGCAATGTCCTAGAGGTCCCCTTCCTATCCAGTTCATCGTCTAAGACTGCGTTAAAGTCCCCCCCCAGATTATTGTATCACAATTCGTGGCTTTGACCTTAGCCCACACATTTTGGAAAAATTCAGGGGAGTCAGTGTTTGGACCATAAACTGCAACTAATACCACTTCGTTGCCACTGAGGTACCCCTGTAGTATGGCATAGCGGCCTTCAGGATCCAAGTGCATCGAGCCCTCTTTCCAGTCCAACCCCCTTTTTATCAGAACCGTCACCCCCCTTGCATAATTGGAATAAACAGCTGAATAAATCGACCCCCATCTGTTGTGTTTCAGTCTAGGAGATGAGTGAGTACTGAGATGCGTCTCCTGCAGCATACAGACATCAATGCGGTGCCTAGTGAGATAGGAGTGTACTAACCTAGCTTTCCTGCCATCATTTATCCCTCGGATGTTCCAAGTAAGAAAATTTAGAGCAGTCATAGAGGACACATATCGCAACAGCGTAGCGGGGTAGGTGGAGTTAAGCACAGGAACACATAATAGGGTACAAGCTGAGTCTCATGCATAATGTAAGGCATAGGTCTGGCGAACAATAAAACAATACCCCCCCTCCACCCGCCGCCCACTCCAACCCCCCAATCAGGTTGTAGAGAACCCATCCAAAACAACAAAACATTTTCAATAACTTGTGGGAGCTCTCCCATGGGGGCGCAGTAGTGCCGGCACACTCCCCTGATTTCTCAGGGTGGCCAGGAACAACTATGTTCGGTGAGTCTTATCCAAAGCTTCACAGCCTGAGAGGTCTAGTACCTAGCTCTCTAGAGCACGCGGCCGGAAGTCCCATCCCCTACCAGCAGTATCCACATAGTGACAATTAGAGACTGTTGCCCACTAACGGAGGCCCACCGAGTCCCCTCGGCCCCTCCCAATCTAGAAGGGTTACCCTCCCAACACCAAATCGTCGCACATTTATGATAATGCCACAAACATCCACATCCACCCCACTTTCACACAGCCAGCGCATTAACAAACCAGAGTCTCGGATTGCAATGGGTCCGGCACCAGGAGTGCCCCTGGACCAGGATGCGTTCAGTCCGTATCTCTGAGTCCCGTACGTTCCTTGGCTGCCTCTGCGTGGTGTTTTTTCGCCGCCTTCCCGCCAACATGCTTGGCGAACTTCAACGCCGATTTCGCGTCCGTGAAAAGGTGGGTAGTCCCGTTGTGGCTGACCGTCAGCTTCGCTGGATATAGGAGTGTATACGGGATCTGCGCCTGAAGGAGTATCCGTTTGGCCTGGAGAAATTCCCACCGTGCAGCCTGCACCGCAGGGGTGAAGTCAGGGTAGAAGGAGATGGTGTTACCCCCATACACAACAGTCCCCTTGCCACGGGCCAACCGCAGGACTGTGTCACGGTCTTGGTAGTTCAGGATTTTGGCCAAGATCGGTCTGGGAGTGGCTCCCACCGGTGGCCTAGGGCCCAACGCACGGTGCGCCCTCTCCACTGTGAACACCGGAGAAAGATTGGGGTCAAACAGTTCATGGAGCATATCCGCCACATATGTTTCCATCTTGGCAATGGCTGTCGTCTCCGGTATCCCCGTCATTCGGAGATTATTTCGGCGGGACCGGGCTTCCAAATCCTCGTTCTTTGCTCTGATGATCCCAAGCACCTTGTCCATTTGGAGGAGTTGTTCCTTTGTTTCCACTTGAAACTCATAGAAGTCCGAGGCCTGGTTTTCCAGCACATCCAGTCTGGTTTCGTGTGTCCCCACCTGCGTCTTCACCGCGTCCAATTGGGAGTTCATTGTGTCCAGCTTGGCGTCAATATTTCGGAGGCTAGATCTCATCTCCAACATGATGGTGCGCAGGTCTTCTCCCTGATCCTCCGGCTGATGTTCCTGTTGTCGCTCCGCGCCTGCATCTGAGTCATGGTCCGTGTTCCTTGTGTTGCGCCTTTGGTCGAAGGATATCTTCGGCTGTTTGGCATCTTGCTTGCCCATGTTCAAGCTTGGCGTGGAGATAGCGCCCAGGACACCTTCCAGCCTGTCTCGGAGTGCCCCGTTTCCACCTCACTGCGACACCACCCTGCGCTCTGCTTGGCGTTTGGGGTAGTATCCCATGCGTCCACAGCGCTGAATAGGTATATGTAGCAGGGCCCGCAGCGATCGCCGCAATCTGTCCACCCCCTTCTGCTGGGTCTCCTTACACAGCGCACACCAGAGGCAATGTCTCCTTAGCCCACAAGTAGGAACCGCACGGAGCTGTCCAGATGCGCGCAGCCCCTGAGTTATGGAGAGTAGGTAGTCGGGGACGTAAGCAACAACTCTCAGCCAGTTGTCGGCGGCTCCAGGTCCCCTCCACTCACCACCCCCTATGCCAGGTCTTATCAGCACCTACCCTATCTCGGAAGGGAGTGAAGGGTTCAGGCCTCCGCCCGGAACTTCGCAGCGGTGTAATCCTCCGGCTGCAGGCGTTTTTGGCCTCTGCCTACAACTGCGAGGCCTCTGCAATGTCGGGGATTAGCCTTAGACGTTCCTCCAGTCGCCCCGGGCCGACGTCTGCTGGGGTAGGTTTACCTGTGCAGGCTGTCCAGCTCAGGCGTGAGCATATAGTGGCATCGTGATCTTCCGGCAACCTGTGTAGTCCGCTTTTTCACTCCGGAGCTGCGCGCATGTCCTCGGCGCCACCACAGATGCAATGCGGCCCTCGTCGGCCTCTGCGCCGCGGTCTCGAGTGATTGCGCCGTCCGACCTACACGGTCTCCGCCATCTTGTCTTCCCGAGCCGCGGTGAATCGGAGCTCACTGCTACGCCGCTCGGACGCCGATTTTGCTGATTTCAAGGTCGCTGGATGCCTCGTGTCTTCCGCCTCCCAGGCCGTCGGTTGTAGACCGAGATTGCTCACCGGTATCGCTTATTATTGCAGGATGATGATTCCGGCCGGCGGAGCTCGCTTATTCAGTGCCAGTGGCCATTTCGCGGCTCGGCAAGCCACGCCCCCCCTCGCCCGTCTCCTTAATTACAGGGACAAGGATGTCATCCTTAGGCAGGCGAGAATACGGGGCTCTCTTCTCTATGACTCGCAACGCATCCTCATATTCCCAGACTATACCAGGCTCGTACAGCAGGGCCGGCAGTCCTTTCTGGAGGCTAAGGCTCGCCTTCGTGGTCTTAAGCTTCCGTACTCCCTACTGTATCCGGCTCGCCTACGGGTAAGCTACAACTCACGCACCCACTTCTTCGAGCCTCCAGAGGAGGTGCTTCAGTGGCTCGAGGAGAGGGTCCGGCTTAAACCTCACACTGCACTCAGGATTGACTCCGACTCATCCTCTAGCGGACCCGGGCGTGGTCCCCTGGAGGGCAATGGCGAACGGCGGCATCGGTCGCGCTCTCAGAAGAGATCAAAGACTTGCAGCAAGTCCAATAAGAGACTCCCTCAAGATCAACCAGAACTCTCGACGTCCTGAACGATGTGGCTCCGTGAACTGTAACTATATACGCCTTATGTCACTTCTCATGTATTTTTATTGCAGGTTTCCATTGCCTTACGAGTCTCTGACCCTCTGTTGCTTTGTTTCTTCATGGGCAAGAGACACATATTGGGAATCCATTGGCTGCTCCTCGCTGTTACCCCCTGTTGAGGTTCTGGCCCGGACCATGCCGCGACAGATACTTCTGTGTTTATGAGGTATTGGGGTGGGGGGGTGGTTGGGGATTCTATACAGGTTTGGTTGATGTTTTCTGTTAATTCCACTGCGCTCTCTGCCTGGTGCGACTCTGGAGTTGTCATTGCCACTCAACTTGCTCTTTCCGTGCTCTTACACCCATGCCAGTCCTGGCACCAGAGATAGATGGGGTCAGGAGTAGGGAACTCCAAGTCCTTAGTTGGAACACGAATGGCCTGCTTGATAAGATTAAGCAGGGAGCGGTGCTGCGCCAAGCTAAGCGCCATAGGGTGGGCATTCTCTTTCTACAGGAGACCCATCTAGCAGGAACCAAAACACCTTGTTTGGAGAGGTTTGGCTTCACACTTGCTTATCACTCTGGGTTCACTAGAGGTTTTCGGGGGGGTTGCAATTCTTATTCATCATTCTGTCCCCTTTATTCACAACATGACATGGTCGGACCCCCAGGGTCGGTTTGTGGTGCTATATGGGACTTTGTATGGGGAGTCCACTGTTCTGGGCAGTGTTTATGCCCCCTCCTCTCTCGTGGTCCTTTGTTGAGAAGCTAACGTCACTATGGGCTGAACTTCCATCGGGGCTAACCCTGGTTGGCGGAGATTGGAATGATGTTCTGTCTCCAATGCTAGAAAGGTGGCATGCCACGGCACGTATGACAGGGACCCAGGTTTCTAAATTGCTTCCCCTGGTTCAGGGATTGGGAGGGATTGACTCGTGGAGGACCTTACACCCCACTGTATGTACATACACATTCTTCTCCAGCGCCCACGAGTCCTTCTCACGGCTGAACTACCTCTTTCTCTCCGGGACACACACCCATAGATTGCTTGCGGCCGACATTCTCCCTCGGGGCCTATCGGATCACTCGCCGGTTTTCCTTCTCCTGTCTCTTGATCCTAGGCGCTCCCAGTTCCGGTGGCGATTGTCACTGTGGCTGTTATGAGATACTGAGTATAGAGCACATATCCATAAATCCCTCACAGAATACCTTTCACTGAACACAGGCTCGGTGGACTCACCGGTTATTTTATGGGAGGCGTTGAAACCCACCCTCAGAGGGCCGGATATTGCTTTCTGCACGGCGAGGCGTCAACAGCGGTGCAACAAATTAATACAACGTGAGGCCCAGCTACTTGACCTCGAACACGCAAGTAGGGACTCGGAGGGGGGCACTGCGCGCAGACAATTGATGACTCTCCAGCAGACGTATGCCAGAGAACTTCTGGATGAAGCCCGCCTGTACTGGCTTGCCACTCGCAGCCGGATATACCAGTGGGGGGACAAAAATGGTGCCTTACTGCATCGTCTGTGTCAACAGACGCTTCGTCCTCAGACGCTCCCATGTATACGCGGCCCCGACGACATCGTTCTCACAGATCCATTCGCCATTGCTGACCGTTTTGCTTCATATTTTATGGATCTGTACGCTCCTCATGAGGTTCTACCCGCGTCACTCGTCCAGAAATTTATAGATGATTTCCCACCTCGGGCCTTATCTGATGAGGTGCGAGTCACGTTAGATGCTCCTCTGTCAATAGAAGAACTACTGACTGCGCTGCTCAGCATGCGAACGGGTAAAGCGCCAGGCCCGAATGGCTTCCCCTGTGAGTTTTTTCAGAAGTACCACCCGCAACTCCTAAAACCGTACTTAGCGGCTCTTGAGGCTTCCGCGGAAAGTGGTGGTCTCCCACCGGATTGGCGGCATGCCGAAATCGTTGTGTTCTTGAAGCCGGGTCGTCCCCCGGAACAATTCTCATCTTATCGCCCGATCTCTTTACTTGATGTGGAGGCCAAGCTCTTGGCCAAGGTAATCGCCAATCGCTTGGTCCCCCACATTACGGAGTTAGTCCATCCAGGCCAGGCAGGCTTTATGCCTGGCCGTGCCACGTGGCATAATATCAGACGTGCGCACAATGCTATAGCCACGGTAGACAGACTCGGGTGCCCCGCTGCGCTTCTCCTGGCGGACATGAATAAAGCTTTCGACTCCCTTAGCTGGACCTATTATTTTGCCTTGCTTAGCCGTCTAAACATTGGCCCCCGATTACTGAAGCTTATTCACCTACTATATACGGATATAACCACATCGGTTAGAGTCTCCGACTCGACTTACAGACGTTTTCCTATTAGACGAGGGACGCGCCAGGGCTGTCCACTCTCCCCCTATCTTTTCGCGCTCACCATGGAGCCGCTGGTGGCCTGGATTCGGGTGGATGCCCAAATGCGCGGGTTTTGTATGGGCACTGGGACTTTCCGATCGCATAGCGTTGTATGCGGATGATGTTCTATTTTTTCTCACAAATCTTGGCCAGACCGGTCCACGCCTCCTTCGAATTATGCAAATATTTGGCGAGACCTCTGGCCTTTATATGAATCAGGAGAAATCATTTCTATGGCCACTGCGGGGCGGGGAACGACTGGGCGACTGGTCGCGGGAAGTAGTGGTAGCTCCGGATGGTTTCAAGTACTTGGGCGTCTTTCTCTCAGCGTCCCAGTCAGTGGCGTGGCACAAAAACCTTGCCCCCTTGTGGGTACAGGTGAGCGACCAGACACGTGTGTGGTCTCATATGCACCTGTCTCTTTTTGGCAGATCCGCCATCTTTAAAATGGTCTCCTTGCCCCGACTTCTCAATCAACTTCAGAATCACCCCTACCTGATCAAGCAGACATGGTTTTGTCAATTGAACGCTATTCTCGCCTGGTTTCTCTGGGGGGGAGGTGCATCGCGAGTTGCACTGAGGACCTGCTTCCAATCTACTTACACCGGCGGCGTGGCCACCCCGGATGTGCATGCGTACTACCTGGCCTCGCACCTTCTGGTCCTCAACGAATGGTGGTACGGCGATCGTGGAGACCCAGCATACGCCGTGGAACGTTGGCTGCTAGGAGACAATACTCTACATACGGTTCTCATTTCGACAGCGCTGCTTAAGGAACTGCCGCCGGCCACGGTCTTTAAGTCTTGGAAGTCTGCGCTCCATCAGATGGGTTGGTGGGGGAGACTCACTAGGGAAACTCCACTACGGAATAATGGGCAGTTGCCAGAGTTGACACGACTGCCTGGCTTTCGGGGCTGGGGAGCCATTGGAATAGACACAGTGGGGACGGTTGTGCATGGCTGTACCCTCAAGTCCTTTCTCGACATACAAGCTGAGTATGATATGCCCTGTACGCAATTTTATCGTTACCTACAATTCAGGCATGCCTGTACCCCCTATATTTCCCACCTCACAGAGATACCCGAGTTTAACCACGCCGAGGCTAAAGTCTTTATGGGGGAATTGGGAGATCATAAGATAACCAAAATATACCGCACGATCATTAATAATACACCTACAACCAT
The DNA here is from genome assembly GCA_963921515.1 of Calotriton arnoldi. Classification (NCBI taxonomy): domain Eukaryota; kingdom Metazoa; phylum Chordata; class Amphibia; order Caudata; family Salamandridae; genus Calotriton; species Calotriton arnoldi. The sequence goes on from CAWUFW010002051.1 coordinate 2,109,541, forward strand.
GCATAAAACTAGGGAGGCATGGCAGCAGGACTTGGGTCCCTTAGAAGAGGACGATTGGGTAGAAGCCCTGGAGTCCCCGCGCAGTGCAGTAATCGCGGCCCGCCTGCACCTTATCCAGTTCAAATATCTCCATAGAGCTTATTACACGAGGCACAGGTTGTGGCGCGCTGGGTTAATTGCTTCTCCGCATTGTTTGCGCTGTGGGTCAATAGATGGTACGTTCCTGAATACTGTGTGGTCTTGCCCTTCCCTATCGAGGTTCTGGGGGGGAGTGTTCCCATGTCTGTCTGTAGTATTGGGGTGGGATGTTCCCTTCTCCCCGAGGATGGCAATGCTACATATTACTGAAGACCTGGGTGGCAACAGGTATAAGCGTCACCTTCTCTTCTTAGGCTTGACATTGGCAAAGAGGGACATTGCCCGAGCCTGGAAGGAGGAATCCTCGCCGTTAATTGGGGTATGGAAGAAAGACCTGGACTTCTGTATGGGCCTAGAAATCCCGGTCTTTGAAGCAAGGGGGTGCCCTCGGAAGCATTATAAGATCTGGAAGAGGTGGGCCGACTACAGGGGTCTATATCTGGAGCCTCCTCCCCCCCCGCCTGATATCGCAGACTCATTGGTGTGAACTTAGTGAACTGGACTATGTGTGGTACACACCTTAGATGTATTGATAGGTGGCGCAGACTCTCCGTATCTATGCGACATTTCTCCCTCTCAGGCGGAAGCAACGTGGCACAGTTATTTGTTTTTCTGTTTGTATCTTTTTTTTTAGATTTATTCTTTGTACGACCGCTGTCATGTTTATGCTGCAAATGTTGATATCCGTTTCTGCTAGCCTGTATACATACTGTGGATGCCGCTTGAGGCATTCTTTGTACCTTGGCTGTCAACAATAAAATTATGTTGTGAAAAAAAAAAAAATTACACATAGCATTGTTATGAAGATGTCCAAGGAAATCTCTATTTGCCTAGAGCCCATTCCGTTGATTGATGAAATTCCACAAGATTTTAAATGAATTGTAGCAGAAAATCATAACGATCTATACTGCCCATGCGCTCCTAAGGCTCCTGGAGTAGGTCGTTGGTTTGATGTTGCCTGTTCTAAGGCTCTCAAGAACCTCCATACTGCTCTAAGAGAAAAACCAAGAGATGTGACCATGGTAAAACTGCTACATTTCACGTATAAAGCAGAAAGAACTAGTAGGTTGAGGGATCTAAAAGAGGAGGCTTGGGACAAACTTACGCAGGCAGCAGCCCTAAAGAACAGTAGGGACTTTTGGAACTTAATCAATGCCCCATTCCTTAATGACGATCTAGAAATCACCACCGACTTACATGTTACTGAGGAGGCCTGGGTGACCCATTTTGGAGAGGTCTTTGGGCATCCAGGTGAGGGTGCATCATTGTCACCCGGCCCCTTGGTGACTGCATCTGAAGAATATCTATCCTTTCATTTGGACGAAACAAAAACCGCCCTAAATCAATGCAGTTCATCAAGAGCACCTGGACCCGATGGGGTTCCAATAGACTTCTTTTTAAACAACCAAGAGTTATGGGCACCACTCCTCACTAATGTTTCTAATGTCATTGCTCAAGCAGGTGTTCCTCCCTCCTGGAATAAGACAGTCATCATACCTATTTTTGAAAAGGGGGACAAGGCCTTATCAAAAAATTAAAGACCAATATCGCTATTAGATAGCATGGCAAAATTAATGGGCTGTTTGCTCTTGAATAGGCTAGAGGCTTGGGGTCAAGAAAGGAATATTCTATCATGAACCCAGTATGGCTTCAGAAAGGGAAAAGACACGATTGATCAGTGCCTTAACCTAAACTTGTTAATTGCCAAATATACTGTGGTTAAGGGAGGTCACCTCTACATGGCCTTTATGGACTTGTCAGCCTCCTTTGATTACGTGTCCCACGTGAAATTATGGTCTATAATGTAAGGGATGGTCGTAGAGAAACCTATAATTGACTTTATTTGTGAGATGTATTCTGGTGCCACAGCTTGTGTTCGTTATGGTAGAGAGGGCGAAAGCACTAGACCCTTTGGAATTACCCATGGCGTTAGGCAAGGGTGTGTACTCGCACATTTCCTATTTTCACTATATATCAACGGTGTGGAAGCTGCCCTTGCTGAGTCTGATATTGATGTACCTATTATTAATTCCACTCCAGTGCCCTTACTTCTCTATGCAGATGATGCAGTGCTACTGGCTCTGGCTGGCAATGCACTTCTGATTCTTATAGAGACGTATACTAGGTATATGAAAAACCTAGAACTCAGAGTACACAAAGCTAAGTCTTTTGTGCTTGTGGCAGGAGAGAGACTAAAAAAAATCCCTAGATGGAACATTGAAGGGAGGAAACTGGAGATGGTGGGCTCTTTCTGCTACTTAGGGGTACTATTTGACTCTAAAAATATCTGGCAATATTTGCTGGCTAATAGAGTGATAGTGATGGAAAAAAGCATAGGGGCTCTATTTAAGTTTATAAAAAGGTTAGGGTCCAAACCAATTGACGTAACTAAAAAGATATATGAAGCAAAAACGACATCCGTTGCTACCTACGGGGCTGCTGTGTGGGGAACCACAAATGTATCTGTTTTACAACAAATAGAGGACTGCGTTTGGAAGCGTTTGGTAGGCGTTCCAATAACTTGTTCCTCCAATAATTTTCACCTTGAGCTTGATGTTCCCTTTATTACGGACCAGATTAATTTTGCTCCTCCCCTTTTGTGGCATTCAGTGTGGAGAAGGGACCAGCTGAAACTTACACAAGAAATCTTGAGAGATTCTCTAAAGCTTGACGGCCCATCCAAAGTAAAGTGGCTCCAATTTGTAAAGAATAGTCTTTATACTGTCTGTTGGGCCAAATTATTTGATGATCCGACCACGTGTAACTCCATCTCAAGGTCAGAATTGAAAAAACTACTGCTGGTAAGGCAGAGGAGAGTGAGATGGGAGTCCAATTGTATCAAGTCCAGGGTAAAATTATACCTCTCAGCACCACGAATAAATCCAACTGACCCCATGTATTTAACTTTTGTAACGCATCCCAAGCACAGATATCTTCTAACAAGGTTCAGGCTGAATTGCATTCCCCTCATTCTGGGTTATCCATCTAACACACATTCCATGGATGTCCTTACAATCTGTTTATGTGACTCTTGTTCTTCCCAATGCGATCTCCATCTCCTATTCTTTTGTAGTTTGTACAGGGAGGAAAGGAATATGTTTATTTCTTCGCTAATGCAAAGTCTTACATTTAGACAATGTCACGCTGCCTTACACATTTTAAAGCTATTACCTGATCCTTTTCCTTGTCATTGTCTGGCCTCTTTTTTCAGTGTGTCTTAAAAATGAGGAAACAGAATCCATGATGTGTGATAATATGAGCAAGCTTTTAGTTTTCTCTTTGGGTCTCAATGTCTGGTTTTAATTGCATGTGCTCCTCATTATGAAGTTTTAAGCGGCACTATTTTTCACTCTTAAACAGATTTCTATGTAATTTTATGATTGGTATCTTAAACTCATTCTATATAGTATACTTTTTATGTCGTCTTTTTTGTACTGGCGAATTAAAGTGATTATGATTTTATCCATGTTTAATCCATAATCAAAGGGCACACTTTTTTCCCAAACTACTAGTACACGAGGAACCTGCCACTGCTAAAAAAGGAACAAGAAACAGGGAGAAATGGGCAATATTTCTTTCCAGGACATTCGCATCTGTTTCTACATTGGAAGCAAGAGCTTTCAGCTGTTTCTAAAATAGCTACCCTGTGCCAAATTACACTCTCTCAGCATGCAATAATGAAAAGGTGTCCCTCAGTGGCAAATAGCATGCAGGAATCTCTATCAATCACCCTGCACAGCATACTGAAAGTCACCAACAGTGCTGTATTATTACTAAGTGCATTAAAATTGAGCACAAATGATGCATAGCTTTCTTTTGATGAATAGGGTCTTACACCTTGATCCTGTGGAAAACATAGGCATAGCCACTGTAATAATTTTCTAAAGTACCTTCTATCCTACAACGTTTCTAGAGGCAGCAATAGTAATGCAAATGAACATGTGCTTATTTCTTCTGCTTTATAAATAATATTTTCTTTTTCATGCATCCATTTAACCAACTCTGTTCCAAAACATAAACCCAAAAAATTCAGAAAATGGTTCAGAAATAACATTAGCGGGGATAAGGTCACTTTTGAAGCAAAAGTCAATAATCTTTTAACAATTTATTGTCCTTTCTATGGTTATTTTTGTAGAAATTGTCCATAATTTGGATTAGACAAGTTTTATTGCTTGAACATATTCTACATTTTTATTCATTCCTTTGCAGAGATACTGAAAACATATCAGTAGAAGGGATTAGGGTATTTTCTATAGTTGTAGTTTCTTAGAAGCAGATGTGCACATATAATTTTGATTCTCAAATTGAATGGATCACGCACTTCAAGTTATCCAAAACGCTTCTAAACTTATTCAAGTTGTGGCGTGCAGCAGGGTATCACTCTCTGATCACGAAGTGTAAGAAATTGATATCTCGAACAGTGTTGCCCGATTGGGGAGCACCCCCTTGTTGCACTGCCTAAATGTCCCAAAAAGAAGGGGTTCTATGCAGTTCACAAATATTGCTCTCAATCCGTGAGTCAAATTTCAATTAATAATTTTAATAGTTTAACTTCCAATATTATGTTGGATATTCTTCATCCTTCCAAACTTTGAATTATATTTGTTTCATAACAATGATCTCATGCAATCTCTTCATAGACAAATGAAAGTTATCCTATCCCAATGCATTTCAGGCTGGAGTTGCCCTTCGTCAGGGGATACCAGATCTGCGAAACAATATGTACATGCAGGTCAAAACGAATGCCGACCAACTGGCCAAGTGTCATTATTAATCTCCCTATAACCATCAATAGTGTAGTACAATTACCACCTCATACCCAGAGGTGGAAGTCGTGTTTATACCCTCATCACTGTGGATGAAAAAACCATTTGTATGTACCAAGTATTACCAATAGGTGAAACAGCACAGTCAAAGAAAAACGTAAAAGAAAAGAAAACCATAAGTTATGCGTTAACAAACTGTTTGTACTGTTAGCAAATAATGCTTTTCTTTTCTTTTACGTTTCTAGTTTCTCAAATGCATTGGGATAGGATGGCTTTCATTTGTCTATGTTATGTTATATTTGTTATGTTATATTTATTTGTACCGCGCACGGCTACTCAACAGAGTGTCCCGGCGCGTGCTGAGGAAAAGGAAGCTAAAGCCACGCAGTAACTAGAAAAGAAGGGTTTTTAATTTTTTCTTAAAGATCATAGGATCCTGGGTGCCACGCAATGCCAATGGCAGTGCGTTCCAGGCCAAGCCAGCTTTCCGAACAAAAGAGCTCCCGCCAAGCCTATGGCGGTTGAACCTAGGGGTCTGCATCAGTAATTGAGAGGAGGAACGCAACTGTCTCCCTGGGTTATAAAGGCAAATCTCTTCTGTAGATAGATAGGGCCTGAGCCATAGAGGGCCCTATGGGCAATGGTCAGCATTTTGAATTTTATTCGAGACTCCACTGGGAGCCAGTGCAGGGTGCGCAAATGAGCGTGCACACTACACCTATTAGACAGACCCAGTAGGAGTCTAGCTGCCGAGTTTTGGACTACTTGCAGCTTCTTTAGGCGGTAGCCAGGCATACCCACAAAGAGTGCGTTAGCATAGTCCAGGCGGGACAGGATCAGGGCACGGACCACCGTTTCTTTGGCAGGTCTAGGAAGAAGAGGGAGAAACTTCCTCAAGAGATTGCATGAGATCATTGTTATGAAACAAATATAATTCAAAGTTTGGAAGGATGAAGAATATCCAACATAATATTGGAAGTTAAATTAATAAAATTATTAATTGAAATTTGACTCACGGATTGAGAGCAATATTTGTGAACTGCATATAAACCCTTCTTTTTGGGACATTTAGGCAGTGCAACAAGGGGACGCTCCCCAATCGGGGAACGCTGTTCGAGACACATATAATGTTGGACACATTGGCTGCGTTCTTCTTTTGAGATCATCCTGGACATGCTCAAGGTAGTTTAACTGTATTTTTAACCTGATTCTGGAATTATGTGGAGTTCTCGAGTCAGAAAATGTTTGCATTTGGTTATAATTTATAATTCTGATCCAAAAAGCGTACCAGGATTACGAATACACTTTTGGTGGAGCTTATTGAACACACAACCTCGTTTTTGGGCCGCTATATGCTGCAAGTCCTACAGTGAGCCTGGCAACTGTTGTGGGTTTGAGGAGAAAAGTTGTGGCTAGTATGAAAAGGAACACTCCTGTATTGGGCAGAGATTCACAACTTCTGGAATGGTGAGGTGACTGATAAGCCCCAATTTACAGAAGAATATCTTACATTTCATTTAGTAGGATTTTTCCTATGTTTGGAAGAAATTTACAACTCGTTTGGGTAGTCTCAAAACATGCCAGAAGTACTGACATCCAAATGCATTACATTTACAAATGTGTAAATGTACCATGTTTTACAGTAACATCTATGCAAATACACGGAAAAGTGATTTTGCAATGTAAAGCGTTTTGTCTATATTTTTGCACACTGAAAATATTTTTCCTCATAGGGAAATCCCTTCTCCTTCATCACTACACTTTGAGGTGTTTTTTCTTCCACATTCTCAACCTTGAAAGAGATTTACTTCTGCACTGAATGGGGGTAAATCTCTGAGTATGCCCAGGGTGGAAACGTGCATTGCCAAGATAGTGGGCATTACTTTATCAGTGTAAGTTCAAGCTTTGCGAATGGAAATATGAATTTACTCTTTTAAATCAAGCCATTCACTTAACTAAATAAAATCAAGATGTGAAAATTGCTTTGTGAATCGGGCCCTAAGAGAGCCTAAGCATGGAGGTTTGCTGGGGAAGGAGAGGCACGGTATAGAAAAAAAAACCTTTTTTTTAAAAAAGAACATTTTTCGGTCACAAGGAGGTTGTAAATGAAATTTTTGTATTTTGATTTCAAATTGAAGCAGAACGTTCTGTAAATATGTGGATATATTTATATAGTGATGATAGACAAAGGGTAACTCTGTAATATGGTCTAATGTTTCTATCAAGGGATTCTGGTCATATTATAAACCACAGGGCCGAAGGCTGAATAAACTGAAAAGGTCACCAAAACACCAAGATGATAATGTAGAATGCTAATATATTTTGATCGTTATGGAGTTTTACTAAAAGTTTATTTTTGGATTGTTAACTTGAAAAAGGTGTTTTTCAACCAATCTCAATGGTTCTCATGTTATAGGTTTCAGAAGAATGAAAAGTTGATTGGATCCGGTGGAATGCAAACTTGTGAGCATAAGTTCCAACACAGATTCATGGAATAGTAAGTAAGTATTCTTTCTTTGCATGATTAATTAAAACCATTGCAATAACTTAAAATGAATTTGATCTTCAGGTGGAGTCTCTCCTGTCCAGGAATGTTCTGAGGACATGAGGAATGAAGTGTCAGCTTTTCCCTCTGTGCGAGTCACTGTTTGGTGAAATCCTAATTCCCAATCCTATTTTCTCACATTCCCTCCAGTTAATTTTTGCAGGTCTTCCATTTTAGAGTCCTCTGGGGTCAATGGAACTTCTTGGAGTCAAGTTTTTAATCTTTTTGTGTGTCTGAAACAGGCAAACAGGAGCTCAGCCACTTGAACTTTGCAAAACAATTCGAGTCCCGATACGAGCAGGATTCAGGAGTCCTCTTCTTCTAGCAGGAGTGAGAAATATTTATCTAATAAAGCCTTCTTTTTCATACGGAGGCTTTCCAGGTATAGGGTTGTTATGAGGATGTGGTGCTTGAGGTGCCCACTTTATCCTATGACCTAGCCAGAAAATGGAGAAAATCTACCACCCAATCCCAAATATTTTATCACAGTCCAACCACGTCCTTTCCAGCAATTCCCAGAAGCCACTGTTTTAAGATTTGAGAAGTCAGCTGGGACTGGGCAGACCTGCCTTCAGCTCCGTAGCCACTCCCTTATGAGCTCTTCTCCTGTCTGAAAGGGTAGAATGTGGTTCCCTCCCCTTCTGTAACTACAGTCAAATTGCCTAGGGGGTGCTGGAAATAAATATGATTAGGCATCCTTAGTTTCTCCAGGTTTCAAAGCTGACCTTAGCTCTATCAGTTGTACCTTTTCACTCCCAGACAGCAATTCCATGCTAAGCGATCAGCAGTTAACATTCATTTGCTCTTCTCAGGCTCAGGAGCAGGCTATTGTCATCTAAGCAGAGTGGTTAACTCTCATAACTATGGGGCATATTCTCAAGGAACTATCACCGAGTTAACGGCACTTTATCTCAGCCAAAGTCGCGATAAAATTATCGCCCCATTCACAAGCTGGTTCTAACAGCCCATACCACCAGTTTACTTGCGAAAGCATCCGCAAAAAACATCGCCACAGATGACCCCGGCAACTATCGCTAATGAGATGCAGAGTAGGCGTTCCCTAGCAAAAAGCTGTGACAACACCACACCTCAACATTCTCAACGACCAGCCACATCGGCGATAAGACCACAAAACAGGAGATAAGGCGCGTTAGTAGCAGGAAATCAACACCTGCTCTGACCTGGTGTAAAGTCGGACGACAACCTGCACCATCAAAGGGAGCCCAGCCCAAAGCCACACATGAAGAACAACAGATGCCATGGAGCCACACACCATGTATCCCGGAGCCCCAAGAGGGCAACAACACCCATCGCCACCACCCCCAGGATCGGCACCCCCCTCCCGGAACTCCCTGCCCCCCCCCCCCCAGACCACCACAGAAGCAGCGCAGACAAAGACAGCGGACCTTCAGGAAATGCACCAGCCTCACAGACCTAACACCAGACAATGTCAATGCCCACTACAGGCTCAAAAGGACAACCATCCTCCGCATCCTGAACATCATTGCCCACAGGCTGATGGTACCAACACAGCGGACAACCAACATCCCTCCGCAGACGAAGCTGCTGGCTGTGCTGCACCTGTTGGCCTCTGGTACCTCCCAACCAACAACCACCAGAGTCGGAGGAGTCTCACAGCCAGCCCCATCCAAGTTCCTCACACCTGTCCTGGATGCCATAATCAGCCAGGTACCCCAGTACCTATACGTCCCCCACAATGCGCAGGAACAGCTGTAGACCAAGCAAGGACTATACGCCATAGCTGGCTTCCCGCACGTGTTGGGGCAATCGACTGCACACATGTCCTACTTGTGCCCCCTGCCGACACTGCACACAATTACCGCAACAGAAAGCACATGAATTCCATCAACGTGCAGGCAATAGTGGACCACAGTGACTCTTCACCAATGTCGTAGCCAACTACCCAGGCAGTGTGCATGATCCCCTCATCTTCCGACAGTCCATCATCAACCAGCGCTTCCAGGATGGCACCTATGGGAATGCACTGCTCGTTGGCAGTACCAAATGAACACAACACACACCTCAACTCCACAATCATGCAAGTCACAACTCTGGCACTGCACACGTCACAAAATCACATACAACATGCCAAACAACATGCCCACCCACCAGACACGACAGCACAACTTACTGTGGCAACCTTGGTTAGCCATGTACATGAGCCAACAACGGCATGGCACGTCAGCCACAGAATAGCGGAATGTGGGGAGAGGTGGAAACCAGGCATGTACGAAGGAGGCAAGTGACCCGTGAATGAGAATGTACACAATGCCAAGTGTGGCGTGGAAGTGCTGGACAGACTGCAGTATGCAGACCACAGACATATCCATGTCTACATGCACTGCTGGTGTTTGGTGTGTAGTGGACAGTGGACGCAACCATGCCAGTGGGGAAGATCGCGGAAATGTAGCATGTGACATCCCCCCCTGTAAGCGTGTGCGGAGTGGGCTGGCCCAGAGGACACCAGGCCAGCGTAGGGGTGTGAATAAAAAGCATGTAGCACTGGGCGTGGTTCTTTTCCGGAATGTCCAACGCGTCTGCCAGGGCAGCGCCTCCCACCCAGCCACGAGGCCGACGCCGTCGCCCTGAGCGCTGTGGTCTGCGATCCTGTGCACCTGCTGCACCCCAGGCCGCTGGTCCCCCAACCCGTCATGCCCACCCCTGCGCAGCCAGGCCTCACTGCTCACCTGCCAACACCGGCGTGTGTCAAGGAGGGCCCACCACGTGCTGGCGCAAGCTCCAAGCCCGAAGCCCACGTCCTTGGCAGCCTCCTCAGACCATAATGGCCTCCGCGACACAGGCCCGCTTTACTCCTTTTTCGTTGACGTACTCCACCGCTGCCTCCGGCCTACACTACGGTCAAGTAGGTCACACATTTGGAACTGAGTCTTGATTTGTTCATTGCAGAGTTTATATCATTGTACAGGCCTCATCGCTGACAGCAACCCCTTCCGGCTCTGGTGCCACTGACTCTGTGCCACGGGAGTCATGGACACTCTCTGGTCGAACGTTGGTGGCATCTGAGTCTATGGCCTGGGGGTTGTCTTCATCATCATGTAGCTGGTACTGACATTGTGGGAAAGAGGATACTGTAGCATTCAACTCCTCCATATTGCCTGTTTCTGCTTGCTTCTGCCCTCTGCATCATGCCCTGAATGGACACCTTCCACTGTCCCCATAACACTCCGCGACATACTCCTTGGACATCAACGAGGACCCGCTCAGCTCCCGTGGCCCTACCTCAGTGCATCGCCAGTCACCGTCCCGTGGCGGTGTGCCTGTGCAGGCCGCTGAGCATCCAGGGCCACCGACTCTGTGCAGCTCAAGTCATGGACCCTTGCTGTTTGTACTTTGAACTCCTGATTGTCTGATCACTGTTGTAGTTGTTGCCAGCACCAACCAACCCCTGAGGGGTGGCTTACACTACCCAACACCCATCCAGCACAGGCGTCACTGGACGTGTGACCCTGGCAATAAAAGGGGCCGGGCACACGTGCCCGTAGCCAGTTCCACAAATTATCTCAGTGTGTCCGTGTGGTCATTCTGTATGCATGTGGGCCCCGGGCCATACCACATTACATTGTGCTGTGTACAGCGTGCACAACCTAGTCACCTCAGGCAGTGGGGTGGAACTGGGACATGTATCTGTGTCGGATCCCCCTGTGGGCGTGAGGGAGTGGACCGGCGTACGGCAGTACAGCGTAGGGGTATGGTCATTCAACACGTGGCTCTGGTCGTGGTTAAGTGTAGGCCTTGCGAAGGCAGTAACTAATGCGTGTGTCTCAGGTGTAGTGTCGGCGCCACCCGTCACGCAATATACAATGTTGCTATGTAGCATGCCCCCGGAGTACGGGCTCGGCCGAGGGGTAAATGAGGGTGCGCAAGCCCGCTCGGGGTCAGGGATCAGACATGCCAGCTGTTGTGTGTGTCACTATTTCCGCAGCATAAGCCAAAGGTCTACCCTCGACCGCATGGCGAGTTCAGCCAGGCATGAACTCTACATCTGCGTCCGCCCTGTCCTTACCATAGGCCTACACACACGTGTCCGTCCACCTTCAGCGCACGACATCACTGTGTCGTTGTCAGGCTTGTGGACATGCGCAGACAGGCATGACAATAGTGTGCCGTAGGGGTGCAAGTGATGCAACCGCGCTGCACACACTAGTGGATGGGCTCGGGGGGAGGGAGGAGCAGCAGTGAGGCTACGTAATACACATTGATGCCGCTCACTTGCAACATGCAGTACATGTCATGCAGGAATCACAAAGTCACAAATATCACACAGCAATGAACCACTGAGCCTGCCAACACATCATGCAGAACCAACTATTGACTCATGTCTCTCTGCACAGTCACAGGTGACCAAGGATATGCACTCTGCGCTTGGATGATGACACCCCTCCGAGCCCCGAACACACAGGCCCAGAGGCAGTACAATGCGGCCCACAAACGCACCAGGGGCATCGTGGAACGCACATTTGGCATGTTGAAGTCACGTTTCAGGTGCCTGGACGTCACAGGTGGGAGTCTCCTGTACAGCCCAGACATCGTGTGCAAGATGATCGTTGCTTGTTGTGTGTTGCACAACATATGTGTACGCAGCAAGGCCCCATGGATACAAGTGCCAGATGCACTGGACGATGATGATGAGGATGAGGCAGGTGGCCCACACCCCACTGCAGCCGCAGCAGGAATTGCCCGTAGGAACACCATCATTGACAATTTCTTCACATGAGCACGTCACATTGTGACAGTCCTTGGCAATCATGGGACAGTACAATATGACCACAGGCACAGCATGTGCTAGTAAATGCTTTCAAAATACACATTCCCTGAGTGCATGTCACTCATCTGTACAGGCACATCACTCAGACAAGTGTGAGTGCGACATGTATTGCTTACAATTTTATGATTTGTTCATGGATGGTGGGTGTGTCACCTCTGTGCAGACGGGCTGTTTAGGGTGTCACGTATTCGGACTGCCAGTTCTGTGTGTCGCAGTTAGTAGGGAATCCCACTCTTCGGCGTTTCACATGTGTCCAAATTCATTCCATTTTGGCTGCCATTTGTGTCCTACAGGTGACAACAGGGATCCTTTTGGGGTCAGATATGTACCACCATGATGCAGGGATGCCCCCTGAGGCTCAAGTCCCACAACATGGGCAACATGTACGTAAGCGGGAGTCACTGCCCCTACATTCGTCCACGCTTTCATGGTGGATTGATCATGGTCATGACACGCTGTGTGCAGGAGGGGTTGCTTGTCCCTCTGCAATGTGAAGGGGAGATGCGGTTTCAATGTATGTTCCATGCATGTTTCTGCATTGGTGCAGTTTACATGCAGACTGCATGTCAATGTACATTGTGACTGTGAGGAGATGCCTAATTGATGCGGGACAATGGTCATCTGTTCTACGTCACGGATGTGTGGTTGTGCTCGTACATTGTCATCTCACCGTATTTTTAATATGCTTTTATGCTGCATTTTCCCGCATGACGAGTGGGGATTGCAGGCCTATTGCTGGTTATCGCTGAATTTTGTATCGCGATTGGCATCATCGCTACTATTTTCGCGTTCGTGTTTCGCGTTTTTTCTGCGTCGCGTTAGTTTTAACACGTTCTTTTGACGCGTTGTCGTGGGATTATCGCATGGGGCCGCCGTGTTGTGAATACCACGTTGACACGGAGTTGTTTTACCGCGAAAGACTGCGATGTGAAGAGTTGCGTTAAGCTAATTTTGCCGTAGTTATCACACGTTCTTGAGAATATGCCCCTTTGTGTGTTTCAACTCTGGAAGTATGATGAGCGGCAGAACTAGTTTTAAGTCAGTACTGAAAGAGGCAGCCTAAGTTACTTTTCCACTTATGTCATCAAAAATCTAATTTAAGAATTAGCATTAAAATTCCCAAAGTTTTTTTGTTTAATTGAAATTATTTACACTTATATTATCAATGTTAATGAGTTTAAAATTATTATTCTATAGAATACTAACAATGATTCTGTGGGCAGTTTGATTATGCCTAAGGTTTAGGTAAGCACGGTAAGTTTTTCTTTATACAAAAAGGAAAGAATACGATGGTTAAAGAAGGTAAGTTTCAAGGTAGTTCAAGCATTTTCTGTCCCAGAGGCTCTAATCAGAAGGCCAGCCAACTAGCCCTTAGAGTCACTCTGGTGGTCATGTCATCAAGATGCAGGTCTAATCGTTTCATTCAGGCAGCAGGGCAACAGAGTAGCATTCCTTTTTGTAGAGCAGCACAGCAGTCCTTCTGAGTCTTCCACAGGGTCAGACATGTAATGAAGACTTGGGTCTGAGGATCCATTATTTATACCTGATTTCCACTTTGAAGTAGGAGATGGCTCAACCAGTCAACCGGTAACCCAATTTCTAACAACCATCAATGCTGACGTACACATCTGCTGTTGGAATACCCATCTGCCATTGCTATGCTTTGTCATGAGGTTGCCTCCATCTCACTCTGATGGTAAAAAAAATCAAGGTACTAACGTTGACAAAGTGGTGTCTGTTGACAGAAGGAATAATAACAGAGGACTGAGATTCGGCTGACGGATCATCCTTTATCATGATGGATGGAGTTCTGTTAGGATGGATATTCGCTAGTCAGATGGACGGATCAGTCACTCCATGGTGGAGGAATGACAGTTGGTCTGCCAAATTCTAGATCAGGCCCTTGGTAATTTGTAGTCCAATTAAATTTCAAATTGAAGGAGGATTTGATTTCTACCCAAACATTGTTTGGGAAATATTTTTCACAAATGAAGCATTTGTAAGTGCAGAAGCCTAGTAACATTGATAACCAATTTGTAGGAGTTAAACACCAGTTTATGGGTGGTTTTTTGGATTGTTCATTAGGAAATCTATGTGAATGTTAGTTGCCCTTGGTGAAATTTTAAGCAGAAGGGGTCAGAAACATTAGTCATAAATTGATATGATTGAAATTCCACATTATATGGAGATTTTTGGCATCTCCTCTTGAAATATTGTGACTATTATTTGAAAATAGCACGAATGGTGCATATTTAGCACATAAAGGAAGTAACATTGATGACAGCTTCGACAGATTTAAGCCTGATTTTTCAGGAGGAGTATAGGGTTTTCAAAAACGTTTTGTATACACATTGTGAAACAACAATGAAAGCAGTAAGAGCCGCCTGTCACCCGATACATAAATCAACGAGAATAATTTCTCATAAATAGGCAGTACATTTTGGAAATGCAATAACTTTGACCCCATATGTTAGCTTGCATTTTTATGAAGATGTACACATTAAAATACAAGTTTTTGATCTTGACTACACGAACTCAAAATCCCCTGGAAAGAACATTTTGACATTTTTAAATAATCACTACATTTTTCTTAGAACACAAGCTTTTCATTTCTTGAAAAAACAACTTGATTCATAAGCATCAATGGACCATTTTTATCAACTGCTCAAACACACTGTTATGACAAATACCCTTATTCTGCATTAAATGAGTATGTGTCATCACTAAATGCTAGGCATTTTCATCATATTCCAATATCATGCAATGCAACAGCATTATGCCAGTGACTGGGGCAGTGGTTCCAAAAATGTCCACATTATGCTAGGGCCAGCATTATGCGGGGCTATGAAACAAAATATGAAGGATACAGACAATATGACATGAATTATCACCATTATGGATAGTATAGTATTGTCCACTGTTAGACCTGGCATCCTTGGCGTGGGTCTCCCTTCTATTTTTCGCTGTTGTCTCCTCTGTTTTTGCTGGTGTTAGATGCTCTGGGCGCTGTGCCACTGCCATTCAGTGCCACAGCGTGAATGCTCCCTTTGTAATCATGTCTATGTGAATTGGTATATCCCCGATTGGCTTATTTAGTTTATCTGTTAGTCCCTAGTAGCGTGGCCTGTGTGTGCCCAGGGCTGGTAAACTAAATGCTGCTGGTGGGCCTGCAGCACTGATTTGTGCCACCCCCAGAAGCAGCTTGTAAAGTGTGTCTCAGACCTGCCACTGCAGTGTCTGTGTGCAGCCAGAACTGCCATCTTGGCTGTGAAGTGCACCCACTTCCCAGCCCCTGAACCTTCCCTTGGCATCATGTAAGTCACCCCTATGGTAGGGTGCATTGTCTGTGTAAGGTAGGACATGCCTTGGTGTGTGTAGCATGTCCTGGTAGTGAATTACACCCAATTTCGTTTTTCACTACTGTAAGGCTACCTGTTCCTCATAGGCCAGAATGGGCAGTTTGACTATTACATGCTATAGTCCTAACTGACTCCAGGAACATGGTAGAAAAACGAATTTAGTATGCCTAAGCTCAGAATATTAAAATACATCTTTTAGTAAAGTTTATTTTTATATCCTGTGTTTGAAAATACCACTTTTAGAAAGTAGGTATTTTCTTGCCTAAGCCTTCCAGTGTGCTCTGTTGTTATGTGTATTGGCTGTCTGGTTTTGGAGGGGCAGGGCAGGCTGAGTCAGACCTGGGTTGAATAGAGAGATCTGCATTTAGAGTATGGGGAGGGGTGGTTCCTTGACCTGAATAGGGCTGTGCCTGGCAAGGTGAATGCTGGCTCCACCCCCTACTGTGTGTCTGATAGCAGACCCCCTCTTTCTGAAAGGAAGGATGCAGCCTGGTAAACAAAGTGCTCCAGGACTGACCAGAACTGGTTCTGGCTAGGCTCAGTGACTTGTAGCTTGTGAGAACAAAGACTTTTGGGGTATAAATATCTGTGCTCAAACCCCTACAATTTGTATTGCTCCTGGATCTGAAGAGGAACCTCTGTCCGTGCCACTGAAGGAATCTGCAGGAAGTGACTGTCCTTTTGCTTGTGTGTTGTTTCTTGCACTGGCCTGCAGCAGTGACCACTGGACCTTGAAGAAGAGGGAAAAGAGCTTTTATTTTGTGCTACAGCAATCACCCAAGGGCTAGAGAGAGAACTAGCCTCCTGACTGAAGTCTCAGGCCCAGTAGACTTCATTTCGTCGCTAACGCATGTTTGCGAGCCGCCGCAGCCGAGAGCGCTGGAAAAATCATCGCGCTGCTGCCGCTGGGTGCTCGCAACCCGACATCATCGCTGACGACCCTTTGCGAGCCGCTGCAGCTGAGACGCGCTGGGAAAATCATCGCGCTGCTGTCGCCGAGCGCTCGCAACCCCCAAAGAAATCATCGCTTCAAGTCATCGCTTTGCGGACACCGTGCGTCCGCCATTTTGATCGCATCACACCGGATTTCGTCGCTCCCTTGCGGAGCGCCATTTCTTCGCATCGCAACACCACCGCACAGCGCAACAGGATTGTCGCATCGACTTCTCCCTCGCAGCAAGAAAGTCATCGCATCGGCGGCCTAGCGTGCAGAAATTTGTCGCATCGTCTTCGCACACGCAACAGGATCGTCGCATCGTCTTCGCCCTCGCGGCAAGGCCTCAGCGCATCGGCGGCCTAGCGTGCAGAAGTTTGTCGCATCACCTCCGCACGCATCAGCAGATCGGCGCATCATCCTCCCTCGCGGCAAGGATTTCAACGCATCGCCGGCCTCGCGTGAGGAAAATCATCGCTACAACTTCTTTGCAACATTTTGTTGTTTTTGCTGCTAAATCCAGGTACTTTGTGAGAGAAAGGTTCGCAGAGACCACTGCTTTGAATTTGAACCTTATTTTTTTGCAACCCTTGAACTATTTTTGACAGTCCTGCAACAGTAATCCTATTTTTGACAGTCCTGCAACAGTAATCCTATTTTTGACAGTATTGTGGCTTTTACAGTTATTGGTCTTGTAATAAGTCTGCATCTATATATATAAAGATACTTATTTTTTTATAACTACCTGTGTGGTGTCCCTTTGTAGTGTTCCTCACTGTGTTACTGTGTATGGTCATAAATGCTTCACACACTGCCTCTGAGATAAGCCTACCTGCTCGTGCTACGTTACCACAGGGTTGAGCAGGGGTATTAAAGAGGGTAGCCCTCTCACTCTGACTTAGGAAGAAGGGTCCCTACTTGGACAGTGGCCAGCCATTGCCAACTAGAGACCCCCATTTCTAACATTGGTGGTCAGCGGTGAGGATCTGGACTTGCATTTATGATCGCATACAGTAATTATAGTGTACACTACTAGTGAGTGCAGACCATAACGTACCGCATACAATTTTGGGAAGTTTTCTTCTAGATTTTTTTTTATTATTGAGTGATAATGCCCGTGATTGTTACAATGGGCAAGCCCAGATCCAATGCCTCGGAGGATCTCGCCTGGGAAGTAGATAGATTGGAAACCTACAGTGCCAAGCAGCTCAAATATTTCTGCAAGCAGTTCACAGTCCCCATCACAGGTCTCACAAAAAGGGAGGAGTATTACAAAGCATTGAAGGCCTGGCTAGAAGCCAGGGATGCCCCTAAGAATATGGGAGACCAGGGAGAGGAGGGAGAGAATGTGGAAGTGCAGCAGGACGGAGCAATAGATTTAGTAGGGGATAAAGCCATGTCCAGCCCGGGCTCGAGCGTGTCCGCAAAGGGTCTGTCCCCAGAAGAGATGGAGGACAGAGAGAGAGATAGGAGGCACAAGGTGGAAATGGCTAAAGTGGATGGTCAGAGGGACCTAGAGAACAGGAAGTTAGAGTTCGAAATGATGAAGATGAAACTTGAGCATGAGAGAATATTGAGGGAGTTGGAGATCAAAGCAAAAGTGTAGATACTCCCCCTCTGGTGGCAGCATACCTGTAGTGAATACTGAGAGTAGGGTGTATATCCCCAAGGAAGTTATTAAAGATTTCAACAAAAGTGAAGATATTGGGCAATGGTTTGCCGCTTATGAAGTAGCTATGGTGTCCCACCGGGTCCCTGAGAAGGATTGGGGAGCAGGGTTGTGGGGACGCTTTGTGAGTGAGGGAGGGATACCTTATTGGACTTACCCTCAGAACATAGGATGGTTTATGCCCTCATGAAAGAGGCTTTGATGACCCGCTATGGGTTAACCCCAGAAATGTACAGGAATAAGTTTAGGACCTTCAAAAAGTTAGAGGGTACCACATGGATGGAGTATGTGTCTTCTTCTTGCAGAGCCATGGAACGCTGGGTAAGAGGTAGTAAAGTAGAAACTTTTGAGCAACTGTATGATTTAATTGCATGGGAGCAATTCTCTAGTAACTGTTTTCCTGAGCTACGCCAGCATCTAATTGATAGCAAGTTGACTAACCCTAGGAAGCTTGCTGAGGAGGGCGGACCTCTGGGTGAGCACCCGGGTTCGCAAGGGTCCAGGGAGACTTCGCCAAAGGTGGGCAGGGTCCCCAGCAGAGGAGTGGGGGACAAGGGTCAACAGAGGAGTTCCACCGAGGGCCCCAAAGTAATCCCCAAGGGAACCAAGCAGTGGTGTCCCAGCCTCCCCAAGAAAGGAAGCCAGGGCCCCCAACAGGTAGGCCTGTTCCCAGGGGGCCCCCACTTGTTACAACTGTGGTCAAGTAGGCCACAGATACTTTGATCCCCAGTGCCCCCAACGGGGGCCAGTGCACCACCCCGTGCACCACCCCGCCAGATTGCTAGTGTAGCCCTGGGAGAGGAGGAGATGGGTGCCCAAGGTGGGTGGGATCCCGTAGAGTTGACCCTTGTCTGATTAGGAGACTTTGAGATGGTCCCTAAACCTGCACTGCCTGCTAACACTAAAAGTACAGGCAGTGGGTGACCATCAATGGCCATAGAGTGGAGGCTCTAAGAGATACAGGAGCCAGTGTAACTGCTGTCAGCTCCCGGTTGGTGTCCAAGGAGCAGGTTGTCCCCCATGCATTCTACCCAGTAGTGTCCGCAGACAACTCAGAGAGCCAATGTGAGGTGGCTCAGGTTCCCTTTGAGTGGGGGGTCTCAGGAACTCTTCAGGTGGCTGTGAGGCCCGCCATGCCTGTAGACTGTCTGCTGGGCAATGATTTGGAGGACTCCCCGTGGGCTACGGTGGAGAGGAAGGCTCACTTAGAAATGTTGGGTCTGCCTGAGTGGGCGTGTGCTACCACTCGGTCCATGGCAACCAAGGAGGGTGCTGAGAAGGACTTGGAGCCTGAGAGCATGGCCCAGGTCCCTGCCTTAGAGAGAAGGGGCAGGGGCGCGGGAAGCCGGCCCCCTTGGTTCCCACGGCCCAGGAGGGAGCAGACCCTGAGGGGGATGCCCTGGAGCCTAGCGGGGAGCAGATCACCGAACTGGGGGACCTGCCTGAGCTGACCCAGTGGCAGCAGGAAGGGGACCCACCAGGGAGGAATTTTGTGAGCAGCAGAGAGTTTGCCCCTCTCTTGAGGGCATGCGGCAACAGGCTGCAGCCCAGGCAGAAGGTGACATGTCTGGTTCACATCTGATTTATTGGGAGAACAGTCTCCTGTATAGCGAGCCTAAGGCTGCTGAGCCGGGGTCAGCCCGTGTGCTGGTGGTACCCGAGTGCTTCAGAGCCTTCCTACTGGGGTTGGCTCATGACATTCCATTGGCAGGACATCTGGGGCAGACCAAAACCTTTGAGAGGCTGGCCGCCCACTTTTATTGGCCCCAGATGCGCAAGAGTTCAGACACTCATTGCAGGACATGTGAGACTTGCCAGGCAAGTGGGAAGAGTGGGGGAAGATCAAGGCCCCACTCCAGCCCTTTCCAGTTGTTAGTACCCCATTCGAGCGAGTGGGCATTGACATTGTGGGGCCTCTGGACCCCAAGACAGCCATGGGCAACAGGTTCATCCTGGTCTTGGTGGACCACGCCACCCGGTACCCTGAAGCCATCCCGCTCAGGACAGTGACGGCCCCTGTGGTGGGACGTGCACTAATGGGGGTTTTTTCCCATGTGGGGTTCCCCAGAGAGGTGGTGTCTGACAGGGGGACCAACTTCATCTCCCAGTACATGAAGTCTCTGTGGAAGGAGTGTGGGGTAACTTATAAGTTCACCACTCCCTACCACCCCCAAGGTAATGGTCTGGTTGAAAGGTTCAACCGGACCTTGAAGGCATGATCATGGGCCTAGAAGAGCCCCTGAGGCGTAAGTGGGACGTCCTCTTGCCATGCCTGTTGTTTGCCTACCGTGAGGTGCCACAGAAGTCCTTAGGGTTCAGTCCCTTTGAACTGCTCTATGGCCATCCGGTTAGAGGACCTCTGAGTCTGGTCAAGGAAGGCTGGGAGCAATCTCCCAGGAAACCTCCCCAAGATGTATTTAGTTACATGTTGGCCTTCAGGAACCAGACTCGGCGTTTCAGAAAGATTGCTGAGGCAAATCTGGAAGCCAGCCAGGAGGAAATGAAACATTGGCACGACCAGAATGCCACTCTGGTCGAATTTCAACCTGGTCAGAAAGTTTGGGTACTGGCCCCAGTGGAGCCTTGTGCGCTCCAAGATAAGTGGACCGGTCCATTTGAGGTGGTGGAGCGCAAAAGTCCAGTTACCTACTTGGTGGACTTTCAGTCTCCCAGGAACCCCTTGCGGGTCCTGCATGTGAACCGCCTGAAGCCCCACTTTGAGAGGTCTGAAGTGGGCATGCTTCTTGCCACAGATGATGGGATGGAGGAGGAGAGTGAGCCTCTTCCTGACCTCCTGTGCGCAGGAGAGAAGGATGGGCCAGTGGAGGGTGTGATCCTCTCCACCACACTGACCCCTGAGCAGCAAAGAGATTGCCACCAACTGTTGGGGCAGTTTTCTGATTTGTTCTCCCTGGTGCCTGGTGTCACTGATTGGTGCGTCCATGAGGTGGACACCGGGGACAGTCCTCCTGTCAAGCACAAGGCTTACAGAGTGACTGACAGGGTCAGGGCTTGCATTAAGGAGGAGGTCTCCAAAATGTTTGCCCTAGGGGTGGTTGAGTCCTCTAGCAGCCCCTGGTCCAGCCCCGTGGTCTTGGTACCAAAAGCTGCGACGCCTGGTGCCACTCCTGAACTTAGGTTCTGTGTGGACTACCGAGGTCTCAATCCGGTCACGAAGACCGACGCGCACCCCATCCCCAGAGCTGATGAGCTCATAGATCGGTTAGGGGCTGCCCGGTACCTCAGCACGTTTGATCTGACGTCTGGGTACTGGCAGATCGCCTTAACTGATGGGGCAAAGGAGAGGTCAGCATTCTCCACACCAGATGGGCACTACCAGTTCCGTGTGATGCCCTTTGGGATGAAGAATGCCCCTGCCACCTTTCAGAGGTTGGTCAACCAGGTGTTGGTTGGGCTGGAGGATTTCAGCGCCGCCTACCTGGATGACATTGCAGTGTTTAGTTCCTCCTGGGAGGACCACTTGCGCCACCTCTGGGAAATGTTGATGGCGCTGCGCAGAGTAGGCCTCACAATCAAGGCCAGTAAGTGCCAGATTGGGCAGGGTTCTGTAGTGTACTTGGGACACCAGGTGGGGAGTGGCCAGGTGGCACCCCTGCAAGCCAATATTGAAACCATCCTGGCTTGGGAGCCCCCAAAGACCCAGACCCAGGTGAGGGCCTTTTTAGGACTCACGGGTTATTACAGGAGGTTTGTCAAGGGGTATGGCAACATTGTTGCACCCTTGACTGAGCTGACTTCCAAGAAGCAGCCCAAGATTGTGAACTGGACTGACACCTGTCAGAAAGCCTTTGATGCCCTCAAAACTGCCATGTGTACAGCACCCGTACTCCAGGCGCCCAATTTTGCTAAGGAATTTGTTGTCCAGACAGACGCTTCAGAGCTTGGGGTGGGGGCCGTCCTGTCACAGATAAATGAGGAGGGACTAGACCAACCTGTAGCCTTCATCAGTAGGAGGTTACTTCCACGGGAACAGAGGTGGAGTGCAATTGAGCGGGAGGCATTTGCTGTGGTCTGGGCACTGAAGAAGTTGAGACCATACCTGTTTGGGACTCACTTCCGGGTTCAGACAGACCACAGGCCCCTCAGATGGTTGATGTAGATGAGGGGTGAGAATCCCAAGTTGTTGAGGTGGTCCATTCCCTACAGGGTATGGACTTCACGGTGGAGCACCGCCCTGGTACAGAACACGCCAATGCTGATGGTCTGTCCAGATTTTTCCGCTTTAGTGATGAGAACTTCCCAAGGGATGGGTAGTTCTCCCCACATTTCAGCTGGAGGGGACACGTGTTAGACCTGGCATCCTTGGCGTGGGTCTCCCTTCTATTTTTCACTGTTGTCTCCTCTGTTTTTGCTGGTGTTAGATGCTCTGGGCGCTGTGCCACTGCCATTCAGTGCCACAGCGCGAATGCTCCCTTTGTAATCATGTCTATGTGAATTGGTATATCCCCGATTGGCTTATTTAGTTTATCTGTTAGTCCCTAGTACGTGGCCTGTGTGTGCCCAGGGCTGGTAAACTAAATGCTGCTGGTGGGCCTGCAGCACTGATTTGTGCCACCCCCAGAAGCAGCTTGTAAAGTGTGTCTCAGACCTGCCACTGCAGTGTCTGTGTGCAGCCCAGAACTGCCATCTTGGCTGTGAAGTGCACCCACTTCCCAGCCCCTGAACCTTCCCTTGGCATCATGTAAGTCACCCCTATGGTAGGGTGCATTGTCTGTGTAAGGTAGGACATGCCTTGGTGTGTGTAGCATGTCCTGGTAGTGAATTACACCCAATTTCGTTTTTCACTACTGTAAGGCTACCTGTTCCTCATAGGCCAGAATGGGCAGTTTGACTATTACATGCTATAGTCCTAACTGACTCCAGGAACATGGTAGAAAAACGAATTTAGTATGCCTGAGCTCAGAATATTAAAATACATCTTTTAGTAAAGTTTATTTTTATATCCTGTGTTTGAAAATACCACTTTTAGAAAGTAGGTATTTTCTTGCCTAAGCCTTCCAGTGTGCTCTGTTGTTATGTGTATTGGCTGTCTGATTTTGGAGGGACAGGGCAGGCTAAGTCAGACCTGGGTTGAATAGAGAGATCTGCATTTAGAGTATGGGGAGTCCACGAAGTGAGTTCCTTATTGTTGCAGGTTACCTTCAGTGTACGGAATGGGCACCATTGAGCAAGAAATGGGTACGTAGTGTCAAAGTTGGATAGTTGCCCACAATACGTAGAGAACGGCCACTATTCAGCCACACCACCATGGACCGACCATCGTTGCGTCCACTTCACCTTCAGAACACCCACCATCCACAGACACCAGCACCTGCTTCCACAAAGAAACTGGACCAAAATCACCGACGACCAGCTCACCTCCTCACTCAACAACTCTACCCCAACCATCGCGGAAAACGACGACCCCAACACCGCAGCCCGAACCCTGCATAGATGGATCTCGGACAGCACCAACACCATAGCCCCCTCAAGAAAAACAACAATACCCGCGCCAAGAAAGCCAGATGGTTTACCACCGAACTTCGAGAGTCCAGATGCACATGCCGCCGCCTCGAAAAGGCCTGGAGGAACACCAAATCCACAGAAGCCCACAACAACTTCAGAGCCGCCACCAATGCCCACCATCAACTCATCAGAGAAACGAGGAAAAAAGCGATTAAAAACAGAATCTCCACCCACGCGCACAACAGCAAGGAACTCTTCAGCATCATCAAGGAGTTTGCCCAACCCACCAGCGAGTCTACCGACATCCCTCCCTCACAAGACCTCTGCGACAAACTCAGCACCTTTTTCCACCACAAAATCAAGAGCATCTACGACAACTTCGACGAAGACAACCAACACACTGAACCCTCACCAACCACCCCGACACCCGGAAACCAGCGATTGATGACTGGACAGCCCTCACCACCGAAGACACACTGAAGACAATGAAGTCAATCCACTCAGGGGCCCCCACGGACCCCTGCCCCCACCATATCTTCAACAGAGCCGCCGACACCATCGCACCCATGCTCCGCCACACCATCAACCGCTCCCTGGCGACCGCCTCGTTCCCCGATGACTGGAAACACGCCGAGGTCAACCCCCTCCTAAAGAAACCCTAAGCGGACCCCACCGACCTCAAAAACTACAGACCCATCTCCCCGCTCCCGTTCCCAGCGAAAGTCATCGAGAAAGCCATCAACAGCCAACTCGCCACATTCATTGAAGAACACAACATCCTCGACTCCTCCCAATCCGGCTTCAGAAAAAACCACAGTACGGAAACCGCCCTCCTCGCCGCAACAGACGACATCCGCACCCTACTGGACAAAGGAGAAACAGTAGCCCTCATCCTCCTCGACCTATCAGCGGCGTTCGACACAGTCTCCCACCGCACCCTAATACGCAGACTCTACGACACAGGAATCCAGGACAAGGCCCTCGACTGGATCTGCTCCTTCCTCTCCGGCAGGACGCAGCGGGTCAGACTCCCCCTTTCCTCTCGGACCCCACACCTACCACCTGCGGAGTCCCCCAGGGCTCCTCCCTCAGCCCAACGCTCTTCAACGTCTACATGGCTCCACTTGCCCCCATCGTCAGAACCTACGGACTCAACATCGTGTCATACGCAGACCACACCCAGCTCATCCTCTCCCTATCCAACGAGCCCAACACCGCCAGACGCAACTTTCGAGAAGGCATGGAAGCCGTCGCCAAATGGATGAAAAACAGCTGCCTACAACTAAACACCAACAAAACAGAAGTACTCATCATGGGCCCAAACCCCGACGCCTGGAGCGACACCTGGTGGCCCCCCCGCCCTCGGAAACCCGCCAACCCCCACAGACCACGCACGCAACCTGGGAATCATCCTGGACTCCGAGCTCAAAATGGACCGCCAGATCAACTCTGTCTCGTCTTCCTGCTTCCACACCTTCCGCCTCCTTCGTAAGACCTTCAAATGGATCCCCTCGAACACCGAAAGACAGTCACTCACGCCCTGGTCACCAGCAGACTCGACTACGGCAACGCACTCTACGCCGGAATAAACAAAAACCTCATCCGCAAGCTACAGAACATCCAGAATGCCGCCGCAAGACTGGTCCTCAACCTACCAAAACACTGCCACATCTCCCAGCACCTGCGCACACTCCACTGGCTCCCCGTCGAGGCGAGAATCACCTTTAAGATGCTCACCCACGCACACAAGGCCCTCCACGGCACCGGACCAGCATACCTGAACAGCCGACTCAAATTCCACGCACCCCAAAGGACCCTACGATCAGCCCAGCTCTCCTACGCCGTGGTCCCCCGCACCAGAAAGACCAGATCGGGAGGCTGCTCCTTCTCCTTCCTCGCGGCCAAAGCATGGAACGCCCTTCCGCTCCACCTCAGACAGACAACATTGCTCCCCATCTTCGCAAGAAACCTCAAAACCTGGCTCTTCGACAGACCCCTCCTTGATGGAATGGAACCTGCACCCCCACCCCTAGCGCCTTGAGACCCTTACGGGTGAGTAGTCGCGCTTCAACAAACTCCTGATTGACTATTATTTCAGGGGTTGGTCCACCACGGTTGTATGATGGAACCATGCCTCTCTAAACCATGTATGCCTTAACAACGGGGTCTTAACAATGACAGCATCTTTACCATGTATGTCTTTACAACGCATGCCTTTAATACAAATTTCATTGTAAAAGCATGATTGATAAAGGTATATGCATGGTAAAGATCTTACCCCAGCCCCCTGCCCTGAGCCCTTTAAATTCTGTCCCAATCCCTGCAACATACCTGCCCCAGCCCGAAAAACTACCCCTATCCCCCACCCTGAGCCCTAAAACCAGGCCCCCAGCCCCAAAAACTACCCCACCTCCAGCCCTCGTGCCCTGAGCTCTAAAACTGGCCCCCAGCCCTCAAAACTGGCCTTCCCCCCGTCGTGAGCCCTAAAACTCATCCCCCAGTCCTAAAAACTACCCCAAACCTAGTCACTGGACTAGAGCCCTAAAACTGGCCCTAGCTCTTAAAACTACCCGACCCAAACCCCACTAACTCCCACCCCCCGGCCCAGCCCTATTTACCAAGCTGCATCCCAGTACTTCCTCACCTGATCCTTCCTGTTCCTCTCCCCACCAATCATCTCTGCATCTAGAGTGCTTAAGGCATATGCGTGGTTAAGGCAAGCCTTTTCCGCTTCCGTAGAAATGGCACACGTGGTTAAGCCCGCATTGTAAAGACCAATTCTCGTCAACCTCGAGGTGTGTATGTATTTAAGTATAAGTCTTATAAAGTACAAAAGTAGCCACAAAGAATGATAACACTGCATAGTACTGTCGATGGATGAAAGGAAATAGGGATAGCAATGAATGGAGGGATAAGTTGAAGGTGAGCTGAGATGGGAAAGGAAAGACATCATACAACATTTTCCATAATGGTTATGGAGATAGCCTTGGAGAGGGTTGTGTCTGAACAAGTTTAGGAATTTTGAGGAGCAGGGCTGTGTTTGTGAAAGAGTGAGGTTTATAGGAGCTTCTGTACCAGAAGTGGGTATCAAGGACTGCACCCTCAGATTACTAAATTCACTGAGCAGTTATCAGGTGATGAGCTGCTACTTGAATAGTATGGTCATGTCTACACACTTCATCTTGTGGTATGGTAACACGCTTACATAAATAGTGATTAGTTCTATTTTATTTATTGTATGCTTCATTAATGTACTCATTCATACATCCTCTACATAAGGATTCTTATAGATATTAATTTAATATTTACTAACCTAACCTATGCGTGGTGATATTGTAGTCTTATCAACCATTATAAAGCTTTCCCTAAAACTTTTCTTATTTTTTTCTTTGTCTTCAAACAAAATGTTACTAATACATCAAAAGTGACTTTAAGTGCATCCAATGTATTTTTATCTTAAAGCACGTTTGAATATTATATTCAGCACTCTATTGAGGCTTGACCCATCCATTCTCCATAGATTAATTCAAGGATCATTGATGGATTAATAAGTGATATGGGGAGGCTTTACAACAGTGTGCATATTATGAAGAACAAATTCGACCAAGCTGCGAGATATCTGGTGCTGCTTTAGGTTTTAGACTAATAGGATAGAAACGAGTGATTAAATATGATTGGGGTGTCTCAAACATTTGTCCTATATCGTATAATAACAGCTTAGTTGAATATAATTTTTTACAATCGCTCTAATACATATAATTTAAAGGAGAATGGTGTAATTTACAATGATGGCCCCCTAGGGAAGCAAGTCGCAGACTACTCTTCCCCCAGGGTGATTCGTGCGAAAACAGGACATGGGTTGAGATAGGTAGACAGGCGGAAGGGGCAGGAGTTAGGTAGGGATTATAAGAGTCTGGAGAGGTCTGTACTGCCTCTTCTGGACTCTATGCATCACCGGGAGTTTGCTACCGATTCATCCCAAGGATTTTCCGTTATTGGGCATGCAGTTTGGGGGGCTCTCTATGTTGACAAGGTGTTGCCGATGGGTTGTGCCATTTCCTGTGTGTTGCTTGAAGTCTTCAGTACCTTCCTACAATAGGTTTTCACAAAATCTAGTGGCCACCGGGAGGTGTCTCACTATTTGGATGATTTTTTGTTTGTGGGACGGAAAGGCTCAGGCGAGTGCCTGAGGGCACTGCAACATTTCCAGGATATGGCTTAGTGTTTTGGGGAACCCTTGGCACCTGAAAAGATGGAGGTTCCCCTTGAGGTATTGACTTTTCTGGGCATTGAGCTGGATATGGTACTGATGGTGGTGAGACTGCCACAGGCGAAGGTGAGGGATATTCAAGGGTTCTTGCTGGAGGTGCTGGGTGAGAGCAAGATTGAGCTGCGGAAGGTGCAGAAGTTACTTGGATTTTTGAATTTCGCATGCCGCATGGTGTGGGCGGGACGGGCGTTCGGTAGGCGTCTGGGCATGGCCATGTCCGGGGCAACCTTGCTGCACCACAGGGAGAGGATCTCAATGGCAGTCAGGGCAGACTTGGAGGTTTGGAGGACAATTTTGGACGATTTCAATAGGGTGCCCATGTGCTTTCTGGAGAAGAACATGGTTTGGCAGGTTTAAATATTTTCGCATGCAGCAGGTGCACACGGTTTTGCTCTGTTCCTGAATGGATGGTGGTGTGCCGAGCACTGGCCTAAATGGAGGTTGTGCCAAGGATGCAACATTGCCTTTTTGGAGTTCTTCCTTTTGCTGGTGGCATTGCGGGTGTGGGGAGGGGAACTAGCAAACAGGACAGTGCTGTTTAATGTTGACAACACGACGGTTGGGGAGCTGGTCCATAGACAGCAGGTCAGGGACCTCAGGGTGCTGAGATTGTTGAGGAGTTTCATGCTGACATGTCTGCGTCTGAACATTGTTTTCAAAGTTAAGCACGTGCCAGGTATACAGAACGACACTGTGGATTCTTTATCTCGTTCACAGTGGCTTTGCTTCCAAATTCTGCCGCCCAGAGTGGACGCTGTCAAGACGCCCCTGCCAGCAGACATTTGGGTGCTGGGCAATTGAGGGTCACAAGTCTGGCTGAGGGATCGGTGGCTGCATCCACCAAGAAGAGTTATAGATTGGCGTGGGGCGAGTTCGGGTCTTCTAAAGGAAGTACACAGCAATGCTGGGAGCCGGATCAGGAGGAGACAGAATGGAGAGTGTTGTGTTTTGTTCTTTTTTGTATTGACAAGGGTCTATCGCCCACCACTACTGGGGGCAAGTTGGCTGGGATTTCATTTTACAGCAAGCTGCATTGGAGTTTCGACCCTGCTGGGGATGAGATACTGGTTCGGAGGTTGAAAGGTTGGGGCAGGCAAAGGGGTGGGGGGTGTGCCGCACTATGGGAAGCTATCACTTTTAAATTGTTGAGGGATTTGTTGGCGGTTTTACCTGCCTGTTGTTATGATGCGTTTGAGGTGACTGTTTTCCATCTCTGTATGGTTTGGATGTTTTTTGGGACCTTTCGAGTTTCGGAGTTGTTGGGATTGCAAAGGGAGGCGGGGATATTGCATGACGAGGTGCATTCTGACCCAGGAAGACTGGGTATTTGGTTTCGCTGCTCGAAGACTGACAGCAGGGTAGTGGGAGATGGATAT
This sequence comes from Calotriton arnoldi, assembly GCA_963921515.1. Taxonomy (NCBI): domain Eukaryota; kingdom Metazoa; phylum Chordata; class Amphibia; order Caudata; family Salamandridae; genus Calotriton; species Calotriton arnoldi. The sequence continues at coordinate 2,138,871 of CAWUFW010002051.1, forward strand.
AGCTGTGTGAAAGGGGGAGTACTGTAGTATGTCCTGTAAGGGAATGGCAGCATTTTCAGGTATGGCCTGATAGACGTTACAAGGAGGATTTTAGTCATGAGGGAGGCAGGACCATGTCTGCCTTTCAGTTATTGGTGGTGCTGCGGATGGGTTTGTGCCAGCTCGGTGAGGACCCCGCTGCCTTTGAGCCCCACTCTTTTTTTCGAATAGGGGCAGCAACTGAGGCGGCGGGTCTAGGGTGGAACTGGGATCAGATATGTAGGATCGGAAGGTGGAGGTCGCACTGCTGCAAGCGATATGTGAGGAAGTTAAGTTTTTATTTGTCCATTGTCAGGTGGAGCTGGGGAGTTAGGCAGGGGTCTTTGTGGGCACCAGAACTAATTGCTTTCTTTTTCAATGCAGGTTGCGTGACCAGTCCAGGGACCAAGGTGGTGACCTGGATAATGGGACATTCCTTTGTGCACTGGGCATCGAAGTATGCAGACTAACAGATACACGGAAGGAAATTGAGACTGCACAGCAGCCAGCACGAGGTGCTGTGGTGGGGAAGAAGTGGAATGCGATGGGGTATCTTGATACCTTGGTTGACTAAGTTGGTTCTGCGAGGGGGTTGCCCTGATATGCTTTTGATTCACCTGGGGGGAAACGATTTTGTGCAGTTATCTGGTTTGACACTGTTATAACATATGCAGCAGGATCTTGAAGCCATCAAACGGAACTTTGTGGGGCTTGCATTGTGTGAACTGAGTTTGTGCCTTGACAGGTTTGGCGGGGGGCTGTGCAGTATGCGGCTGTTCATAATGCCTGTTGCAAGCTCAATAGAGCAATGAGAGTTTTTTGCATGGATATGGGTGTCACAGTGATCTCGTATGAAGGCATTAGGGAAGAGGAGGCTTGTTTGTTTTGGGATGATGGGTGCATCTGTCTCGAATGGGCAATGCATACTACATGATGGAGTTGTGGGATGTGGTAAGCCGCTTGTGACATAAAAGCATATGGTACAGGCGAGATCACCGGTCAGGAGTTGCCAGTTGTGTTGAGTGTGGATGGCGGTATATTTGGGGGGTGAAGAGTCGCTTGTAGGTATATCCACACCCTCGGGGGAGAAGAATGCAGTACAGGTGAAAACTCAGTGTGCGGTACGTTGTCGAGTGAGAAGAGAGTTCAGGGGAGGGTGTTTGGGAGATAAAGGAAAGAGAGCCTGGAGAGACAGCAAGAACACAAGGATTGGATCAGAGAAGTATGGAACAAGGTATGATGGTTTGGGGGAGTGGAAGTTGGCATGAGGTGTGAGTGGTTGCGGGATATATGGGGAGGTATTCCATATTTGCATAGTTGATGTTATTGTTGATTAAAGTTCAATAAGTTTGCAACCATGTCCTAATAAATGGCCTTTTATGCTAAATCATGGGTCATGTGTTTGTTGTTGCATAATGATGGCCCCCGGGAAGCAAGTCGCAGACTTGTGTTCTCCCAGGGTGATTCATGCCAAAACAGGACATGGGTCGGGATAGGAAGAAGGGGGTAAGGGGCGGGAGTTAGGCAGGAAATATAAGAGTCTGGAGAGGCATGGACTGCCTCTTCCACACTATGTGCATCACCAGAGCAAAAGATTTAAAAAGTTTTGTCTACCCAGCCACTCTACATGCTGATAGGGATTGGGAGTGGGGGGCTGTTTTGAGTTGCCGCATTTTATTTGCCAAGGTTAGGACAGGTTGCAGGGGTTTTAGGCGGTATTTTTTAGGCGGTGGAGAGTCACATGCGGGCGTATCCACACCCTCGGGGGAGAAGTACAGAGTACAGGTGAAAACTCAGTGTGCTGTACATTGTCAAGTGAGGAGAGAGTTCAGGGGAGGGTGTTTGTCAGATAAAGGAAAGAGAGCCTGGAGAGTCAGCAAGAACACAAGGATTGGATCAGGGAAGAATGAAACAAGATATGACGGTTAGGGGAGTGGAAGTTGGCATGAGGTGTGAGTGGTCGCGGATGTGTGGTGAGGTATTCCGTATTTGCAAAGTTGATGTTATTGTTGATTAAAGTTCAATAGGTTTGCAATCATGTCCTAATAAATGGCCTTTTATGCTAAATCATGGGTCATGTGTGTTTGCTGTTGCATGATGATGGCCCCCGGGGAAGCAAGTCGCAGACTTGACTTCTCCCAGGGTGATTCATGCTACAATCGGGTAGTCTAAAAGTCTGAATAGTGTGTGCATGCTGATTTTGGGGTACGTGGTGAGACTGTGTATGCACTTCTCGCATTTTCTCTGACAGGTTTCCCTGACTCCAAATACTGCCTCAAACCATAGCATAACTCAGTAAGGGTGAAATGAGAGATATCTGTCAGTTCTCATTTTCTCTCAAAAGGTCAATCTTTCTTTTTGGGACATAGGAGATCTACCGGGTGTGAAGCCAATAATTTGGTAGAAACACACCAGGAACCTATTATACATTGTGCCCCGGGGGTGCCACGGGCATCCGCGGGAAGCAACGGGCTTATGCACACACTTTGGGTCTCATTTATGGCATTTTGGCATAGGGCAGTGCAGCAAGGCATCTTGCTGTGCTGCCCTACTCTAAAGTGAACGGGCAGGTATGCACCGTTTATAAGCAATATGGTGCATTTCTGTCCTTTCTGCCTGATCTGGTGCCGTTTTGGCAGCCTAGCCCCAATGTAGGCACCCTTGCACCCTGGTGCAAGGGTGCCTCTGTTGTAGGCAGGATTGTTTTTGTGCAGGAAGGGGCACTTTCCTGCTCAAAAACAATCCTATAAGGCGTTTTTCTCTTACTCTCTCTATGTGTGCTGCAGAATGAAGCACACATGGAAAGAGGAAAAAACGAAGAGAAATTAACATATTTCTCCTTGTTTTGCCTCATTGCGGGAGGCATACGGATTTGACACTTCCCCAAGTTTACTTCCACTTTGTAAATCTGGGGCAGCATCAAATGCTCTGGGTGTTGCATGGGAAAACCCACTGCAACACATATGGAATGCCTCCAAGGTAGAGAGTACAGCGACGCAGAGATTTGCGCTGCTTCGCCTTACTCATGATTTATGATGCCACTCTAAGACACTCAGGGTGGCTTTGCGTGGCTTCATAAATCTTTATGAGAGCACTGCGTCATGCATGCACCACTTTATGTGGTGCAAAAGCGATGCAGGGGTCTCATAAATAGCCCTTTTGTGCACCCCTGGGGCACAATGGTATTACAGAAGTGGCCACAGACGCTTGTACGTCCCCTTCGTTAATACTGATATTGCTGGGACAAATGTAGCACTAGTGATATTGTGAAAGGGTGTTCCCTCATTTGCATTGGGGCATGGTCTCATGTAAAGGAGGCAATCACTTTTTCTCTGTGCCTGCACCGTATTAGGGACTCAGGCGCCGAGGCAAACATGCCCTTAGGAGGTGCACTGAAAGTTTGGCACTAAAAGGTGGCACACTTTCATTGCACCTCCTAAAGGCAGCACTTTGGAAATGAGCCAAGGAGTCCCATAATTCACCCAGACATCTCCTGCAGGTGGGTAGAGTCACTAACTGCACCTGCCTGCAAGGGGATCTCTAATCTCTCTTCAAAGTGCAGGTGGCATGAAACCTGCACTGTGAAACACAGAGCGGCTTTGAAGCAGCCGCTTCATATTTCACTTGAATGAGCTGCCTAGGGGCACCGCATTCTTTGTTATTTAACGCACTGTCCCTGTTTGCACCCGACAGACCTTTTTTTTTTTTAACAACAAATTTTATTGCATTTATTACATCGAGTGGGCTAACCCCGTAAACATCATATAGGTATATGACAGAATGTATGAACATGGGATACTGGAGAGAGCCCCACCAGGAGATCTGTAAAACATTCGGTCCAACATCTCACCCCTCCCCCCTCCCCCCAACCCTGCACCGCACATCCCATAAGGAACACAAAATACATGTACAATAAAGAAAGTAGGTCCACAGCTACAGCCCGTTAACACATTAGATCGGTGAGTCATTGATGACCTGTCGTTCGATAGGGTCTTGGTTTGCTGGCTGTAAAAGGAAGGACAGGTCAATACCCCTGTATGTTGCCCACCTGGCCCAGATCTTTCCATGCTTTTGCGGGCACCCCGTGCCTGAAACACCACCACTTCAGCCGCCATACAAGTATCTAAGGCTGTTTTCCATGCCGCCGCCCCAGGGGAGATGAAGATTTCCAATGCTGCGCAATATCGCGCTTGGCTAAAGTGAGACCCAGGAACAGGAGGTGCCTCTTATATCTATTCCCCCCGATGCCCTCTGTGCTGTGAAGTATCAGTCTAGGGTCCGCCGAATGTCCCACCCCAATACCTGCCTCAGGCAGGACATCACACCTGACCAAAAATGTTGCAGTGCACCGCAACTCCAGACCGTATGAAGAAATGACCCCTCTTCAGAGTTACAGCGGAGGCATGTAGGGGACTGAATAGCCCCCATCTTCCAGAGGCGGAGGCGGGTGTAATATATTCTGTGAAGGTATTTGAACTGGATCAACCGGTACCTAGAGGAGACAGCAGCATACCTAGGGCTGGCAAGGGCCTCCGTCCAGTCGTCATCCGTCAGGGCCGGCAGGTCCGCCTCCCACGCCGCCCGGGTCCGTGGTATGTTCGTCTTGGAGTGTGTGATCAAAGTTTGATAAATTTGGTGGGTTTTATGGGCCCCTAGATCCCCCATTAACAGTCTGCCCTCCATGGGGTGGAATTCTGGTAAGGACTGGAGATGCCTTCTCAGGGGAAACAGGGCATGCCGGAGCTGTAAATACTTATGGAACTGGGATTTGTGAAGGCCAAACTCCTCCTGCATCTTCTGAAAGGATTTAAGCGTGGGCCCACGCATCACATCTCCTAGTGTAGATATTCCTATGTCATCCCATCTGCGAAACCCGGTCAGGGCGGAGACCGGCCGGAGGCGCGTGCCTCGCCAAAGGGGGGTTGTGCCTGTCAGCATGCCCCACCAGCCCATGGACCGGGACACATGTCTCCAGATCCGGATCACCGTACTGCAGGCCGGGGGGAGCGCCGCCAAGGACGAATTGCTGTATTGGAGACCAAGTAGTGGGTGCTCCGGCAGGAAAAGTCTTTCCACCGCATAGGCCGGATCGTCTTGAGAATTGTACCACCATTCATTAATTACCAAGAGCTGAGATGCCCAATAATACGCCCGCACGTCTGCTGCCGCAATTCCGCCACAGTAGGTGGATTGGATACATGTCGCCAGGGCTACCCGAATCGCCCCTCCCCCAGAGGAATCTGTTTAAGAGTGCGTTAATTTGGAGAAACCACGACGGAGGGATGGGATACGGGAAATTCTGCAGCCTATAAAGCAAGCGTGGCAGGGACACCATTTTGAAAATGGCTGACCGGCCATATAGTGATAGGGGAAGATGGGACCACACAGTCGTCTCCTCACGTCCCGCCGGAAGCAAGGGGGCTATGTTGCGCGACCACGCCACAGTGGGGCATCTAGTGATATGGACACCGAGGTACTTAAACACCTCGTCAGCAATGATCAGTTGTGTGGCCCACGCTGTACTCCCCTGTTCACCGCATATGGGGAAAAGAACCGACTTGGACGGGTTGGCATATAGTCCTGTCGTTTTGCCGAACACCCGCAAAATCTGAAGCACCCTCGGCCCCGTGGCCCAAGGGTCGGTAAAGAAGAATAACGCGTCATCAGCATTCAGTGCTATCCTGTCCGAGCACTCAGGTGACCAATCCAATCCCCGATAGACCGCATCCCAGCGCACCCATGGAGCCAAGGGCTCTATTGCTAAGGCAAAGAGGAGCGGGGAGAGGGGGCAACCCCGCCTGGTCCCCCTGCGGATTGGAAAGGGGACAGAGTGATGGCCGGCCACGCGAACCGTGGCCGTAAGGTCGGTATACAGCAATTTTACATAGGTGCGAAAATGGGGCCCTAGGTTCACGGCTTCTAGAAGTTTAAAAAGATAGGTCCAGCTCAAGGAATCGAACGCCTTGTCGATATCGGCTAGGAGGACTGCCGTAGGGCGTCCCAGGCGGTGAGCCTCCGCTACGGCAGTATGTACGCGCCTGATGTTGTGCCTAGTAGAGCGTTGAGGCATAAAGCCAGATTGATCTGGATGCACTAAGTCCTGAATGCAGGTGCGGAGGCGGTCAGCCAGAACCTTCCCCAATAATTTCGGCTCGAAGTTTAATAGAGATATGGGGTGGTACGAGCCTGGATCCCCGGAGGGCGACCCGGTTTGAGGAAATCAACTATTTCGGCATGGCGCCAGTCTGGGGGCAAGATCCTCTGTTCTACTGCCTGGTTCAACGCTTTAAGAAGGTGGGGACCGGTGGTCCCTATAAGGGGTCGCATAAAATCGCAGGGGAACCCGTTTGGGCCCGGCGCACGACCTGGGTGCGTATTGGTAAGGGCCGCCCGCAGCTCATCCAGAGAAATGGGCTGATCTAGGGCCTTCCGTTGCTCGTCCGAGAGGCGCCTGGGGGGGGGACATCCAAAAGAAAGGCATCTATGAGCGGTTCGGCGAGTCCCTCTTGGGCACTGTATAAGGAAGCATAGAAATCAGCAAAGGCCTGCACCACTGCCCCCGGGGAGGTACATGTGTCACCTGCAAGGGATCTCACGAGGGGGACCTGCGTCGGGGAGGCCCGTGCTTGACATAGTCTGTGGAGCATCTGACTAGATTTATCACCCCATTGATATATCCTATATTGAGTTGCCAGCCAGGATTCTTTGGCATTATCCGTGAGCAGCTGACGTAGCTGCTGTTGAACATGGAGAAAGTTACGGCGAGAACCGGCATCAGAACCTGCCACCAACGAGGTTTGAAGGGCAAGTTGTCTATCTTCTAGATCTTGGACCTGTGCCATGCGGCGCCGCTTCTCTCCAGTGCAATAGCTGATATCGGCTCCTCGAATGGTAGGTTTAAAGGCTTCCCATAAAATAATCGGGGACTGAGTGGACGCGGCGTTGAAACTAAAGTACTCGGCAGTGGCCCGGTGTAGCATCTCCTGATACCCGGAATCCCTAAGCAACCAGGGGGACATGCGCCATCGGTATGGGGCACGGCTTGTCTGCAGGCGGAGCTTAAGCTGGATTGGTGAATGATCGGACAAGCCGCGTGGCAGAATAGAGGCATGTGGCACTCTATGAATATAGCTATGTGGGAGAAACAAATAATCTAGGCGTGAGAGGGTGGGGTGTACTGATGATGCATATGTGAATCCGGCCTCTGAAGGGTGCAAAGCCGCCAAGTGTCCACCCAACCCAATGTATGTGTCAATATGTTGAGTTTAGACCTGGGAGGAGGGGTGACTGGGGGTCGGGCTCGCCACCTATCCGAGGGAGCCATGGTGTCGTTCCAGTCTCCACCGAGGATAGTCAGGCCGTCAGGGAGATCACCCCATAGTTGCGTTAGTCTGTATGTGAAAGTCTGGCCGAGCGGGGGTGGGGCGTATATACTCCCAATTGAGATCCGTTCCCCAGCCAGAGTACCGGAAATGACCGTAAGCGGCCACCTGGGTCGGACCAGTGTTGCGTCACTTGGAATGGGACTCTGCGGTGGATAAGTATGGCTGTACCGTGTGCCCCCCTGGAAAAGCCGGAATGGTATACTGTGGCATATCCATAACGAGAAAGACATGGGGCCTTGTTGCCTAGCATGTGAGTTTCTTGCAGCAGCAAGATATCAGCTGAATAACGCTTTGCCATGTGGAGTACCGCCCCTCACTTGACCTTATTCAATAGGCCCGGTACATTCCAGGAAACGATGTTAAGATCTCCTAGTGGAGTGGCACTTGCTGTGGGTGTCATGACCCGTCCTTAAGGTGTAGTGTGAAGGATGATGTGGAAAATATGGGACTCTGTGCTGTGTGCATCGTGCAGAAAACTAACAACCAAACAAGAAATTCCCCACCCCAACCCCTCCCGCCTCCCCCCAACCCCTATACTTCCTAAAACATGGAGTACATGTTGCGGAGGAATCTCATCCTGGCCCCCGAACGTGAAGACCCTGGCGGAACCCCCAATGGATCCCCCCCTCCCAACATCACCCATAATAACTCAGAACAGTGGAGGCGTGGAAGGGCTCGCACCTTCCAGGGAAACAGCATAGGCCCCAGTTCCTAAAGGCAAGAGATCTCGGCAAGTGACCGCAGCCAGCGGACCCTTCAGGCAAGTGAGAAAAGGAAAGGTCAATATAATAAAGTTTGTCCGAACCCCAGGACTACCTCAGTCTTCGGTGTCCTTCTTGCTCTGGGAACGCCAGTTGGAACGGGATCGATGTCGTCGATGAGTTGTGTCTCCGCCCTGTCGGCCGTTCCTGTGCGAGCCCTGGGAAGAGTCAGAGTCCAAAGGGAGTGGAGAGTGCAGCTTGAGGGTTCGTCGCTCATCCGTCCATGTAAACACCGCCTCTGGGGTATCGAAGAAATACGTTTTCGAATTGTAGATGACCTTCAAACGGGCCGGGAACAGGAGTGCATACGTTATGTTCAGTTCACGTAGCCGCCGTTTGGCCGCAACAAAGGATTGACGCTGCTGCTGAACCATCCGGGTGTAGTCCGGGAAGACCATGATGGGATGGGACTCAAAAACCATTTTGTCTTTATATGTCCTGGCAAAACGAAGGATGGCATCGCGGTCCGCGTAGTTAAGTAGTCGAGCAATAACCGGCCGCGGATGTTCCCCCGGCGGCGGCTTTTTGGTCAGGGCGCGGTGAGCCCTCTCGATCATGAAGCAGGAAGAGATGTCTTCAGCAGGTAACGGCGTCTTGAGCCAGCCCGAAAGGAAGCCCTCCATCGATGATCCCTCGCAACCCTCCGGGAAACCCACCAGGCGGATGTTATTGCGGCGGGCCCGTCCTTCTGCATCCTCAGCCCGCTCCGCCAATTCCTGGGAGGCCATGGCCAGCTTGTCAACCTTCTTCTGGAGGGCGGAAACTGTGTCCTCCACAGTAGAAACCCTCGTCTCCGCCTCAGTGATGCGGTCGACCGCCTTCCGGAGGTCTTGGTGGAGGAACGACACTTCCGTACCCACTGCCCCAATCTGGGCCTCGAGGGCGGTCCTTGATTGATTAATGGCTTCTAGGAGTGTCGCCGTGTCCGGGGAGATGCCCTCCGTGGCTCCCTTACCCGCCGGGGCGGTTGTGGTGTACTGGTCCATGGTAGGTTGTTTGGGTGCCGCCGCACCAGGATTGCCTTTGCCCATGATAATGTGGGGCGCTCCTCAGAGGGTCCACTCCCGATCCGTCTGCGTTACAGCCAGAGGCGAAGGTGAATGAGGAGCAGTATAGTTAGCCACCCACCTCAGGGCCAGGTGGGGGGCACTGCGACCGTGTCCCCAGCCCTGAGCGCCCCCGATCCCAGCCGATGTGGGCAGGAAGCCCCTCAAAGATCTCCCAGGGCCCCCAGTGCAGCAGGAAGGTCAGAATGGTCGATGCGGCCTCCGAAGGGGAAGAGACTGGGCGGCGCTGACCGACTCACCGTCCAGGTCCGCGGCCAGGAAGGCCCCGATCTCCGGATCACTCTCCCCTCAGGTGGGGGTCTGGCACATGGGGCAGCAGCAGGTGGATGCCGGGTATGCCACTGGTGGGTCCGATCCGGCGGGTCCCCCGGAGTGCCCGCTGCAGTGGGTCAGCGCAGCCACCCGCCCGGGACCAGGCCCCAAACGCAACACCCGCCTGGCTCACCGGAATAATGAAGTCCACAGTAGGGTCCACTCCAGATCGGTCTTTACTGCAGCCAGAGGCGAGGGTGAATGAGGAGCAGCAGGGTACGCCGCCCACCTCAGGGCCAGGCGGGGGTGCACTGCGACTGCGTCCCCAGCCCCGAGCGCACCCGATCCCAACTGATTTGAGCAGGAAGCCCCTCAAAGATCTCCCGGGGCCCCCAGTGTGGCAGGAAGGTCAGGATGGTCGATGGGGCCCCCCCCGGAAAGCCGCCGCTCCAGAAGGGAAGAGATTAGGCGGCACAGAACGACTCACCGTCCAGGTCCGCGGCCAGGAAGGTCCCGATCACGAGATTGTTCTCCCCTCAGCTGGGGGTCAGGCGCATGGGGTAACAGCAAATGGACGCTGGGTGTGCCTCGCCGCAGTGAGAAAGTCCACAGTAGTGTGCAGGCACAGCGGCGGTCCTCGGGCAGCAAAATCCCGGCCCCGGGTAGGCCTCTCTAGGCCCAGAGTCTCCACGTGCAGGGCCCAATGCGGGTAAGGCTGGGGGAGGGGCACCACAATGACCTCCGCCGACGGATCGCACCCTCCGCCGCCCCTATAGATTGGGACACGGTCCGTGCCACCAAGGCGGGGTCCCCAGACAAAGCGGCGCCAGGCACGGTCTCGCCGCCTGTGGTATGCGGCCGCCGCAGCACGGCCGCAGCTGCTCTCCGGTGCGCGTGAAGTCTCCTCCGGCCAGCCGGTCCGCGGGTAAAGCGAGCTCCCCGTCTCACCGGATTACCACAGCGGGAGCGCTGCGTGTCTATGCGTGTGTAGCTCACGCCGATAAGCGCTGGGATCCAGGATTATGGTGGATTATGGCCCTGGAAGGGAGCGAACAGCGGAGCTCTAAGAAGACGTGTCCGCCATGTTCGGCTCCTAAGCCACGCCCCCCCGACAGACCTTTTGAAAGGTGCGCCATAGCGCAAACAGGGACATTGCATCATATGCATAATGCGGCCCCAGAATGTTTATTTCAACAATACATCATCTTTTGCTTTTTTATTAATATCAAGACACCTAAGAATTTTCCATTTCTTCAGTCTTTTATGCTAACTCTAACTCAACCCATATGTTTTGTTTTCTTTACAATGATCTTATTTCTTTGTATTTAGTCTTATATGAGGACAAAACATGGGCAAGCTGAATGATTAATTATAATGCAATTTTTCTGAGTCACAAACGTTGTAAAAAGCAAATCATTTAACGTAAAGTTATAAAATGTAAGGCAGCGTTTTTTTTTATGCACCCACAAGAAGCCGTTGTCTGTATGCTTATTTTGTGCAGGGTACAACGTGTTTAGGTTGTATCCTTTCAGGAGAGTAAATATCCCTTGCCCTTTTTCAGAATGTCTTAGTGCACACTTTGGCTATAAGCCTTCGTGGGATACATTTAATCCAGAGCCTTTCATTATTGCTTTATTTGTGCCGGTCATTGCTGGTGGTGAGCACCGGCTCTCACTACTGTGGATTGCAGCTGCTTTTTCATCATCAGATCAGACTTTGGCCCAGGGCAAGAGAGAGAAAAGGCAGAAAGGGAGAATGAAGGAGCAAGAGAAAATAAGGACACAGTGATAAAGGGAGAAAACAGTGATGAAAAAGAGCCTGCAGGAGTGTGATAAAGTAACTGGAAGAGTAAGGTGGTGGAAGAAAGAGGCATGAAATGCAATCAAGACTAGGGGCAAGATGTATGACCGTTTTTTTGCAGTCGCAAACGGAAAACGGCCCATTTGCGACTGCAAAATTGGTCTGCCCCATGTACAAACCCTATTTTGCGGGTCAGTAACTTATTACCAACTCGCAAAATAGGGTTTGCGACTCGCTATTAGGAAGGGGCGTGCCAAGGGCGTCCCTTCCTAATAGCGACTCGCACTTCAATGTATGATTGTTTTGCGACCTCAATTGCGGTCACAAAATACTTGCAGTTTACCACCTACTTCAAGTAGGTGGTAAGCCACTCGCAAACAGGAAGGGGGACCCCTTCCCCTTTGTGAATGGATGCGAAAATATTTTTTAAGAGCTGACAGTGGCCCCACGGAACACTGCCAACTCTTAAAAAATGAAACAGAAACGTTTCATTTTTAAATGCATCTCGTTTTCTTTTAAGGAAAAGGGCTGCATTTAAAAAAAAAAACCTGCTTTATGGGTTTAAATCTTTTTTATTGCTTTGATATAGTATAACGACAATACAGCATAAGCCACCTACAACCCTTGACCGGTGGTATTTGCAAAGGGAGGCTTGCATAGTAGGTAGCAAATAAAGTAGGTGGAACAGAAATTATAGACAGGTATAGTAAGAAAAAAAAGGGGGGAGCATTGGGGGGGGGAGGTGCGCTCCTCCTCTAATGCGAAGGTATCCTGTGAAGGTGGTAGCGATCTAGTGTTGTGCGGTGTGTTCGGTGGCTGTCAGCCGCAAGATCGGTAGTTTCGGGGGGCAGGATAGCTCCCGAAACTCGTCTGACAAATGCTGTAGACAAAGTTGCCACATCTTATCAAACCGGGGGAGTTGTTGTGTGGTTGAGGCGGTTAGCTTCTCCATTTCCAATATTTCCCATATTTTATGTAGCCAATCTTGGTGCGTGGGTGTCTTGTCCATCCCCCATCTAGCTAGAAGAAGTTGCTTCGCTGCCCCCAATGTAAGAGTGATAGCTTTGCCTCTAGGCGATTTCAATGGGTAGGTGAGGGGTTGGTGCAATCCCAATGATATGTAGCTTGGAAATTTGGGTATGTCTGTGTTGGACAATGTATTGACGGCGTAAAAGACACCCAACCAGAATGATTCTATCCTAGGGCACTGCCATAGGAGATGTGTGAGTGTACCTTGTTGGCCGCATTGCCGCCAGCACAGCCCTTCCCCCTAGGGTCCCATGTGGCTACTCTGGCCGGTGAGGTACCAGTAGTGTGATATTTTGAGAAGCATTTCCTTACTAATCGTGTTGAGGGCGGATTTTCATGCTTGATGTAAAATATCATCCCACTCTTTGTCGGAAAAGGGGCGCTCACACGCTCTCTCCCATCTACCTCTTGCAGGAGAGGGTGGTGGAAGCGTGGGCTGTGTTAGAAATGCGCAAATATCGGATAGCAATTTCTTACCTGTAGATCATGTAAAGATCCATTTCTCAAAGGGCATTAAGGGCCTACTAGCATGCGGTTAGATCCACTGGCGGGTTACCCCGTGTGCCACTGCCAAGTATTGCCATCTCGCTGTGTTTGGGAGGGTGTAGCATGTTTGTAATGTGGAGAAATCCATGAGACTGTCTGTGTCAAAGAGGTCACCCACCCTTTTGCAACTAGACTCCTGCCACGCCCTGAATCCCGACCCCATAGCTGCCGGGGGGAAGTCCGGATTGCCTATCAGCACAGTCTGTGGGGATATCGGGGTGGAAAGGTCATGTTTCCGCAGTACCCTGTCCCAGACTCCAATCGTCTATCTTGTGTCTGGGGAAATGTACACACCCACTGGCCTGTGTGGTTTAGGGAGCTATGGTATTTTCCAAATGTGTGTACCCACGTTGGCTTGGTGTATGAAGCACCAGTGTTTTTCAGTGAGTGTACGTGACCACTCTACCATCTATCGCAGCTGGGCCACCTGGTAGTAGGTGCAGATGTTCGGAACCCCAAGCCCTCTTGCAGCCAGTGTGAGAAAAGCCAGTGCTCTGGACATTCTTGCCCGCTGACCCTCCCAGATAAAGTCCCAGATCAGAGCCTGCAGTTTATCTAGCATCCGTGAGGGGGGCTGGAGTGGCAAAGTTTGCATTACATAGAGTAGCTTAGGGAGTAGTGTCATTTTGATGGCTGCCATCCGACCCAGCCATGAAAGGCCTTGGGGCTTCCATTTAGTGATGTCCGATCTTGTCATGGCAAGTAGGTTCCCATAATTGTGCTCTGTGGTGGCCTGGAGTGTGAGAAATATCTGTATTCCTAAGTATGGGACCCCATCCTCCGCCCACTGAAACGGTAACTGGTTGGGAAGCTAGGTTCTTTCAGGCTCCTGAAGGGTCAGGTCCAGGATCAAAGATTTCTGTGGGTTGATTTTAAAGCCTGATGCCTCCCCAAATTCCTATAGCTCTGTCAAGGCGGCCGCCAGAGAGTTGGACGAATCCGTGAGGGTCAGGAGAACATCATCTGCATATAACATGATCTTGTGCTCCCTCCTTCCCATCTGGATTCCGGTCACCTTCTGGTTGTCCCTCATCCGTTCCGCCAGCGGCTCCATGTAGAGCGAAATAATGAGAGGAGGCAAGGGACAGCCCTGTCTGGTCCCTCGCCCTATTGGAAAGGTGGGCGACTGCACACCATTGACGCAGATGCTAGCCTGGGGGGCTGTGTAACAGATCAGTTGACTGGGGGTGAGTGCTTGCAATGTTCAACACTCCGTCCATCATCCCCTTTGGTTTTGCTATGTTCGCCCTAAGTTGGCAGGGTATGCCCAGAAGTGGGTCCCTTGCTCACTTTGCCACTGGATTCAAGATAGCCTGGCTGATGACGGCTGTAAGCCAGAAACCGGTCCCAGGATGCTTGTTTCCGGTCCAGGGAAGACATGGCTTGGCAGTTCAGGCTGGACTGTTCCCATGAGGCACAGGGTCAGACTGATTTGCATATGGCCATGTCTGAACTGGGGTATCGGAGTGAGCTAAAGAATGATGATGGATTAAACCCAGATCAGTTGACTGGGGGTGAGTGCTTGCAATGTTCAACACTCCGTCCATCATCCCCTTTGGTTGGTCTGTGTAACAAGACAGCACCCAATTGGAGAATCGTGGTCTGAGGCCCATGTGTTATAGCACCCGGTACTGATATGGCCAGTGCACCCGATCGAAGGATTTCTCTGCATCGATCGTCAATACGAGCGCTGGGATCCAGGAATGCTGTATTTTGTCCAATAAGTGACAGAGTCTCTTCGTGTTGTCGCTGCATCCTCACTCCGGGATGAACCCGGCCTGGGCGGGGTCGACCAGTCCCTGCACGTAGGGTGCCAACCTATGGGCCAGTACACTAGTAAAAATCTCCCCATTTAACAGGGAGATCGGGCGGTAGGAGGCACAGCTTTTGGGGTCTTTTGCCTTGGTTGGGAATCACTGTGATGGTGGCAAGTCGCATTGAGTCTGGTAATGCTCCTCGTTTTTCAATGGAGTTGAATAAGCGCATAAGAATCGTGGCCATGTGGGAGGCGAAGGTTTTGTAAAATTCCCCTCCATAGCTGTCGGGGCCTGGCTCTTTGTGGGGTTGTAGCTTGTGTATAGCAGTGAGTACCTTTTGTATTGTAATGTCTGTTTCTAGGGCACTGTACACAGGCGCATCTGCATCTGGGGGATAGACCTGGGCCAGCTATGTCGCCATGGCTGCATCCTGTAAGGGTTCCGCGGTGTAAAGAGCACTATAAAATGCTCCGAAGGCATTAGCGATGCCCTCATCTGTATTGCATATGGAGCAATCCACCCCTTGTATTTCCGATATCCACCGTTCCGTGACCTGCGCCCGGAGGAGGTGCGCTAACATGCGTCCCGCCTTGTTGCCCCCAGCGTAATATTTCTGGCACAGTCGTAACAGAGCGTATTCCGCCTTTCCCATGTCTATTGCGTGCAGCTATTTACGGATAGCTGTTAGTTGGTGGCAGACCCCCCCAGCACCTGACTGGGCATGCGCTGTCTCCAGCTCCTTAATCTGAGCTTCTAGACGGCAGCGCTTGTCCTGCTGTTCCCTGTTATAGCCCATAGCAATTCCAATAAAGTGGCGCCAAAGGACCACCTTTAAGGTCTCCCACAGTGTGGCAATGTCTGTCTCGGGAGTATCAGTGAACTCCAGGAAGGAGGTCAATGCTCCTAGGGTGGCTGATCGTACTTTGTAGTATGTGAGGAGTTTTGTATTAAGGTGCCAGCGACGAGGGGTCGTCGACTGCTTACTAGGGTGGAAGCGCAGACTGATAGGGGAGTGGTCAGAAAGGGCAGCCACCCCTATGTTGGCTGATGTTGTGTCCCGTGTTATCCCTGAAGTTGTGAGGAAGTAGTCAATGCATGTGTGTTTGGTGAGCTGCTGAGAAAAATGTATAGTCTACTTCCGTGGGGTGTGTGTGGCGCCATACGTCAGTTAGCCCTGCTTCAACCAGCCAGCACCTAGTACCCAGAGTGAGTCCCCCATCTTGGCCCACTCGGAGGATAGATCTGCCTTTCTGCACGTCCATTACGACGTTGAAGTCGCCCCCCACCACCATCTCCCTATCTGGGGTGGAGACCAGGCGACCCAAAACATACCTGAAAAAGGTTTCCTGCTTGTCATTGGGTGCGTACACAGTGGCTATCGTGTACCAGGTACCCTGTATTTGTACATGCAGAGCTAACAGTCAGCTCGGAATATCCAGGAAGACCCTGTAGGAGAGTAGGAACTGCTTCACAGGGGTACCCCCACTTTTTGCTGATGCTTCACTGTTTTTCGACCTTAGTCTGGCTGGGGCCCTGCTAATCAGAACCCCAGCCTAGCTGCTTCCTCTCTAAAATGGTTTCCATGTGCCTTAGGCACATCTCTTATTGGAATCTGGAGTGCCCTTATAAGTCCCTAGTATATGGTATACTATGTACCCAGGGCATAGGTACCTCAGAGGCCTACCAGGGGCTGCAGCATGTATTGTGCCACCCCTGGAAGGCCATCCAAACTGACACCACAGGTCTGCTACTGCAGCCTGGGCAAGGTGGTGCCTGCACTCCTTACTGTGATATAGGCTACCTATATCACTATATACTAGTGGAGAAGTGTGGCTCAATGGTTAGAGCGGCAGACCCTGATGCAGAGATCTGGCCCGGGACCAGGATTCAATTCCCGCCTTGGCGGGTCTTGGGCTCAATTTCCTCGGACCTGATAATTCTCGCCTCGGTGCCTATTCTAATCATGGGTCCCACTCTGCAACTCTGGGCAATAGCTTGCTTAATCTCCACAACGGCCCCAACAGCGCTGGGATGCCTGGCTTCACCTTGGGGGTGCCCAGGAGTGGACATTTCACAGGGAAAAGCCAGGAAGGGTTCCACAGCGGTATGCGTACAGCGCCAGGACACCCCTTTGGGGGTATAAGTGCGCTTTACAAGTACAAATTTCATTTCATTTCATATACATACACACATATAAACCTATAAGTCACTCCTATGGCAGGCCTTATCAATCCTGAAGGCAGAGTGCGTGGTTCCTATGTGAGAGGGTGCCCCTGCATGAGCAGGGCCCCTCTGCAGCATTCGGAGACCCTTCTCTGATGCTGTTTGTAGTGCAGCCTGACCATATACTCTTAAGCGCATTATAACCTTGCGTTAAATGCTAACTTTGGGATGGCTGCACGGAAACATGTCGTGTTTGGTGTCAAACATCTTGGAATACTACCCCCCCCCACCAGTTCTGGCGGCGGGGGTAGCATTCCACCCTTCTAGAGGGAAAGACATGTACACACCGGTATGCCCGGTACTGACTTTCCAAGCCCTGGCATCACAAAATGGATGCCGCTGCCACAGACACGAGTCTGGCCTCCTGCTGCTGACCGAAACTCTGGCAGGGGAGGCCTGGACAATAGGTTTCCTGTCCCAGGGAGGTGTGACCACCTCCCCAGACAGGATAGTGTGTATTGGGGCTAGGCGGGAGCACTCTCTGGTGCTTTGAAGTCCTGCACTGCAGGCACACTTGGTGTCCCTGTGCATACCCCAGTTCCAACCGGCTCAGGGGCTTCCAGCCCCTGCTCTGGCGCGAAACTGGACAAAGGGAAAGGGGTGTAACCACCCCTCTGCCCTGACCCTCCCATAGGTGGGGTCACAGAGTATGTCCAACCCCCTACCTTAGTATAAGTAAGGGAACCCAGTCCTTAGGACTTTAGATTTACCTGGACGAAACTCTGACACAGAATCCTGGACCTTCGACGCTCTACTTTAAGATTAGAGGACTGAAGAATCTCCCTTGGGGTCAAGGAGTGACTCCCTGCTTGGCAGGCACCAAAGAAGCAATTGTCCGGTCTGCATCGCTGAAGCTCCCGTCGGACGCCGAAGTCTTTGCATCACCAGAGGTAGATTTCCAGACTTCCCCGAGGCTGCCCTGAGTCCCCAGCAAAGCTGAGGCCCGTAGCTGTCGTGGGTAACGTGGAACCGTGACCCCTGGACACCGAACGCATTTGCAAGTGCATCCTCTTCTGGGTCTCCCACGAAGTCGTGCTTTGGGCGCCGAGTAGCCCCAGCCTCCAGCACCAACTGCACCGAAGTACACTGGCCTCCACTCCACGAGTGTCCTGTGAGCCAGCTCCACGTGCACCATCTCGAGGCTCCTTCGCGGTCGCTAGTCCGTTGGCTAGTAGGCCCTCCCGAAGGCCAATCTTTTTCTGCTTGGGCTCCCTGGTTGCTCCTGGTGTGCCCTGACTTATCCTCGCTGGGTGAGTCCCCCAGACCTTGCTGGTCTGCAACATCGTCCTTCTTCGCTTTCCACGAGACTTGCCGTTGCCAAGGCTTGTTGGGTCCAATCCGGTCGCTGATACCCCTGCAATCGACAGACATCAGGGGACAGCTCGAATCCAGCACCTGGTTGTCGTCTACGCCTCCTGGACCTCATGGCTGAAGAGTCAAGACAACCGTCAACCTACCTGAAGCACTCGACATCGGTGGGCATCTGCTCATCGCCTTCCTGGTCACTGGCTAGTGACCCAGACTCTGTCCCCTCTGCTTTCAGGTTCTTCAGATCTTCGATCCACCTTTGGATCCACCCGAACACTTTCGACTTGGTCGCCAGCAGCACTTTGCAGCAGATCGCCATAGAAAGCGACGACGAAACCCGACCCCGAAAGACACCTATGCACCCGGCTTCCCTGGGTGAGGTAACTCGAGTACTCCGGTGCTCCCATGGGTATAGACACTAGAACAGCCTAGTTCTCAAAGGGTTTGGTCCAAGTCCTCCTCTAAGTGTCCCTTTTCTCTTAAATTCTAATCGCGACTTTCCCCATAGAAGTTAACGGTGGTTCGCGGTTGTGTTCTTACCCTGCACGCGTCCCCCGTGGGTCCCCTGTGTCACTGCCTTGGGTGGTTCCTTGTGGTCCAAGCACTTCTACAGGCTCTAGGCCTCGTGTCTAGCTCAGTCGTGGTTCTTATATCACTTTATTGGTATATGGTTTGGTACGCCCCTGGGGCTCAAACGTGTATTTGTGCTATTACTGTAGATAACGAACTCGTAACGTATGTACTTCGAACTCTAGCCTCATAAAGAGACTAGAGGGGTGTGTTTAGCAATAAATACATATATTTTGAATATATACCTGGTGTGGTCCTCTTTCATTTGGTCACTCAAGAGATTATAGACTGGTAAAACAAGCTGCTTTACATTCCTTCAAGACTTAGCCTGAAGGCTGCTCTCCATAGCTACCACTAGGATAGCTTTCAATAAAGGTTGTCTTTAACCTATCTCCAATAAGGGGTTGTTTGGACTGGTGCAAGGTGCCCACTATAATTAGTGGACAGCATATGCCAGGCCAACTTCTCACATTGGTGTGCAGCGTGTGGGATTCCAGCTTGCTATTGTTTTACCAGATAATCTCAATTGAATTGATCAACTGAAAACCACTAAGGGTACCTAAAGTACATATAATCAAGCTTAGTAATACAGTAAGTTCTACTGAACTTAGAGTTGTGTGTTAAGGGACAGCACACCCTTTCTACAACTCAAGAGAGTTTAGTAGGCCACACTAGAGTAGGTAGTGCATACACCACACCTCACTAGTAATGTCTTCAAAGCCAGGACCCAGTGAGTCCTTGCCAGAAGCCAGTGGGCTTCTTCCCTCCAAGTATGATAAACTCCCATTCTTGGAATTGAGAGCCTTATGCACTACTAGGAAGTTGAAGACAGGCAAAAGTGCCAGCACCCAACACCTCAGGGAGGTGTTACTAGCTGATGATCTCAGCAGGCCCCTAGGGTCTGAAGGGGTAGGCAAGGAGGGTGGGGCAGAAAATGAGGAAGGGGCCAGGGGTGAAGAAACCCAGGCCCCCCCCCTCTGAAACTGGCCAGGAAGGTGAAAATGACCTTGTCCTGGAAAATCCAATTCCTCCTGTGGAGGAGGAGGGAGAGGATCAGACTGACCTCCCCTTTTCCCCCCCAGGAAGAGTTCTGAGTGTGCCCGGAAGGTCTAGGTCTCCTTCTCAGGAGTGTAACCACTCTGACACCTCAATAGGGTCCTCTGTCTCCTCTCATAGGAGGGAATCCTCTCATGAGAGAAGAAAGAGACTGATTCAATATGAGCAAACTCAGCTTGAACTCAGGAAACAGCAATTGGCTATAGACAGGGAGTCCCTAGATCTCTATAGAGAGAGACAAACGTTGGGACTAGAGTCCCATGGTGGCAGCAGTTTCCCCAAAGATAGGGAAAGGTCTTATGACCATAGAAACCTGAGCAAGATTGTCCCTCCCTACCAGAGTGGGGATGATATCCACAAATGGATAACTGCTCTAGAGAGGGCCTGTAAAGTACAGAGGGTCCCTCAGGAGCAGTGGGCAGCAATCTTGTGGCTCTCCTTTGCAGACAAAGGTAGAGACAAGCTCCTCACTGTTAGAGAGGAGGATGCTGATAATTACAAAGTCTTGAAGAGTGCTCTAATTGATGGGTTTGGCCTAACCACTGAACAATACAGGTTAAAGTTCAGGGATACCCAAAAAGCACAGACTCAAGACTCGGTGGACTTTGTTGATTGTTCTGCCAAGGCTCTGGAAGGTTGGTTATTGGGCAGTAAGGTATGTAACTTCACAGGATTGTACAATCTGATAATGAGGGAGAAGATTCTTAATAACTGTCAAAATCAGCTGTTGCATCAGCACCTGGTAGACTCTGATCTGACCTCTCCCCAAGAATTGGGAAAGATGGCAGACAAATGGGTCAGAACCAGGGTGAAGCAGAAGGTACAGAACCAAGGTGGTGACCCTAAGAAGCAAGATTCGAAAACCTCTGATAAGGGTGGGGAGAAGGGTAAAGATCAAAAGTCTTCACAAGGCCCCCAAAAATCTTCTTCAGGTGGGGATTCACAGTCTACCAAAGGGAAAGGCCAAAGAAAACCATGGTGCAAGGTCTGTAAGCAAAAGACCCACTGGACCAGTGATTGCACTAAGTCCAAAGACTCGACTCCAGCCCCCACCAATGCCCCTAAGGCACCTGCTCCCCATAGTGCAGCTACAGTTGGTGGTGGGACTACACAAGCCAAGGGTTTAGTAGGGTTGACCCTGGGTAAAGAGATGAGCTCTGACCTAGTCAGAGAACTCACTCAGGCTGTCCTAGTCTGTGATGGAGGCATGGATATGACCTCCTCTGTGAGTCCCAGTAATCTGGGCAAGTACAGACAACAGCCTTTAATCAATGGAAAAGAGGCTTTGGCATTTAGGGACACAGGGGCAAGTGTCACCATGGTGACACAAGACCTTGTGAATCCTGGGCAGATTATACTTGGTGAAATGTACCAAGTGACCAATGCTAGCAACGTCAGAACAGACCATACTCTGGCAGTTGTTAACTTCTCCTGGGGAGCGGTAACTGGCCTTAAGAAGGTTGTGGTAAGTGCAGACCTACCCGTTGAATGCTTGCTTGGCAATGACTTAGAAACTTCAGCTTGGGCAGAAGTGGAGCTCAGGACCCATGCAGAAATGCTGGGGATCCCTGCAGATGTGTTTGCTGTGACCAGGTCACAAGCCAAAATGTCTAGCACTGAACAGGCCTTGGATTCTGGAATAATGGACCAAGTGCCTTCCAAGAAGAGGAGTAGTAGGGTAAATGCAGTGCCTTCCCCCTTGGCTCAGAAGGAAGATCAGTCCCTTGAGGGGGATGATCTCAGTCCTTCGGAAGGAACTGTCCCAGAGGAGCTTGAACCTGAACAGGTTGAGTTCTTGGGGACAGGGGGACCTTCCAGGGCAGATCTGAGCCAGGAGCAGCAGAGCTGCCCCTCTCTTGAACCCCTCAGACAGCAAGCTGCTGCTGAGGCTGCTGGGAAAGCTAGTGGTCCCCATACTCTGTATTGGGATGATGGACTCTTGTACTCAGAGTGTAGAGACCCCAATCCTGGTGCTACCTTCTACACGCCCACACGCCAGCTACGATCAACCAGCCACGCCCTCGCCACCGTACCACGCATCCGCAGAACCACCGCCGGAGGAAGATCCTTCTCCTACCTGGCAGCCAAGACCTGGAACTCCCTCCCCACTCACCTTCGGCGAACCCAGGACCATCTCTCCTTCAGGAAGCAGCTCAAGACCTGGCTGTTCGAGCAGTAACTTACCCCCTCCCCCAGCGCCTTGAGACCCTCCCGGGTGAGTAGCGCGCTCTATAAATGCCGTGATTGATTGGTTATACCTCTGAAGTTCAGGGGCTTCCTATTGACCCTAGCCCATGATATTCCCTTAGCAGGTCACCTGGGCCAGAACAAGACTTGGGACAGAATTGTCCCTCACTTTCACTGGCCCCACATGTCTGAAGACACCAAGGAGTTTTGTCGCTCCTGTGTAACCTGCCAGGCCAGTGGCAAGGCAGGTGGCACTACAAAGGCCCCCTGATACCACTACCTGTGGTGGGGGTTCCCTTTGAAAGGGTGGGGATTGACATTGTTGGTCCCATGGATCCCCAAACAGCATCTGGGCACAGGTTTATCCTGGTGGTAGTGGATCATGCCACCAGGTACCCAGAGGCTATTCCCCTTAGGACCACTACAGCACCTGTGGTGGCAAGGGCCCTCCTGGGAATTTTCTCAAGAGTGGGCTTCCCTAAGGAGGTTGTATCAGACAGGGATGCAAACTTTATGTCTGGATACTTAAAAGCAATGTGGAAGGAGTGTGGAGTGAATTACAAGTTCACCACACCCTATCACCCACAATGCAATGGTTTAGTTGAGAGATTCAACAAAACCTTGAAGGGCATGATTAAAGGGCTCCCAGAAAAGCTTAGGCGAAGATGGGACATACTCTTGCCCTGCCTTTTATTTGCGTACAGGGAGGTGCCTCAAAAGGGGTTGGCTACAGCCCTTTTGAACTTTTGTTTGGTCACCCTGTCAGGGGTCCACTGTGCTTGGTGAAGGAAGGATGGGAGTTACCTCTCAAGCCCCCAAAGCAAGACATAGTGGACTACGTACTTGGTCTCCGCTCCCGGATGGCTGAGTATATGAAAAAGGCAACTAAAAACCTTGAGGCTAGCCAGGAACTTCAAAAGGCCTGGCATGACCAAAAGGCTGTACTGACTGTTTATCAGCCAGGACAGAAGGTGTGGGTGTTGGAGCCAGTGGCCCCAGCAGCTCTCCAAGACAAGTGGAGTGGACCCCATACCATTGTTGAACAGAAGGGTGAGGTTACCTACTTAGTAGACCTAGGAACACCCAGGAGTCCCCACAGGGTTCTCCATGTCAACAGGTTAAAACCATATGTGGACAGGGCAGACATGGGCTTGCTCATGGCTACTGATGAGGGACAGGAGGAAGAGAGTGACCCACTCCCTGACCTGCTCTCACAGAACCCTGATGATGGGTCAGTGGATGGTGTAGCCTTGGCAGGCAGCCTCACTACCCAGCAGCAGACTGATTGCAGACAGGTGCTCAATCAGTTCAGACACATATTCTCACTGACACCCAGTCAGACTACCTGGTGCACTCATGAAGTGGACACTGGGGACAGTCTGCCTATTAAAAATAAGATGTATAGGCAACCTGACCATGTCAGGGACTGTATCAGGACAGAAGTCCAGAAGATGTGGGATTTGGGAGTTATTGAACCCTCAGATAGCCCTTGGGCTAGTCCAGTGGTCCTTGTGCCAAAACCTCACACCAGTGGTGGGAAAAGAGAGATGAGGTTTTGTGTGGACTACAGGGGTCTCAATGCAGTCACTAGGACTGATGCCCATCCAATACCAAGGGCAGATGAGCTAATAGACACTTTGGCCTCAGCCAAGTATCTAAGCACATTTGACCTGACAGCTGGCTACTGGCAGTTCAGACTAGCTGATGATGCAAAGCCAAAGACAGCATTCTCAACCCCTAGTGGGCATTATCAATTTGTGGTGATGCCCTTTGGTCTGAAGAATGCACCTGCCACTTTTCAGAGGTTGGTGAATACAGTCCTTACAGGTCTGGAAGCCTATAGTGCAGCATATCTAGATGATATTGCTGTCTTTAGCTCCACCTGGGAGGATCACCTGGTCCACCTCAGAAATGTTTTACAGGCCCTGCAGAAAGCAGGCCTGACTATCAAGGCCACCAAGTGCCAGATAGGGCAGAGTCAGGTTGTGTACCTGGGCCACCTTGTGGGTGGAGGCCAGGTTCAACCACTGCAGAGCAAGATCCAGACCATCATGGACTGGACTGCTCCAACTACCCAGACTCAGGTGAGAGCCTTCTTAGGCCTGACTGGGTACTATAGGAGATTTGTCAAGGGGTATGGATCAATAGTGACACCCCTGAATGACTTAACTTCCAAGAAAATGCCCAAAAAGGTTCAGTGGACAGTTAGCTGTCAAAAGGCATTTGATGACCTGAAGCAGGCCATGTGCACTGCTCCTATTCTACAGAGTCCTGATTACTCCAAGAAGTTCATTGTTCAAACTGATGCATCTGAATTGGGGGTAGGGGCTGTACTGTCACAATTGAATGAAGAAGGTCAGGATCAGCCAGTAGCTTTCATTAGCAGAAGGCTGACCCCTAGAGAGAAACGTTGGTCAGCCATTGAGAGGGAGGCCTTTGCTGTCGTCTGGGCTCTGAAGAAGTTGAGGCCATACTAGTTTGGTACTCACTTCCTTGTTCAAACCGACCATAAGCCCCTCTTATGGCTAAAACAAATGAAGGGTGAAAACCCCAAACTGCTTAGGTGGTCCATTTCCCTACAGGGGATGGACTTCACAGTGGAACATAGACCTGGGAGTAACCATGCCAATGCAGATGGACTCTCTAGGTACTTCCACTTAGAACATGAAGACTTAACTGGGCAAGGTTAGTTTAATGTCCCTACGTTTGGGGGGTTGTGTAGAGAGTAGGATCTGCTTCACATGGGTACCCCCACTTTTTGCTGATGCTTCACTGTTTTTCGACCTTAGTCTGGCTGGGGCCCTGCTAATCAGAGCCCCAGCCTAGCTGCTTCCTCTCTAAAATGGTTTCCATGTGCCTTAGGCACATCTCTGATTGGAATCTGGAGTGCCCTTATAAGTCCCTAGTATATGGTATACTATGTACCCAGGGCATAGGTACCTCAGAGGCCTACCAGGGGCTGCAGCATGTATTGTGCCACCCCTGGAAGGCCATCCAAACTGACACCACAGGTCTGCTACTGCAGCCTGGGTAAGGTGGTGCCTGCACTCCTTACTGTGATATAGGCTACCTATATCACTATATACATACACACATATAAACCTATAAGTCACTCCTATGGCAGGCCTTATCAATCCTGAAGGCAGAGTGCGTGGTTCCTATGTGAGAGGGTGCCCCTGCATGAGCAGGGCCCCTCTGCAGCGTTCGGAGACCCTTCTCTGATGCTGTTTGTAGTGCAGCCTGACCATATACTCTTAAGCGCATTATAACCTTGCGTAAAATGCTAACTTTGGGATGGCTGCACGGAAACATGTCGTGTTTGGTGTCAAACATCTTGGAATACTACCTCCCGCCAGTTCTGGCTGCGGGGGTAGCATTCCACCCTTCTAGAGGGAAAGACATGTACACACCGGTATGCCCGGTACTGACTTTCCAAGCCCTGGCATCACAAAATGGATGCCGCTGCCACAGACACGAGTCTGGCCTCCTGCTGCTGACCGAAACTCCGGCAGGGGAGGCCTGGACAATAGGTTTCCTGTCCCAGGGAGGTGTGACCACCTCCCCAGACAGGATAGTGTGTATTGGGGCTGGGTGGGAGCACTCTCTGGTGCTTTGAAGTCCTGCACTGGGGGCACACTTGTTCCAACCGGCTCAGGGGCTTCCAGCCCCTGCTCTGGCGCGAAACTGGACAAAGGGAAAGGGGTGTAACCACCCCTCTGCCCTGACCCTCCCATAGGTGCGGTCACAGAGTATGTCCAACCCCCTACCTTAGTATAAGTAAGGGAACCCAGTCCTTAGGACTTTAGATTTACCTGGACGAAACTCTGACACAGAATCCTGGACCTTCGACGCTCTACTTTAAGATTAGAGGACTGAAGAATCTCCCTTGGGGTCAAGGAGTGACTCCCCTGCTTGGCAGGCACCAAAGAAGCAATTGTCCGGTCTGCATCGCTGAAGCTCCCATCGGACGCCGAAGTCTTTGCATCACCAGAGGTGGATTTTCAGACTTCTCCGAGGCTGCCCTGAGGCCCGTAGCTGTCGTGGGTAACGTGGAACCGTGACCCCTGGACACCGAACGCATTTGCAAGTGCATCCTCTTCTGGGTCTCCCACGAAGTCATGCTTTGGGCTTCGAGTAGCCCCAGCCTCCAGCACCAACTGCACCAAAGATCACTGGCCTCCACTCCACGAGTGTCCTGTGAGCCAGCTCCACGTGCACTGTCTCGAGGCTCCTTCGCGGTTGCTAGTCCGTTGGCTAGAAGGCCCTCCCGAAGGCCCATCTTTTTCTGCTTGGGCTCCGTGGTTGCTCCAGGTGTGCCCTGACTTATCCTCGCTGGGTGAGTCCCCCAGACCTTGCTGGTCTGCAACATCGTCCTTCTTCGCTTTCCACGAGACTTGCCGTTGCCAAGGCTTGTTGGGTCCAATCCGGTCGCCGACACCCCTGCAATCAACAGACGTCGTGGGACAGCTCGAATCCAGCTGCTGGTTGTCGTCGATGCCTCCTGGACCTCGTGGCTGAAGAGTCAAGACGACCGTCAACCTACTTGAAGCACTCGACATCGGTGGGCATCTGCTCATCGCCTTCCTGGTCACTGGCTAGTGACCCAGACTCTGTCCCCTCTGCTTTCAGGTTCTTCAGATCTTCGATCCACCTTTGGATCCACCCGAACACTTTCGACTTGGTCGCCAGCAGCACTTTGCAGCAGATCACCATAGAAAGCGACGACGAAACCCGACCCCGAAAGACACCTATGCACCCGGCTTCCTGGGTGAGGTAACTCGAGTACTCCGGTGCTCCCGTGGGTATAGACACTAGAACAGCCTAGTTCTCAAAGGGTTTGCTCCAAGTCCTCCTCTAAGTGTCCCTTTTCTCTTAAATTCTAATCGCGACTTTCCCCATAGAAGTTAACAGTGGTTCGCGGTTGTGTTCTTACACTGCACGCGTCCCCCGTGGGTCCCCTGTGTCACTGCCTTGGGTGGTTCCTTGTGGTCCAAGCACTTCTACAGGCTCTAGGCCTTGTGTCTAGCTCAGTCGTGGTTCTTATACAACTTTATTGGTATATGGTTTGGTACGCCCCTGGGGATCAAACGTGTATTTGTGCTATTACTGTAGATAACTAACTCGTAACGTATGTAGCTTCGAACTCTAGCCTCATAAAGAGACTAGAGGGGTGTGTTTAGTAATAAATACATATATTTTGAATATATACCTGGTGTGGTCCTCTTTCATTTGGTCACTCAAGAGATTATATACTGGTAAAACAAGCTGCTTTACATTCCTTCAAGACTTAGCCTGAAGGCTGCTCTCCATAGCTACCACTAGGATAGCTTTCAATAAAGGTTGTCTTTAACCTATCTCCAATAAGGGGTTGTTTGGACTGGTGCAAGGTGCCCACTATAATTAGTGGACAGCATATGACAGGCCAACTTCTCACAGACCCCCGCTACCTTCCCTGCAAAGTGTGTGGCAAACGGGATAGCTACCCACAGCTTTCTTGGTGGGCCCAGACTAGAAATATTGTCGGTCAAACCAGCAAGAACGCAACCATCGCCAATGTTTTAGCAGCAAGTGGGTTTCTTGCAGCGTGCAAATATCGCACTTTGCGTCTTTGAGGAATGAGAGAACTGCTAGTCGCTTCGTTGGAGCGTTAAGGTCTCTGACATTGAGGCTGAGCAAGGATACCATGGTCAACGCCTATGCACAACATTGTCCACTCATCCAGGTGCAGTGCTGTTCCACCCACCCCCCAGGTTAAGAAACTGGGTTGAGAAACGTAAGGGGAAAAAGAGAAAGAAGGATGGAAATTGGAGAGCAGAGATTAGCAAAGTAGAATTAGTAAGTCGTACTACATCTCCCACTAGGGAGCTATCGGAGCATCAAGTTTGGGGTCCATGTCACAGGCAAGTGTTGGTGTTGAGCTTATCATCCAGTTAAAGCTCCGCCGGAGAATACCGTCCAGCCGGGGTAGTTGGGGCGTTGATCCAGACCGTCCCTGCAACTGCCATCCAGGGATTTGAAAAGAAGAACAGGAGGCCAGTGGGGACTGGTGCCCTGCGTGGCTCAATGACCGTCAGTGGAAGGCACAGGGTTCCCATCCTGCTGTAGGTGCTGGAGTAGACGTGAGCGCTCCTCACGGCTGTCAGCTTCGGTAGGCTTATTCAACGTTTTCTGTCTCCGCCTGGAGGAACGCCTCACTCTCTGCACCTTGCTCGCAGGTTTTTGGACCGGCGACTCAGAGGACGCAGATTGTCGAAAGTACGGCACGTCTGGCAGATCGCGAGTGTCATCCAGAGTGCAAATTATCCGAACTTCCTCCTTCCAAACGGACTGCAGGAGAAAAGGGTGGCCCCATTTGTATAGAATTTCCCAGGCCTGGAGGAAGTCAGTCAATGGCTTGAGGGCCCTGCAATGCTGAAGCATGGTGGGGAATAGATCCTGATAAAGCCAAACCTTAAAGCCCTCAAATTCAATGATTTTCAGCTCTCTCGCCATGGTCATTATGGCTTCTTTCTTTCTATAGTAGTGTAGGCAGGTGAGTTGTCTTGGGGCTGGACAGGCGTGCTGGCTGGTCTCCCGGCCCAATGTGTGTGGTCCAGGATGATCTCCTGTTCCCTGTCCCGTGCTCTCCATGCCACTGGAATCAAGCTATCCTGGCTGAAGAGGGGTGAAACCCCGAAACCGGTCTTAGGATGGTTGTTTCCAGTCCAGGGAGGACCTGGCTTGGCAGTTCGGGCTGGACTGTTCCCATGAGGCACAGGGTCAAGACTGATTTGCATATGGCTGGGTTCAAACTGGAATGGCATGGTGAGCAAAAAAACAATGGATTTAGGCCCAGTTCTCTGTACTGGGGTGAATGTATGACATTGTTCTGCATTCTGTCCATCAACTGTTGTTTTTGCATTTGTCACCCCGAGTGGGACGGGTATGCCCAGACGTGGGTCCCGTGCTCTCCATGCCACTGGAATCAAGCTATCCTGGCTGAAGAGGGGTGAAACCCCGAAACCGGTCCTAGGATGCTTGTTTCCAGTCCAGGGAGGACCTGGCTTGGCAGTTCGGGCTGGACTGTTCCCATGAGGCCCAGGTTCAAGACTGATTCGCATATGGCTGGGTTCAAACTTGAATGGCATGGTGAGCAAAAAAACGATGGATTTAGGCCCAGATCTCTGTACTGGGGTGAATGTATGACATTCTTTTGCATTCTGTCCATCAACTGTTGTTTTTGCCCTTAGGGAGGGTGTCACATGTTTGAAAAGACGGATCAGGAACCCCTCCAGGTCACTCGAGACGGCCGGGGCCGGCACGCCCTTAATACGTATGTTGGAGTGCCAGGACCTCTTTTCCAGGTCTTCGACCTGGTAGCGCAACTCTGAATTCTGGTTCCGTAGTTCCAATACCTTCCGGCGGTGACCCTCCAGCTCCTCCTCTCGGGCGCCCTGATTTTGCTCCACCGATGTCAGCCTTTGGTCAATGGCGTTGACATCCTGTCTGATCCCCTTGATGTCTGATGTGATGTCTCGTTTGAGATCTGTGAATTCATCGCGAAACAGCTGCTCCATAGATGCTTTAGTGATTGGGGACTCATCTCTGCCACCATCTTCCCCACTAGCTTTGTCCGTGGACGTCCCGGGTTCCTCAGCTTCCGGTGGCATATCCGTTCTTTTTCGTGTTTGATCGGGCAAATATGTCTCTTACTGTAGGGTCTTACTTTGATTGTCAGTGGGTAGACATCCCGAACAAGGACCAACTCACCAGCCGCGTGTCGAATGGCACACCACACCTAGGAGCCTCTCCACCTAAGGTTCGCCAGATATTCTTACTCGGGATGGTGTAACTGTAGGCCCCCAGCTGAGCGGTCGCAGTCTCTAAGCCCACTCCCAACAATGAGGAAGAGGGGCAGGGCCAGAGAACAGGCCCCAATCGGAAAGCAAAGTCTATCGGGGTGGGCCAGTCCACTACCAGTGGGCCGCAGAAGGCCGCAATCTATTGCCCTCGCCTCCGATTCTGGCCTTATAGCTTAGGAGGGAACTAGTGCGGGCCCCCAGGGTCATCCCCACCACACCCCGGATGCCCCTACACCTCCAGTCCCGCTGGGTGGGGCGAGACGCATCTTCAAATCCTGCAGCCGCCACTCCTGGGGTTGTTGCTTGCAGGAACAGGACAGGCCGGTCCACTTAAAGTGAACCGCAGCAGGCCACAGTCATCGGCCCTCGTCCGAGACCCCCCGTGGGGTTGTGAGCAGGTGCCGGTGGGGGCACATTAGCTTCTCCGCCCCGCATGCTACACGCGAATGCTGCCGAGGGTCTAACAGCAGCCGGGGAAGATATGCAGGAGAGGGGGGGAAGTCTACAGCCCCCGGCCGCCGCAGCATCCTGGACCATGCACCATCCCCTTCACGCTCCTGCACCAACCCACACGTATCACGCTCACCGCAGCTCCCCTGCCCCGGGCAGAGTCACTCACCGCTACTAGCTCAGGTCCAGAGGGTCAGCCAGCCGACCACTACCCAGCAGGTGCCCGGGTGCCGGGCCAGCAGGAGCAGGAGCGTCCCGTCCTGGGCGGCTCCGAGCCACAGGCCCCCACGCGCCACCAGATGCCTTTTTTTAGGCGGCCGGGTCTTCAACCACTCTTGTCACCGCCGGATTCCCCGTCGTGCCCCCACCGGTGTCCCACAGGCGGATGGCAGCCGATTCCGGGACAAGAGGCCCTTTTCCCTGCTATGTCGCTGCTGGGCCTAGAAGTCCGCGGAGCTCCAAAACAGACGTCCTATGCTGCCGCCATCTTGGACACACACCCCAACATGCTTTATTTAAAAAGCAGTCACAGACATGGTGGTCTGCCGACCCCAGCAGGCCACCTTCCTTGGGAGTGCTAGCCATTCCCAATGGGGTCGCAAATTGCACCTGCCTCATGAATATTAATGAGGCATGCAATTTGCGACCCCATTAGGAATCGCAAACAGTGTCTGAGACATTTTTGTAAATTCCAATTTGCGAATCGCAAATTGGAAGGGTCGTACATCTGACCCCTAGGACCTTTTGATATTTATCCACCCTAGCATTTGACAGCACCTGCTAGGCTTGGGGGCCAGGGGGTACGTTTTTAATGCTAATAGGGCACTACTCTCAGTGATTGCAGTAGCACAATTCTATTTCACTCTCGATCTGTCTGGATAAAAAATTCAAAATTTGCAGATTTCATTCTATCAAACCCGAAATGTTGCAATTGTAATCCGTTTCTATCTTTAGTAAACGAATTGAACATGTTCATGTTGTAACTCTGTTAGGAACTGCGAATACATAAAAGAAATACATGACATTTTCAAATTATTGGAAAATAAACCATTTCTGCCAGAGCTTATTACAATTAATATTTTACTTATATCTGACCATGGGCTCCAGCCTTGCTGTGTCTCTCTCTCGAAATCAGCAGGATTCATAATACAGTACCACTCTGCGCCCTCTTTACAAGTGAAGGATTAGCAATTAATTCAGAATGTCTAAAACTGTGTTCTCTGCAAAAATCGAGACAAGTGCCTCATTTCTTCCTCGAAATTTGTAATGATAAAATGGGCTTCCACTGGTCCATCTCAGACTGACGGTAATTTATAGACATCCTAAGTATGGTAACCTTTTTGTGACAGGATTTTTTAACTAGATTATTTCAGACAATGTCACTGCTTTCATTAATCACAGGGGCATCAATTACTGAATTGGTTCACGCTTGGATAAAGAGAAACCTAATTGGGTTGTGTTTTTCACGTATTTTTAGAGCATTCAAGGAATGGATAACATGGCCATTATGGAGTTTTACAACCTTGAAATTGTTTTGAATAAGCCTAATTATTGTTCTTCCGCTCCTACATAGTTACTATGGATTCCGCTCATGTTCTTTATTGAGATTACATTGTTAGGTGCAGCATATGAAGGGCAGGTACTTCTGAAAGTTCACATTTCTACATTTATTAGTAGCTTTTAACCCGCTAGGTAATATTACTACTATCCACCAGCTACTATCTTATTCAAATAACAGCATGTGCTTATTTCTTTTTTTCATTGGGAGAGTGTAGCATTGTTATTACACGAGAAGTTTGCATAGATCCCAATTATTTGTCTACCTATAGGTCACAGTTTTTTTTTGTTTTCTTAAGTTTTCTCTTTGCATGCGTTTCCCTGAAGATGTTCAATATTTCCTTGTGAGTGCTAGTACTTGCTGAAAATGCATGTGTTATTTACTCATGACTACATTTTAAAACGTTTTCCTCACAACTTAATAAGGTCTGGGGTATATTCACAAGAACGTGTGATAACTACCGCAAGAGTAGCGTAACGCAACTTTCCATATCGCAGCCTATCACGGGAAAATAACCCTGCGTCAACGTGGAATTCACAACAAGGCGGTAGCAAGCGATAGTCTGCCGAAACCGCGGACAATGTCTGCGATACAACCACCACGATGGAGATAAAAACACAAACCACAACACCAAAAAACACGCGATGGGCCAAAGCGCAATGAGGAAACCAGCGAAAAGCAGCGCCAGGCCTGCAACACACACCTGGCAGGCGTCACAAATCACCATAAAAGTAGAAAAAACACCCACACACAAACTGACCAACCCCCAAGCACCATGGAGGCAGCCGGAGCAGGCGCAGAGGATGAGCGCAACCCCACAAGCAACCCGGACGACCAGTCTGGAACCTCGGGGACAGGGAAGGGCAAGGACAAGAAGACGAGGAGAACCAAGTTCAGTCCGCAGGCGAACAGGATCATAGTCACTGAGGTGATGGAACACCATCAACAACTCTTCGTCACCTCCAACGTGTCATTGGGCACCAAAAATGGAATATGGCGGGACATCGTCAACAAGGTGAATGCCGTCGGAGAGCACAAGCGGACAATGGACGAGGTCAAGAGGCGATGGAATGACATCAAGCGGAAGACCAAGGAGAAACTCAGCGCCAACCAGAAGGCAGCAACGCAGACCGGAGGTGGGGGCCCAGCGCCACAGCTGGAGCTGGATGACATGGAGGAGCTGGTGTCGACAGTCATCAGTATGGAAACTGTGGCCGGAGTCGGGGGACCGGACACTGCTCGACAGGACACAACACAACCGCAACAGGGTGAGTGACCACCAGGTACTGGGGGCACGGGGGGAGATGGCCACAATGGCACACATGCACAAGCAAGCAGGGCACAGTGCACACCCACAATGACCCTGGGTCCTCGCCCAGACCCACAGACTGTCACAATGTACAATGCCATGCTGTCTGAATGTCAACCTGTACCATGCAGCTATATGCATGTGGACACATTGTAATACAACATCTCCCCTTCACATCGCAGGGGCATCGTCAACACCTCCTGCAGAGCAGTCACAGCCACTCTTCACTGATGATGAGGAGGAGGACAACACCAGCATCAACACCCAAACCATCCAAGACACCATTGACCTCATCCGCCAGCCACTTCCAGGATCAGGGCAGCCCAGCTACATCGATGAGACCCCACCCACCACCCAAACCACCCAGCAGGAGGCACCCACAGCCCCGGCACTCTCCTAAGACCACCAGGAACAACAAATGGCCTTCCAACGCCATGTGCTGGAGGGCCAGAGGGAGACGGCAGAGCAGGTGCGGGTGGGGTTCGACCTCATGGCTACCAAACTGGACGCCATCCTTGGGTGTCTATATCCGGCCCATGGTCTCCAACGAGCCTTAACTGACAATCCTCCTCCGGCCCCTGATGTGTCATTGGCACACAGTGCCGCAGCCGGTACTGCAACAATCACAGGTGGGGCAGAGCACACATCCGGGGACGAGGACGTGGATGGGATTGAGATCAGAAGGAGGTACTAGCATTCATTTCCGCCACCTTGCCTGTTTCTGCTTGGTGCCGCACATGGCCTCAAGACCTACCACTGAGCCCCGATACACTCCGATGCACTCACCTTGGACAGCGACATGGACTGCCACATTCTGTTTGACGACCATTGACACAGCGGACAGACTGCGGACTGTACCCTTCCCCTTCCGCAGTACAGGTCATCCCCAGATGTACACTGGCTGGCCCTCCACGGGCCCATATTGTGTAGTGTGCTCGGCATTGCCCTGTACCGCTCCAGCTGCATGACTGCACTGGATGTGCAAATAAACATCCAGTGACGCACTGCTGTGTAATGTCTTACGTCATTCATGTATGGATGTGTGGATGAATGTTGGGACAGTGCTTTCCCTTGCATCAATGATGTTCATCCTGTGGGATGCCAGTCAGAGGGTGCGACATTGCATTTTGTGTACCGGGTCCCGTGAACACTACAACAGGGACACACGCATCAGTCACTTCCTTGTCCGGACATGGACTGAACCACGCCCAGAGCCCACGAGTCATTGTTGCAAGCCCTGCGCTGATCCGGCGTATGGCAGGCCAGACCACTCCGCTAACGCTCCGAGGGGGGGCCCTCATTGCTACCCGTCGCAGGCGTACTCGCTGGTGGTGTGCAGGTCACTGGTCTAGTTGTCAGCATGCCACAGCCACTCCCTGAGGGTAGGTTTGCACGCACACCACACCCATCCAGCACAGGCGTCACAGGCCATGTGACTCCGCCAACATAAGGGGCCGATGACGTCACATTCCCCTCTGCCGGTGGTGACTGGATGACGGACGCTCCACGGTTCTCAATCATTAAGGGCCCATGAGTTTTTGCGCACAGGGTTAGTGGCACACGAGACCTTGTGGACGGCACGGGCCTACCACCACGTGGCGCAGACTGGGGTTTCACAGGGTTAGTGGCACACGAGGCCTTGTGGACGGCACGGGCCTACCACCACGTGGTGCAGACTGAGGTTGCACAGGGTTAGTGGCACATGGGGCCTTGCGGACCGCACAGGCACCCCGCCACGGGACGGTGACTTTGGGTGCACTGAGTCAGTGGCACCTTAAGCTGCTGAGTGGGTGTGCAGCCTGTGATGATGCCCCATCCCGGCGGTCCGGACAACTCAGGTTTTGTGTGCCCTGCTGGACCACAGTGTAGGCCAGAGCCAGCGGGCAGCGCGGGCCTACCGCCACGTGGCGTCGCTTCCGGGATCCCAGAGTTGGTGGCAACCATTGGGCTGAGCGGGTGTGCAGCCTGTGATGGTGCCGGGTGCACTGGTATGTCCTATGCCATGGAGTAATCAAGACCCAGCACCAAACATGAGACCTGGTGGCCTGCGGAGCGGGGCTGCATGATGTGGAGGGTGCCATGTCCGCGGGCCCCGGGCTTGTGGCTTGCAGCGGCACGTGGTGGGGCCTCCTGTCTACGCGCCAGTAGCGGAAGGTGAGCATTGAGGCCTGGGTGTGCATGGGCGGGCATGCTCCGATGGGCGGCGGGAGGGGTTGGGGTGCCTCAGCCTGGGTGTGCATGGGCAGGCAGGCGATGTTGTCTTGTGCAAGTGTGTGTACTGTGCCAGTCATGTATCTGGACTCTGTTTCAGCTGACGGCTCTGACTCAGGTGTGTGACCTGGTGTCCTGCTATACATACCGGCACGTGGTTGGAGACACACCGGTGGCAGCAGGTGAGCAGTGTGGCCTGGGTGCGCAGGGGCGGCACTCTCTCTCTCTCTCCCTCTCTTCCTCTCTCTCTCCTCTTCTCTCTCTCTCTCTCTCTCTCCCTCTCTTCCTCTCTCTCTCTCCCTCTCTTCCTCTCTCTCTCCTCTTCTCTCTCTTCTCTCTCCCTCTCTCTCTCTCCCTCTCTTCCTTTCTCCCTCTCTCCCTCTCTTCCTCTCTTCCTCTCTCTCTCCCTCTCCCGCTCTTCCTCTCTCTCTCCTTCGCTCTCTCTCTGTCCTCTGATGTGCGCAGGACACACCTTCTCATCATGTTTTTTGTCTTACAGGATGTGACCTACGTATTGTCCCGAGGGGAGCGGCCATGTGTCTTCATTTCATTTCGGTGTTCATTTTAATAAAGTTTCATTTGTTGCTTCGAAAGTGAATGTGTGCTGCTCATTTCTGTGACGACACATGCATGTCACCAGTTGTGATTGTGCGACATCAAGCGGAATATTTTGTACATGTTTAGGTGTGGCTGATGTGGCATGTCTTTGGTCGGGGGGTGCCAGGGAGGGGTCGTCCTGGGGGTGGTGGTGGTGGCGGTGGGTGTTGTGGCCCTCTTGGGTGTCCGGGCCGCATGATGGGTGGCTCCATGGCATCTGTTGCCCTTCCTATGTAGTCCTGGGCTGTGCTCCCTTTTGGTTTGCAGGCTGCCGTCCGACTTTACACCAGGTCAGAGCAGGTGTAGATTTCCTGGTGCTAACGCGCCTTATCGCCTGTTTTGTGTTTTTATCGCCGATGTGGCTGGTCGTTGAGAATGTTGAGGTGTGCTGTTGTCTCGGCTTTTGGCACGGGAACGACTACTCTGCATCTCATTAGCGATATTTGCGGGGGGCCTCTGTGGCGATGTTTTTTGTGGCTGCTATCGCGGGTAAACTGATGCTGTGGGCTGTTAACACCAGCTTGTGAATGGGGAGGTAAATTTATCACGACTTTGGCTGCGATAAAGTGCTGTTAATTCGGCGATAGATCCTTGTGAATATGCCCCTCTGTATGTTTGCATGTTTTTTCTTTTTCAAACAACTTAAAAAGAGTGTGCAAATTCCCCGCTGAATGTCTAAACCCACGTGCAGAAAACCTCGAAAACAATGGGTAGCAATAGTTTTATATGTGAGAATTACAGGAAGTTTCTAAATTCTGAACCGTCATGAAATTTTGAATACTGTACCCATCTGGGAGAATTAGTCTCCATTAATTGTATATACCATTTCTGTTTTATGGTACACTTCCTCTAACTATGTAATAAAATACTAGTGAATCTGCATACAGAGCACTGTGACCACTTTGCTGCCTCTCAAACTCTGGAATAAATGTCAAACGTTAGACCCTGTAAAAGAAAACAGAATTATGGGGCATATTAGCAAGACCGGCGATAAAATTATCGCCGTTTTAGCGGCAGGAAACTGCCGCTAAAACGGCGATAATGGGCTTGCTAATATGCGTTATAGAATTCCAATAGAAGCCCAGGTTAGATGTGCAGGACATCTAACCTGGGCTTCTATTGGAGTTTCCTGCCGCTAAAACGGCGATAATTTTATCGCCGGTCTTGCTAATATGCCCCATAATTCCTAGGAGAATTAGGACTTTTAGAAATTTAGGGCATAGTTAGCAAGCATCCACATATAATATCGCCGTTTAGCTGGCAGGAAACTGCCGCTAAAACGGCGATAATGGGCTTGCTAATATGCGTTATGGGAATTCCAATAAGCCCAGGTTAGATGTCCTGCACATCTAACCTGGGCTTCTATTGGACTTTATAACGCATATTAGCAAGCCCATATCGCCGCTTTAGCGGCAGTTTCCTGCCGCTAAAACGGCGATAATTTTAACGTGGGTCTTGCTAATATGCCCCTATGCTTAAAAGGTAATCTGCGTGATAACTGTATGCGAATAATGCCTTGGACTCATGCCAGTGCTGTCCATGCGTGAGGAGGGCGTGCACCCTCATCACACATCCAGGTTCAAAGTTTCTGCTAGACCTTTTCTGCTCGAACCTAGAATCTCATGAGCAATAAGCGATCAGTGTAAGTATAAGGAAAACAAAAAGCATTTAGGATGCGCATTGCCCAATAATCACGGTCTATGTGATTATGTGAAAAGAAACTGGGAACTCCCCTGAAAAAAAAACCACACACTGCACATTGCTGCTGAATACACTGCTCCTGAATGGTCAATAAATATGAAAACTTTAGCAGAATGTGGTATGGAATTACATATCATCTCATTGTGCAGGCCTGCGTGTAGGTCCATTGAAACCGGCCCTGCAGAGACTGGCCACTCTTAGGCACCGCCAGGAGACATGAAAATGACCAAATAATACCGATTCCATTTCAATGGGTTTCAGTAAAAAGGAACATCTTTGCCACTTTTTCCTGTTGCTTTATCAGGTAGGAAACTTTATTAACATGGGCTTCAATGATCTAGACTATTCCGTGTCTCATCCAGCTTTGACATTTTTGTCAATGAAATGTATGGATACCTATAGATTTATCGACAATTAGAGAACAAGGGTCAACTGTCACATCCAGTATTTAGATGTGGCGACAGGTGCCAAACATTATTTGGCTTCCTTCTCTCTGCACTTCATTGGCAGGATACTTTAGAATACTTCCTGGAGTTTCTAGGTGTTGTTCAAATTGGATTTGTTCCACTTGCCTCTCCTAACTTATCAAAAAGTGTTTGTCGCCTCACTCTTTCCCTTTTATGTTATAGAATAATTGCATAACAGTGTTGGGGGGGGACAGGTAGTTGGATGGATAGACAGATTAAGGCAATCTTTTTGTATACTGAGGGGGAGATTTTCATACCTTTTGCGCTGGTTTAGCGCCACAAAAGTGACGCAAACTAGCGCAAATTTTTTTTTCCTATTTTCTTTCCAGCGCAAAACCATATTTACAAAGATTTGTAAAGATGGTTTTGCGCCAAAAGTTAACGCCCCTTCACAGGAGGCGCTAACAGGAGAAATGCTTACATTTCTCCGTGCTTTTGTGACTTTCCATGCGTGCTGCACTGTGCAGTACATATGCAAAGTGGGAAAAGCTTTCCCTTGTGTCAAGCATAGTATTTTGTACAGGAAGGGTACCCTTCCTGTACAAAACCTATGCTGAACTCATGCACACACCCTAGCCTTCGGCGCTAAGGTGTGTGCATGGCGCACGGCAGCTGTAATCAGCGCCGGCGCAAGGGAAAGGGGAGGAGATAGCCATATCTTTGAAGATATGGCGCTCTACTGCTCCCTCCATGTCGCGCAACGCAGCGCAGCCTCGCAGGGGGCTGTGCTGCGTTGCGCGACTTTTTTGTAAATCTCCCCCTTAGGGGCAGATTTTCAAAGAGTTTGTGCTGGCGCTCGCATGACGCAAAGCGGCGCAAAACCTCGCACACATTTTCAGAGAGACGCAAGTAAGTTTTTGCGCCATATTTTAAAGTTAGCGTGACGCACAAACGGTTTTGCTTCTCTCTGTGCCAAAGCCGATTTATTGTATGCAGAGTGGGTGTGTCAGGGTGTTACCCACGCGAAAAGCTCCAAAACCCTGTAGGCACATGTATTTACAGGAGTCACGCAAAGTGACGCGAAGGAGCGCAAAAAAGATTTGCGCGTGAAAAATAGCGCAGGGACAAAACAGGCACAAAAAGAGCTGGAGCCATTTACTTCGCCATGGGGACGGTGTGCACTACTTCCACCAAAGTCAAAATCAGGCCCTTCATCTTTATCTGCTCTGATAAGGACATTCAATTTAG
Organism: Calotriton arnoldi; assembly: GCA_963921515.1. Classification (NCBI taxonomy): domain Eukaryota; kingdom Metazoa; phylum Chordata; class Amphibia; order Caudata; family Salamandridae; genus Calotriton; species Calotriton arnoldi. The sequence goes on from CAWUFW010002051.1 coordinate 2,178,152, forward strand.
CTTAGAAAATCGAAGGCCAGCACTCATTCAATCTTTGGTCCCTTTTCTCATAATTGCTGATGAAATTATTAAGTCTCAATGCCCATCCAGTGGTCAAACAATAAAATAAGCAAGCAATGACAAAGTTGATAGTCTGTCTTATTGTAGGTGTATGTGTTCTTTGTTGTAATTACTGTATTGTGTTCTGAGATGTGTTTGGATGCACAAGCAGAAATTACAAACACAGATATGCACATAATACCAAGAGGCACATAAACAGCACATATAGACACACATGCAGACAGAAAACATACATGCAGGCGCAGATGTATCCTGGATGCATTGATGGCTGTATGGGTGCATACATAGAGGCATGCCAAGGGAGACGCCCTATACTTCAGTGCCCGGCCTGCATCTTCCGGCTCTAAATGCCTCCTCTCCTGCAGGTTTTTGATTTCCAAGGATATCAGCTGTTGCCACTGTTTACAAAAACAGTGAACTTCAGTGGCACCTGTCCTGCTGCGGGGCTGCCAGTATGTTCACCAGAGGATAGAGAAGTCATCAACCAGAATGCCGTCTTTCGTCCATCACATCCCAGGATCCTGCCTCGATGTCCTTATAGAGATGGGACCTCTGAGTACTTTAGCAGGTCAAGCCACAGCAAATCGTAAATGTGGTTAATTGTCAAGTAGGCCTGCCACCTTATCACTTGTGCTCAAACAACAGCGGGATTTAAGCAACGATGAATTCTTGCAGCGTCTGATGGCTTAGTGGACTAATGCATCCTTTGTAGGGGCCTGTGTTTGACCTCATGGACACAGGTTCAAATCCCAGCATGAACTCTCAGCCTTTCATCCTTCTGAGGACGATAAAATGAGTACCATTGAAATGGGTAACATGAAACATCTGTTATTCAGTGCCAAGATATCCTTCTGGGTGAATGTGCGCTTCACAAATGCATGTTATGTTATGCAGAACCCAGAGCATGACCAGGCTCTTGCCTACATTTTCTGCCGGGCTGTTTTGGCTGTGACCCCTTATCTTCTTCAGACTCTTGATTTTGATGCGCAGTGCCTGCTATTTTGAGTGTACCAGTTAACTGCTACCAGGGCCTAAGAAACACCATGACCCCTGACCTCACACTTGAGGAGCAGATTTTAAGCAAAGACACACTGGGCGACGCACCATTATTGTGAGGGGCACAGATCTTAATACTAAGAACGAATGCTTCCATAGCTCTGGATGTTTGCCTACTTTACTGCCTAACTAGCAGAAAATCTGATTAACTATAACAACTCTTACACAGTAAATCTGATTACCTCAGAAATTGTTAATGTAAGCAATTTTGAATATTCCCGCCCAAAACTCGAACAACCCACTTATAGAGTAGCATGCAACGCCACATTGCATCAGCCCTTCTGTTGACACTTGTAATTTAATGCACTGTTCCTGCACTGGCCACCCAGTGCTGCCTTTGGCACACATAGGGGCACATTTATCATAGAGTCACGCAGCAAGCCACCTTGCTGCTCTGTGTGACAGGGAAAGGGCAGGAATGCGCTGTATTTAACATAATACGGCACATTCCTGTCTTTTCCCAATCCTGGGAACATGGTGCAAGGGTGCCTGCATTGTAGACACCTTCCTGCACAAAAACTATCCCCTGAGGCATTTTCCTCTTTCTATGTGTGCTTCAGAATACAACACACAAAGAATGAGGAAAAAAAGAGGCGAAATAAACATATTTCCCCTCATTCCGCCTCACCTGGAATGGTATATCTGGGAATGCATCAAAATCCATTGGTGTTGCAAGGAAGCACTCAAGCACTACCCATGGAACACCTCCCTAGGGCAGAATAATGCAACGCAGTGATTTGCATCGCATTGCGTTACTCTATGTTTATGAGGCCACTCAGGGCCACGCAAGGCGGCCTTGCGTAACTTGATACATTTTACTCAGTAGTTGCATCACTGTTATGTGGCACAAAAGCGATGCAACCAAATGATAAATATGCCCCACAGTGCATTTGGATGAGAATTATATCTTTAGGTATTTTTAAATCAGACGAATGTATCCCAAACATTTGTTTTAAAAATATAATAAATGCAGAGTGCAGCAAAACAACATCATCCTCCAATCATCGATTTTTTAAGAGGCATAGAGACATTTCACCGTGCTTTGACATTCCTTGACAAAGCCCCATTTGGCTAAGATAAATGATCTTACCTCTTACCACGACCTAATGTATTCAAAAATAATTTTAGAAAACTATTTCACAGTTAGTGATAACGTAGGCAGCGAGCTGTAGTCGCCAGAATGTTTAGGATGGCCATTTTTAGAGACCGACATCCATTATGAAGCCATCTGTATACTGGGTACAGGAGGAACGTGTAGAATAGCTTTAAAAACCAGGGCCAGAAATGTAACCTACTATCACAAATCTTATTAAAGAAAATTAAAGGCATGAGTACATCAACTCTGACGCCCATGAATATTGATTTGTGCCTCAACAGTTACATAAAAGATACTTGCCCATCAGCAACACTATAAAACATTGACATATAGTTCGATCAGTCATCCCCAGAGATCTTTGGTACAAGCTCATCAAGACTTACCGTAGAGACCAGATGAGTCCAATATCCAAAATGCCTTTTCATCAGAGGAACTTGCTGTATAAAGCATGGCTCTCCAACGTTTAAGGTGGTCAGTTTTATTTTAAATGTAATAAAGTTCTTGATGCACTGCTCAAAGATCCAAGCTCTAATTAAAATGTGAGTGTCATGGGCCCTATTTAGTTTATTCGCTTTTTAGCAATCTAAAAATGTGTCTCCTAATCTTGGGTCATCATTTTACTGATCAACCATGAGCGTAGCCGTCGTGCCTAGTCATGTAATCTTAAAGGCAGCCTTGCACAAATCTTAGAGTAAGGAATCATACACCTGGATAAAGATAGCAGATGGTGTAGGGTCAGAGAAATAGGGTATCCATGTGTCTGCAACAGTGGAATTTTTTCCTTTTTTATAAACCTTCATTGTGGTGAATTGATATACCAAAACAAACAGCCCCAAACAAATGAAAAAAACACATATGCCATTTGAGGAGTTCTAGAAAAAAGATAAGACCCATTCATAAAACATTATGCAAGTAATTCATCCAAATAAAAATCCATACACTCTGGGGGATTTTCTCAAGAACGTGTGATAATTATCTCAAAATTAGCTTAACGCAACTTTGCACATCGCAGTCTATCGCGGGAAAATAACACTGTGTTAACGTTGTATTCTCAACCCGGCTGCACCATGCGATAGTCTCACGATAACACGGCAAATGACCGCGTTAAAATGAACGCAATGCCGAAAAAATGCGAAACACAAACGCGAAAAAAGTTGCAATGCCCCAAATCGCGATAAAAAATCAGCGATAACCAGCGACAGGCCTGCAATTCCCACGCATCATGCGGGAAAAAGCACTATAAAACCAGAAAAATAAAAAAGACAAAAAAAAATAAACTGCGTAGCACCATGGATGCACCCGGACCGAGTGCAGAGGACAACGCGAACCCCACAAGCCCCACAGACGACCAGTAAGGAACCTCGGGGAAGGGCAAGGAGAAGAGGAAGAGGAAGACGGGGTTCAGTCCGCAGGAAAACCGGATCATCGTCACGGAGGTGATAGAACACTACCAACAACTATTCATCACCTCCACTGTGTCATTGGCAACACAAACGGAAATATGGCAGTCGATTGTGAACAACATGAATGCAGTCGGAGTGTTGAGGAGGTCAATGGAGGAGGTCAAGAGGCGCTGGCATGATGTGAATAGCCAAACCAAGCAGAAACTCGCTGCCAACCGGAAGGCAGCAACGGCGACTGGAGGTGGGAGTCCTGCGCCACAGGAGGAGCTGGATGAGCTGGAGGAAATGGTGGCCACAGTCATCAGTGTGGAGACAGTGCAAGACGTTGGGGGTCCGGACACAGCTCGATATGACCTGACCCAACAGCAACAGGGTGAGTAACGACCAGGGACTGGGGGGACAGGGGGAGATGGGCACAATGGCACACCTGCACAATTATGTGTAGCACACTGCACACCCACAATGATTGTGGAACATGTCCCTGATACCCTTGGCACACTGCAGCACACATAGAAACACCAAGTAGGCCCCCGTCCACTATGTGCACAAAGGGGCCCCCTCCCTATCACCAATCTCACAACCTACCCATGCACATGTGCTGAATCCAGCAAAGCAGCGGCTCTGTGAGCCACACTGACAATGCAAGTGACACTGCATGACCAATAGCATGGCTGCAGTCAAAATACATGACATGGTGCACGACACGACACTGAGGTGGCCCAGTGTGGATCACATCCTCAAAGGAGCAGGTCACACTCTGACACATCCACGTGCACATACAACCCCTGACGTCAACAACACATCTGCAGACAAACAATGCACAAGAGTACAAAAACCGTCCAAGAGCACAAATGACCCAAGTCGCCAACATCTCAGCACCTTAAAAGCACACAAGTCAAAGGCACACCGCCTCAAAGGGATAAGGGGCCGCTAAATCAGAGCTGCAGGGGTGACTCTCCCACAATGCAACACACACACATACCAATCACAGCACATCAACATTGACGACAATGTGGTACAAAGTGCAACAGTTTCACTACAGAACAGAGGACACAACTGGTGCCGCTTGTGCGTAGAAAATGGCCAATCACATCTGGCATAGCAGGAAACTGTGAGATGATCATGTACGAGTACAACCTCACATCCATCATGTAGTCGAAATGTCCACTGTCTCCCATCAAATAGCCAGCTCATCCAAAACAGTCGCAATGTACATTGTCATGCAGTCTGTATGTAAACATGTACAATGCGTCAACATACATGGAACACACTGTTAACCTGCATCTCCCCTTTACATTGCAGAGGGACAATCAACACCTCCTGCAGAGCAGAACAGACAGCTCTTCAGTGATGATGAGGAGGACCCCCTGGCCATCAGCTCCAACACCCTCCAACGGCTCGTGGACAGCCTCCGCACCCCACCTCCAGGAGCAGGGCAGCCCAGCTGCATCGAGGTGACCCCACCCCCTGCACAGCCCACAAAGCAGGAAGCATCCACCACCATGGCTGGCTTCCAGCACCTCACAGAAAGACACATGGCATTCCAACGCTGTGTGTCAGACTACCAGAGGGGGCTGGCTGAACAGGTGCGTTTCGACCTCATGGCAGCCAAACTTGATGCCATATGTGGGTGTATGAGTCCCATCAGGGACCACTTACAGTCCCTAACGGACACCCACAGTCCGTTCCATGCTCTACAACAATCCTTGGCTGACCTCGCTGGAGCCATTACTTGGATACAAGAACTGTCTAGTCAGACAGGCTCCAGCGATGACAGCACAGAGTTGGCACAGATGCGGAGGACAATGGAGAACATGGAGCGGATGCAGGCTGGAAGGATGGCTGCCATGGCTGTACACCAGCGAGATGTAGCTGGGATCTTCCATGCCCTGCAGAACCTCATCTTGCCATTGCTGCCACAGAGCCTGTCCCAGATGACTGCTGCAGGAACTTTGACACACACATCTCCGCCCCCTGATGTGTCAGTGGCACACAGTGATGCAGCCATACCACCTCCGCCCCCTGATGTGTCAGTGGCACACAGTGATGCAGCCATACTCACCTCCGCCCCTGATGTGTCAGTGGCACTCAGTGATGCAGCCATACCACCTCCACCCCCTGATGTGTCAGTGGCACACAGTGATGCAGCCATACCACCTCCGCCACCTGATGTGTCAGTGGCACACAGTGATGCAGCCATAACACCACCACACACACCTGACACAGAAGACATATCAGAGGACTAAGATGTGGATGGCAATGACTCTGTGTGAGAAAGGAGGTTGTAGCATTCATCCCCGCCATATGGCCTGTTCCTGCTTGGTTCAGCCCTCTGCATCATGCCCGGGAACAACACCTTCCACTGTCCCCCGAAACACTCTGCGACATTCACCTGGACCCCGACATGGACTGCCATATCTGCTCTGGTTTCCAATGACATAGCAATCAGGCTGAGGACTGAACTCTTCCTCTTCCGATTAAATTGTAATTCCACAAAGGACTCTGGTTGGCCCTCCACTGGGCAACCATGTAATGTGGGGTTTGCATGGCCATGTACTGCTCCAGCTCCGACACTCCACAGAATGTGAATAAAACATTCCAAATCACACAGATGTGTCATGTCTATGTTCAATCAAGTATATAAGTATGGATGAATGTAGGGACATTGATTGCACAAAAAGGTACACCCTGGGAAATGACATCAATGCGCATGTTTGACCCAGGCCCACATGGCCAATTAGATGACTGTGAAGGTGTGAACTAGCTTTGGCCTCATTGCTCATGAACAACAATCTCGCAACCCCCCAACGTAGCCCCACGTCCATGTATTAAATGGGGCTCTGTCTAAAAATGTCTAATTCGGTAGCAGGCCTAAAGTAGTGTCCCCCATCACATGTGACAACAGAACATCTCTTCGCATATTTACTCACACTCAACTGTGTGGACACAGCCTGTTTTGATGGATCACTTTGATCCACATGGCAAGAAGTTGGACACCGTACTCACATTGCTGAAGACATGTAAGAGCACAGGTCTACCAGCAACTATCCCAAACACCATGTCTGGCTCACAGAGGTGGAGCTGGCAATAGGGACTCACCCCTAAGTGAAATGTGTCAGTCAGTCCCTCCCTGTGTACGGACAATGCTCATTGAGGCACATGATTTGTCATTCTAATCAACACTCATCACAGTTGAACACTAGTGAAGTGGCGTAGACTTTAGTAGCATGTGCGTGTCAGTACGGGCAAGACAAGGGCCACAACTTGCAGACCAATGCTTCAGACACTAACAGGCAGCATAGGAACATGTAGAGGTGCAAGAAATGGGGAGGCAAAAATGAACACCAATCATTACGGATGGCAACTATATCGGCCCACCTTGCCTTGCTGGATGAGTCATGTGATGTTTGGCGTATGCTCATTGCCCCGTGTTAGGGGACACGACTCACAGCCCATGGGATCTGCATAGTGCTGTACCACCGGACTGCGCAGACTGTCTGCTCTGCTGACAGTGAGCAGGTGAAAGGGTCCAACAAAGTCACATGTAGTACTACATTGCCATGTGTGTACTCTCCCTCCAGCAGAATGTTAGATTTAGGAACCTTGCCAAGCGACGTTGTGCAGCTCCGCCCATGGGACTGCCTCACCTTGCACAGGTGTGTGTCAACATGCGTAGGTGCACACACATGCATTCTGAGTCCAGGCGAATGCAGCCATGTCCACTGTTGTGGTGGGATATGTGACCATTTCTCCAAGATGCAACAAGGTGTTGGGTCCTGTGCTCTGGGTTACAAGCAGTTGTGGCTGCAGGAACGTAGTTACTCGTCCATGAATGCGAGCGCAGCTTCCTGGGCAATCAGTTCCAAGAGTACGTCGTTGTCGACTTCAACAAACACGAGGGCGAGCCAATCCATTAACTGGTCCGGACAGATGTGCTCCGTCCACGCCGTTTCACCAATCCGCAACACAGACCAAAAGGGGAGTGCTTCGATGTGGTCACTGCACACGAGGACTTGTGCAATCTCCCATGCCCAACTGCCAGCACATTCGCCAAATATCAAGGCATCCCATGAACGGGTATCACGGTTACGCTCGTGGGCCAACAGGGGGCACACACACAAGTCATGATCCAGTTCAGCTACCGTTGTGTTGGATAGGCAGACATCCATGGGCCACTCGAATATGCATGATCGACAGTGGAACCAGGGCTGGACGCAGGTGACGTACGCAAGACGGAAGCTCAGACGGTAACTGATGCGCAACACTGCTAGTGCCCCCAACAAATACAGCATACGTGCACGGTACAGTTCCACGTGACAGAGGTTGTACATGTGCCCGGGATGTTCTGCCATTGCGTTGGTGGCTCTCGTAGAACCGGCACTCTTCTGACCTGCGGCAGTTATGTGGATGATATGCCACAGCTCGGAGCAATAAGTCGTATGTGTGTGCAACGTTTAGACGTATGGCTTGCTGTGTACGTAAGTGTCAAGGGCATTCCATGCAAGAGTACCTCGAGCAAGGACTTCTGTGTGTGGGGTGTGGATACGTTGGTCTTTCATTAGCGCTGTGCGTAGTGTGGGAGTCGTCATCATCTGCTATGGTATCTCTCTCAGGGGGTGCCTGCCGCATGCAAGACCAAGGTCGGAGGTGCAGATGTCCTTCCGCCTTATGTATTGAGACAAAGGAGCTTTCAACCCTAATGTTAGTCTGACTACTGCTTGCATTCTGGAAATGTGATGTGGCTTTCGCGCTGCATTTGGGGCTAGGCCTTAGCAGGGGCGTAGCTAGGCCTTAGGCTGCCTGTGGCGGCCCCTGCGTTTGCCGCCCTCGGCAAAACGATAGAGAGGGGGGGGGGTGGTGGTAGCGGCCACGGCCGCAGGTAAGAGCGGGGGGAAGGGGGGCCGGCTGCCGCCCGAAAACTCGTGCCGCCCGGGGCGGTCCGCCCCCATCGCCCCCCCTAGCTACGCCACTGGGCCTTAGGCTTATGGTGCACCAATAGCAATACACACACAACAGTTGGCATGTATGTGCCAAGAGCCTTCTTTTCACTGTCTCTCTCTCTCTCCCTCTCTTTCTCTCTCTTTCTCTTTCTCTCTCTTTCTCTCTCTCTCTCTCTCTCCCTTTCTTTCTCTCTCTCTGTCCTTTGATGAGAGCATGACACACCTTCTTATCTTGAATTTTGTCTTGCACGCTGTGACTTACAGATTGTCCAGAGAGGACCCGCCATGACTCTTCCAAATGGTTGTTTTGAGTAAAATTTGAATAAATTGTTTTGTTTGGAAATTCAGAGATGAATGAATGATTCTCCTTTTTCGGACCACACATGAATGTTAATTGTTGTAATTGTACAACATCAGGCGAATTGTTTTGTTCATGATTTTGTGAAGTTGGTGTAAAATATCTTTGTCCGGGGGGTGTCCTAGGGGTGGTGGCGGTGGGTGTTGTGGCCCTCTTGGGTGTCCGAGCTGCATGATCAGTAGCTCCATGGCATCTGTTGTTCTTCTGGTGTGGCTGTGGGTTGGGCTCCCATTTCTGGTGCAGGTTGTCGTCCGACTTAACACCAGGTAAAAGCAGGTGTTAAATCCCTGCTGCTAACGCGCCTTATCGCCTGTTTTGGGATCTTATCGCCGATCTGGCTGGTCGTTGGGAATATTGCGAAGTGGTGTTGTCGCAGCTTTTTGCACAGGAACGCCTACTCTGCATCTCATTAGCGTTAGTTGCTGGTGTCATCCGTGGCAATGTTTTTTGCGGCTGCTATCGCAGGAAAACTGGTGATATCGGCTGTTAGCACCAGCTTGTGAATAGGGCGATAAATCTATCGCCACTTTGGCTGCGATAAAGTGCTGCTAACTCGGCGATAAGTCCTTGAGAATATGCCCCTCTGTTCACAGCATTGGCTTCCAATTTTAATTATACCTCCAAAACGATGTGGCAAAGGAAAGCATATTCCCTGGGTTATAAATCTAAATCTAAACATGGGTCTTTTTAGCGCCTACACAGGAGCTTTTTCTATACTTCTTTGGAACAGACTCAATATTACAAATCTGGTACACCTGAGATAAGGTTTTTCCTGCTACTAGATGAAAACTGACATTGCACTAAAAATCATGCATCAAACATGTACTTTGATGAGGCCGGACGGCTTATTTAGTTTCTAACTTTGTACTCGACATTGTCTGATGAGTTGTCACTTTGGATTGACAATTTCAAATTCAAATCAGGGGGCTTGCTTACTTACTTATGCCTACTACCCTTCCTGGGGTATATGTCGTCAACCAGAACTCTTCAGCCATCTCTGTCCTGGGTTTTCCTTCAATCTGACTGTAGGCATAGCCCATCTCCTTGCATTCAGCATCAAGCCCTCTGCACCAAGTGTTTCTTGGCCTTCCTCTTCTCTTTGTCACTTGAGGGTTCTAGGGCACGGCTTGCCTGGTGGTGTTTGATATGGGCTTGTGGAGGGTGTGGCCTATCCAGCCCCAGCATCTTTTCATTATTTCTTCATCGGCAGGGAGTTTAGAAGTCTGCTGCCATAGGTGATTGTTGCTGATGGTGTTTGGCCACCCGTGGATTCGGAACATCTTCCTCAGACAGGTGCTGATGAAGGTCTTTACTTGGTTGGTTGTTCACTGTTGTCTTCCAAGTTTCTGTTCGTTACAGATGGACCAATTTTACACGTTACATTGGTGTAAAAAAGCTTGATCTTGGTTTGATACGTTAGGTCCTTGGAGCTCCAGATCTTCTTTCACTGAATGAAGGCAGCCCTTGCTTTGCCCATTCTTGCAGTGACATTGCCGTCTGTGCCATCCTAATTGTCTATAATACTGCCCTAGTAGGGGAAGGCCTCAACCTCTTCCAGTGCATCGCCTGCAAGATTGACTACAATTCTGCTGGCTGTGTTAGCCTTCTGGATCTTGGTTTTTCCCCTCTGGATGGTGAGGTGAAGTTGCACTGATGCAGCTTCCACATTGTCGGTCTTCTCTTGCATCTGCTGATGGGTATAGGAAAGTAGGGCCAGGTCGTCTGCAGGCTGTGAAGCTGCATCCAAAGTATCTACTGGATACCATTTCTTCTCCCTGCTCTGGATTTCTTCATGATCCAGTCTAAGGCCAGCAGGAAGAGAAAAGGTGAGATCAAACTCCCCTGTTGTTCTCCAGTCCTCACTTGGAAGGCTTCCTTGAGTTGTCCTCCATGGACTAAAGTGCATGTCATTTCCTCGTAAGAGTTCCTGTTGATTTTTATGAGTTATTCTGACACACTGTAGTGGAGGAGGAATTTCCAAAGGGTCTCTCTGTCCCACGTTGCTGAATGCCTTCTCATAGTGGATTAAATTGACATAGAGGGAGGAGTTCCATTCCATCGACTGCTCAATGATGATGACAGTGCTGGAATCTGGTCTGTGCAGGAACTACCTTTGCAGCAGCTTTCTTGCAGGTCTCGAAACTGAGCATCAAATTGCTCCTTCATTCTCTTCAGGATGACTCTGTTGAACACTTTACCTGTGGTTGATGGAAGAGTTATCCCTTTGGAGTTTGCACAGTTAATCCAGTCATCTTTCTTGGGGATTTTTATGAAATATCCATCCTTCCAGTCAGTTGGCACCTTTTCCTCTTCCCAGACCCTTCCAAACATGGGTTAGAGCATGTCTACTGATGTTTTAATGTCTGCCTTCAGTGCCTCCATAGGAATGTTGTCAGGCCCTGCTGCCTTCCCATTTCTCAGATGTTTGATGGCTTCCATATTTCTTCCTTGGTTTGTCGGCTGCAGTCAATTGGCAAGTCCTTATCGGCTGGCTGTATGTCTGGTGGAGACTGCGGCATGGGCTGGTTCAGCAGTTCTTCAAAGTCCTCCACCCATCTTCGTTACCCATGATTATCTTCCCAGCTTTGTTTTAACAGGTCTTTCTGGGTTGCTGTATCTGGCAGAGAGTTTTCTCGTTATGTCCTAGAGTTCTTTCAAGTTTCCATGGCTTGCTGTTTTCTGGGCTTCTGTGGCAAGACCACTAATGAATCTTTAATTGTTTGCTCTTAAACTTCTCTTTGCTTCCTTGTTGGTTTCAGGGTACTTGCCCTGAGGTTTCACTTTTTCTGCTCTTATTTAGCTGGTGTTGACTGCAACTTTCTTGGATTTTTCAGAGAATCTTGGTGGAGAACTGTTAGACCTGGCATCCTTGGCATGGTTTCCCCTGACTTTTTGCCTCTACCTCCTGTATTTTTGACACTGTGCTGGAATTCGTTTTTGCTGGTTTAGATGCTTTGGGCACTTTGCCACTGCTGATCAGTGCCAAAGTGCAAGTGCTCCCTGGTTAAATTGTTATTGTGATTGGCTATCCATGATTGGTATATTTGCTTTACCAATAAGTCCCTAGTAAAGAGCACTAAGTGTGCCAGGGCTCGTGATTCAAATGCTACTAGTGGGCCTGCAGCACTGATTGTGCCACCCACAGGAGTAGCTCTAAGATGGTGTCTCAGGCCTGCCACTGCAGTGCCTGTGCGCAGTTTGTGAACTGCCATGTTGTCCTGGCCAGTGTACACACTTGCCAGGCCTAACCCTTCCCTTTTCTTACACATTGGACACCCCTATGGTAGGCCCAAGGTACCCCCCTGGGCAGGGTGCAGTGTATGTAAAAGGTAGGACATGTACTAGTGTGGGTAACAAGTCCTGATAGTGAAATACTGCCAATTTCGTTTTTCACTATTGAAAGGCTATCTTGCCCATAGGATCAGTAGCTGCCCATGGAGGGAGTTCCGTGCAGGCGGTGGGCAGGGGAGGGCAGGGTGGGGGTAACACGGAATATGGATGAATGGAGGTAAGTAAACACCAAATAAATAAAACAAATTTTGTTGCACGCGCTGCATTGCAAAATGCGATGCAGCGCTCGCAACAAAATTTGTTTTATTTATTTAATTGTTTACTTACCTCCGTTCATCCATATTCCGGTGTTTACTACCCCCCACCTTGCCCCTCCCCCGCCCCGCCTCACTGCCCCACGGAACTCCCTCCACGGGCCGCTACTGCATAGGATAACATGGGGAATGCTGTGTAACATGGTTACCTGCATATCTTCCCATAGCAGCAAGATAGAAAGTTGGAATCTCGTACCCCTGAACTCAGAATTTAATTACACATCTTTTAGTGAAGATGGTTTTTAAATTCTAAGTTTGGAAGTAGCACTTTTAGAAAGTGGCTATTTTCTTGTTCAACCTTTCTGTGTGCCTCTGCCTGTTTGTGAATTGACTGTCTGGTTTGTGAGTGACAGGGGCTGAGGGTGGCTGCAGGAGGCTGGGTGAGTCAGCACTAGGCTGAATAGACCTATCTACATGTAGAGTGGTGGGAGGAGAGCCCCTGGGTCTGAATAGGGCTGTGCCTGCCTTCCACAATGCTGGCTCCACCTCCTGCGGTGTGTCTGATGACCCTGGACCACACTCACAAAGGAAAGAGAGGTGCCCTGGCAGAATGCACCCAGAACTGGTTTGGACTGGGTCCAGGACCCCTCACACATGGAGAATAAAGACTTTTGGGGTATAAATACTAGAGCTGAAACCCCTGAACTTTAGACTACTTTTGGAATCAAGAGGAATCGCTGCCAAAGAAGATCAGCTGAAGAGACTGAGGAGAAGTACGGCCCTTGCTGTGTGTCTGGGGTTGGCCTGCAGTTTGATGTTTCTACTGAGGAGAGATCTAAAGGACTTTGCTGTGTGCTGTGTCCCATGCTTGAAGAAGGACTTTGCTGTGTGTTGTGTCCATCTGAAGAAAAAGTCTCCAAGGGCCTGAGAAGAGCTGGCCTCCTGTTTCTGAAGTCCCAGGCACAAAAGGACTTCACCCCCAGGCTCGCTGAACTTCCTTGCTGGGCGTTCCAGTCTGCCCGGAGGGCCTGTAACTGTGTGTGAGGCCTCTCTTGCTATAGGGAGCTGGAAGCGCGACGCAACGAGAGATGCGTGACGCCGCCGCAGCAGCCGCTGTCGCATCATCGAGAAGCGTGTTGCCGCCGCCGCTGTTTGCCGTCGCAACATTGGAGAAGCGTATCGCCGTCACCGAGGGTGTTGTCGCATCACCGGAGAAGCGTGTCGCAGGGCCGTCGCATCGCTGAGGAAGCGCACCGCCGCTGCATCACCGGAGAAGCGTGTCGCCGTCACCGAGGGTGTCGTCGCAACACCGGAGAAGCGTGTCGCAGGGCCTGTCGCGGCTCTGAAGATCACCGAGTTCGCCGCATGGCCGTCGGGCGTGCAGGCATCGCATCTACAGTGTCGCATCGCAACAAAGACGCCATTTCATCGCATCGCACCGGATCAGCGCAACGCATCAAGGCGCCATTTTGTCGCCCCGGAACCGGAGCGCAGGAAGAACGGACGCATCACTTTCACTGCGCCCCTTTTGCTTGTTTTGCATTACGCATCCCAGGTACTTTGAGACTGAAAGTGTCGCATTTGAGATCTACAAGTTTATTTTTGCAACAACCCTTTTTAAAGACATTCTACTGAGTTTTGTATGTTGGATTTTTGCCGTTTTGGTCTTGTTTAAGTTTAGTAAAGATACTTTATTTTTCTAAACTGGTGTAGTATCCATTTGTGGTGTTTTCACTGTGTTACTGTGAGTGTTGGTACAAATACTTTACACATTGCCTTTGGGATAAGCCTGTCTGCTCGTGCCAAGCTACCAAGGGGGTGAGCAGGGGTTATCTAAAGTGTGTATCCCCCTTACCCTGACTAGATGCAAGGGTCCCTATTTGGACAAAGGTACCTGCCTCTGCCAACTAGAGACCCCCAGTTCTAACATTGGTGGTCAGCGGTGAGGATTTGAACTTGTATTTGTACTTGACCCACAGTAATTGGTGTACATCACTAGATTATTGCAGACCACTACGCAACCACATACTGGGCCCGATTCACAGAACTAACTTACGTCAAAAACGTAAAGTTAGTACCTTTTGGTATTCACAGAATACACTTACTCATTTTGGTATTCACAGAATACACTTACTCATTTTGGTATTCACAGAATACACTTACTCATACTAACTTTATGTCCGCACTCGGGCCGGAGATTCCGGCCCGGTGGTGGAGATTCCGGCCGCTTGTGGAGATTCCGGCCCGGAGGTGGAGATTCCGGCCCGGAGGTGGAGATTCCGGCCGTTTGTGGAGATTCCCGGCCGGAGATTCTGGCCGCTTGTGGAGATTCTCGGCTATTTGTGGAGATTCCGCCGATTGAGATTCCCGCCAGTGGCGGAATCTCCACAAACGGCCGGAATCTCCACAAACGGCCGGAATCTCCACTCCGGGCCGGAATCTCCACAAACGGCCGGAATCTCCGGCCCGAATGCGGACATAAAGTTAGTATGAGTAAGTGTATTCTGTGAATACCAAAATGAGTAAGTGTATTCTGTGAATACTAAAAGGTACTAACTTTACGTTTTTGACGTAAGTTAGTTCTGTGAATCGGGCCCACTGTGTTCTTTTTGGTTTTTGGTTCTATTTTTGAGTAACTCTTAAAGAAAGCATCATGTCCCAGAAGGGGAATGCAGCAACATTGAGGATTTGTATTCCTACAAGGTAGACCAGCTTAAACAATTCTACAAAGATTTGGGATGTCCCACAAGGAGTAGCGCTAAGAAGGATGAGCTACAAAAGGCCTTAAAAGCCTGGTGGGAGGCCAAAGGAGCTGCAGGAGAAGATGATGCAAATGAGGAGGTGGATGACCAGGGGAATGGGTTTGGGCCACAGGATTTGCCTGTGCCAGGAGCAGCCCCCAGGGCTGTCAGCATCCATTCCGCAGGGAGTCTCTCCCGGAAAGAGCGGGAAGAGAACCAAAAGATCAGAGAACATGAGCTGGAAGTCATGAGGCTCAAGATGAAGCAATTAGAAATGGAGAAAGAAATCCAGCACAAGGCAGAGGAGAGGGCTCGTGCCATGGAGGAAAGGAAATTGCTTTTGGCTCATGAGTTGAGCATGAGGGAGCTGGACCTGAAGGCCATACAATTGGAGTCCAACTCCAATGGTGGCAGCGCACAGCCAGTGCAAGGGGGTAAAGTATACATACCCAAGGATGTAGTGCAGAATTTCCAGAAGGGACAGGATATCCATTCATGGTTTGAATCATATGAGCTTGCGTTGAGGATGCATGAGGTGCCTGAAAAGAGCTGGGGGGCGGGCATGTGGAAGCATTTTGAGGCATCAGGGACCGCAGTTTTGACACCTTTAGAGAAGGATCGTGCCCTGACTTATGCCAAAATGAAGGCGGCTTTATGCCTCAAGTATGGGATCACCCCAGAACAGTATAGAGTGAGGTTCAGGAACTCAAAGAAGAATGACTCAGACACTTGGGTTGAATGTGTGAGAGTGTACACCCGCGCATTGGAAGGTTGGATGAAGGGCAGCAAAGTTACTGATTATGAGGGGTTGTGCCATCTAATTAGTTGGGAGCACTTGAGCAGTCTATGTGTTCCAGAGCTGCGCCAGCATCTTTTGGATAGTAAGTTAACTAATCCTAGTGAGCTTGTTAAGGAGGCGGACCGCTGGACCAGCACCAGGGTCCACAAGGGGATTGTGGGTACCTCAGCCAAAGGTGGGCAGGGTCCCCAGCAGAAGAGTGGGGGGGACAAAGGTAATCAAAAGGAGTTCTCTAAAGGGCCCCAAAATAATGCAGAGGGAAAGGAGTCCCAGCCCCCCCAGCCTAAGACGTCGCAGCCCCCTAAGGGCGGGCATAGTAACACTCCGGGTCCTCTCAGGTGTTACAACTGTAACGAGAAGGGTCACATTGCCCCTAAGTGCCCCAAGAAGTCCCAAGCACCCACTGGTGCTCCGTCACCGGGTTTAGTGAGTGTAGCTTTGGAAGAGGAATTAGTTTCCAGTGGGGAGGAGGAGCAAGCAGTGATGGCCCTTCTCTCTTTAGGAGACAGAGAGATGGTCCAGGAATCCTACTTGCCTGAGAACACTAAAAAGTACAGGCAGTGGGTGACCATCAATGGGAGGAGGGTGGAGGCTCTGAGAGACACAGGAGCCAGCGTGACATCCGTGAGGTGTCAGTGGGTGTCTGAAGAGCAGGTCATTCCCAATGCACTTCACCCTGTAGTTGCAGCAGACAACTCCATGCGCCTCTGCAAAGTGGTGCAAGTTCCCTTTGAGTGGGAGGGGTCTCAGGTTCCTTGAAGGTCGTTGTTAGTCCATCCATGCCTGTAGACTGTCTGCTAGGAAATGACCTGGAGAGTTCCCCATGGAGGGAGGTGGAACGCCAGGCTCATTTGGAGATGTTGGGTCTGCCTGAGTGGGTTTATGTGACCACTCGGTCAATGGCAGCCAGTAGGGGTAACCAAGCGGACCTGGAGGCTGAAACAGTGGCCCAGGTACCTGCCAGGAAGAGGAAGGGCAGGGGGCGTGGGAAACCAGCCCCCACAATTCCCACGGTCCAGGAGGAAGAAGAACCTGAGGGGGATGCCCTGGAACCTACAGGGGAACAGATAGCCGAACTGGGAGACCTGCCTGAGCTGACCCATTGGCAGCAAGAAGGAGGTCCCTCCAGGGAGGAGTTCTGCAAGGCGCAGAGAGAATACCCTTCTCTTATTGGTATGCGGAAACAGGCCGCAGACCAGGCAGCAGGTGGCGAGTCCAAGAATCATCTCATTTACTGGGAGGATGGGTTACTCTATAGTGAGCCTAAGGTCGCTGAGCCCGGTGCAGCCCGTGTGCTGGTGGTACCCGAGCACTTCAGGACCTTCCTAATGGGTCTGGCTCATGACGTGCCTCTCGCAGGTCATCTGGGGCATGACAAGACCTACCAAAGGCTTGTCACCCACTTTTACTGGCCCCAGATGAAGACGCACGTTGGTACACATTGTAGGACTTGCCAGACTTGCCAGACAAGTGGCAAGAGTGGAGGGAAGTGTAAGGCAACCCTCCAACCCTTTCCCGTGGTGAGCACCCCTTTCGAGCGGGTGGGCATCGACATTGTGGGGCTCTGGAACCCAAGACTGCCTTAGGCAACAAGTTTATCTTGGTCTTGGTGGACTCATGCCACCCGTGCACCGGAAGCTGCCCCTCTCCGGACAATCACTGCCCCCGTGGTGGGCCGTGCATTGATGGGGATCTTTTCCCCGTGTGGGGTTCCCCAGAGAGGTGGTCTCCGACCGGGTACCAACTTCATCTCGAAGTACATGAAGTCTTTGTGGGAGGAGTGTGGGGTAACTTACAAGTTTACCACTCCTTACCATCCTCAAGGGAATGGGTTGGTTGAGAGATTCAACCGAACCCTGAAAGGCATGATAATGGGCCTTGCGGAGCCCATGAGACGGAAGTGGACGTCTTCTTACCATGCCTGTTGTTTGCCTACAGGGAGGTGCCTCAGAAGTCCTTAGGGTTCAGTCCCTTTGAACTCCTGTATGGCCACCCTGTTAGAGGACCTCTCAGTCTGGTGAAGGAGGGTTGGGAGAGAACTCCTGGTAAGACCCCCCAGGATGTGTTCAGCTATGTGCTGGCCTTCCGCAAACCAGACTCAGCGCTTCAGGAAACTCGCTCAGGCGAACCTGGAAGCTAGCCAGGAAGAAATTAAAAGATGGTATGACCAGAATGCCACTCTGGTCGAATTTCAACCTGGGCAGAAGGTGTGGGTGATGGCGCCAGTGGAGCCCTGCGCACTCCAAGACAAGTGGACTGGGCCATATGAGGTGGTGGAGCGCAAGAGCGATGTAACCTATCTGGTTGACTTACAGTCTCCCAGGAACACTTTGAGGGTCCTACATGTGAACCGCCTCTAGCCACACTTTGAGAGGTCTGATGTGACAATGCTCCTTGCCACAGATGATGGGATGGAGGAGGAAAGTGACCCTCTTCCTGACCTCCTGTCAGCAGAGGAGCAAGATGGGACTGTCGCCATGTGTTGGGTCAGTTCGCCTCCCTGTTCTCCCTGACACCAGGAGTCACCAATTGGTGCATCCATGATGTGGACACTGGGGACAGCCTACCTGTGAAGCAGAAATTTTGCAGGGTAGCTGACAAGGTCATGGCCAGCATCAAGGAAGAAGTTTCCAAGATGTTGGCGCTAGGGGTGATTGAGCCTCAAGCAGCCCGTGGGCTAGCCCAGTGGTCTTAGTACCAAAGGCTGCCGCACCCGGTGCCACTCCAGAACTCAGGTTTTTGTGTGGACTACCGTGGGCTCAATGCGGTCACCAAGACTGATGCACACCCCATCCCCAGAGCTGATGAGCTCGTGGATCGGGTTAGGCGCTGCCCAGTATCTCAGTACGTTTGATTTAACTTCTGGGTACTGGCAGATTGCCTTAACTGAGGGGGCCAAGGAGAGGTCAGCGTTGTCAATGCCAGAGGGGCACTTCCAGTTCCGTGTCATGCCCTTTGGGTTGAAGAACGCCCCTGCCACCTTCCAGAGACTGGTCAACCGGGTACTGTCCGGGCTGGAGGAATTCAGCGCCGCATACCTGGATGACATTGCTGTGTTCAGCTCCAGTTGGGAAGAACATTTGCAACACCTCTGCAAAGTGTTGAAGGCTCTGCAAAGGGCAGGCCTCACTATCAAGGCCAGTAAGTGCCAGATAGGGCAGGGCTCTGTGGTGTATTTGGGACACCAGGTAGGGAGCGGCCAGGTGGCGCCCCTCCAAGCAAAGATTGATACCATTCTGGCTTGGGAGCCCCCCAAGACCCAGACAGAGGTGAGAGCCTTTTTAGGACTCACCGGGTATTATCGCCGATTTGTCAAGGGATATGGCACCATTGTTGCCCCCTTGACAGAGCTGACTTCAAGGAAGCAGCCCAGGAAGGTGATCTGGACCGATGCCTGCCAGACCGCGTTTGATGCCCTGAAAGCTGCCATGTGCACGGCACCCATGCTCAAGGCGCCTGATTTCTCCAAAGAGTTTGTGGTGCGGACAGATGCTTCAGAGCATGGAGTGGGAGCAGTACTCTCACAACTGAACGATGAGGGCATGGACCAACCCGTAGCTTTCCTTAGCAGGAGGCTACTTCCCAGGGAACAGAGGTGGAGTGCAATTGAAAGGGAAGCTTTTGCTGTGGTCTGGGCACTGAAGAAGCTAAGGCCCTACTTGTTTGGGACTCACTTCCGGGTTCAGACAGACCACAGGCCCCTCAGATGCTTAATGCAGATGAGCGGTGAGAACCCAAAACTGTTGAGGTGGTCCATCTCCCTACAGGGAATGGACTTTACGGTGGAACACCGCCCTGGTACAGGACACGCCAATGCTGATGGTCTGTCCAGGTTCTTCCGCCTTAGTGATGAGAACTCCCCAGGGGATGGGTAGTTCTCCCCACTTTTCAGCTGGAGGGGCACGTGTTAGACCTGGCATCCTTGCCGTGGTTTCCCTGACTTTTGCCTCTACCTCCTGTATTTTTGACACTGTGCTGGAATTCGTTTTTGCTGGTTTAGATAGCTGGGCACTTTGCCACTGCTGATCAGTGCCAAAGTGCAAGTGCTCCCTGGTTAAATTGTTATTGTGATTGGCTATCCATGATTGGTATATTTGCTTTACCAATAAATCCCTAGTAAAGTGCACTAAGTGTGCCAGGGCTGGTGATTCAAATGCTACTAGTGAGCCTGCAGCACTGATTGTGCCACCCACAGGAGTAGCCCTAAGATGGTGTCTCAGGCCTGCCACTGCAGTGCCTGTGCGCAGTTTCGTGAACTGCCATGTTGTCCTGGCCAGTGTACACACTTGCCAGGCCTAACCTCTTCCCTTTTCTTACACATTGGACACCCCTATGGTAGGCCCAAGGTACCTCCCTGGGCAGGGTGCAGTGTATGTAAAAGGTAGGACATGTACTAGTGTGGGTAACATGTCCTGATAGTGAAATACTGCCAATTCGTTTTTCACTATTGAAAGGCTATCTTGCCCATAGGATAACATGGGGAATGCTGTGTAACATGGTTACCTGCATATCTTCCCATAGCAGCAAGATAGAAAGTTGGAATCTGGTACCTCTGAACTCAGAATTTAATTACACATCTTTTATTGAAGATGGTTTTTAAATTCTAAGTTTGGAAGTAGCACTTTTAGAAAGTGGCTATTTTCTTGTTCAACCTTCCTGTGTGCCTCTGCCTGTTTGTGAATTGACTGTCTGGTTTGTGAGTGACAGGGGCTGGGGGTGGCTGCAGGAGGCTGGGTGAGTCAGCACTAGGCTGAATAGACCTATCTACATGTAGAGTGGTTGAAGGAGAGCATCTGGGTCTGAATAGGGCTGTGCCTGCCTTCCACAATGCTGGCTCCACCTCCTGCGGTGTGTCTGATGACCCTGGCCCACACTCACAAAGGAAAGAGAGGTGCCCTGGCAGAATGCACCCTGAACTGGTTTGGACTGGGTCCAGGACCCTCACACATGGAGAACAAAGACTTTTGGGGTATAAATACTAGAGCTGAAACCCCTGAACTTTAGACTACTTTTGGAATCAAGAGGAATCCCTGCCAAAGAAGATCAGCTGAAGAGACTGAGGAGAAGTACTGCCCTTGCTGTGTGTCTGGGGTTGGCCTGCAGTTTGCTGTTTCTGCTGAGGAGAATTCTAAAGGACTTTGCTGTGTGCTGTGTCCCCTGCTTGAAGAAGGACTTTGCTGTGTGCTGTGATCATCTGAAGAAAAAGTCTCCAAGGGCCTGAGAAGAGCTGGCCTCCTGTTTCTGAAGTCCCAGGCACAAAATGACTTCACCACCAGCCTCCCTGAACTTCCTTGCTGGGAGTTCCAGTCTGCCAGGAGGACCTGTAACTGTGTGTGAGGCCTCTCTTGCTGTTGGGAGCTGGAAGCGCGACGCAATGAGAGAAGCGTGACGCCGCCGCAGCAGCCGCTGACGCATCATCGAGAAGCCTGTCGCCGCTGTTCACCGCGCAACACCAGAGAAGCGTATCGCCGTCACCGAGGGTGTCGTCGCATCACCGGAGAAGCGTGTCGCAGGGCCGTCGCATCGCTGAGGAAGCGCACCGCCGCTGATCGCCGCCGCATCACCGGAGAAGCGTGTCGCCGTCACCGAGGGTGTCGTCGCAACCCCGGAGAAGTGTGTCACAGGGCCTGTCGCGGCTCCGAAGATCACTGAGTTCGCCACACGGCCGTCGGGCATGCATGCATCGCATCTACAGTGTTGCATCGCAACAAAGACGCCATTTCATCGCATTGCACCGGATCAGCGCAACGCATCAAGGCGCCATTTTGTCGCACCGGATCCGGAGCGCAGGAAGAACCGACGCATCGCCTTCACTGCGCCCCTTTTTCTTGTTTTGCGTTACGCATCCCAGGTACTTTGAGACTGAAAGTGTCGCATTTGAGAACTACAAGTTTATTTTTGCAACAACCCTTTTTAAAGACATTATACTGAGTTTTGTATGTTGGATTTTTGCCGTTTTGGTCTTGTTTAATCTTAGTAAAGATACTTTATTTTTCTAAACCGGTGTAGTATCCATTTGTGGTGTTTTCACTGTGTTACTGTGAGTGTTGGTACAAATACTTTACACATTGCCTTTGGGATAAGCATGTCTGCTCGTGCCAAGCTACCAAGGGGGTGAGCAGAGGTTATCTAAAGTGTGTATCCCCCTTACCCTGACTAGAAGCAAGGGTCCCTATTTGGACAAAGGTACCTACCTCTGCCAACTAGAGACCCCCAGTTCTAACAAGATCCATTCTTATGCTGGTGTTTCTTGGCACCCAGTACCTCCTGACAGGTTGATATCACATTTTCTTTGATCTTCTCCCACTGACATTCTACTTGCTCTCTGGCTTTCTCTAGTTCTGGCAGGACTTGAAACTTGTTCCTGAGGGTGACTCTGTTTCTGTGCATCTTTGAGGAGGGTAGTGTTATATCGCTAGCATCGGTTTGTTGGTTCCATCCATGCTTTCTTCAGATTTAGCTTCAACCTAACCGTGACAAGGTGATGGTCTGATGCCATGTCCGCTCCTCTCATCACTCTCACATCATGCAGGGACCTCCAAAACGTTTTGCAATGCAGACATGGTTGATGTGATTCTCTGTTGAGTGTTCTGGTGAAAGCCACGTTGCCTTGTGTATTCTTTTGTGTGGGAATACACTGCATTCTATTATCAGACTGTTCAGGGTGCAGAGATCTGCAAGCTTTTCATCATTTCTTGTTTCTGTCGCCAAGGCCATGGTTGTCCATGACTTCTTCATACCCGGTGTTGTTGCCTCCAATCTAGGCATTGAGGTCCCCCATCAGTATAGTGATGACTCTCTCAGGACATTTCTCCAGGATGGACTGGAGTCTGTTATAAAACTGTTCTTTTTCCTGTTCTTCGCTGTCATTTTTAGGCACATAGCACTGGATAACATTCATGTTAATCCTCTTTTTCTGCTGGTGGTAGCATCAGTGCTGCTGCCTGAGTGTGTTGGGAAGTCTCTTCCTCATGTCCAGAATACATCAGCATTAATCCTGGAGCCAGTCTTTCCTGTCCAAACTGCGTCAATCTGGTTTTGTTGATGCCAAGCAGGGCAAGGTTATATTTTTTCTCATCCACTGCCACTTGGGCAGTCTTGTCTGTCTTATGCCTGGTATTCATGTTCCATGTCCTGGTCATAAATCTCCATGAAGGAGATTGCTCTCTCCCCAAGGTTGGGATGTCCTTTGGTCTTTTGGTTTACATTTCTATTGCAAGGATTTTTACATGGTGGGGTAGCTAGCCCCACGCATCACTCTGTTCCTTTCATAGCCAGGCTTGGGCTCAGCCATGGTGACATTAAATCAGAGGACAGATTTACAAATCTTTCACACAAGGCAGTAAGCAAAGTTGCTGTACTGTGCTGTCTTGTGTGAAAGGGAGACAGCAGAAATGCATCTTATCAGCTAATATACGGTACATTTCTGCTGCCTCCTAGCGCTGGTGCACTGTGAACTGTCTAGCGGCAAAACAAGCTTCTTGCACCAGGGTGCAAGTGAGTCTTCATTACAGGCAGGACGCCTTCGTGTACAAAAAGAACCCTGAATGCAGCACACTTGTAAAAAGGAAATAACAAGATAAAGATATTTATCCTTGTTAGTCCTCACTGGGGAAGACAAAGCATTGTGGAAGATTCCCATGTTTACATGTCTTTCTAAATCTGGAAATTCACCAAAAGCCATGGGTGGATGTATGGGAACACCCATGTTCCACCCATGGAATGCCTTCCAAGCGCAAAGCATTATTTTGCATTTTCTAAACCAGACAAAGCCACAGTGAGTGGCTTTGCATGGCTTAGTAAATAACAAAAATGATTTAGCATCGGGCTGTGACACAAAAGTGATGCAACCCCGACGCATAATCCTAGTAAATCTGCCACCAAGTGTGTGCTTACACACCGTGACTACACCATGACCACCAAGTTAGTGATGCTTATTAATTTTCCATCAGCCACAAAAGACTAGATGATTTTCAGTGTATTACCATGGTGCGCAGAACCAAACACCAGATGACATTCCACTGTGACCTTTTGCACATAAATGCGTGCATGACAATGTTGGATTAGTTTCTCTGACCCTGCTTTGCTTACACATCTGGCTTCGAGCAACATTATCATGATGCCTCAAACACTGAGTACAAGGCCTTTGCACACGTTGTGCAAATGTCATTATATCTTCATCCACGGGGTGACAGGGCTATCTGCATCCCCCTAACAACATATACATATATCCATATACTGCCCAAGGATGCTTTTCAGTATAAATAAAAAAGGCATTTCTGGGGGTTAGCAGAGGAGACACTTCAGCTGCCATCGAGGGGTCCCTGCATGCTGAGGCTTCGCCAAGCAGTTGCCTAACATCTCCATGAGGGGTGTCCAGTTTGTGACCAAGACGGGGTCCTACAGTCTATCCTGCCAGATAATGGGGCTGGATCATCCCAAGGGGGTATTCTTGGCTCTAGATACACACACCTACACCTGCACTATATGCATATAGAATAGAGATTGCGTAGTAGGAGCATGCCTGATTACTACCTTTGTTTTATATATTCCTGCATATATACACTGCTTTAGAACCATGGTGGAACTAAACCTGTTATTCTCTATTTTGGTGTTTGTGATCACTTCCATATTATTGCAGCACATGTATTCTATACAACAATAACGTTGGTTCAGTAAATATTTTGAAAACATCCCAGTGTGCATTCTCTGTAAACTTCTCTGAGAACAAGAGTGCACGAGTGACTCGGTGAAAGGGTTTCTAGATCTGTTACCATGATCCTTGTGGGATCAGTGTTGTCATGTTCAGTGGTTGCCAGAAATCATTCACTCCCTGTTTGGGTTAGTGAGGCTTATGGTGCCAAAGTGAGCTAGCTGGTCTCTAGGCCAACATATAACTCTGGTTCCATGGAATCAGCCTAGGTACCACACCCAAAGTTTGCGTTGTCCACAAACATGCAGATCCTATGGGTTAGTGGGAACTACATGACAGAATATTGTGAAAACCGTAAAAACATTCTGTTTGAAATACATTAACAGAGCAGCAGGAATCAGTGTAGGTTAGTTGCACTCAGGACCAGCATTCACAACATTAGTCTCGAGGCGTAAGTCAGTATGCAGTTTATGCTAAACAGAACTGTTCACTTACACTGCCTCCTAAGTCCAGGTATTATGTGCACTAATACAAGTTCATTATAACCTCTAGCTTCTTACTCTCTCTCATACTAAACTAACCCTGTAATTACCCACCAAGAATTACCAATTCTGCGGTGTTCATTTTTTACCAGGCGCAGTATTTGCGACATGATTCTGTGTTCTGCCTCTTGGAATGAGTAACAATGCAGTAATACCATGTGTTTTCCACCTTTTAAGATGCAAAAACTTCGAATGATTCCATCCCCCTCCAAATTCTGTCAGGTTTACCTGGTGAAAATTATGTGGAGAAACAGCCATGGGTGATGTATTTACTGTGAATCCCAATTTGGGTGGCAGTGCCCCTTCACACTCTAATTGAGGTTCCCAGGGTAGACAGAATGCTGCCCTTAGTGATCTTTCTCGTCTGTTTGAGTGACCTCACAACTATGTGGTATTTGTATAGTGTGAACCTAGCCTAGGGACAACGGAGCGCTGTACAGGGTCAAAGTCAAGCATACAGTCCACGAGTGAAAGGAGTGGTTGGTGCGTTCTCAGAGGAGAAGTGCAGAGCTGCTGCATTTTGATGTAGTGTTCTTTAAAGATGTGCATTGTTACATTTTTCCTAATTTGGAACATCACTGGGGTGTTCCTGATGAATACAGTGAAGTTGTTCCAGATCTTGGGTGCATAGATGGAAAAGATCTTCTGCCTCGTTCTTTCTTTTTTCTTTCTTGTTTGAAAATGTATGCCTCTTCATAATGGTGTTAATATACAAGATCACTGGAACTGGACATGGTCAAATATCACAGTATTTTGCTGATGACGCAGGCCATTGCCATTGCTCACTAAGTGATTTCTTGTCCTTGAATGTAGAGACAGGTAGAATAGGGAATATTTGATATTTTCTGGTTGATTTGATAATTAATTTGCATAACATCATACCTCTCTGTGCCGAAAGCTCCACTGAAGAACACCAGTGGCTGTGATTTTGATTTAATGTGAACTGGAATATGCATGAATCCATCAAGAGATTCGTACTAATGATGCCAGGTCCCTTTGGAGAGAATAGAATTCCTGTCCCATTACTGAGAATTCAGAGAATTCATTATATGTGTGTGAAAAACAGACTGCACAATTTCTGAAAGAAAATTACTAATGTATGGTTTTAGTTGGATACAGAGTAAAGGCATTCAGGTTTCAATACTTGCTTTAATTTAACTCGCTGCTCCCTTAAGGGAGTAGAAGGGGGTGAAGCAGGAACGATTGTTATTATTATTCGCTAATTTTTGCTGATAACGGCAAGGTAACATTCGAGACAGATCAATTAAAATAAAGTATGATAATATTGCTGTTTATATGATAATACTGTCAGCTGTGAAGCTGGGTCTGCATAGTTACTATTTTCCTATCAGAGTTGTATACAGTTAAAAAAGTTGCAACTTTGAGAAGTTGGGTGTGTGTTGGTTTCGCACAATTTCACCCTAATTTTATTTTATTTTTTTAAGTGATGGATGTTTTCGTGCTGTGGCATGTTTTCGTGACATAACTTATTTTCGGAAACATTACTCTTCCTGGGGGTAACTTTTGCAGATATCTTACTCACTTAAAAATCAATGTTTTAAAGGAGTTTTTTACTCGTATTTTTTTTTATTTTTACCCTTCAAATTGACAAAGTAAAACAATGTTTTACAAAAACTTCGTAAATGGGCATGGGTGAAGCTGCTAAACTTCATATGCTGGTAAGTAAATCAAAGTCGAGACAAAGCTGGCAACTGCACTTCTAAAATTGAAATCCCCGAAGATTCACACACTTGAGTTCTTCGGGTAGAACAGATGTCCTTTTGATAGTGACTGAAAATTCCTGTAATAGTTTGATCATTTTACATAGCGCAACATTCATTGTTTGGAAAAACACCTGCTGCTAATAGGTTTTTAGAAGCATAATAATGAGTGGATCGAGCTGACCGAGCTGGCGGTTTCTCATATACGTGAGGTCCTTACTGCCATTAGTTTTGAACCATTGTCTATATGTAGATACCCTTTGTAAGAAATTGAGTTACCAGCTGACTGGAGTGTGAACCCTAGTGAAGCAGCAATCACAATCCTTGTCAAGGTGAGGTACAAGCCAAACCTAAATTAATCTGTGCTCAGCCCTCTGGTAGCTTGGCACAGAGCAGTGAGGTGTAACTTAGAGGTAATGTGTAAAGTATTTGCGTAAAACTTCAAACAGTAATAAAGTGAAAAACACCACACAAAAAGGATCACAGACCAAGTTATCTTAATAAATAAAGCAAGACCAAAACAACAAAAAGCCAATCAGTAGGACCGGAGATATGCAATTAAAAAAATTTCAGTGAAATTAGCTCCAAAAAGCACAAAGCAGCAACTGTGGATATCTGGTGGTGCCAGACAAGGACTAAGTCATACGTTCAGGCCGAACGCGAAGGAGCATGGGCCGGCTGAGGGACCCAGTAAGGCCCACTGAACAAAGTACCTTCAATCCTGGGTTGTGGAGGATTGCAAGGGTCCTCATCGAAGTGGCATGGTGCAGTTGAGGCAATGCATCGGTTCCGAGAAGCTTCAAGGCTATAATGCAGAGTTCGGAATAGTGGTAAAGGCTGCCTTCAATAAGGGATGAGAAGGCCTGCACCAAGGATGCATTGCACAGCAGTGGTTCCTATGATGTGATGCAGGTCTTTGCGATGGAACCGATCCACGCAGCAGTGGCACTGCATTGGTTCTGCTCAGGGTTGCGCCGTACAGCAGAGGAGATGTGTTGGTTCCACTGCATCCACAGAGGCTGGTAGAGCACCTTAGGCCCAGTTCTAAGGTTCCAGAACTGGGGTGGCACCACTTGGCAGTGCAGACTCACAGATGGCATTGTCCAGGTGCTGGGGTTATGTGTGTTGGAGCCTTCTGTCCCTGAGGCTCAAGTCAAAGAGACAGCCAACTAGCCCTTGGAGGCATTCTGGGGTCCTAGGTTCAACATATGCAGGTCCACTTCTTCTCATCCAGGCAGGAGGGCAGCAGGTCAGCACAGCAGGGCAGCAGTCCTTTAGACAGCAGTCCAGCAGAGTGGAAGTCCTTTCAGCAGCACAGCAGTCCTTCTTCATGGCGGAGTATCCACAGAGCCAGAAGTGTATTGAAGAGTTGGTGTCTTAGATCCAGTATTTATACCTAGTTGTGCCTTTGAAGTGGGGGAGAAGCATCTAGAGGTTTCCCTTAGAAGTCCCCAGGCACCCTGCCTGTCCATCCTGGCTCCAGACTAACTACAGGGGTTATGCAGCCCTTTGTGTGGAGGAAGGGCACAGCCTATTTAAGAGTACGTAGGGCTGTGTACAGCTACCCCGTCCCATCCTGTCAGTGGTTACCCATCCAGGCACACATAAGCTCTTCATTGTATCTGGCTGTCTAAGGAAATACACGAAGCCCAACTGCTATCTACACCCAGTTGTGTGACCCAGAAACAGGCTGCAGGCACTAAATGGCTAAGGTAGGAAAATGCCAACTTTTTATAAGTGGCCCAACCTTGCTGAGTAAATAGGCCCAACCCCCAAATTCACTATCTTTCTAAAAGTGTCATTTTCAAAATTGCAATTTAAAATCCAACTTCACAATTAGTTAGGATTTTTCATTACAATTTCAAGGACACCAAAAATGAACTGGTTACCTGTTCCCATTTGGAAATTACAGATCATTGAATGTAATAAGGTAACTCCAATGTTAGCCTGTGGGAGAGGTAGGCCTTGCAATAGTGAAAACCTAATTTAAGAGTTTTTTATACCAGGACATGCAAAACATAAAAGTACATGTCCTGCTATTTAAATACACTACACCCTTCTCTCTGGGCTGTACAGGGTCTACAATAGGGGTGACATATTTTTAAAAGGAAGATGTGGGCTTGACAAAAGTTGTATTTTGCCAGGTTGAAATGGCAGTTTAAAACTGCCCACACAGGCTGAAAGGGCAGGCCTGAGACATGTTTAAAGTGCTACTTAAGTGGGTGGCACAATCAGTGTTGAAGACCTATAAGTAGCATTTAATTTTACAGTCCCTGGTTACAGGTAGTGCCACTGTCCTAGGGACTTACAACTAAATGTAATATGCCAATTGGGTATAAGCCAATTGTATCATGCTTAAAGGAAAAAGCAAAAGCACTTGAGCACTGGTTAGCAGTGGTAAAGTGGGCGGAGTCCTAAAAGCCAACAAAAATGGGTCCTGAAAAATTGAGAAGTGAAGGCAAAAGGTTTGGGGGTGACACTGCGGAGAGGGCCAGCGTCCAACACCCTTGCTTTAAATATAATGTCTGATTCCTGAGAGCATTTTACCCCAGGGCTCTTCCCTCAGCCCAACTCTGTTTAACATCTACATGGCACCGCTCGCCCGTCGGCACGACCTCAACATCATCTCCTACGCCGATGACACCCAGCTGATCCTCTCCCTCACCAAGGACCCCCACACCACCAAAACCAACCTTCACGAAGGAATGAAGGCCGTCGCTGAATGGATGAGGAACAGCCGACTGAAGCTGAACTCGGACAAGACGGAGGTCCTCATCCTCGGATCCACCCCTTCGGCCTGGGACGACTCCTGGTGGCCGACCGCACTGGGAACCGCCCCAACACCCACCGACCACGCACGCAACCTAGGGGTCATCCTCGACTCCACCCTCTCCATGACTAAACAGGTCAACGCCGTCTCCTCCGCCTGCTTCAACACCCTCCGCATGCTCCGCAGGATCTACAAGTGGATCCCCACTGAAACGAGAAGAACGGTCACCCAGGCCCTCGTCAGCAGCAGGTTGGACTACGAAATGCCCTCTATGCAGGAGCCTCGGCCAAACTCCTGAGATGGCTCCAACGCATCCAGAATGCCTCTGCACGCCTGATCCTCGACATCCCTCGCCGCAGCCACATCACACCCCACCTGAGAGACCTGCACTGGCTCCCGGTCAACAAGAGGATAACCTTCAAACTCCTCACCCACGCACACAAGGCACTCCACAACACCGGACCAACGTACCTCAACAGACGACTCAGCTTCTACACCCCCACCCGCCAGCTCCGCTCCGCCGACCTCGCCCTCGCCACTGTCCCCGCTTCCGAAGAGCGACCTCTGGTGGCAGATCGTTCTCCCACCTCGCCGCCAAGACCTGGAACACCCTCCCCATCCACCTACGGCAGACCCAAGACCTGCTGACCTTCAGAAAACTCCTCAAGACCTGGCTTTTCGAGCAGTAGCAGCATTCCCCACCCCAGCGCCTTGAGACCCTCATGGGTGAGTAGTGCGCTTTACAAATTATATGATTGATTGATTGATTGATTGAACCTCATTAGTCATATTTGTATTCCTCTTTGACCCTTCTAGATCACTTTTTTGTTTACTGTTTGTTACCACCAGGATCATCCTGGCGGTGAGGGGCAGTAAAAATTAAACAAGCATTGGCAAAGCCAATAGGTTTCGCCTATGTAAGAGCTATTGGCTTTGGCAATGTGTTTTTGTGAATGACACCAGTGTGGCTTCTGTTCAGCATGGCTCTAAGTTAGCTCTGTGGAATGTCATAGAGTGGAGTGGGGGAGTAGTGTGTCATAGAGTGGGGTGGGGGAACAGAGTGTGGTAGAGTAGATTTGTTGGAGTACAGTGCAACAGAGTTGAGTAGGGGGAGTAGAATGTTGTAGAGTTGAGTAGAGGGAAGTAAAGTTCAATGGTTCAGTGACAGAGAGTGTCGTAGAGTGCTGTAGCGTAGAGTGGAGTGGTGTGGGGAGGAATAGGGTTGAGGAAGTTGCGTTGGATTGGACTGGCAAAGTTTGGGGTGGTTGGATTGCAGTAGAGTGGGATGGATTGAAATGGGGGAGACAGATTGGAGTGGGGAGGATTAGATTGTATTGAGGCGGGGACATTGTATTGAAGTGATAGGACTAGGGTGGGTGGATTGGTTTGGGGTGGGGTGGATTGGATTGGAGTTGGGTGGTTTGGAGTGGGGTGAATTGGAGTGGGATGGAGTGGAGTGGGGTTGGATAAATTGGATTGGCAGGTAGTGGGGTCGATTGGACTGGAGTGGGGTGAATTGGATTGGATTGGAGTGGGGTAGATTGGTGTGGGGTGGATTGAATGGATTGGAGTGGGGTAGATTGGTGTGGGGTGGGCTGAATGGATTAGAGTGGGGTGGACTGAACTGGGGTATAGTGGGGTGGATTGGAGTAGTGTGGGGTGGATTGGAATAGAGTAAGTTTGATTGGAGTGGGGAGGATGGTATTCAGACAAAATATTAAGTAAAAATATTGAGATGCAGAAATATTCATGTTTAATAAGCTTTATTAATAACACATGTCACAATAAGCCATCAATAAACATAACATATGAATGCAAACGGAACATGAAGAAGCAAGCAATAAAAACAGAGTAGAAACCTATTTACATTTTAAACAGCATCAAAAATGGGAGAAGGGGAAAGGAAAAGGAAAAACACTCTTACAACTGGAAATAGAGTATTATTGCATAACAGTAAAAAAATCAGTGAGAAAATTGCGATACCACTAGAAAAACAACAAAATGATAAAAAAATAAATAAGAAAAGAGCAGAGAAGTTTGTCAGTTTACAGAGGTTTAAAATTCTCACAGTATGTACGAGACATTTTTGTTTTTGCAGTCTTATATAGATAAGTTGTTAATGGTAACCAGTATAATTCTCTATTATCAAACGATTTGCAGGGGAGGCAAAAGCAATATACATTTGTTGATAGTGACATACATTGTTCCACCAAGTCTGAACCGAAAGATTAGCTGAGTTTTTCCAATTGACAGTCTGATTTCGATGTTGGGTGGAATTCCTTTTACCCGACACCCACACAGTCCTGGGGCCGACCGCCTCATTAGGATGCAACCGAACACTGTTTGGCGGCATTCCTATGTTTCACTATGGGAGCATGCATTTCAGCCGCAAACCGGCCATAATGCATGCTCCCATAGTGAAATGGGGGGTGCAGTTTATCCCTACACCCTGTGGCAGGCACCGCAATGTGCCTGCCACAAGGTGCAGGGATCA
The DNA here is from genome assembly GCA_963921515.1 of Calotriton arnoldi. NCBI lineage: Eukaryota > Metazoa > Chordata > Amphibia > Caudata > Salamandridae > Calotriton > Calotriton arnoldi. The sequence goes on from CAWUFW010002051.1 coordinate 2,210,330, forward strand.
ACAGGGGGCACCATAGGTGGCCCCTTGGCCTCCAACCGGAGGCCCTGCACTAAAGGGGGCCCTGCTGGGGACCCCCAAACATGCATTCCGACATGGTTTTCAATGTCGGACAGGCCGGCATGGAAATCATGTCGGAAACGTGCATTGTAATCTCAAGGGCGGAAAGGCCCGCCTTTGAGATTACTAGCCGGCTTCCGAATGGCGGACGGGCTTTCCGAGCCCATTGGAAGCCAGCCGGAATGACCAGATGATTTCCTTTCCGACCGCCTCCATCATAATGAGGCAGTCAGAAAGGAAACCGAGCGGCCCATTAAGATGTGGCCCTGAAGGCTCTGACCGCGTTAAGGGCCGCATCGTAATCGGCCCCTAAGTGCAATTTGTTGGAAGGCTAACACCAACATAAGGTCATATAAACCATGTTCATGTATAGTCAAACCCAAAGTATCTAATAGATTCCCTGTGAAAAGAATAACATTAGAGAGAAAGCTATGTAAATTAAATATAAGGAAAAAGTAGAACCAAACCTTTTTCCAAAAGGAGGCAATGGCTGGGCAAAGAAAGAGGAGATGCATTTAATCAGCTGAACGAAAGCCACATGGCCAACAATTTGTATCATTTGTAGGAGAATAAGTAGCTATAGATATAGGTGTGAAATATAATCTGTGGTATAGAAAGAACATAGATTGAGTAGTAGATGCAGATCTAGAAAGCTTAAGTGAGCGAGTCCAAATCTTATTCTAGAAATTCATACTCCAAACACAACCCAGATCCGCTTCCAAGCTCTACCTTAGTCTTAAGGAGGATTAGGAGCTAAGAAACATTTATAAATCAGCAAAGCTTTAGGTAGAACAGTCAGTACTTTAAGAAGAGAATTGCCTGTAGAGAGAGTTTCAGTCAAACGAATCGAATAAAATATCTCTAAAGTGGCTGCCATTAGAATGAAAAATGTGGACCAAAATGAGCGAGGATATTTAAAAATAGCTTGAACTTGATGGAACGAACAAGGGGTTATACTGTCAAATAGATCATGAACCCATATTATTCCCTGCAGTTGCCAGGATTTCCAATAAAGAGGCCTATTTTTAATAGTAATGAGGCGATTATACCAAAGTGGAGACTGTAAAGAAGAATTTCTAGAGACAATCTTCAGTTGACTAAGTGGTTTCAACAATGAACGAGTATGTTTAAATAGGGGAGAGAAGTATTGATATTCTTGGAAGAGAAGGCCAGTACTTCTTTTGTAGAGAAAGGAGCAAGTAAAGAATGTTCAATAGTAAGCCATAACGGTGTGTAGGGGAGGGTTCTGAGAGAAGCCATTTAGAGGCTAGACTGAGACAAAAAACTTTATGATAAACTCGAAAATCAGGAAAATTAACACCCCCACTAGAATTCAGTTTCCAAAGTTGCGCTAAAGAAATTCTAGATGTTTTATTTTTACAAAGAAACTTGGAAAGGAGAGAATCTATTTTCTTAAAATGAATTGATGGAATATAAATGGGAAGCAGAGAGAAAATGTATAATAAAATAGGCGTAACCATCATTTTAATGGAGTTCAGACGTCCCCACCAGGAAAGAAAAAGAGGATTCCAAGAAGAAAGGAGTTTATCAATACGAGAGAGAGCCTCTTTCATATTAATTTTGACTGAATCTGAAATGGAGTTGTTAAACCAGATGTCTAAATATTTAATTTTGGAGCGTTCCATAAGAATCCTGTAGATGTAAAAGAATACTGAACTCAAAATTTGGTAAAAGGGAGAATTTCTGCTCTATCCAAATTAATCTTACAGCCAGAACGAGAGAAAAAGGAGATAATTCTTGTAACACAGGAGGGATAGAAACCTCAGGAGTGGAGATAAAAAGCAAAATATCATCTGCATAGGCAGATAGCTTCAAATGATGATCACAATAAGGAAATCCAGAAATATAATCATTATTGCGAATAGAAGATAAAAAAGGTTCAAGAGCTAAGATAAAGAGAAGAGGGGAGAGGGGGCAACCCTGACGAATACCACGCTGTAGAGGAAAGTATTGAGATGTGCGTCTGTTAACTAAAACAGAAGCTATAGGGGCAGTATAGAGCAGAGAGATAAGAGAAATTATATTAGGACCAAAACCATGCCAGATAAGGGCCTTAAATAAAAAAGACCAATCCACCCTATTGAATGCTTTCTCTGCATCTATGGAAACTGCAGCTAAAGAATAAGAAAGAGAGGGTGCTTTATTGAAAACATTAAAGAATAACCAAGAGTTATCAGAGGTCGAGCTACCCTTAACGAAGCCACATTGTTCTTTACCAATCAATTGCGTCATAAGAGGTTCGAACCATGGAGCAAGTAATTTAGCAAACACTTTATAGTCCACATTGACCAAAGGACTAGGATGATAGTTCTTACAATACAGAGGATCACATCCCTCTTTATGAATCAGACAGATCATGGCTTCTTGAAAAGTACCTTCCGCTTTACCAGAGATAAAAGAGATTGAAAAAGCTGTAGAAGTTTGAGAAGAGATAAATGGGAAAAATGTAAGTAAAATTTCACCGTAAAGCCATCTGGACCCGGAGTTTTACCTTTTTTGAGCAAATTTAAGGCTTTAAGATCAAATCTTCTTATTGGTGAATAATTAGGCAAGTCACATACACAGCAAGCCGCCTACAACCCATTACGGGCTGGCCGCAAAGTTCAGATGCATACCAAGAGGCAAAGCCTAACACGTTAAAGTAGTGATCACAAAAACTAGATTGATAATTCACAGCATGTCACCTATAACCGAGGTTGGGCCGGCCGCATATGGGGAGCAGAAGATAAGGCCTTCCAAGCTCAGTAGGAATGCAAAATTATCATATACAGCTGAGAGTAACAATGATGACCATGGCACTGTATTGCTGAGTGCTTTAGAAGGCTTTGCATCCCAAAAAATAGGAAACCATAAAACAGAAAGAAATGAACATTTAGAATTGAACAAAACCCACCGCCTCCCTCCACCCTCTCCCCTTCTCACTAGACCATGCTGAATGTGCAAGATTGCTAGGTAAGATTACTGTGGGTCAGGGACAATAAGATTATGGGGCCTTTACCTCTCCCTGTTCGGGAGGCGATAGCTTAAGAATACGCAAGTACGCTGGACAGGTCAATTCCCTGAACTCTTTGGACAAGATAGTGATAAATGGGGACCATATTTTCACATATGTTGTGGGGTCAGCATTGGTGGCCATCGATAATCTTTCCATACCCAGCAAGGTCCAGAGCTGATGGAGCCATTGTCTATGATCCGGGATTTTGTTTGAGCCCCAGTGTTTCAAGAGTAGCCTGTGCACAGCATTAAGGGCCATAGCTATCTGGCGGCCTCTCATGACCGGAGTGGGTAAGTGAGAGCATTAGGGAGCCCCAGGAGTATGTATGCTGGGAATCGAGGAAGCTCAGTGTTAAAAGCGCCATCTATATCATTCAGAATTGATTCCCAGAATCTTGTGAGCTTGGGGCAATTCCACAAGAGGTGTATCAGAGTCCCAGGATTGCCACAGCCTTGCCAGCACTGACCATCGCATAGTGCGTTCCATTTCTGAATGCGTACAGGGTTATAATACCATAATTGAGCAAATGTTTTAAGCTGTTTCAGTGTGTTCTGCATTATATGCCATGCTGTGTGTCTTACAGAATATGCCTCCCCATTCTTTTTCAGTGAGACTACGCCCAAGTTCTGCCTCCCAACGAAGCTGGCCCGGGGTCCTATGAGTGAGAGGTGCTTTCATCAAGTGGCTGTAGATTTCTGAGATAAGTTTCTTGTCATCTTTTTTGAGGAACAGCCATTTCTCAAAGGGGATCATTGGTCTGCTGGCTTTAGGGCGCATCTCTGTATTGAGCAACCAGTGGGTGAGTTGGGTGTGAGTGAACCTGTCATGTTCCGACAAGGAGTATTGTGCTTTAAGTTGGTTAAAAGGCATAGGACTGTTGCAATCAAAAAGACAGCCTACCCGCTTGCAGCCACTTGCCAACCACCCTTTAGCAATGCCCGGCGACAAGCCGGGTGGAAACTCCACGTTTGCAAATAATGGGGTCATAGGAGAAGGAAAGGACGAGAGCCGACGGTTTGCACTACCTTGTTCCAAATTTTTAATGTAGGGCTGGTGACCGGGGATGAGTAGAGACCCCAAGATCTATGGGCCAGAGGGGGTCAAACCTCCCTCCAGATGTGCGAGCCCACTACCGTTTGGTCCATGAAGACCCAGTGTTTTTCCGTCATTGGGCGATTCCACTCAATCAAATATCTCAGTTGGGCCTCTTGGTAGTACTGCAGGACATTAGGAACCGCCAGGCCCATGTCTTGCTTAGTGTGTTGCAGCATTTGCTTTTGTAGTCTGGGCCTCGTCCCTCCCCAGATGAAGCGATCAATCTCCCGTTGTAGCTGGCAAAGCACCCCAGGAGGGGGAGAGAGGGGGAGCATCTGGAAGATGCAAAGGGCCCGGGGAGGATTGCGGCTATCCTACCTAGCCAGGATAGAGGAAGGCGTAGCCACCGGTCTAGGTCTTTACGAATTGTGGCCCTGAGTCTAGAGTAGTTGGCATGCGCAGTTTTAGGGAGACTCCGAGCCAGCACTATTCCCACGTAAGGGAGGTTGGTTTCCACCCATTGAAAGTCGTACCGTGCACGTAGAGCTTGATCAGTGTCTTGTTGAATGGTGAGGTTTAGCATTTGCGATTTCAGCGAATTTATCTTAAAACCTGACACAGCCCCAAATGCCTCCAGCTCTGAGATAATAGCAGGAAGTGATAAGAGGGGTCGGGAGATAGAGAATATAATGTCGTCCGCGTAAAGACTAATCAAATGTTGATCAGCTCCAAACGTAATGCCTACTGCGCTGGGGTCGTCTCGCAGCCTCTGAGCGAAGACTTCCATATATAGAGCGAAGAGGAGCGGGGAGAGCGGGCAACCCTGTCTTGTGCCTCACTCCACCCGGAACCCGCTGAAGCTCACCCCGTTGACCCAGACAACTGCATTGGGCACACTATATATGCTGTGCACCCATTTCGCGAAACGCTCGCTCACCTCGAAGCGCCTAAGAGTTGCGAACAAGAAGGGCCAGTGCACTGTATCGATTGCTTTTTCTCTATCGATAGCCAGTAAAAGGGCCTTTTCCCAGGAGTGCTGGACTTTGTCAATGAGGTGACAAACACACTTGGGGCCTGATTCACAGAACTAACTTACGTCAAAAACGTAAAGTTAGTACTTTTTGGTATTCATAGAATACACTTACTCATTTTGGTATTCACAGAAGGCACTTACTCATTTCGGTATTCACAGAAGTTAGTAGTCCTAACTTTAGGACTCCTAAAGGCCTTCTGTGAATACCGAAAGTCTTAAAGTTAGGATTTTTCTCAGTTTAGGAGTAGTAAAGTTAGGACTCCTAAACTGAGAAAAATCCTAACTTTAAGACTTTCGGTATTCACAAAAGGCATTTAGGAGTCCTAAAGTTAGGACTACAAACTTCTGTGAATGCCGAAATGAGTAAGTGCCTTCTGTGAATACCAAAATGAGTAAGTGTATTCTGTGAATACTAAAAAGTACTAACTTTACGTTTTTGACGTAAGTTAGTTCTGTGAATCAGGCCCTAGGTGTTGTCCCCACACTGGCGTGAGGGAATAAAACCAGCCTGATCTGGATCGACCATGCTAGGCATCAGGGGATTAAGATGATGTGCAAAGACGCTGGCAAACAGTTTTGCATCCACATTGAACAGGGATATCGGGCGATATGAGCTATACTGCTGAGGGTCCTTCCGGGGTTTTGGGATTACTGAGATGGAGGTTTGCAGCATAGATTCTGTCAGCGTCCCGGTATTGCAAAGGGATTAAAAAGGCAAGTTAACAGGGGAGCTAGTTCAGTACAGAATGTCTTATAAAAAATAGCGCTGAATCCATCCGGGCCTGGTGATTTCATGAGCCTCAGCCTTGCAATCGCAGAGATCACCTCTTCTATTCTAATGGGCTGGTCAAGTGTCTCTGATTCTAGAGGTGGAAGCGGAGTGATCGCAGCAGACTGAATGTAGATCTGAAGATCTAAGGTTGTCGTGTGTTCCCCGTGTACAAATTTGCATAAAACGCTCGGAATTCAGCCGCGATGGCTGAGGCATCATATAGCACCAAACCCGTCCGTGTTTGGATGAGTATCACTGCGTTTGAGTGTTGTTTGCTGCGCAAGTAATGGGCTAGCATCTGACCCCCTTTATTAGTCCCTATATGAAATTTAGGCTTGAGGCGGAGCATAGCATATTCTGCTCTGTCTAGCTTGAGGCGCTTGAGCTGAAGTCTCTCCTGTTCCAGCTTGCACCAGATTCTAGGAGCTCCAGTGCGCTTATGGATGGATTCAAGTTCTAATACCGATTTTTCCAACTCCTCCTGTTTATCCCTCCGGGCCTTGTTGTCATGTGCTGCTTTCGCTATAAAAGTTCCTCTAGCGACCCCTTAAGGGCTTCCCAAACTGAGGAGAGAGGGACTGCACCCGAGTCATTAACGGCCAGATAGTCAGTGATCGTCTGCCTGATTGAAGTCACCATGTCTGAAGAATGCAACAGCGTTTCATGCAAGCACCACGGTGGTTGTTGGGAAGGGGTTGCGTGAGTTGTAAAGGTAAGTGTGATTGCCGCATGGTCAGAAAGGGAGCGGGGCTTCATTAGGTCCCACGCCGAGGGAGAGGCTAGGAAATGATCTAGGCGGGCGTAGGTTTTGTGCGCCGCAGAATAAAATGTGTAGTCCCGCTCATCGAGGTGCTGTATATGCCACACATCGCATAGCCCACAGTCTGCTAGCCAGATCAGTCCTTCTGTCGAGAAAGCCCCTGCATGCCCAGTCCTTTGCCCAGAGCGATCCCGCCCCCGTCCATGACTAAACTGAAGTTTCCTCCCACAAAAATAGCCTGATCTGGGGTCTGAAGGACCCCCGCAAGTGCCTCAATTGTAAAGTTCTCCTGTCATTCATTGGGAGCATAGAGTGAGGCTATTGTAAAGCGAAATGTGCCTATTTGCACCCGGATTGGCCAGCAAGCGACCCCCAATCTCCAGACAGATAACTAAGATCACCCCCTGAAAGCACCTGGAGAAAAGTATTGCCACTTCCCCCCTCTTCCCTCTCCCCAGCGACCAAAACTGGTGTGGGAATCTCCTAGTATGCATTCTGTGAGTGTCTTGCGCTAGCAAATGCGTTTCTTTAAGCAAACAAATATCTCCATGCGAGTGTTCTAAAAAGGAAAGTATCGCAGACCTATTAGTGGGGTTGTTAAGGCCTTTTACATTAAGACTAAGTAGTTTAACCTCCATAATACGAAATGTGAAGAGGACTAGGCGGGTGTAAGTTGGGAGCCCAAGAGGTTAGCTGTGAAACCTATGAGGGCCAGACAAGCAGGGTGCGATCACAGTGGTTCAAAGGTATGACGTTTGGCCCACAAATAGTCAGTCAGAAGGGAAACCCCCTAACAATACCCCAAAACCTCAACAAAAAGCGAGAAACCAAAATAAACATGTAGTCCATAAAGTCTTTTGTGACTTGGTAGACTGGGTCCGTGGGAATTACCAGGGCAGAGCGAACCAACATTAAATGATGTGGGTTAACGCCTCCGCCTCCACCCTTATGTTAACAACCCTTCTGCCAGTGCACAGTGCCTTCTTTTTTTTTTTTAAATATCTTTATTTGCTTTTATAAGATAAACAGATTACAAACGACATTGAGACAGAATAGAAAATTGGGGGGGAGAGAGGGGTAGGAGATGAGTCGTTGCATATGTATTTGTGATACATGTGACAGGCATGCAATGCCGACATCAGGATGCGTCAATTACATTGTCCGGTACATTCATTGTCTCTATCACGTCTAATGTTCCTGCGGTCAGGATCGTTTCATAGAGATCGTGTTCATACCAACGGAGGTCCCAGTGAACACGTAGCAGTGCCTGCCCAGGGTAGGAGAATTGGAGCACCCCGTCACAGCCACACCTGTCCTTAACCACAGACGGCTTCGCAAACAAGCATTAAATTACAACAAAGTCAGATATGATTTATAATTAACATAACTGTAACCATAAAACAAAATGAAGCATTCAAAGAGAGAATAAAAAAAAGAAATAAAAGAGGGAAAAAGTCGTCACCACATTGTACACAGTGCCTTATGAGGGGGGCCAACATCATGTTTGCCTTCGCCGGAGGGGGAACGCAGCACTTCAGACCTTTCTCTGGCCATGGCGGCTGGGTCCTGGCAGTGAAACACGGGCCGCAGGCCCTGCCGGGATCCGCGACCACTCCCGCCCAGGACCCTCTCATCAGTCAAGGGGCGTTGGGAGTCCGAGTCAGGAGGTGAGAGATTGAGGATTTTGCAGGCCTCGGTCAAAGAGTGTAGTTGGTGGGTTTTACCGTTCAGCTGGACAAGGAGGTGAAATGGATGGCCCCAGGAGTATGAAATGCCTTGGGAGCGGAGGTGACTAGTGGCTGGCCGGAATTCCTTCCACTTCAGGAAAGTGGATGCCGCCAGGTCTTGAAATAGCTGAAGAGAGTGGCCACAAAATTGTATCTTCTGGTCAGATCTGGCCGCCCTGAAGATCGCCTCCTTCTCAGTGAAGCTATGGACACAGACCAGAATGTCCACTGGTGGGTGAGCAGGTGACCTGGGGAGGCCGACTCTATGACATCGATCTAACTTGGTGCTTCTCAACGCGTTGTCCCCAAGGATGCTTCTGAACAGGACCTGGACATAGCCCTCAAGATCTGGACTCTAATGCGTATGTTATTCCTTTGTGACCTGTTCTCCAGGTCTTCGGCGTGAGCCTGAAGGTCTAGTTGCTGATACTGCAAGCGGATAATCTCCTGCTGGAGGGCTTCGATTTCCACGTCCCTAGTTAGGGAGCTCTCCTCAAGGGCCACCACTCTCTCCCCCACATCATCGATGGCTCTGTGCACTTCCCTGAGTTCCATCGTGAGATCCTTTTTAACCGTTTGTAGATCTTTCCGCAAAGATGCGAACAGTGCTTCCAGGAACTCACGGGTCACCGATTTCTCCGCATTCTCGCCTCCGCCCAGATGCTTAGAGTCCTCCGTGGGTGATTTCTCTTGCTGGGAATCCATTGTGCCTTTAATCAACATGTCCTTGACAGATCTATCTTTTTTGCCTTTAGATGTGTCCATGTCTCTCCGCTCTCAGGCCGAGGGAGCAAGGGGTGCGAAATTCGTGGAGGCACAGCCGAACCCCTGCCCGGAGTACAGTCCAGGGCAAAGCCGGAATCCGGACAGAACCAATGTGCACCACTGGCATGTGAAGACAGCCGTGGATTCCCAGCAACGCTGTGCAGCCACCGAACTTCCAGCAGGGTATCAGCCCCAAAGTCTACTGCCCCACAGGACCCAGCACAGGTCGGTTCTGACATCAGAAGAATAGTAGAGGGCCACAGGAAAACAAGAGCGTAGGTGCCGCTCGGCCACTTTGCTGCAGGTGCCCAACGATGTTAGGGGGCTCTAAGGTGGGCCCAAGAGATTGCAGGACCGGAGGTGCTCAAGGATGTCGCAATCTGCAATAGAACGTAGAAGCCCTGCTTGTTTCCTCCCTAGGTCCACTCATCCAGGAAGAGGGCTGTGGGGCTGGGTAAGACCGCGGGACCTCAATGTGCTGTTCTGTGCTTTGCCATAAACCTCTTCTAGTTGCCGGGGGCGTGAGGCCGAGAGTAACACAGAGGTCCCCGGGAACGTCCCAAATGGGCCTTGGCCTAGCTGGTTTGGAAATGGAAGGCCCTTGTGTCGAGACCAAACCAGCAGCTGGCCCCGCTCTGTCAGCACTTACTATAGCGGGGTGAAGCCCAGGGTAGTATCTTTGTGGGGTCCAGACCCAGTGCATTTTGTCTGGTGGCCTGCCGTTCCCCCTGCCCCCGGGGTCCAAGGAGTGCCACGGGCTATAGGGATATGGGGGGCTCACATGTGGATTGCACCGCAAAAAGGACAGGCCGAGCCGCTGGCCTATACGTGCGCCCAGCACACACATCGCCGGAGGCCCGGATTCCAGCAGTAGGCCCAAGCTCCAGGCCATAGATTTATGGGGTCAAGCCCCGAAGTGGATCATCCTGTGTCCTGCACACCCCCCCAAGGCCCAAGGAGCACCACTGGGTATAGTGATGCAGGAGGGGCCAGCGCGCAAATGGCCGCGTTGGTAGGAGTGGGCCGAGTCGAGGGGTCAGGCGCATGCCAAGTGCGCTCACCGCTGGAGGTCCAGGTTCCACTGATGGGCCCTCAACAGGGCGCTGGCCCGCTCCTGTTGCACACGCTGCCCGAGGCCCGCAGAGGGCAGCACCGCTGATACGAGAGCCTCCGGGCCGGTGCCAAAAACGCTCCTCTCTCACTCCTCTGTCCCCCGAGCACTTGGGGCAGGCGCCTCTCCAGGAAATCTCGCTCAGGCAGCGACCGGAGAGGTCAGCTCTCGCTCCCGGGGATCAGCCCCTAGTATGCCACCAGTCCGGGGGCCGCTGATGCCGCTACCTCACTCCGTGTGTCTCTAACTGGAGCTGCGGGCCACGCCCACCGAGGCCGCGCACCAAGTCTCCGTCTCCGTCGGGCAGGGGTTAAAAAGGCAACGTGCAGCCCCTGGAAGCTCAGCACTTGCCCTCCAATGCCACCCAGTCCCCCTGGATGCGACTCGAGCCGGGGGGAGCAGTTACACGTGCTTTGTGTCGGGCATGGACGGAGCGCCTGGAAAGCATGTCCGCTCGCTGAAGAAGACGCGTCACAGGCGCTCGCGCGGCTAAGGGGGACAATTAAGCACACTTAATATTTTCAATTATATATAAAATTGAGTGTAGCTTGGACTTTTCCCATTTTCTACTTGTTCGTATTATCTATGCTGACTGATCATAAGGGGGTTGGATGACAAGCTGAGATACTAAGCTTCTCCCCCCTTTTTTCTTCTTTTTTGTTAGTTTTGTCTGGTCTCTGTTTCATCTCTTTTTCTATCCTTTTTCTCACTCGGTGGCTCGGTGGTAGGCAGGAGGCTTCGGAGTGGGCAAGCAGGGGGCTCTCCTTTGGGCCGTTTTTCACCAACGGCCCGAGATTGGGGTGATTCCTTTCTTAGGATATGTGGGGGGGTGTTCTTAGTGGGTTATCGGATGTGGTGGGGGATGGGTTCAAATTGGGAATTACCAAGTGCCTCTTGATAGCAATTTGGTTCATCTGCAGAGGGCTGGGGAGGGGGAGGGGGAGGGGGAAATAGGTCATAGCCAAGGGATTTCATACAGGATGTATGCTAAATTTATCAATGGATATGCAAAGTTGGCACTGAAATATCAAGATATGGGAACTCAGATATTCTTATACTATATAGATGGCTATGATGGCACAGATTCAATGTATGTTATGGAATGTGTCAGGGATTAATGCACGGTCTAAGCGACAATAGGCCCAAGAGGAGATTGGATATTATAAACCTCATTTGGTGGCGTTAACTGAGACGCACTTGGCATATAAGGATGGGGCCCTCCTCAGGCAGCTGGATTATATCATAGTCGCCTCTACATCTCAGACTATATCAATTTGGGGGGGTAGCTGTTCTATCTTCTAAAACTTTTCAGGGCCAGGTATTAAAAAATACGGATGACCCCAGGGGGAGATGGGTGTTGGTACAACTTATTATTCATTCATTTAAATTTGTGCTTTGTATTGTCTACGGACTAAATATTGAAGACCCAGAAATATTTGATACACTTTCATTTGAATTATTGGATTAGGCAAGAGAATTGATTTTAATGGAGGGTTTTAACAATGTAATGAACTACAGCATCGATACCACTAACCGCAGGGTTACCTCTTGTAAACCTAGAACTAGGGCTTCTCTAAATGATCTGATTAAGCTACATGGTTTTTGTGACATGTGGCGGACTCTCTATCCATTAGACCCTGGCTATACATACTATTTTCACCCACACAAGCATTATTCAAGGATAGACATGGTTTTTACTAAAAGTATACTGTCAGATAACATGAAGATGGCCGTATGCCCAGGGGTAGTCTCTGATCACAACCCGATTTATTTTCATTTTTCACCCGATCGGAAGTGGGATGAGCCCGATAGCCCTAGGTTTACTTTCCCTCGGCATTTACTAATACCGAGTATATACATTATATTTCAGGCTTACTTAGGGAATTTTTCATTTGTAATAGAGGTTCAGCTTCACCTACAATAGTATGGGATACTACAAAAGCATATGTCTGTGGCATAACTCTACAATATGTGATTAAGCAAAATAGAGCTATTATCGAAGAAGCAAATACTCTTCGGCAAACTGTTCGTCAGCTCGAGATACAACACGCCCTTAAAACTACTCAAGGTGCTACAGATGAACGCCAAATATTTGGCCAACTGTTAGAAATGCGATCTTGTGCTGGGTGTGGACTGAAGGATTAGGTAGCGGCTAGATTTGTAAAATATAGACACCTCCAATATGAATATGGGGAAAAGGTTGGCTGAGTGTTAGCGTATCAAATTGCGGAACAACAAAATAAGGGTAAAATTTAGGCTATAAAGGGATTGGACGGTAGGCTCTATAACAAATCTGAGCTTATTCTGGAACAATTTTTTCTAGGTTTTATAGTAAGCTGTACAGCCAATCACAGAAGTTCGATCAGGTGAAGTGCCGGAAATATATTCAACAGTGTCACCTATCCTCTCTTGCAGAGGAACAGGCATATGACCTTCAGACAGAAATTTCAAGTCTGGAAATTGAGGGCGCACTAATGGCCCTATCATCGGGCAAGGCTACAAGGGAGGATGCGCTCCCGATCGCGTTTTATGAGACATTCCGAGAGATATTGAGTGTGGAATTTTTCTGTGTTATTCAATATATTCAGGTAGGAGGGGCTATCCCAGATAGGTTGAACACAACTAATATTGTGGTCTTTTTTAAAAAGGACAAACCGACTGATGACTTGGGTTCTTATAGGCCTATCTCATTGATTAACCCCTTGGATGCATCGGACGCGCGGGAGCCATCCGATGCATCAGTGCTCATGTGCGTCGGACGGCTCCCGCGAGTCCGACGCCATGGCACAGGGAATCCCTCTGGTGCAGGCACCAGAGGGATTCCCTTTACCCCCCAAGAGCCTCTGGAGCTTTGGAAGAGCTTCACCAGCTCCCGAGGCCCCCCCCCTGGTTTCCCTGAAATGACGATCAGCGCGCACGTCGCGCTGACGTCATTTCAGTGAAACCGGAACTGAAATGAGCCAAGAGGCTCATTTCAGTTTCGCTTTCTACGTGCTCAGGGGGCTATCTCAGCCCCCTGAGCACGTAGAAAGACGGGAGAGGTATCGTTGGAAAGAGGAGAATCTCCCCTTTCCAATGGTACCCCTTGCCAAATTTACAGCCTTTATGCCCCCCCTGGGGCGCAGATGGGGCATCAGCCCCCAATCTGCCCCCCTGGGGGGCAAAAAGCCCACTAGACACCAGGGATTTATTTTGGGCAAATAAAATTAGGGTGGGGGCTGCCCAAAATGGGCATGCCAATGCCCCCACCCCCCCCAAAAAAATTACAGTCTTTATGCCCCCCCGGGGGCAGAAAGCCCACTAGACACCAGGGATTTTTTTCCGCAATTTTACTTAGGGTGGGGGCTGCCCAAAATGGGCATGCCAATGCCCCCACCCCCACCAAAATTACAGCCTATCTGCCCCCCGGGGGGGCAAAAAGCCCACTAGACGCCAGGGATTTTTTTTGGGCAATTGGAATTAGGGTGGGCAGTGCCCAAAACGGGCATGCCAATGCCCCCACCCTCCCCCCAAAAAATGACAGTCTTTCTGCCTCCCCTGGGGGGCACATGGGGGCAGTAGCCCCCAATCTGCCCCCCCGGAGGGCAGGAAAGCCCACTAGAAACCAGGTATTTTTTTTTTATTCATGTACGGGTGGGGGCTGCCCAAAATGGGCATGACAATACCCCCAAACCCCCAGAGAAATTCCAATCTTTCTCCCCCCCGGGGGGGCAGATGGGGGCCCCCGGGGGGCAGAAAGCCCACTAGGCGCCAGCGATTATGCTGGCTTTTTTTATGTGTGGGGGTGGGGGCTGCCCAGAATGGTCATACCAATTCCCCCACCCCCAAACAAAAATAGCCACAGTCTTTCTGCCCCCCTTGGGGGCATGTCGGGGCAAACCCCCCCCCCCGATTCACCCCCAGGGCGGCAGAAAGCCCACCAGGCACAGACTTTCTTTTAGCAATGTGCCTACCTGTGGATTTTGGGCCCTAGCGCAGCCGGCACATAGGGAACCCTAGCAAACCTGTACATTTTTTAAAACTAGACACCATGGGGAATCCAGGATGGGGTGACTTGTGTGCCTCTCACCAGGTTCTGTTACCCAGAATCCCTTGCAAACCTCAAACTTAGTAAAAAAAACACATTTTCCTCACATTTCTGTGATGGAAAGTTTTGGGATCTGCGTGGATACACAAAATTCCACCTAAACCGCATTCCCCAAAGTCTTCCAAGAAAAATGGTACCTCACTTGTGTGGGTAGGCCTTGTGCCCGCGACAGGAAACGGCCCAAAACGCAACGTGGACACACCACATTTTCTCAGTGAAAACTGACCTTTTTTTTCCAAAGTGCCTAGCTGTAGATTTTGAACCCTAGCTCTGCCGGAACCTAGGGAAACCCAGCAAACCTATACATTTTTGAAAACTAGACACCCAGGGGAATATAGGATGGGGTGACTTGTCTGGCTCTCACCAGGTTCTGTTACCCAGAATCCCTTGCAAACCTTAAACTTTGTCATAAAAACTAACCCTGGGCGTAAAAATCCGCTCCGCTCGTGGAGTTTGCAGATTTTCGGCAAGTCCGCGTTCCGCGTAGAATGCGGAATTGTCGAAAACTCCGCGGCGTAGCGGAATTTTTTTCTTGGTCGCGCTTTCTAAATGCGTTTTGCGCGCACGGGAGCGACTTTCCAGGATCCCTGCGTTCGCCGACGAGTTTTCCTATCCGTTCGCGTGCGCCACGAGTAGCCGGCTGCGCGATCCCGCGAGCAAGTGCGATCACGAACACGTCATTCGGACTCGCCATCGGACTTCCGGCGGAAGTTTGGTGAAGCTCGCGATGCCTAACACGCAAAATTTGCAATCTGGAGAATAATATCTCTAGAGCAGCATAAAACCTTCTCTAAAATGATGATTTGGATGAAAAAACACCTCAGATTGACATTTGGCTGTACTTTTTTGTGCAGGAGTCCTTTTTCTTTTTTTTGGAGAGGAAGGAAGTGCCCCAGAGTCTCCAACTTCCTGTTCCTGTCCAGCAGGCTCCTCCCAGTGCTTTGTCCATGTCCTGTTCACTTTTCATTTGAATTTGGAGTTGGAAGGATCACTCTTTGTGTCTGCTGCATCATCATATATCATTGGATTTGAGGACTTTTGGATTTGAGGATTTTTGGATTTGAGATTTTACAAGTAAGTTGGTGTTGTTTGTTTGATTGGGGCATTGCAGTTGCTGCAACTACATTTTTGTACTTTTCATCTTTTTAAAAAAAAGTTATTGTGGGTAGCCAGTAGGCCCAGAGCTACTCATGGTGGGTGCATGTAACTAACAACTGTTTCTGTGGTGTCTGTTGCATTTAAACATCATTTAGGGCATGGATGGCATTGGATTGAATTGCAAAATGTGTTTTTTGGGGGGTATTTCACTTTTTTGGTGTGTTTAAATAAATGCCTTTGTTGGATGTGTGTGTGTGGTGTGGTTGTTGTGTAACTTGCAAACCTTGTTTAGCCCTGTGGATTTTCGTTTTTGTATTTTTGGATTAAAGCTGTGTTTAGCATGCCTCCTTTGCCTGGCCACTATAGGCCTGCTTGAGTTCATTGTTTTCCAGGCCTCCTGCTTGTTGTGAACTTGTGACTGTGAGTGACCATGTGGCTGGTGGCCATTTTGTGGTGGTAGTTTAGAAGTGTGCTGCTTTTGCCATATAGGTCTGCATGTGTTTCCTTTGTTCCTTTTGGCCTGGGCTTCTTGTTGTTGTGGGCCTGGCCATGTGGCTGGTGGCCATTTTGAAGCCAGGTAGTGTGCTTTTGCCATAGGCTGCATTGTCTGTCTTCCCTTTCTTGTTGCTGTGGGTGGGCTGGCCATGTGGCTGGCGGCCATTTTGTGGAGCCAGCCAGTGTGCTTTTGCCATAGGCCTGCAAGCTTGTGGCCTAGTCTGCCAATAGGCCTTTCAGCCAGTAGGCCCTGAGATACTCATGGGTGCATGTAACAACAGTTTCTCTGGTGTCTGTTGAATTTAAACATCATTTAGGGCATGGATGGCATTGGATTGAATTGCAAAATGTGTTTTTTGGGGGATATTTCAGTTTTTTGGTGTGTATTAAATAAATGCCTTTGTTGGATGTGTGTGTGTGTGTGGTGTGGTTGTTGTGTAACTTGCAAACCTTGTTTAGCCCTGTGGATTTTCGTTTTTGCACTTTTGCATTAAAGCTGTGTTTAGCATGCCTCCTTTGCCTGGCCACTATAGGCCTGCTTGAGTTCATTGTTTTCCAGGCCTCATGCTTGTTGTGACTGTGAGTGACCATGTGGCTGGTGGTAGTTTAGTAGTGTGCTGCTTTTGTCATAGATGTAGGCCTGCATGACTTTCCTTTTTGTTCCTCTTGGCTTACTGCTTACATCCCCTTTGCCAGCTGCAGCTCCCTGAATGACGTGATGCGCAAATTAATGCCAAACAGGTTCCACTTCCATTACATTTGTATTTTTGTTTTAGTTCTTCTTCTTTCCTATCCTTCCTGAGTGTACACAGTATACCATGAAAGTCCTTGTTGTCAAAGTCTCACAAATGGCTACACTGTTATGTTTTTTTTATAACTTAAACTGAGTTAATAAAATGTAATAATATACCACTAACAAGTGTGATCACCAAACACTAAGTTATATATTATATTTGTTTATTTGTACTAGTAGTAATTGAACCACAACAACAAATGCAACATTTCACTGATGTTCTTCTGGCTTCTTTGCTTTTAGGTGCACAAAAAGACTGAGGAGGAGGTGTCATCATCACCCGTTGTACTGCCAGACAGAATTCCTGCTGCGCACGACGTCACGTGACGTGTGACCACAGACATCTCTGCAACTTGTGCACCTGCGTCCTGCTGACATCGGAGGAAGAAGATGGCCCCAAAGAAATGTACCAGGTCCTCCAGTACCAAAAAAGTTGCCAGTGAGAAGAAGGAACAGAAGAAGGAAGTGGCACTGCCACTTACCAAGACTGGTGTGCCGCACACAATGTTTTTTGGGAAACAAAAAATGACGCCTGCATCAGCGGCCCACCCCACCAACCTAGGCCCAAGCTCTTGAGTGTCGCAGAGGTAGCCACTCTACTTGTGCAAACGCCAACGAGCAGTGATGTTGAAATATCATTATCGCAAAGTAGTACACAATCAACACAGGCGGAAACTCAGCAGATAAGTGGGCAACAACAGCCGGAACAGCAGCCGGAACAGCAGCGATAACAGCAGCCGGAAGTGGAACAGCAGCCGGAACAGCAGCCACAACAGCATCCGGAAGTGGAACAGCAGCCGGAACAGTAGCCGCAACAACAGCCCACAATAGTAGTTGTTCCTCCCGAAGTAAGGCCAGTTCAGGAAATCGAGCTTCCTGCAGAGGAAGAAGAGCAAGCCACTCTTTCAGAAGATCCATTGTCTTCCAGATCCCCAGCAAGTAAAAGGAGGGTTAGTCCATCAACTTCTTCTTCAAGCCCCCCTTCTGATGATCTAGATACCACTTGGAACCCACCAGCTGAGTCTGAGAATGAGGCATGCCATGCCACGCGACAAGGCTAAGGAAAAGGAAGGTTCCAGAAGGCCTTAGAGTTATGGAGGAAGATGTAGAAGAGGAGGATGATGACGAGCCAGTCATCATGAAGATCACTCCCGCCCCAGTGGAGATGGAGACCGACATTATTATTACCCCATCCCAAATTGCTGTGAGGGATGTGGCACGGATACCACCAACACAGGTAATACCAATTACCACCTCCAGCTTCCATATTTGCATTTGCAAAGGCCCGGCAGGGACCTACATCCAGCACAACCACCACCTCGGTAGGTAGTGGTGGTACTGCACAGAGTCAAATTGCAGGCATACCCTCCAGTTCATCCGGCATTGCAAGTGGCACCTCCAGCAGTGCAAGAAAGTACACCTCCCCAGTTTGGGACTTCTTTTCGGTTAGCAGTAAGGAGGAGAACGTTGCTATATGCTCAATTTGTCGACAAAGTGTTAGTCGGGGCAAGCTTGGTACAAACTATGGTACCGGAGGCCAAACAACCCATCTGAAAAAACATCACATGATCTAGTGGGAGGCGCACCTACTTAGCACACAAAAAGGTAAAACTGCACCCATTGCTGTTGGTGGGGATGAAGAAGTAGAAGAAGATATGATCGCGGTGGAAGGTGAACAAGAGGGAGACATTTTCTCTGGTACACAAAGTAGCCCTGCCCACAGCAGTGTAGTGGTACCTCCCGCATCCTCAGTAAGCCCGGGCGTAGTTTGCGTAGTAGCACTTCACGTAGCTACGTGAAGTACAGCTTCAACTACACGTAGCTATGCAAATTGCGTAGTGCGTAGCTGTGTGCTTGACTGCACTGTACAATAATTACCAAAAGCAAACTTGTACAGTGCAAGTTAAGATAAAATAAATATCTCTGTCTTTATATGCTAAAAATGCATATAGTCATTTCACTAAAGTGAAAACAAAAGTTAAACAGCAGTGAGAGAGGTGATGATTTTGGTATCCTCACTAACTTAGGGAGAGAACCAACAACCAAGCAGATGTCTTGAAAACAAAAAGCACATCTTATTGAACGATTCCTCCTAGGACCACCCCAAGCACAGTTATGGGCAAAAATACAATCCCAACCAAAGGCCCTGCAAAGCATTATGGGACGAGATTAGCAGTGGGCAGTGAATATTATAGTGTCCAATATCAAAATAATTCTACAAAGAGCTGCAGTTCAACTAGTCGTTACTAGGTGTCGTCCCTCAAGAGTGAAATGCAAAAGTATTGAAAACCTTTCATGAAGCTTTTGCATTTGACTCGTGAGGGACGACACCCAGTGATGACTAGTTGAACTGCAGCTCTTTGTAGAATTATTTTGATATTGGACACTATAATATTCACTGCCCACTGCTAATCTCGTCCCATAATGCTTTGCAGGGCCTTTGGTTGGGATTGTATTTTTGCCCATAACTGTGCTTGGGGTGGTCCTAGGAGGAAGGGACCACCATTGAATCGTTCACATGATATGCTTTTTGTGTTCAAGGCATCTGCTTGGTCCTCCCCTAGGTTAGGGGGACTCCAAAATCATCACCTCTCTCATTGCTTGATATTTTATTGTCAAAATTCATTTTTGTGAATTGGTTATATGCTTTTTAGCATAAAAAATTGCTTTATCAAAGCATTTGAAGGAGTTTATTATTAAGCCTGTGCGTAGCTGTGTGTTGACTGCACTGTACAATAATTACCAAAAGCAAACTTGTACAGTGCAAGATAAGATAAAATAAATATCTCTGTCTTTATATGTTAAAATTGCATATAGTCATTTCACTAAAGTGAAAACAAAAAGTTAAACAGCAGTGAGAGAGGTGATGATTTTGGTATCCTCGCTAACTTAGGGAGAGAACCAAGCAGATGTCTTGAAAACAAAAAGCACATCTTATTGAATGATTAGGTGGTGGTCCCATCCTCTTAGGACCACCCCAAGCACATTTATTGGCAAAAATACAATCCCAACCAAAGGCCCTGCAAAGCATTATGGGACGAGATTAGCAGTGGGCAGTGAATATTATAGTGTCCAATATCAAAATAATTCTACAAAGAGCTGCAGTTCAACTAGTCGTTACTAGGTGTCGTCCCTCAAGAGTGAAATGCAAAAGTATTGAAAACCTTTCATGAAGCTTTTGCATTTGACTCGTGAGGGACGACACCCAGTGACGACTAGTTGAACTGCAGCTCTTTGTAGAATTATTTTGATATTGGACACTATAATATTCACTGCCCACTGCTAATCTCGTCCCATAATGCTTTGCAGGGCCTTTGGTTGGGCTTGTATTTTTGCCCATAACTGTGCTTGGGGTGGTCCTAGGAGGAAGGGACCACCATTGAATCGTTCACATGATATGCTTTTTGTGTTCAAGGCATCTGCTTGGTCCTCCCCTAGGTTAGGGGAACTCCAAAATCATCACCTCTCTCATTGCTTGATATTTTATTGTCAAAATTCATTTTTGGGAATTGGTTATATGCTTTTTTAGCATAAAAAATTGCTTTATCAAAGCATTTGAAGGAGTTTATTATACTCCTGCTACGCTACGTTTATTAGCACAGTTATTCACTCTGCTACGTGCAATTTGCGTAGTGCGTAGTAGCACAAACTTTGCATGCTTCGTGAGCGTAGCAAAGTATAATGCCCAGGGTTAATCCTCAGCAACATCTCAGTGGCACCGTAGTAAGAGTCAGGCTGAGTGTCAGACACCAAGGCAACAGAGTACCGCAATTAAAAAAAGTGCATAGTTGAGCCTAACTGCATTCAAGAAGTTACATGCATCAGCTGCACCAGAAAGGAAAACAATCCAGCCTACCATTTTCAGCATGCTTAGGTCGGAGGGGCAGTACAAACGCAACCACCCAATGGCACGTTTGTACAATGCGAAGCTGGCTAAAATGTTAGCGCTGGACCTTCTCCCTTTTTCTTTTGTGGAAGGGGTGGGTTTCCTTGAATTTGTGACAGCCATCTGCCCAAAATGGAAGATTCCCAGCCGATCCTAATTCGCCAGAGTTGCTGTTCCAGCACTACATCACGATGTGCTGGAATTGCTTGGACAAGCTATGCAGCAGAGTGCTGTTCACAATATCCACCTCACAACAGACATGTGGACCAGTTGCAAAGCCACTGATTACATTTGCATCATTGCACACTGGATCTCTTTTGTGGGGGTTAGAGAAAAGATATCTGAAGCAGGTGTTGTTGACACTGCTGAGATTTTTAATGCTACTCATAAACACGCAACTGTAGTCATGTTCGCCATGGAGAAATCTCATACTGCTGAAAACATTTTGGAAGAGTTTAACAGCAAGGTCTTTGAATGGCTGCGCCCAAGAGGGCTTAACATTGGTTTTGTTGCCACGGATAATGGCAGTAATATAGTTAAGGCCATGAAGGTTGGTGGCTATTTCAGGGTCCTGTGTTTGGCGCACTGCATTAACATTATTGTTCAAGACTTTCTGAAAAAAGAAGCCTGAGTCAGCAACTTACTGACCACCTGCAGAAGAATATGCACACATTTCAGCCATTCTTTTAAAGCCCGGAAGCAGCTGAGGAGCATTCAACGTGAGCATAGAATGCCAGTCAGAGCACTCATCCAGGAGGTGCCAACACGTTGGAACTCAACTTATTACATGCTTGAACGTCTGTTTGATCAGTACAGACCAATCAATGAGTATGTCACGCAAAAAATAAGGGATGCAACAGTGAAAGGCATGACCCTACAGATGTGCCAATGGGGCCTAGTTAAATGCCTGACAGAGATGCTACTTCCTTTCGAGCTCTTCACACGTGAAGTCAGCAAGGAGGACTGTACTATGGGCCAAGATATCCCATTGTTGCACAAGCTAGAGCAACAGCTGAAGGAGGTGTCTGACACGTACACAGGTGTGGAGGAAAAAAATGAAGCATATGAGTTGGTGGAGAGCTTATCCCGTCGCTTAGCTGAAAATACAAGGGTGCAAGCTCGCATTGTTTCAGAAAAACATTACATTTGTGTCACAATTCTGGATCCACGGTACAAATCGGCACTGAACACTAAGACATTAATTCCTTTTTCAGAAGTGGATGTTGCCGAGTACAAAACTTGGATAGCTGAGGCAGCCAGTGCTTTGGAAAAGGAACGGCTGATAATTAAAGGTCCGCTACTCAAACCCACAACAAGTACTGCAGCAGGGCATCGTGCTTCAACTTCAGAACCTGAGGGCAGTGCGTTTGGCTCACAGCGGTCACCAACACTATCGACAACAGAAAGAACCGGATCATCACCAGCCCCAGTAAAATCGGCACAGGATTGGTATTTACAGCAAGGGCTTGCTAGGTCCAGTGCTGATGCAAAGACAAAAGAGGCCAAGCAAAGTGGAGCACCCCTGAACATTGAGCGGATGGTCCAGGCCTATCTGGATGACCCAACAGAGGTCTACATTGATCAAAGCCCATTGCTGTATTGGTATGGGAAAAGGGGCCAATGGCCAGTGCTCAGCAGGCTGGCGATAAACTATCTGTCTTGCCCTGTCGCAAGTGTCTCTTCTGAGCGTGTTTTCAGTGCTGCTGGTGCCATTGTAACAGTGAAAAGGACCAGTCTCTCGCCCAAAAATGTGGAGAGGTTAACCATGATCAAAATGAATCAGCACTTTATACCACCGAATTACAAAGTACGTGAATCAACGCAGGAAGATGAGGACAGCGACTTAGGTGATGGAAGTAGTGTGTTAGATGATTCCCTACTTCTGGTTGAACCACCAGAGTTTGAGGACGAGCTATACTTCCCTGACAACTAGGCTTTGAACTTCTTACTTTCTTTCTTCCTTATTTACTTTTATTTGTCTGTGTCTCTGTCTTTCTGGGTCGAAAGTTAAACTTCGAATAACAACAAATCCATCACCACCGTCTTCTACTCTTTCTTTTTATTATTACCATATTGGAGTTAATTAAAGCTGTGTGCATTTAACTTAAGTCCACTCCTCCGACTCCTGCTCCTCCATCCTCCTGACTCGCCCTAAATCCATTACCCTCAAGCCAGATGATGATGATTGGATGGAGAATACTAGTACAAGAAAATGTTGCCTCTGCGAGTCCCTCCATAAGAAGTGGAACATGATGACTACTATAGCTATCCTCGTTTCCGAGCCAAGAGAGACTGCCCCTT
The DNA here is from genome assembly GCA_963921515.1 of Calotriton arnoldi. NCBI lineage: Eukaryota > Metazoa > Chordata > Amphibia > Caudata > Salamandridae > Calotriton > Calotriton arnoldi. The sequence continues at coordinate 2,233,266 of CAWUFW010002051.1, forward strand.
AACTTAAGATGAGAAATAACAGGTAATGATGCCAATCATTGGACGTTGACTCTGAGTGATTGGTGTTTGTATTGTTGTTGTTTGTTGTGCATGAAGTGAATTCATTGTGTACTATTATTTAATCTACACACTAAAAGTGACTCAAGTCAATGTTTCCCTTCTTGTTTAATAACAAAATTGTACTTCTACTGCAGGCCGAACCATTGCATTTTTGAATATGGAATCTCGACTCACTCGGTATACTGCAGACTGAGTTGGACAACACCATGATGATGACCACAGCGACAAATATCTTCGCAGTCAGTCAGTAGGATCGGATTGATGGAATAACTCAGGGCGTTTCATGAGTGGCATAAAAGGTAATCAAGTCAACAACAACCACAGCAGACCTACATGTCTGTGTAGTGGTGGAGTCAGTCGAGTCACAAGTGTAGTAGTGGTGGTATGACTGACAGCTGTGCATGCCATTGATTTAGTTACTTACTTTGGAAAATGCTATGTTGCTGTATATGTGACATGTCTGCTCTGTCTGGCTCAGTCAAAATCTAAGCTAAGTGGAGGTTGGGTGGGTGCCATGGGTCTGCTCTGTCCTGTTGCTGTTGTAGGTTAATGCTGGAAACAGACAAAACAGTAGACATGATTTAGCCATTCCGCTCTGAAAGTGTTTGCACTCCTCCGTAATTTATGCTTTTCTTTCTCCTTGATTTTTAAATATCCCTTTTGTTTTTCCATCTACACTTACAGGCCAGCCTTTACCCTGTGCTAAACAGAGAAAAACAACTCACACTCACCTACCAATCTGCATCCGCCAGGCAGGCAGTGTCACCCAAGATTGACGGACGCAGTGTCCATGGAAGGGAGGACCAAGAGGAATGCCGAGATGCAACTCCCCAATTTGACCAGGATAACATACAGTAACACTTTAGTATCAACATTCATCATCTTTTAAATAATTTGATTAATTTTTTCTCTTCAATCATTACGACTGTGTGTTGTTGTTGTTTGCTCTCTGCTTATAATTGATCCCTACAGGTATTTTTTAATTTTCTTTGCTAGCTTTAAAAAGTAAGCCCGGTACAACAGGAGTAAAAATGTATGTAATTTGGGTCTCTCTGAGGGCAGACAGGCATGGCACATTGCATAATAATTAATACTGCTGCCCTGTACTGTCTACTAGTCTAGTTAGTAAGTACTACTTATCATTAACCATCAAGTCATCATCATCATCATGCATGCATTTCCTTTTTCTCCCTTAACAAGATGAACTATCAAGATGGCCGCGTGGAAGGAGCACTAACACCGGAGCTCCCGGGAAATGGGATCACCGAAGCTGTGTAAATCCCGACTGCCCCCACCCCTTTTTCCCCCGAACGAACGCTGACTCACCGGCTGTTATCCCGGAGCGGAAAAGCCTGAATCTCGCTCCACCAACAACAAGGAGTGAAGAAACGAGGATCTGCGCCCCGACACCTCCAGGACAACAACGGATGCCTGGAAGGTGATCGGCGATCTGTGGACCTCGCCTGATTTAAGGACAAACCGTGCAGGACCTGTGAGAGCCCCATTGGCATAGGGATTTAGATCTGCTACTCTTGACGTGCTGACACCGGAGGACCGACAACGTGGATCGCGGGCTGTGGACGAGCCCCGCTCCGGAGCCGCCAATGCCTGTTCTAAAGATGGCCGCTCCCATCGCAGATTTTATAAGGCGACCAGATTGCTCAGAGGTCCCAACTGCCCCCAAAAAATAATCAATCCTACTGACAACTCTCTCGCATCCCGACCCGCCGGGTGCGGACTAGTAGAGAGAAGGCACCCGCATCTTGATCACTAGAGTCTCAACCACGAGCGGCAATCGGAACTGCCAATGCCTGACCCCATGATGGCCGCTCCGGTCTTAAAACTCGGTAAAGTGACCATACGGCACAGACGACCCACCAGCAAGTAACGTCTACTCTGCGCAACACTCTCATTCCGACCCGCCGACAATCAACTAGTAACTAGTCTCTGAGAGAACCGACATTCCTCAAGATGTTCGTCAACATGGTCTGACCCCAAGATGGCCGCCAAGTGCTAACCAGAGGTGAACTACACCAGGGACCCGTCCTGAACCCCGAGAGGCCCCCATGGGACCCAGGACCTAAGCTGGAACCTGTCAAGTTTCGGAGGAAGCCTAACAAAGCTATTCACGAAATAGAGACGTGCCCCGGAATAGAACCTACAGTGCCTGACCATAGGATGGCCGCCCCTGGACTTGAACGCCTTTGGTGACTAAACAACTCAGGTGAGCCACCTCCCTTCTAAAGAGAGGTGATCGCGCCGCCGTTACGTCATCACAACTCTCCGAGCACAGCCAGGTAGGGCTGTGGGCCTTGACAACATAGGGTTTGCCGCTCCCCCTAGCTCCTGGACCCCCCTGCTTGATCCCAAGACGGCAACAAAAAAGCTTCCCCCTGATCTGTATCTGGGGAGCTGCATCGGACCCACAAGAGTCTCGATAATTCAAGCACCCGGAACTACACCCTTCTAATAATCTAGCACGGGGAAAACATGTTAAACCTACTGCGAGACACCTCTAGCTCCGCAGCTCACCCCACCTCAAAGCTTTTTGCCCTTGACCTGACCCCTTGATGACCGCCAAGATCTAACCCCTGGAAACTGCACCGGGGAACCAAACTAGCTTTGCGTGAGTCCTGACATCCCAAATCCCCAGACCGTACTCTAATCTAACAGTCACCATGAATACTAGAGACAAGCCAATCACACTACCACTGATAAGCTCTCCTATGGCCGCCCAGGGCCCACCTTCCATCCTACTTCACCGGCCACCTTGACCCGCCGTTCACGATCTAACCGGGTTCCATCCCCCTGTCCAACCTAGACAATATGCCTTCTACCACGCCTAACCATCACATCCTGACCACTTCGAACTACCTCAAACCACACAGCCCGAACTCCTACTCGATCAGCTTCCCCCCAACCTCTCACCCAAAGCGCAAAAAAAACTTAAACACAAACTGATCAGACTACACCCAGAAACGCTATTCGCAGACATTTATCACTGCTCCTACAAAGGCCTGATCAAAATGGATCTCATCTTTCACACCGAAAGACCCGAAGAGTGGGACTCCATCATTAGATCACAACTACATATTTCCAAAACGTCAAATACACCTCTCAGCTGCAAACTAACGACCTCTCTCCCTAACCGCTCAAAGTGGAAGGGGAACACTTCTGTGACCATCTACCCCAATGGCACAATACTAATCCAAGCTAACAACGACAACCTTGAGGCTTTTGACGCACTCTTCCCCTCACTTCGGGCCACCACCCATCACGCTCCCCTCCCCTGCCCTGCCCTACCCACCCCCTCCCCCCAGACTGTCGGACCCTCCAGCAGAGCTCCCAAACCACTCACGCTCCCCTTATTAACAACACTAGTCCTCCGGCACGTGACACCACCCTCACAGCCCGCCCTACCCACCCCCACCCCCTCTCCCCTGACAACTGGAACAGAGCATCCAAACCACTCACGCCCCCCTACTTTCAACACCAGCCTTCGGAAATGTGACACCACCCTCACAGCTGCCACCAAGAACACGGCCTCCTCCTCTCCCCCTTCCGACAGTTTCCTCATACAACCCCCGCCTACTACCCTCCTCATACCACCACGACCAGTCCCACCCAGCCCAAAGCCCACTTCTACTTCCCTATACCCACACTGATAAGAACGCGACAGCCACACCTCATCTCTCCTCTCAACGCGCCCTTGGCCACGCTCAATGACCACACTGACAATTCATTATCTACTAGTCGTCAAGGCAGCAGCGTCAAGACACCCTCCTCTCTGGAAGACCCTGTGCAGAACTATATCACCCCCACCCTTGAAGAGACGGGTCAGCGTCTCACCATGCTGGAAAGCCAGCTAGCTATTGTTGTCCAGGGTTTTAACGAAATCCTAACCAATCTCGCCTTGCTCCGCAGTCCACACCAAATTCCTCACAACACCTCCCTCGTCAACAACCCCACCCACCAAGGGCTCCCCACGACTACCAGCCACAGGACGACCCCAACCCCCCTCTCGATTCACAATCGGAACCTAAATCGTACCAGCAGAACCAAAATAGCTATGTCCCCGAGTGAAGCTGCAGAACTTGCCTCCTCATATGACACCCCATCTTACGCAACCCCTCCATCCAAAATACAGGTGATCACCGGACTCAGAAGAGACCACTCCCCTCCTAAGCTCCCGAGACCCCTAGCCTCCCTTACCAACATCCTCAGGGCCCCCCTGAAGAAGAACCCCAACACAGAGACTCATTCCACCAACTGCATGCTCATAAATTGCAGATCAGCCACCAAACATGCAACTGAGCTAGCAGGAACCATCCTCGCCCATGGCATAGACATAGCCTTCATCAATTATGGACACTCTTGTACCACCAGGCTATGCAATCATCAACAAAGATCGAAAAGACCAAAAAAGCGGAGGTATAGCAATCGTCCATAACAACATTTCTGTCACAGAAATTGACACCTTTAACTATAACTCCTGTGAATGCCTCTCTGCAAACATCAACACAAGCGACAACAAGACATTCCAGTGCCATCTCCTATACCATCCCCCAGGAAACACCACCGCTTTCTCCGAACACTTGTCCGACATGATTGCTCAGTGCTCACTCCGAGACTCCAATAATTTAATTCTGGGAGACCTGAACCTCCACTGGAACGAAAACAACAACTCGGTAATCCAGAACCTAAAAGAGCTGCTATTCAACAACAACCTCACCCAGCACTGTTCATAAGCTACCCACAACAAAGGAGCGACCCTTGATGCCATCATCTCAAAACAGGACACTATCACTATCGACCACATCCTTCCCGTTGACTGGTCCGACCACCACCTTATCCTATTCCACATCACTCAACCGCTCACACATCAACCCCCATCCAAGTCCCTCCCAAATGGACGAGAAATCTGAGACAGATCCCCACGGCTGACTTTGAAAAAAGGATATGCTCACTCCTGCCTACCTCCACGGATGATCTCTCCACAACAGAACTCACCACTCATTTGTGATAGTTACGCGATCCCCAGCGTGTTAGACCATGCTATTATTATTTTTTGTCCGCAGTTCATACTACTGTGTGATATTGCCTATTTCGTTGTGAATCTACCACTGAGAGCACGTTAATTAATAATATATTACACAACTTCGGTTATACTGTGATATGATCATGTATTCAATACGCTTTATATTTTACTTACATGTTCGTTGCGAGTGCCTGATCATGATAATTACTGTTGGCTGTTCATTTCATTGTGTGGTTTTATCAGCTCAGAATTGAATGTATTATTAACTATTTGTCACCAGGTATACTATACAACTCCGGTTAGATTTATCAATGGGTATTAATTTTTTACCCCCTTAGGATACCGGCTGCTAATTTATCATTTTCGTTGGAATACAATTGCTGGGAATGACACATTGTGTGTATTAGATTTTGTTGCATATGTGTCAGGTAAGATCCTTCTCTGGATTTTAGTGTGTATCTTAAACATCTATACTTTTGTTGGTCTTTAGCATGTTAGTGAATGACATATGGCCTACTATGGCTGATATTATTTAATTTTTCAATTAAGATTTTCTGGATCGTTTTTACAATTTGTTGTTTGGATTAATCGTATGTCAGATCGTGGATATATTATTTCCCGTCGTGATACCTAAGGTGAGATTTGTGTGTCCTCGTGCCCTCATTAGGGAAGCACGAATATCTTTGTATATGGGTTTGTTATTGCAGATAATTATACTTTTACAAATCCTGTGTTGCTCACAATCTGACGAACCACATTGTATGGTTTTATAACATGTAGTTTTTTCTATTAGGACTTCCTGGTTCCAAATTATTCCATTTCTGAATATATTTCTATTCCGATTGCGGATATTTTGTACTTCATACTGTTATATGAGGTGAGAACTGTGGCCTTTAGGTGATTTATTGGGATTTTAATTGGTATTTGACCACTAATTGTGGGATGCCTGGTGCTTTTGGACTTTTGGACTCTTCTCATCTTTTCAAATTTTTACTCTTGTCACTTATTTCGTTTTCTATTTCAGTCTGTCTTCTCGGTTTCTGTTTTCCTCTTTCTTCTCTTCTTTATTGAGATGGGGCCTTCTCCCGCCCCTTTTGTTAAATCTGTACTCTAATGAATTTTGGTCATTGGAATATATATTAATATAAGACAATTTGCCCCACTATTGTGAGTTACGATGTTTGTTTATAATTGTTTTTAATAGATTTTCTGCTGCAATTGCAGTCCTAATCTGTATAGTTTTCATGTTTTTATGTATACATTTTTAACTGTATATATTTGTGGTATATGGTTTATATGTTTTGCGTATTTTTTCAATTTGAGTCGTTTGTTTTTGTCATTATATTATGTGTGTACAATTTTTTATGTTTATATTTGTTTTCTATTGTGGTGTGTTGTGACTTATGTTATATTTTATATATATGTTTTCAGCCCTGATGAAGTTCCCTCAGTGGAACGAAACGCGTTGGCTGATTGCCGTATTTTACTATCAAGATCAATAAAAGGACATCATTTGGATATATTTGAAGGACAGTGACTCGTTTCTTGGTGCACCTTCCTATTTGTATAAAGAACTCACCACTCACTATAACTCTACTATGACCTCCATCCTAGATCAATTAGCCCCCCTGAAACTAAAAAAACCAGAAACATTGCGTCTAGATCCTGGTTCAACTCTGACATTAACGCAGAAAGAAGACAACTCAGAGCCGCAGAACGACGATGGAGGAATAACCCCTCCACAAGCCTCTGCGAGCAACTCAAAGAAACCCGAAGGAAATATAAAAAACATATCAACAACGAAAAAACCACTTTCTTTTGCACCGCCCTGGACAACGCGAAAAACAGACCCAAAGAACTTTTCAACATCATCAGACAACAAACATCCAAACCCTCCGCCACCCCCGGTCTGGCCTCCAAAGACCTGTGCGACAACTTCGCCATCTCCTTCACAGACAAAATCAACAAAATTGAGCTCTCATTAGGCACCAACCCCGACCCCTCATGCACAAACGCACCCCCAGAAACTGAAGCACCTCACGAAAGCCTGCACTAATCCACCCCCAGAAACCGTAGCCAACGCAGCCAAGCACTCCACGAAAGCCTGGAAATCCTTCTACCCCATTCCCGAAACCGAGATTCTAAAACTGATCGCCTCCTCCAAACCCGCTTCCCATGCACTAGATCCTTTACTCACCCAATTGACAAAAAAGCTGAAACTCACTATAACTCCATTCTGGTGCAAGATCATTAACAGCTCGCTGAGAACCGGCGTCATACCTGACTGCCTCAAAGTTGACCAAGTCACACCTCTCCCAAAAAAAGCAGGTCTTGATACCAACGATCTGAACAACTTCAGACCCGTTTCCAATCTCCCCCTCCTCGCCAAAATACTTGAAAAGTGCATTCTTCTACAACTAACTCAGCACATGGACAGCATTAACCTTCTTGATCCCCACCAATCGGGATTCAGGAAAGGCTGTAGCACCGAGACCGCGATCCTTAACATCGTGGATGACATTCAAAAATGTCTTGATACGGACAAATGCTGCCTACTCATCCTCCTGGACTTATCGGCAGCATTTGACACTGTGGATCACAATCTTCTCATCAAGGCTCTTCAAGACAGGGTAGGTGCAGACGAGGTGGTCCTACAATGGTTCTCCTCCTTCTTACAGAACCGCTCCCAAAGGATAAAAATCAAAACCTTCACGTCCGACTCACACCCCGTCACCAGAGGTGTTCCCCAAGGATCAGTGCTCTCCCCGCAACTGTTCAACATCTATATGGAACCCCTCTCCTCTTTACTCAAAAAAGCCAACATCACCTTCCACCTATATGCAGACGACACCCAGATCTACCTGGAAACCTCCTCCTTTGAAGATATTCAGAGACTAAATAACACTCTCAAAGAAGTCCAGCACTGGCTATCCACTAATCACCTCAAACTCAACCAAGACAAAACCGAAATCCTGCTCATCTCCAACAAAGAAGATAACTCACAAATCATGGAATGGCTCAAAGCAATCGATGCGCTCAACTGTAATCTCACTCCGGCCAACTCCATAAAATCATCAGGAATCACCCTAGACTCCAAAATTGAAATGGCCAGTCATATCAAGAACTCTGCGAAGAGTGCCTTCCTCAATCTGAAGCTTCTCAACAAAATAAAACCCTTTATCCCGCCCAACGACCTCAAACAAGCTACCCAATCCCTTGTGATATCCAGACTCGACTATGGAAATGCTATCCTCACCAGTACAGCAAAATCCCACCTTTCCCCCATCAAAACAACTCTAAACGCAGCAGCCAGAATGGTCACTGGAGTCAGGAAATTTGAGCACATTGCACCTGCACTTAAAGAACTAAATTGGCTCCCAGCTGAGATGCGGGCCAGCTTCAGAACGGCCTGCCTCACGCACAAAGCCCTCCACACAGGGAAACCTGAATACCTGGCCTCCAAACTTAAAAAGGCCAGCCAGACAAGGACCCTAGGAGCTCCAACTCCCTTCTACTCCTCCCTTTGAAAACACGAAAACAAAAAACTGCTGCTCGATCCTTCGCTGGAAACGCACCAAAAATCTGGAACTCCATCCCAGCAGACATTAGGACTATCCCGTCCTTTGTAAAATTTAAAAATTTCCTAAAATACCTCTTCCTCAACCGTGCCTTCCCGAACAGGTAACCGGCGCTGAAGGGCACACAATGACATTATGAAGCACCACGACACCTTGTCACCACTATCTACCTCCTCCAAGCGCCCCTTCGCCCCCCGCTCACCTCTACCTGAAAACGGTCCCACCCATGTCAACGTGCACTCTTGCTGCACCACTTGCTGGGACCTCCGTACCTATCTGTATACTTATGCCTTGTGATTCCTGCATTTTATCCGCTGTAAAGCGCTCCGATACCCTCGGGTCTGGCCAGCGCTATATAAAACTCCTTAAATAAAATAAATAACTAAATAAATAATTCAATTCAACTCAATAATTTTTATTCGGATACAAATATCCATAAAAGCACAATTCAACAACAGTACAGTTTCTTGTTTAAAAACGCCATATAAAAAGCAATAATTAAAAAAAAAAAAACTTTCAAGATAAAAAGATTACAATTGTGTACGAAAGTTAAAAAGGACATAAATAAATAAATAAATAAATAACAAAATAACAGATTTATGGATATGATGGTCATCTGCCAAGATTGTGTTTTGTGTTGTTTTGTCCATGCATAGTGTTTTTCTTTGTCAAACCTTTCCCCAAACCCCCTTCTAAACCATTCATCAAACCCTAACCCTCTTCCCCGGGCTGTGTGATTTATTTTGAGGTGTGACTAAATTTAATGTACACCAATAATTGATCACACGCTTGCTGGGGCGGATGTGGTGAAAGCAACACTAATTCAATTTCAAGGCAGGGCAAGGATCTTCTTCTGCTTGCCCACCCATGCTCAGTATATATGCAAGACAATTTTTTTCCCAAAGGAATCTAATCCATCATAATTAATTGCCGGCATCGATTGGATGTATCATCCTCCTACACAGCACTAAAGGTTACGCTTGTGTCGAGTGACTCGACACAACTACAGTTTGTAACTTGTTGTACTAGGCTATCCCTGCCACCATTATGTTTTATTTTACTTTAGCATTGCTAATCAGCATTATTATTATTGTTTGGCAGTCTTCTTGTGTACTGTACTGCACTTCGTTCTACTACTCCTCCCAGAGTCTCTCTCAGGCGACTGACTGTCTCATTTTCTTTTTTTTCAAATGCTACTGCCAGTGTCTACTAATACCACCACAACCATGGCATCTTGGGAAACCAAATCATCATCTTCATGCAGCCATCGCTGTGCCTAAGTTAAACATCAATCACAGGTAAGAGAAGAAGTTTGGGGGAGGTATAATTAATAATATTAATTAATTAATTCACACACACCTTGAGTCCTCCTGTTGCCGAATGCATAGACTAGGAGGAGAGACTGACAGTACTAGTAGGACAAGTCACTCAGTGAGGGGTACCGCATCTATCTGTTTGTGTGTTACAAAATCGGCAGATTATTTAAATCAAACACTGGCTGCGGCCCTGCAGCAGTAAGGAAACCGTGTGACGTAAAACAGTAACCCCCCCACAAAACATTGACATCGTATGTAAAGTTTAAGTATAAATATAATTGAATCCCCTAACAAAAATAAACTATGTAAAAAATCCCACAACACCTGACCCACCCCTCTCCCTAACCCCAACCAATGTCCAACAAGAAAAAGTCCAACCAATGTCCGGTGAATAAATATAAAACCCCAACGCCCAATTCCCACCCACCAAAAAAAGGAATAAAAAAGGGGCAATCCAACAGGGTCTTTGGTTTCCTAACGGATTTGGCGGGCTCTCAGGTGCTTGTCCACCAGGATCTTTACAACCTCCTCTAGGTGCTCCTCTAGGCGGGCCATTGGGAGGAGCATGCGGCGCTTGAATGCACAACAATTGCATCCACAGGGGGGGGCAGCAGTGTTGGATGTTGTAGTGCGGCGGGCGGCTGTCTGACCGCGGCGCCATACCACTGGAGGGGCCTGGGCCTGGCTGTGGCCTGGGACATTGGAGGAGGCTGCAGCTGCTGCCGCCTCCTCCTCCTCCTTCGCCAGAACCACCAGCCGCCGGTATTCTTTTTGTATGGCCTCCAGCTTCCGGCGCCGGGACATGGCTGCCAACTCCTTCCTGTCCAGTTTCAATGATTTTGGTTGGGAAGGAGTAGCTATATCAAGAAGAAAAAAAAGACTATTCTAACAATATACTCTTAGCAAAACAGTAAGACAAATTAATTCTACACATAGTGGCACAGTAGCACTAGCAAGCACAGTACATAACATTTGTGGCATGTATCTATCCTCCCACTTCCTCGGCCTCTAACATTTGTGGGAGTTTCAGGCATTATACTAGCACTATGGACTCGAGTACACAGTACACCAGTCTTCTTCTTCTCTCTTGTTTAGCGAAATTACGTAACCTTGTTGTAGCCGGCACGCCAGCTCAGTCAGCTTGCGCCCAAGACAAACATACTCGTGAGGCAGACTCATGTTAGTTTTATTTACTACTGTCTGCAGGTGGGGAAGCTGAGTGACTACACAATCATCGTATTTTTCAATTAGGGTGGCACTGGCCATACTCTGTTACATCAAGGGCAACTGCTCAATTTCACTTTCACCCTGCCCTGACTACTCCAAAAAGGCAGATGATATATGATCCAAATGATCATTGCTTATATATGGGACGACATGAGGTACTTTATTTTGATTGATTGTGTAAACAATAAACATGCAGCCGATAGGCCACCCATGGCAGGCTGACACAGTTGAAAATAAATTAACATAGGTAGGGAGTGGGCCTCTGAGTCGGAGGGAGGCGCTTGATAACAATATACATACACAATATATATGCTGTGCTTGCAAACTACTGTGAGTCAAGGGTGTATTCTGAAAATACAACTTCTATTCTCCTTGGCTTTGCTACTCTGGTGCGGTTTCTTTTTCATTCTCTTCAAACTAAGACTCTTCATCCAGTGACAGTCTCCACCTATGCTATCTATGATGAATATCATCCAGGCATCCATCCATTCAAAGTAAACATGTCTATCATTCTTCTTAATCTCTCAACAAACCTTAGTTTGTTTCACCAACAACAAACATTTATTCTTTTTTTTTAACCCACTATCCATGCGTCCTTCCTTCCTTGCTTGCCTTGGCTTTGAGTTTGACCCATGAAACACCCCGGAGGATTCATGCTATCCACCCATACAGTTTCACCCACCCAGGCAGGCATCTTTTCTTTCACCTTCCACCCATCCTTCAACCACCCATGCATCTGATTCCTATCAGCCACCTATGCATACATCCCGCGAATCCTTCTCTGCCAGTCATAAATATTACATCTCGCCCTTCCTTCCTCCTTGGCTTCCACCCTTCTTTCCCTTTTTGTTCAACCCATCCATCAAGGTCATCTGAGCTGACTCTTAGTCTTCTCCATAAAACCTTCACAGCTGAGTTGAAGACAGATAGAAGAGGCCATTAGTTACTCAACTCCCGCCGCTAATGCTATTGCTAATGCTAAGTAAAGGGTGTCTTCTTCAACCGTTGTTCACAACAACTTATTCTCTCTCAACAGTACAGTGTACACCCTTGCAGCGAGTGTAATGTCAATAAGTAAGGAATATAACTTACCACCGCCCGCCACTGCTGCTGGCTCACCCCCTGCAGCTGCCGCATCTTCTGCTCCCTCCTTACTGGCCGCGTCGCCTTCGCCGCTGGCCACGGCACTGGTGGTCGGTACGCCTAGAAAAAACATTGCACATTTTTTAGATGCCATATACACCTCCCCTATTTATTCTTTTTCACTAGCAAGATTGAAAAAAAAGTTCATACATACATATACAACATACATCACTAGTACAAATCGGGTACTAGAGTAGACTAGTAGCAGTATGTCCTATGGTATCAAAAATAGTAAAATATCTGGTTGGGCATTTTGTTGGTGGGAATTGTTGAAAAGCCTCAAGATTAAGAAGACTAGAAGAGGACAACCCAAAGGACTGGACTCAGTGGCTACAGCTATTGGTGAATCTGAGTTTTAAAACCTTTTAAATAAACAGTGGCCAACTGGGCAAGCTTAGCTACAGACAGACTAATAGTAGTAGTACAGAGAGTCATAGCAGAGGCAGTTAGAGGCAGGGATAAAAAGAATTTGGAAACAGATAGTCTAGATCGAAGAAGAATTGGTAAAAATTAGATTTAGGAAATGGAAATAATAGTTCGGAAAAATAAGGTGCATTAAAAGTTAGGGAAGTATAATTATTAATATTAACAACAGGAGGACTTACTGGGGCCAGCAGCAGAGCCCTCGGTAGAGGAGCGGTCCTGGCCGACTTCTGATGCTGCTCCTGCCGACTCCGACCCAGTCTTCTTGCCCCTGGGTGCTGCTGATCATGAAAGATATAAAAAAAGAAAGAGACAAACATTGATGATTGGTGTGAAACAAATTTTTTTTTTTTAAAAAGGCTCAAAAAAAATTTATGGAAACAACAATTGCAATAAAATGGACCTATCTAATCTGGTCGACTAGTAGTATCGCGGGATTCGCAGACCGTCTAGTTATTATTTATGAACACTAATCCAGTGTTCCATTCTGATTCCAGAATACTAACTAAGCCTAAGTACCACCTGACCTAGCCCACCTATTCCAGATGGGCCAATTGTTCACTAAGTCTGCATTTCCATTTATTTTAGTCCTCAAAAATATGCATAGATGGAGGACACATGCATAATTCTTTGCATACACCAAATTGTTGGTTGGTAGCTGCTGATGTTCTGCTAGTGCTAAGCCTATTACCACTCACTAAACAAACTACAAAAGGTTCTACTAAGGAGTGGGGTAAGCAGCACTCAGCAGCACGTGACGTAACAGAGGATGCGTCACGCAGACCGCTAAAAAATTAACAACTAATACTAATAAGTAACTAAACCTATCAATCCACCACTATCTCTTAGTGACAGGAGGACAAAGGAAGGACTAGAGTCTCTCTAGCATTACCTAACTTAAGTTCTCTAAAGTAAACTCTTACATAATCAGCCCAAGCGAGCGCAAAGTTGCAAACAAGTAAGATTAGTAGCGCCGAGCACCTGTGGCATAACAATGACAGAAGATTTTTAAACGTAATTTACCTGCAATGTAAGCAGCAGCATTCTTGCTATTCGGAAAAAAATTATATTCGCAATATATAACACAGAGCAGAAGAACACAAAGTAGTAATATTAAATAGCTACTCACCAAGCCCCAGGACCTCAACTCCTAGCAGGTCCAGCAGGTCCTGCTCCTGGTCCAGGATATCGGACCACCAGTGCGTAAGCTGGTTATGGGTGCGCCGGACCCCAGAGCAGCGAAACACTGCCTGGCGCACCCTTCCCCACCACTGGTGATGCTCCCGGAGCCCGTACCCGGACCCAGGCCTGTCGCCTGCTGCCAGGGTTAAGGGGACGTGGCGCCGGAAAAAAAAACAAGTGTGGCCACCTCCGCCTCACCAAATAAGGACCGTGCCTGCACCCCTTGTGGGAGCCGCCTCTGGCTAAGACTCCTGCGAGCCTTGCCCTTGGCCATGGTTCTGGTACTCGGGGGGGGCGGAAAAGAAAAGGTAGGGATTAAAAAAGTAAGTGAAAGAAATTAAAAAAGAAAGTAATCGAAAAAGAGTGAAAAAGTAGTGGAAAAACACACAAAAAGTAGAAAAAAACTCAAAATATAGAATCAAGAAAATAGAGGGTTAGATAATAAATAAAAAAGATCCCAAAAAAGTTTGCAGAAACAAAGTATTAAAAAGATAGAGGGAGGATTGAAAAGCAGGACCAGAACCATAGCAAACAAGTGAAAAACAAGATGGCCGCGCCCATTGGCGACCGCATGGGCAAGTTCGTGGGATATTTCCCCCCGAGCACGCAAACAGCATCCTGAACACGCAATACGCGTTCCCGAACAGGAAAAATGCATTGTGAACAGGCGGAACAAGCAACTCCGCATGCTCGTGGAATTCCGCGTAGCTCGCAGAGTTTTTTTACAACTTCGTGGAACTCTGCGTAGCGCGGCTACGTGAACTCCGCCCACCCTTAAAAAAAACCACATTTACCTCACATTTTTGTGGTGGAAAGTCCTGGAATCTGTGTGGATCCACAAAATTCCACCCACCCCGCATTCCCCAAAATCTTCAGAGAAAAATGGTACCTCACTTGTGTGGGTAGGCCTAGTGCCCGCGACAGGAAACGGCCAAAAACGCAACATGGATACACCACATTTTCACAGTGAAAACGGACCCTTTTTTTGCAAAGTGCCTAGCTGTAGATTTTGAACCATAGCTCTGCCGGCACCTAGGGAAACCTAGCAAACCTATACATTTTTGAAAACTAGACACCCATGGAAACCCAGGATGGGGTGACTTGTCTGGCTCTCACCAGGTTCTGTTACCCAGAATCCCTTGCAAACCTCAAAATTTGTCAAAAAACCCACATTTTCCTCACATTTCTGTGGTGGAAAGTTATGGAATCTGTGTGGATCCACAAAATCCCACCCACCCCGCATTCCCCAAAGTCTTCCGAGAAAAATGGCACCTCACTTGTGTGGGTAGGTCAAGTACCCGCAACAGGCAAGGGCCCAAAACCTATTGAGGCGACATCAAAATTACCTATCACAAAACATCCTGGTTTTGCAAGGGGGGTCCCATGAGTTTTTGGCCCGGGGCTCGGCGGCCATCGAGGGAAACCTACCAAACCCACACATTTCTGAAAACTAGACACCTGGGGAAGTCCAGCAAGGTATGGCTTTTGTGGCTCCCCCAACATTTCCCTACCCATAATCCCCTGCAAACCTCAAATTTAGCTAAAACAATCACTTTTTTCTCAAATTTCTGTGTGGGAAAGTTCTGGAATCTGCGTGGATCCACAAATTTTCCACCACCCAGCGTTCCCCCAGGTCTTCCGATAAAAATGGTACCCCACTCGCGTGGGTGGGTCCAGTACCCGCGACAGGCAAGGGCCCAAAACCTATTGAGGCGACATCAAAATGACCTATCACAAAACAACCTGGTTTTGAAAGGGGAGTCCCATGAGTTTTTGGCCCCAGGCTTGGTGGCCATCTTGGGAAACTACCAAACCAGGAAGGTATGGCTTGCGTGGGTCCCCCAACGTTTTCCTACCCAGAATCCCCTGCAAACCTCAAATCTTGTTGAAAAAATCAATTTTTTCTCACATTTCTGTGTGGGAAAGTTGTAGGATCACCGGGCTGACACAAATTTCCTACCACCCAGCGTTCCCCCAGGTCTCCCGATAAAAATGGTACCTCACTTGTGTGGGTAGGCATATTGGCTGAAACAGGAAATGGCCCAAATCGTACTGTGGAGACTTCAAAATTACCTTTAACAAAACTACCTATTTTTGGGGGTGGGCACCTGGGGTTTTGGCCCCGGGCTCACCGCCATCCAGGGAAACCTACCAAACCCACACATTTCTGAAAACTAGACACCCAGGGGAGTCCAATGAGGTATGGCTTGCGTGGATCCCCCAACGTTTCCCTACCCAGAATCCCCCGCAAACCTCAAATTTAGCTGAAAAAAACACATTTTCCACATATTTTTGTGTGGAATCACCGTGCCGGCACAAATGTCCTACCCCACAGCGTTCTCCTTAGTGTCCCGAGTAAAATGATACCTCACTTGTGTGGGTGTCCAATGCAGAATTGGCTAAAAAAGTATTTTAAAACAAATGTAACGCTTAGATTTCTCAGTGCTATACCCTTAATCGCTATGTTTTGGGCTCTTCCCAGTCACAGGCCCTTGCCCCACCCACACAAGTGAGGTGTCATTTTACTTGGGAGACTAAGGGGAATGCTGTGGGGTAGGACATTTGTGCCGGCACGGTGATTCCATCCAAAAATATGTGGAAAATGTGTTTTTTTCAGCTAAATTTGAGGTTTGCAGGGCATTCAGGGTAGGAAAACGTTGGGGGATCCACGCAAGCCATACCTCGCTAGACTCCCCCGGATGTCTAGTTGTCAGAAATGTGTCGGTTTGTTAGTTTCCCAAGATGGCCGCCGAGCCCAGGGCCAAAAACCCAGGTGACCCCCTTGCAAAACCAGGTTGTTTTGTGATAGGTAATTTTGATGTCTCCTCAATACGTTTTGGGCCCTTGCCTGTCGCGGGTACTTGACCCACCCACGCGAGTGAGGTATCATTTTTATCGAGAGACCTTGGGGAACGCTGGGTGGTAGGAAATTTGTGGATCCACGTAGATTCTAGAACTTTCCCACACAGAAATTTGAGAAAAAAGTATTTTTGTCAGCTAAATTTGAGGTTTGCAGGGCATTCTGGGTCGGAAAACGTTGGCGGATCCACGCAAGCCATACCTCGCTGGACTCCCCTGGGTGTCTACTTTTCAGAAATGTGTGGGTTTGGTAGTTTCCCAAGATGGCCGCTGAGCCCGGGGCCAAAAACCCAGGTGACCCCTCTTGCAAAATCAGGTTGTTTTGTGATAGGTCATTTTGATGTCTCCTCAATACGTTTTGGGCCTTTGTCTGTCACGGGTACTTGACCCACCCACGCGAGTGAGGTATCATTTTTATTGGGAGACCTGGGGGAATGCTGGGTGGTTGGAAATTTGTGAATCCATGTAGATTCCAGAACTTTCCCACATAGAAATTTCTGAAAAAAGTGATTTTTTCCATCAAAATCTGAGGTTTGCAGGGGTTTCTGGGTAGAGGAACGTTGGGGGATCCATGCAAGCCATACCTCCCTGGACTCCCCCGGGTCTCTAGTTTTCAGAAATGTGTGGGTTTGGTAGGATTCCCTAGATGGCCGCCAAGGCCGGGACCAGAAACTCATGTGACTCCCCTTGCAAAACCAGGTCATTTTCAGATACATAGGGGGCATCTGAGTTTTTGGTCCCGGGGTCGGCAGCAATCTAGAGAAACCTACCAAACCTACACATTTCTGAAAACTAGAGACCCAGGGGAGTCCAGGGAGGTATGGCTTGCATGAGTCCCCCAGCGTTTTCCTACCCAGAATCCCCTGCAAACCTCAAATTTTGATGAAAGAATCACTTTTTTCTCAAATGTCTGTGTGGGAAAGTTCTGGAATCTACGTTGATCCACAAATTTCCTACCACCCAGCGTTCCCCCAGGTCTCCTGATAAAAATGATACCTCAATTGCGTGGGTGGGTCAAGTACCCGCGACAGTCAAGGACCCAAAACAGATTGAGGAGACATCAAAATGTGCTATCACAAAACAACCTGGTTTTGCAAGGGGAGTCACCTGGGTTTTTGGCCCCGGGCTCGGCGGCCATCTTAAGAAACTACCAAACCCAAACATTTCTGAAACCTAGACACCCGGAGGAGTCCAGCGAGGTATGGCTTGCACGGGTCCCCCAACGTTTTCGTACCCAGACTCCCATGCAAACCTCAAATTTAGGTGAAAAAATCACTTTTTTCTCAAATTTCTGTCTGGGTAAATTCTGGAATTTACGTGGATCCACAAATTTCCTACCACCCAGCGTTTCCCCAGGTCTCCCGATAAAAATGATACCTCACTTGCGTGGGTGGGTCAAGTACCCGCAACAGGCAAGGGCCCAAAACGTATTGAGGAGACATCAAAATTACCTATCACAAAACAACCTGATTTTGCAAGGGGGGTCACCTGGGTTTTTGGCCCCAGACTCGGCGGCCATCTTGTGAAACCTACCAAACCCACACATTTCTGAAAACTAGACACGCGTACCGCGCGTTTGTGCAACAGGCCCGTGAAAGCCTCTGAAGAGAAAGCTGAGGAGCTTTCGAAACGCGTCAGGCAAACCTACACGGAGGCTGTTAATGGCTGTAAGCGGTATGCGTCCATACCATGGAAAGAGAGTTCTCTTGCTGCTGATGGCCGAGTGCGACTCAACTGATGGACACATCCTGGAGCCGAATGTATTCGCGGCCGTCCTGCCGCGGAGTCTGCACCACCCCACGATAATAGGGGGCCACTCGACAAGGTATTCACCAAATCGATTATGTGGGCCAACAGCAGAGGATTTAGGACGGGCCCGCTTGCGGGGTCCATGTGACCTATACAGAGTATAATGTGTGCATCCATTTAGGGGATGATCGATTATGAACTATAGTTCCCATAATGCACAGTTCCATATGACCATCCCATTGGAGGGAGTGCAGTATTTAAATGGGAACGTCATATGCACGCATCCTTCCCTTGAAAGCCTCTGAAGAGAAAGCTGAGGAACTTTCGAAACGCGTCAGGCAAACCTACACGGAGGCTGTTAATGGCTGTAAGCGGTATCCGTCCATACCATGGAAAGAGAGTTCTCTTGCTGCTGATGGCTGAGTGCGACTCAACTGATGGACACATCTTGGAGCCGAATGTATTCGCGGCCATCCTGCCATGGAGTCTGCACCACCCCGCGATAATAGGGGGCCACTCGGCAAGGTATTCACCAAATCGATTATGTGGGCCAACAGCAGAGGATTTAGGACGGGCCCGCTTGCGGGGTCCATGTGACCTATACAGAGTATAATGCGTGCATCCATTTGGGGGATGATCGATTACGAACTATAGTTCCCATAATGCACAGTTCCATATGACCATCCCATTGGAGGGAGTGCAGTATTTAAATGGGAACGTCATATGCGCGCATCCTTCCCGTGAAAGCCTCTGAAGAGAAAGCTGTGGAGCTTTCGAAATGCGTCAGGCAAATCTACACGGAGGCTGTTCATGGCTGTAAGCGGTATCCGTCCATACCATGGAAAGAGAGTTCTCTTGCTGCTGATGGCCGAGTGCGACTCAACTGACGGACACATCCTGGAGCCGAATATATATATATATATATATATATATATATATATATATATATATATATCTCCATCTCAAGGGTTTAAGGGTCACTCTTACCACTCTACACCTCTACCCATCCATAAAGCCAGTTCAAGGGTTTAGGGGTGGGCAAGAGGTGTAGAGTGGCAAGAGTGATTTTATATATACATACACACATATATATATATATATATATATATATATATATATATATATATATCTATATATATCTACTTATATGTCTACATATCTATATATATATCAAAAAGGTTATTTGGACACGTCACTCCCATGGTTTTCAAAGAAGTGACGTGCCACAGGGTTTGCAAAATCAGCTTTCTTAATGGCTCTCTGATGTTCCAAAATACACTTACGTAGTGGTCGGTGCTACCTATCTACATAGGGCAACATGGGCATTTGAGCACATAGATGCAATGATCTGTGCTACAATTGTAAAAATGAAAGCTCTTTCTTCTTTTCTCATCCGAGGTGGAATATTCAGAGGTATTAGAAATAAATTGGCAGGCTTTACAGTAGCTGCACTTGAAGAACCTTCTAGTCTTGCTAAACCAAGTATCCTATCTGGGAGCTTTAGTGTGATAACCATGTGTTAAACCATGTGTTAAAACATCACTTAGGGCCCGATTCCGATCTCGCTCGGAAGGCCTCCAAATCGGATTTGGCTTTACCGGACCCTATCAGTAGCCCTTCTTTACGACCGAATCGTACACAGGTCCGAACGACCAAGTACGATGCGAAGATCGCGTAAGCGCTGACCGAATCGTTTCCGGACACGAACCGCTCCGTATGTCTCGTTTGTAGCTGAATCGTGCCGCGCAATGGAGCCGATTTCCGACCGAGCGAGTACGATGCACGATTCGGACAGCCGGTTCGCCTCGGTCTCAGCGAGACGGAACGGCTGCTGGAAGCGTACTTCGGGGGGCTCTACCAGGCCCCCCTTCACCTGCGGCCCTCCAAATCTGTCACGGGGGGATGCCCATGGGTCTCCCCGATCCAAGCATGCACAGTGTGGTGGGCACCATGGGGTGCCCACCAGAGGGTGTACGTTTTTCCTCACCCACCCCTTTTCTGCTATGAGAGCCTGTGTACGCGTCTGTACATGGGTTCCCATAGAGTTCAATGGGAGACTGAGCGAACCGAGACCGTAGGCATACAGCAGCATCATACTCGCTCGTTCGGACTCCCGGAGCACGTCTCGCTCGGAAAGCCCTCCGGATCCGAGTCGTACGGAGGGCTTTCTTAGCGAGATCGGAACCGGGCCCTTAATGTTTTACCTCTTCTATAGGTGATGGAGGGTTTCTCTGGTAAGTCTCTACCGATTGCCAGATCTTTTTTTTACTATATTCCAATGTTTACATATCAGATTCCATATTTTATAGGACGAGGAATTGTAGGTCATGATAAGTCTGGGTGTATTTTTCTCACACTTAGATGTATTTTTACAGTAAAGAAGTTGGTCTCTTTTTAATGGTTCAGCTTTTTTTGCAGCTACATTAAAAACCTGTGAAGTATTGCCTCTTGCTTTAAATCTCTTTTTCATAAGGATGGTCTGCCTTTCCAAATCTTCTGGATTACTAAAAATGTTCCTAGATTTCAATGTCTCTCCTTATGGTATGCTCTCTACCAAATTCCTGGGGTGTTGGCTAGGAAAGTGCAAAGTGCTTTTACCTGCTGTGATCTTACGGTATATCGAAGTATGTATTTTACCTTCATGTACCTTGAGATATATATCCAAAAATGTAATATGTTTGGTAATCATAGTCACTGTGAACCTTAAATTGTACATGTTAAGATTCAAATTACTAACATATTAACATGCCTTTTCTTCAGACCCATTTCAATAAGCATTTTGTTATGCTCTAAAAACCATGCTGGTCTAGTTTTGAAAAAGGATTCACAGGCTTTAACTCCGAATTCATGATCAATGCATGTATATAAACTCATAACATCAATAGTGATCATTATGAAGGTATCTGACCAAACGATATCCTCAACTTTTGTCAAGAAATCTCTACTATCCTTACAGTAGGCCAACTCGGTTGCTGGGGTAAAATGAGAACATCGCATAGGAACCACTGCTGCAGCTTGGTGACTAGCTTGGCTACCTTGCCCTGACTAGAGTGGTGTGTCCTGCATGGCCTGGGTGCATACCTCAGCACCCAGGAGTCCCATTTCTAACATTGGTGATCAGTAGTAAGGATAGGACTTGTGTTTGTACAATACCAAATAGTAAATCATTGTTTACTACAACTCTATACTTAGACCAATTTGAGCCTTTTTCAATTCGCCCTGTTCTGACATCTTTTGATTTTCCCAAAGTCCTTTTGCCCGAGTCCCATTTTTCCCGTAATGTCTGTGGTCCTACCTGACAATATGGAATTTGAGCTGGCCAGATTGGAGGTATACACAGTGGCCCAGCTCAAGGGTTTCTGCCAAGGGAGAAGGATGTTCTTTAAGGGAAGTGCCAAGAAGGCAGAGCTTCAGAAAGCCTTAAGAGTATGGCCACCAGCCCACCCAGAAGGAGAAGTGAATTAGGAGGAGGGATCAGAGTCTGAGGAAAGATCAGAGTGGGACCTGACAGAGGGTCTTGTCATGCAGCCTACAGATGGGGGAGCAATCTTCTCCCAGGACTGTAAGTCCACTCTAGACCAGGCAGCAGTGTGTCCTCACAGGCCCTGTCCCCAGAGGAGCTGGCGGGCAGGAGGGAGGAGAGGAAGCTCAAACTAGAGCTTGCCAAGATTAACAAGGAGCAAGCCCTTGCTAAGCTAGAGAAGGAGCAAGCTCTAGTAGAGAAGAGGCTGGTTATGAAGGAAAGTGTTAGAGGGAACGTTGTGGTTGGTCACACTCTTCTGCGTACCTCTCCCCTCTCAGAGTCTCTTTCACACTTTGCTCGGTCACTTGGCAAGAAAGAACCATGTGTTAAAATATCATAGTTTATTAAACAATTCAAAAGCATAAAAGAAAATACTTCAATTTAAGTGTTGCCCATCAACATATGGGTAAGATCAGAAATAACTGCATCAACAATGTTAAAGATCAACTGGTTCAATTCAAACAGAAATGTATATCTATAAATTAATCCATGAGCAGCCGACTCAAGGGGCAGCCCTGAATTCAAGAGTGATACAAATGATAGCATTCAGAGGACAAACTTCTTATTGAGATAAAATAACAATATTCAAGACTACACATTTAACCTGAAATAAATGCAATTGCTTGGGTACAGATTTCCTGAAGTAAATAATCTGACAAAGCCAAAAGGCAGAATTATTGAGTCAGATAGTCTGACAAAGTCAATGGGCAGAATTTGACAAAGGCAATAGGCAAAATTATTAAGTCAGATAGACTGACAAAGTCAATAGGCGAAATCTGACAAAGCCAATAGGCAAAATTATTAAGTCAGATAGACTGACAAAGTCAATAGGCAAAATCTGACAAAGCCAATAGGCAAAATTATTAAGTCAGATAGGCTGACAAAGTCAATAGGCAAAATCATTAAGTAGGAGCATTATCACCTTGGCAATAGGAGCTCTGGGCCCAGTCAGGAGCGATTGATCAGTCGGGAACCCTCACACGGCACCTGGGTGCTGGTTTGAAGAGAATTCGAAGCCACACCCTGGGTGCAGCTGTTTTATATGCTTGAATGCAGAAGTTTTACCCTCTCTGACGTAGGTCCTGACGCAGCCCTTGACCGCCCTCTTGTAACTATGGAAAATTCCACCCATAGGACTGAGAAGTGGTATCATGGTGAAATTAGGGGCTTTTGACAGGTGGTCAGTGCTCCTGACCGCAAAAAGTAAACAAAGGATAATTTTTACCATAAGAAAGCTCAGAGTTAACATTTTAATACATTAATTCTTTGTCACGTAGCCCGTCTTTCACAGGTTCGATTAAGCAAGCGCGGAAAGTTTCTTAACTAAAAAATATTGCACATGTACTTGTGAAACCGCCAGATGTACCAAAAATGTCCTACGTGTGTGGGCTAATCTAATTCTCGTAACTGTGGAAAGTTACAAGGGGGAGGGGGGAGAGTTTGTCGCGGAGGATGGCGCAAGCCTCTGCTGTCAGGTTAGTGAAGTCTATGAGACCAGTTCTTAAGTTATTGGGCCTATACATATCTCTTACAAAGGTATGGTTGGTCTTGTATGTAGGTCTGTGAGAAGGTGAACTTGGGCCTATGTGTGGATTTGTAAGAAAGTGAAGGACCGTGGACAACTTAAAGACCCTTTATCTAGGCCTCAGTGGTGGGGCTTATCTAGGGATGCCAGGTTTGAAGGGTATTGCAGAATGGGGTGTGGGTGTCTGTTAGATGGTAAACGGGACCCTCCTACACATCCCTTCTCTTGTTCATTATTGAACACGTCTGTGACACAGTACTTTGCTGGACCCTCAGGGGCTTGGTGCATACCGAGTGGGTCACTAATATACATGCATACTGTCTGTGGTGGCAATTCAGGTGTTATAGTAACGTATTCTCCCCCATCCTCGGGAGCTAACTCATCATACCCGTTAATGTCATGCTCCTCCCTTAAGGCGTATCTAGGTGGTGGAACCGGTGGAGCTGTAGGTGTGTTTGAAGAGGCATGAGGGGCAGGTTGTTCTAAGAGTTGCACATGGATCTGCCCATTCCCATCCCCGGGAGCACGGTCCATGTCCTGATACTGTGCATTGTTATTAATTCCAGTGTGAACGTAATTCATTCCTACTGCTTTGGTGCTGCATCTGTTGACACATTTAATTACTAGCTGTGCACCGCAACACATTACCAGGACAACACAACAAATAGGTAGCACAATTTTCAAGATAGCAGATAGCCATGAAGGCATCCAGTTCAAGTTGAACCAGTCCGTGATAGGATCTGCAGCGGCACCGCTTTCGTCACGCATCTTTTTCCCAGGTTGCCCAAGTCCTCAATGGCCTTAGCGAGCGACCCGTTTGTGGCATCATTAGCCGGTATGAAAGTGCAGCAGCTCTTTCCGATGGAACTGCATACACCACCCTGCATAGCTGTGAGTTGATCTAGAACATATCTATGCTCTAGAACCATAAGCCTTAAAGGCCTTAACTCTTCCTGTATGGCGTTGAACCCATCTCGGGTGTTATTTATCAGAGTCATTAGTTCGTATCGTGTGACCTGTAGCCACCGGGCATTAGCTGATGTTTGCCAAATGGGCCACAGGCCTCCAAAGAATTCCTGGGCACCATTGAACAGGCGAAATTCTTCAGGAATTTCGGCGAAGGCATCGTTAGCGAAGTATTGAGCCTTCCGTCGGTGCCGGTGAAGCAGGGTGACGTCATTTGTCATGGGGTGCTCAAACACTTGAGAGATGTTGGATGCCGGGACAACGAGATGCAGCTCGTGCATGGTAACCATGGTGCATAGGCCCTTCCATCGAGGAGGCAACTGGGGGTAGATGCGTTCTCCACATGCCCAAAAGATGTCCATGAGGCTGGCGGTGCCGTCTTGGAGGTCCAAATAAAACATTGTTGTGTTACAGTTTGTGTTGCTGCCCACAGGGCGAGTACCGTTACCTAGGAAGCAAAGAAGAGGATGTTTTAGTTTATATGCTCTCTTCCATTTGTAAGCTGTTCCCTTCCCAAAGGTGTACCGTCTAGTTTCCTCTGCCCACACCTCCTCACACTGAGTCTCAACATCCCAATCAATATTCTGTTGATATTCTGTTTTTGCAAAGGGTTCTCCCAAGGAAGCTGCCTTACATACCAGGGCGTCTGGGCCATGCCATTTGTTATCAAAATACACATGGGCCTGCAAGAGCAGCACAGACCTATATTGACATGGACAGTTGGCAACGTGTGAACTGTTATTTTCGTGTATCGGGGGTTTGTTATGGAGTTGTTTGTTTATTGTCTCCTTACATAGTGCCGGGGGGGATGTGAACATAAAAAACCCTGATGCTTTGAATTCATGCTCATGAGTTGTGAGCGGTGTCTCCCATCTAGGTGATTCCCATCTATACAAATTCTCATTTTCTGTCTCGAATTGCAATGCATCAGTGACAACCATGTGTGTTAGATAGTTAGAATCCCACGCGGTGGTGTTTACAAACACAGTGTCTATCTCTGCTGAGAAAAGCTGTATTTGGCCGTAGATACGGCAAAGAAACAAATGGAGGAGGCATTTGGCCGTTGGGGGTGGTATTTCTTGTGGGAACACCATTTTGTCTGCGCCAACTGCATGCGGGATGTGTGAGCACACAAAGCATGCTTCTTTTGTTACCTTTCTCCCTATTTGAAACATGTGCCGGTACCACATGTTATCTAGCAGGGCACTATGGGCTTCATGGTCGTTATTAAGTGTGTCAGGACGTATGGAGTGGAAATCAGGTCTGGGATGTTGGCGTGCAACGTGGACCACTGTGTCCTGGAGAGCGGTGGCCAAATCTTGTTTGTCATTATCTTTTGTTGGTCTATGACTCCTCCAGAACCTTGGTCTACCTCTTCTAAATCTGCGAATGTTGCGGGAGTTGGGACTGCGGTTCACTGGGGGACCTACTGTAATCTCTAGAAGCCTATCCCACGGAGTAGTAGTAATACTTGGGTCTGTGAAAGTAGCTATGCGTGTGGGGTGTGTACTAGTGTGTGCACTATCAGTGGTATGCTGTGGAAGTGATGAATCTTCAGTGTGGGGCGGGAAGTGTTTTTGTGCAGTTGTATTTTCTGGCACAACTGGTTGTTTTGAGAATGGTACAATAATTTTAGCAGACAAATGTGGCTTAAAAGTTGCAACATAAAACAAGTACCAATTAAGTGCGGCCAACGTTATAGTGGAAAAAAGGCAAAATGTTAAGACAAGTGAAATACATAACTTTGCATTCCCACTCAGGTCCTCGATATTATGCTCATGGCGGTTATTATCTTCGTCATCAAAGGAGGATGGAAACCCGCTGTCCTCGTGGAGCTGTACCAAGGGTATGTCCTGTCCCTCCTCTAGTCGATTGGCGGAGGTGGTGCGGGGTCCAAGCGGACGTGACTGCGATGGATCCATGCTTTTCTTTCAGCTATTCGTACTGCAGTTGGTGACGAGTCGACCACCTTAAATGGGCCCTCGAATTTAGGGTCCCTCCAGCGTCTAACGTTTTTCCGGATGAAGATCTGCGTCCCGGGACAGATTGGTTGGAGCTCAGGATCGGTGGGGCCCTTCCCCTTTCTCTTGGATATCTGGATAGAAAGGAACTGCGCTGCGCTGGTTAGTTGGCACAGATAGTGGTAGAGTTCTGCCTTAACTATCTCAGATGATGACTCACTATCTAATTTGGGGCGTGTGGATGGAACTGTTACATTTATGGATCGTCCAGTGACAAGCTGATGGGGTGTGAGGTGATGATCCGAACTTGGGGAGTTTCTTAGTGCAAACAGTGCTATGGGCAGGCAATAAAGCCATTTCTTTCCTATTGTGGCACTTATCTTACTTATTTTGTTTTTGAGCAGGCCGTTAAGGCGCTCACAAATGCCGTTGCTTTGTGGGTGGTAAGCTGAGGTCAGCTTGTGTTTGATGCCTAGCATTGTGGTCAGGAAGGAAAAGATGGCATTTGAAAAATGACTTCCGTTATCGGTCCGGATGGAGTCTGGGATGCCCCAGCGAGGAATGACATCACGTAATAGAAATGTGGCAGCTGCTTTGGCATCGCAGTGGACGCAAGGTCCACTTTCGATCCAGCGTGAGAATGGACATACTACCACAATGAGATAGCGATAGTTTTGACAGCGATCGATCATATCGACATAGTCAATGTGTAACTCTTTGAAGGGGCCTGATGGTCTAGGAATTGTAGAGGCAACAGTTTTGAGCGTAGGGGCTGGGGAGTATTGTTGGCAAATGAGACATTTATTAACATACAATTGTATCTGTTCATAGGCATTGGGGATGAACCAGTCTGTTTGCAAGGTGACAGACATATTGTCTCGGGTGACATGTGTGGGAAGGTGGAGTTGATCTAATGCCACTTGTAACAAAGCCTGTGGCATCACAGGTTTCCCTGTTACTGTTTGTCTGTATACGAAGTCGGCGGAGTCCTGCTGTACTCCCCTCTTCTTCCATAACTCTTTCTCTTGATCTGGTGCACTTTCTTGCATTTCTCTGAGGTGTAGTTGTGCAGTATGATCGTATTGTCGCGTTTTGTCAATATCAAATGGTGTTGGTAATTGGGGTGGTGTGTCTGAACTGTGTTCACTGCTGGTGTCGTGCTCTGTCGGAGGTACTGTTTGGGACAAAAAGATAGGTGCAAGTTGGACTTCCGGTGCTGTTTGTATTGATGGGCCTGTTACTGTGGGGCCTCTGGCTGCAGCTTTAGCTGCCCAATCAGCCAGAGCGTTACCTCTGGAGACAAAATCTTGGCCATTAGTGTGCGCTGTGCATTTTACTACGGCTACTTCAGCTGGTAGTGTAAGGGCCTCAATAAGTTCTTCAAGTAACATTTTGTGAATGACAGGTGTACCATCTGATTTAAGGAAGCCGCGCCTTCTCCAGCGGAGGATGCTGGAGTGAGTTGTTGTAGTGACATATGCAGAATCTGAATAAATTGTAATGCGGTCCTCAGCTCCAATGTTTAGGGCAGCTATGAGTGCTACCAGTTCAGCTGCCTGGGCAGAATAATGTGATGGGAGTGTAAGCTGCTGCACGATGTCTAAGGAATCAGAGGAGTCATTTTGCTGTGCTTTAACTACTGCTGCTCCTGTGTATCTTATGCCTGTTTCTTGATCAATGGTAGAGGAGCCATCAACAAAGTATATAGTACTATTTGGTAAGGGATCTTCTTTGGCTGCTCCTGACTCATCTGGTGAATAAGTGGCACAATCATGGTTGTCATCATCTGAGGTGGCAATTGGATGGGCAAAAAATGTGGCGGGGTTTACGGTGTGACATTTGACAATTTTCAGAGAAGGTAATGACAGTATGACTTCGTAGCCTGACACTCTTTGCGTTGTCAGTGTTGTTTTAGCTTTCTGTATTATTGCAAAAACAGCATGTTCAGTGTACATCGTTAGTGGGGAACCCATTACAATGGGGGTACTTTTTCAACAGCAAATGCTGCGGCAGCAAGGGCCTGTTCGCAAGGGTAATGGCCTTTCATGACAGAGTCCAGCATTCCGCTGAAATAAGCAATTGGCTTATGGCCCATGG
The DNA here is from genome assembly GCA_963921515.1 of Calotriton arnoldi. NCBI lineage: Eukaryota > Metazoa > Chordata > Amphibia > Caudata > Salamandridae > Calotriton > Calotriton arnoldi. The sequence continues at coordinate 2,261,913 of CAWUFW010002051.1, forward strand.
GGTATTTTTGAGTGAGTACTGCTGTCATGACTAACCCATCACAGTGAGTGAAGAGGTAGAATTCTTTTGTGTAATCAGGTGATCCTAACACTGGTGCATTTGTTATCTCATCTTTGAGCTGGGTGTAGGCTGTTCTCATTTCAGGTGTCCATTCAATTTTATTATGTCTGTCTTTGCCCATTTTCACAGCTTTCAGCAATGGGGCAGTTATTGTTGCGAAATCAAAAACCCATTGGCGGACATAATTAACCAAGCCGAGGAATTTTTGCATGTCTTTAACTGTCTGGGGTTCAGGAGTGCCTTTTATTGCCTCAACTCGACCTGGAGTCACTCGCCTGCCTGATGCAGACAGTAGCTGTCCTAGGTAGTGTACCTCTTCCTGACAATACTGTACTTTTTGTTTGTCAACTTTATATCCTCTTTGTGCCAGCGTGGTGAGCAAGAGGATGGTGTCTTTCCTACATTGTTGTTCGGTGGGGCTGCAAAGCAGTATGTCATCGACATATTGCAGTAAGGTGCTGTCACATTGGAAATTGGACAAGTCTTCTTTGACGACCCTGTTAAAAACACTAGGGGACTCACAGTACCCTTGAGCTAACCTTGTGTACGAAAATTGCACATTTCTGAATGAGAACGCCAGGAGGTATTGACTATCTGGGTGCAAAGGAATGCTGAAAAAGGCATTTTTCAGGTCGATGACAGAAAAGTACTGTGCATCCGGGGGGACATTGGTGAGAATGACAGAGGGGTCTGGGACAATAGGGAATTCTGGTACTACTATGCTGTTAATTGCGCGAAGATCGTGTATCAAACGCCATTGATTTGTCTTCCCCTTCCTCACAGGAAAAAGGGCTGTGTTACACGGAGAGATACAAGGATAAATTACTCCCTGTTCTAGTAATGCCTGTATAGTGGGGGCTATGCCCTCCTCTGCTGCTTTAGACAAGGGGTACTGTTTTATTCTGGGCAGGATAGCACCTTGTTTGAGTGTTATCTTAAATGGCCTGGCAGATCTGATAAGGCCCACATCATTTGGGCCTGTTGTCCAAAGATGTGCTGGTACCTGAGCCAAATCAGCTTCTCGCACAGAATCATAGTCAGGGGTGATCGTTGGTGTTCTAATTTCCACTATCACTGAGACGGGCACATTGTTATCATAGATAATCTCGGTTTTAGAATATTCCTCAGGGGATCCAAATAGCTGAGCATCTGAAATGTGTCTGACCAATCCTTCCTGTTCAAGGAAGATGACACAAGCCCATGTGTGGGCATTGTCATCGCATGCCAGGAAGGCACCATAGGTGGGTGTTATTTCAAGGGCGCAGATGTCAAAAATCAAGTTTTTATCTAATACTGGTGAGTCTGGTACTTGGGGTCTAAAGAGAAATTCTTTTGGTAGCTGAACTGTGCGACCTCGTAATTCGGGAGTGGTGGCGACAATTGTGTGGACAGCTGCAGAGAAGGCCTGCTCATTCACTGGTCGTGCTCTGACTTGGCTATCTAAAGAAGACTGTGCAGTGACTGCCATCATCCTAGTTAGTGGAGTACCTGGAATGGAGCAAATCATTGTTCCATTGTCATCAAAGTGGATGGTCATGTTTAGTTTGGCCATGAGGTCGCGTCCTAAAAGATTGACTGGGGAACTGGGTGAATAGAGCAGAGGCTGCTCCACTGTATGGCCTCCTATCTCCATTGAGACTGGCTTGGTGAAGGGGACCCTTGCTATTGCCCCAGAAAATCCCTGTGTGTCCGCTGTTTTGTTTGAAATGGGCAGAGGGCCACCTGTAATGCAGGAGTATGTGGCACCTGTGTCAACAAGAAAACTGTATATTTTGTTATTTATCATAACACTTGCAATAGGGTCCTCTTCAGTATTGCTTGTGCATGACAAAATTGGGCACACAAGAGTTGTCTGTGGGCTGTCCTAGCCAGTGTATCCTCCATGCTGATATTGCTGGATGGTGCCCTGAGTAAAGGGGTTGCTGGAGGCAACAATTGTTCCTCCTAGAGGTACATTGTTTTGTGTTTGGGGGACCATCTGGTAAGTAGCCTGTTGCTGTGGCTGTGATTGTTGCATTGGAATCTGCATTTGTTGGACCGCTGGCTGAACCTGAAGCATTGGGGGCGCTTGGAGCTGCACTTGCTGTTGCTGTGTTGGTTGCACATATGAGTATAGTACTTGGGGCTGCTGGGGGGGTGGCTGTGTGCGCTGTTGTTGTTGGAATGGTGCCTGTGCTTGGTAACCAGGACGCATATATTGCTGACCCATATCGCGCTTTTTACTGTTACAGTCTCTCTGGATATGGCCTTGTTTCTGGCAATAGTAACATATTATTGGTGGTGCCCCTTGTCCTGGCTGTTGTGGAAACCTTTGCTGTCCCATCCCTCGCCCCCTTCCTTGTCCACCCGTGTTCCAGTTCATATTCGGTCTGTTATTGTAATAGGGCTGTATGTTGGTGCTGTACTCAGGTGGTGCTGGCATGTATTGTGTCATTGCCTGTTGTGGCTGCTGGACATACTGTATGGCTTGTTGGGGTTGAGCTTGTATGTACTGTACTGCAGGTGGTGCTTGTACCTGCTGAGGTGCAAGTTGGGCATTGCCTGCAAGAGCATTCATGGCAGCCTGAGGGAAGGATGTTACTGCTGTCATTTGAGTGACGGGTGCCGCGAGCATGACTGTGTCAACATTGTCTTTTTTCTTATTGAGTTTCTGCTGTACTAGTTTGGCAGCGGCATTCTCTATTGCTAGCTGTCTATTCTTCTCCTGTTCCTGTCTCTTTTTGCAGTAATGTACAATGTGATCTTGTATCTCTGCCCATGGCTTGCATTCCATTGCTACAATGCCATCTAATTTCTCCTGCACTTCAGTTGGCAAACCTTTCTTTACTGTGTGGTAAAATAGTCTCCCATATCCTCCATTTGCGTCCCATCGTTGCCCTAACTCCTGGTGCCACTTTTCTTTCATTCTAGAAAGATAGTTGGCAGGGTCCTCATTTGGTTGCATAGTCTGTGACAACAGAGCCCCAATGTCAGGAACATCAGGGAATTTCCTGCGCAACTCAGCCCATGCTACTGTTCTAATCTCGTTGAAGGAAACCCCATCATGTTTGGTGTTTGTCTTGGTAAGATTTTTATGAATACGTATGAAAAGATCTTCTGCATCTTCTCCAATGAGGGAGATCAGCAGGCATTTTACATCTCCGATTGCTATGTTGTTGCCCGTGGTGCAATTTTCAAAAGCTGCAATCCATTTTCCCGCACCCTCTGTGAGGGGTGGGAGCGCCTTTTGACATTTTCTTTGTCTAATGTAGACCAGGGGATATAGATGGGGGGATCAATGATGTTTTTATAGAGCAGTGGCATCTGGCGTGTTACCCCAGGGCGTTGCGCTGTGGGTCCTGTAGAATCATACTGGCGAGCATATCTCTGCCAGACTTTGAGGCTCTCCCTCATGTAGTCATAGTCCCAATCCTGATCTCCTAATCCTTTGAGGATGCATTCAACTGCTGTCGCCATGTACTGAGGTTCAAAAGAGCCTTCCCTTGGCCAAGGGCGCATTTGTGGCGCCAAGGGCTCTGACCAACCTGCCAAATCGTCTGTAAAAGGGTTAACTGCATAATCTGAACCTTCCCCCAATGTCACTATCTCATTGGGAGTGAGGTCATTACTAGCTTTTGGTGGAAGGGGTCTACTGAGATACATCATGTTACGTCTATTCTTCATCCTAATGGTGCGTAAGGAAGCAGAGCCCGAGACGTCATATAGTATGTCGTCGGGGCGTCCATGTGTCCCCAAGACTTTAAGTCTCTGTGCCTCGGTGGTCCTTTCCTTTCTTCTTACCACTGGGTCATGTTCCTGCGGGTGTTCACAATATATTGGGATGTCACCAAACAGTGGATTGTGGCCTTCTAGCACCCGTGGAGGTGTCTTTTCCCGCCCTAATGCTGTTGGGAAGTGGTGGTCTTGGTGTGTGTTAGTGAATGTTTGTGTCATTCCAGAGGCGGCAACGTCACGGTGGGAGGGGTGCTCATTAAAGCGATATTGTCTGCTCCCTTCCCCATTCCTACTGATATTTGTCTTTGGGTGGTGTTTCACGAGGCGGTGCAGCGTGGGTGAGGGTGATGTTGGGGTGTTGACCTTATGGAGCATGTCCACAACGCTTTTGTTCATGTTCTCTAATTTGAATGACAAGCGTCTTATGGAGTTCACCTGATCTGCGTGACTAGGTGATTGATGCATGTGTGACTGTTCTTCTTCAAGGTGCTGTGGTGAAATACTTTCCAGGCTGGTGCTTTTGCTCAAGTCTGCATTTTGTCTATAATTGCCATACGCGGATGGAAGACCAGTGAGAGGAACACACTGTCTGTCTGTTATGTCCAGTGGTGGCGGGTCGGGGAACTCAATGAACTGTCGCTGCTCTGTCATAAGGCCAGATCCTGATACCTCAGCATGGGGGCAGCAGCCATGAAGGGCATGTTATTTTGCAATTGGGGGTGCGAATTTGAACCCAGGTGTGTATCGGTGTCGTGGAATGGGTTGGGGTCATGTTGTTGTTTAGTGTCCGTGTCACGGAAGGGGTTTGATTTAGAGGATTGTTTAGTGCTGAGATCATAGGTGACAATAACAGGTGAGCGCGAGGGACAGGGCAGGGCTTGAAAGACGGAGTCATGCGAGTGACGAGATGATGTCTGAGAGACAGAGTCAGAGCCTTCCTCATCGTCTCCACCTGGGCGGGGGTGTGCAGTATTGACTGTTGGTGTAAATTTTAGTGACAGTTGTGCATCTATAAGACCTGGGATACCAGATACTGCTGTGTCCCTTACTGTGTCGTTAGGGAGAGGCAAGTGCATGCTGCGCAGTTCTGTGAGGTGAGGGTATACATGCCCAGGGGGCATGGGTGGGGTCAGTGATCTGGTCATGTGGTGGTACGGGTGACTAGGTGACGTGTGGGAAGCCTGAAATTCCTCAACCTGTGTGACGTGTAATTCTGGGCCGAGGTGCGGTGAGGAAGATGCCTCGGTGGGTAATGGCTGAAAACCTGCAGCCGGGGAATTATTAGTGGTGACTGGTAGTTCCAGTTGCTCCTTATTAGTGAGCTCGGTATACATACCGCTAAAGTGATAAGGTGGTGGGGGCGGAGCATTGGGTACAACCGGTGATGTGGGGTCAGAGTGTGTTCTAACTTTATCTTTAAAAATGCGCCAGAGGTCTAGAGTAGCCTTCCTCTTCTGTAGTTTAGTACCGGAGTACTTTGTATCTAGAAAGGTGGTGGCATGCTCCAATATTATAGGGTCAAAGCTTCCCTCTGACGGCCAAGGATGAGTCATTTTTGCCGTATGCTTATGAAGCTCACTGCAGTGCTTTACGATATGGTGTTCCTGGCCTCCGAATGTTCTTAAAACATGATGGAGTGGAGTCGCCATGTGGATATGCGTAATCCTAGGCGCTTTAGGCAAGGCCTAAATTACAGGATCGCGTTTTCTCAGGTGCTAGGGACAATGTCTCTGATGAGTTCTTGCTGTACTGCCTGAATGACAATATCATATACCCCGTCCTGTAGGTCCCGCTCTTGTGCTGGAGTATAAAGGGGGAAGCGAAGCTGGCCGTCGAAGCAGGCTTCAGCAATATAACTCTGGAGTGGGTGCCTTGGCCATGTGCTAGATAATATGGCAGTCAGTAGCGATCCATGGGGACGTATAATGAAGAAGATGTGAAAGTGGGTAGAAGTTTTATACACAGTAGAGCTCAAAATGCCATTCATGAATGTTGTTTTAAAAATACAATGTTTTTGAGGGTGAAAGTCAATTTTTTGTTGGAAAGGGATGCACTTAGATGTCAGGCGAGTATTCAGCGGTAGGAGAGTGAGTGTCAAGGGTAGGGGTAGGGACGTCTTCTACTAGCTCCTCTCCTATGGCGCTAATAATAAAGTGACACAGTGCTTTCCTCAAGTCCTGTTCGTCTGGTCCGGTGTATATCCCGTTGGGGGAGAAATCAGGAAATTGGAGTTGGTTGTCAGAGAGAGATGCAATGATCTTGCTCTGCAGTGGGTTGCGGGGGTAGGATGAGGTTAAGATAGTAGGTATCTCTAAGCCTGGTGCTATTAAACGAATACATATGTAAATATAATGTGGTGTTTTATGAACAGAGGTACTCAGGATTCTGTTCATGGGGACTAATAATAATTGAAGAGACTAGAGTGTTTCCTAAAGTGTCAGTGCTTGCAATGTTTTTGTTCTTTGACCTTAGTGACGATAGGATGAGGAAAAGCTGGTGCAAGCGAAAGCGTTATTTGCTGTGCTTGAGTATAATCGATCCCTAGGGCTTGAAATATAGTGAGAAGGACAGTGTTTGCTAAAGGTGTGACGTAACAAAAGGACGATGGGTGACCAGTGGAGAGACCTACCACGTTGTTGTTCACTAAATACACGATGATGGGAGAGGCTGTAGTATCAGGGGATGAGTCATTCATTCCCTACAATGGGTGGAAGTGCGGAGATGGACAAGTCGGGGGTTGCGCAGTGGGAACGTCAGGTGCAGGGACCTGTAGGTCTACTGAGTAGTCCTGCAGGAGTGCCACAAGGAGTGGGGACTCATCAGCAGAAGACAATGGTTGAGGGTGAGCACTACTAGATGCTGATGCTGTGGGAGATGCAGGAGCGGAAAGACGAGGGAGTGTTGCTTCTTCAGAAAGTGCCGTAGAATGTGCGGAGTTAGACTCGTCGTCTGTGTAAATGACGGGGGGAGAATTAACAAAATAAACAGAAGAACTTAATGAGGGTGGGGAGGATGAAGAGGAATTAGAGGAATGGCCAGGCCACAGCAGATCCGGGCGGGTGGTATCTGGTGGAGGCAGCGACTGGGAGGAGACGTTGAATGAGGGCGGATAGTCTACGAGAGACAGGAGGGCAAGGCGTAGCTCAGTAGTGGGGGTAAAGGTGATTCCTAAAGTATTCCATGCGGCTGCAAGAATGTCACTTTGATGGCGTGTAAGAGGGGTAAAGCGGTCCAGGGAGGTGTGATAGACTGCAGTGGCCATACCACGGACTGAATGAATGAGAAGACTTATGATCTGTGGGGGGTCAAGGGACATAACGGGGGTAATGAAAAGGGGACAATACAAGAGGAGTGGGGATACACCACCACCCCTCCTTTTGGCTGCCACTGGACGCAAGGCAAGAGGCAGACAAAATGTGTGAGAGACAGAAAAGAGGCGCAAAGTGCGTGCAATGAGGGCCGAAAAATAATGTAACTACTTAGCGGGATCACAGCTAAAATTAAAAGGCACAGCAATCCAGACAACAGCTACCTAGCGCAGTCGCCGCTAAACCGGACCAAGAAGGTGTGTGTGGGCAACTGAGCACCAAAATAACTAGCAGTCCGCCACCTTGGCTAGGGACGGTAAAGGTGGCAGAACGGCAACAACTGGGGGGCTAGCGTGGAACAACAGGCAGAACTATCATCAAAAAGATGAGACACAAAAAACAGACACAATGAACAAAAAATAAACAAGTATTAAATAAATGAAATTCATTTCTGAAGAAAAACGAAAACCATCAAAGTGAGGAAGAACAGAGTGCGAGGAAACAAAGAGAAAAGGCGGGGCTAGGGGGAGCTGCAGGGCAGCTGCGATCGTTCGACAGGGACTTCCTCTTTCCGCGTTGGCAGAGAGCCGAAGAAGGCTGAAGGCACGACAAAAAGTGACAAACGATCTGACACAGGAAGTTCCTCAATCCGGAGTGGCGCAGCTAACAAATGAGAAAAGCGCCTACCAGAGACCGAAAAAAACTTAAGAGACAGAAAGAGAAAAGTACCCAAGCAGTGCAGGAGAGAGTCAGAAAGGGACCAATCAGAGAGGGTGAAGAATGAATGTGTGAATACACCCATGAACACCACTCACAATGGTGGGCAGACCACACCCCAAGAGGACCCGAGGGCAGGACAACAGTCACTGAAACCAAAGAACCTCAGAACCACAAATGCATGACCACCGCACACCAGAAGGTGGGCAGCCAGCCACGGAGAAACTCACCAAGAGAGAACAAACACACGACGCAAACCCCAAATATCAGCCACTACTGATAGCAAAATCGAAGAAAAAAAAAAAAAAAAAACACACAAATTATGCGGTAAAGACCTCAAATGCATGTATCAGGCAGCAAACACACGCCAAAATGCGGCCAGTCACATAAGAGAGCTGGCACAGGACCCAAACATCAAATAGCAACCACAAATGGCAAAACCGAAAGAAAAACCAAACATACAAATTATGCGGTAAATATCTCAAATGCATGTATTAAGCAGCAAACACATGCCAGAATTTGGCCAGTCACATAGGAGAGACTCGGCACAGGACTCAAACCTCAAACAGCAACCACTAATGGCAAAACCGAAAGAAAAAACAAACATACAAATTATGCGGTAAATATCTCAAATGCATGTATTAAGCAGCAAACACATGCCAGAATTTGGCCAGTCACATAGGAGAGACTCGGCACAGGACTCAAACCTCAAACAGCAACCACTAATGGCAAAACCGAAAGAAAAAACAAACATACAAATTATGCGGTAAATATCTCAAATGCATGTATTAAGCAGCAAACACATGCCAGAATTTGGCCAGTCACATAGGAGAGACTCGGCACAGGACTCAAACCTCAAACAGCAACCACTAATGGCAAAACCGAAAGAAAAAACAAACATACAAATTATGCGGTAAATATCTCAAATGCATGTATTAAGCAGCAAACACATGCCAGAATTTGGCCAGTCACATAGGAGAGACTCGGCACAGGACTCAAACCTCAAACAGCAACCACTAATGGCAAAACCGAAAGAAAAAACAAACATACAAATTATGCGGCAAATACCTCAAATAACAATATACATGAAAAAAGGCAAATACACGACACATATGGCAACAGAATAACAAGAAAGGCGAAGAGACCCCACGCAGAAAGAAAGCAAAACGAAGTATAGGACAGCAGAGAGGGAAGGACCAAAAAGATGCCTCACAAAATATGACCAGCCACAGAGGACGTTGTGGCAAGACAGTCAGCCACAGGGGAACAAGAGAGCAGACACAGGGGAAACCCCAGAGGACACGACAGCCGGGACGGACCACCCCACAAGCCACAACCCGAGGTAAATTCAAGGAAGAAAAACAAAACCATCCCTGACTTACCCAGGCGGGCGGGGGCAGCGGAGCGTCCGAGGTGCAGCCTGGAGGGGAAACCCGTGCGTGTGCCTCAAGACCACACGGTGGATGACTCGCCGACCGAGACCCTCGTTCGTGGTCGCCACTTTGTTAGAGGGAACGTTGTGGTTGGTCACACTCTTCTGCGTACCTCTCCCCTCTCAGAGTCTCTTTCACACTTTGCTCGGTCACTTGGCAAGAAAGAACCATGTGTTAAAATATCATAGTTTATTAAACAATTCAAAAGCATAAAAGAAAATACTTCAATTTAAGTGTTGCCCATCAACATATGGGTAAGATCAGAAATAACTGCATCAACAATGTTAAAGATCAACTGGTTCAATTCAAACAGAAATGTATATCTATAAATTAATCCATGAGCAGCCACTCAAGGGGCAGCCCTGAATTCAAGAGTGATACAAATGATAGCATTCAGAGGACAAACTTCTTATTGAGATAAAATAACAATATTCAAGACTACACATTTAACCTGAAATAAATGCAATTGCTTGGGTACAGATTTCCTGAAGTAAATAATCTGACAAAGCCAAAAGGCAGAATTATTGAGTCAGATAGTCTGACAAAGTCAATGGGCAGAATTTGACAAAGGCAATAGGCAAAATTATTAAGTCAGATAGACTGACAAAGTCAATAGGCGAAATCTGACAAAGCCAATAGGCAAAATTATTAAGTCAGATAGACTGACAAAGTCAATAGGCAAAATATGACAAAGCCAATAGGCAAAATTATTAAGTCAGATAGGCTGACAAAGTCAATAGGCAAAATCATTAAGTAGGAGCATTATCACCTTGGCAATAGGAGCTCTGGGCCCAGTCAGGAGCGATTGATCAGTCGGGAACCCTCACACGGCACCTGGGTGCTGGTTTGAAGAGAATTCGAAGCCACACCCTGGGTGCAGCTGTTTTATATGCTTGAATGCAGAAGTTTTACCCTCTCTGACGTAGGTCCTGACGCAGCCCTTGACCGCCCTCTTGTAACTATGGAAAATTCCACCCATAGGACTGAGAAGTGGTATCATGGTGAAATTAGGGGCTTTTGACAGGTGGTCAGTGCTCCTGACCGCAAAAAGTAAACAAAGGATAATTTTTACCATAAGAAAGCTCAGAGTTAACATTTTAATACATTAATTCTTTGTCACGTAGCCCGTCTTTCACAGGTTCGATTAAGCAAGCGCGGAAAGTTTCTTAACTAAAAATATTGCACATGTACTTGTGAAACCGCCAGATGTACCAAAAATGTCCTACGTGTGTGGGCTAATCTAATTCTCGTAACTGTGGAAATTTACAAGGGGGAGGGGGGAGAGTTTGTCGCGGAGGATGGCGCAAGCCTCTGCTGTCAGGTTAGTGAAGTCTATGAGACCAGTTCTTAAGTTATTGGGCCTATACATATCTCTTACAAAGGTATGGTTGGTCTTGTATGTAGGTCTGTGAGAAGGTGAACTTGGGCCTATGTGTGGATTTGTAAGAAAGTGAAGGACCGTGGACAACTTAAAGACCCTTTATCTAGGCCTCAGTGGTGGGGCTTATCTAGGGATGCCAGGTTTGAAGGGTATTGCAGAATGGGGTGTGGGTGTCTGTTAGATGGTAAAACGGGACCCTCCTACAAAAGGAAGATGGCCCATGAGCTTAGCCTCAGAGAGGTGGATATTAGAGCCCTCCACGTGGGGTCTGGCAACAACAATATTTTGGCAGCATACCTACATTGTCTTCTCATGAGTCCAGATTTCACATCCCACAATATATAATGCAGTTATAATGTGGGGGGTGACCAAGAAAAATAGTTGGCACCCCATGGAATGGCTTCAAAAGTGCACAGGGTCAAAGAGGAGTTTGTGGGGTAGTTTATTGTGGCACATGCCCACAGTGGGGAGGGAGACACTCCTTACATTAGAGGTTGGGGACCAGACCTGCTACACTACCATGAAGACCATATTAGTCAGTAAGTTTGGGTTGACCCTTGAGGAGTACAGGCAGTGGTTCAGGGCCAGTCACAAACTCTCTACATAAACATGGGCGGATTTCTTGGACTATGCTGGTAAGGCACTGAAGGGCTGGGTGAGAGGCAGCAAAGTTAATGATTGTGAAGGGTTGTACAACTTGTTTTTGAAGCTTGTTTTCGAGAACTGTGCCAACACCTAGTTGATGACAAGCTTACTGACTCCAGGAAGCAAACTGAGGAGGCAGACCTCTGGGTCAGCACTAGAGTGTCCAGAAAGGTATCTGGGGGTGACTCCCAAAAGTGTGACCAGGTTTCCCACCAGAAGAAGGAGGGGGGCTAAAAATAAGTAGTTCTATCCAGGCCCCCAAAACAACTCAAAGGGTCTGGTTCACGTTCCCAATCTGGCCACCAGAAAAAACTACCCTGACAAAGGTCATCAGTCCATGCTCGCTAAGTGCTAGGAGCATGGACACTACAAACGGAATCTCAAGTGTCCAAAAAGAGCACCACCTCCCAGTTGAGGAAAGATCCCAGAATGGCTAGTGTAGTGCTGGGGGAGGTGCTTGTCCCAGGTCATTGGGGGGAGTTTAGTGGGGTTGCCCTAGTGTCCCTGGGTGACAGTGAGATGGTTCCAAAGATCCATGTGAACTAAAATACTACCAAGCATATTCAATGGGTCACCATCAAAGGGCAAGGGGTTGAGGCTCTCAAGGATACAGGAGCTAGTATGACTATGCTAAGGAGTTAGCTGGTTTCCCCAGAGCAGGTAACTCACCATGCATTCCACCAGGTTGGGGTGGCTGACAACAGAGAGGTCCACTATCATGTGGCCTATGTTCCATTTGAGTGGGGGGCGGGGTTCAGGTCTTCTGAAAGTTGCAATGAGCCTGCTATGCCTGTTGACTGTTTTTTGGGTAATGACCTTGAGCACACTACCTGGAAGGAAGTGGCGCTCAAGGCTTATGTGGAGATGTTAGGTTCCTGACCTGGAGTTGTGCTACCACATGGTCCATGGCTGCCCAGGTTGGGAGTCGAGAAGGGCTAGAGCATGGAACAATGACCCAGCCAGCTGCTAAGAAGGGGAGAGACAGAGGGCATGGGAAACCAGCTCCTGAAAGTACCTCCAGTGAGATGGATGTGGCACCTGCAGTGGCCATCCTGGAGTCCACCGAGGAGTATATTTCTTCCCTTGGTGACATGCCAAAGCTTGCTGGATGGCATGTGGAAGTAGGCCCCATCAAGGAGGCATTCTATAGGGCTCAAATAGAGTGCCCAAACCTTGGGGGCATGAGGCAACAGGCTGAAGCCCAAGCAGCAGGTGATGCCTCTGGTAGTCACCACATGTACTGGGAGGACAACCTCCCTTACAGTGAGCCTATGGCTCCTAGGCATGGGACAGCAAGGGCCCTGGTGGCCCTCAAATGCTACAGGGCTTTCCTACTAGAGCTGGCTCATGACGTTTCCCTGGTAGGGCACCTGGGCCAAGACAAGGCCTTTGAAAGGCTTGACCCCCACTTCTATTGGTCTAGGATCAAGAATTCCTCAGATGTGGTCTGCAGGACTTTTGTGACCTTTCAGGCCAGTTGGAAGGCAGGGCAGAGGCTTAAAGCCCCCCTTAATCCTTTGCCTGTCATTGGCACACCCCTTGAGAGGATGGGCATCCACATTGTAGGGCCTATGGATCCTGGTTCTGGTGGATCATGCCTCTATGTATCCAGAGATAATCCCTCTGAGAACGATCATTGTGCCTACAGTGGCAAAGGCCGAGATGGGGATTTTTACTTGAGTGGGTTTTTCCAAGGAAGTTGGGTCTGCCAGGGGCACAAACATCATGTCTGCTTATATGCCGTCAATGTGGAAGGAGTATAGGGTAACTTACAAGTTCTCCACCCCTTACCATCTACAAACCAATGGGCTTGTTGAGAGGTACAACACGACCATGAAAGGCATGATCAGAGGTATGCCTGAAGCCCTGAGGAAAAAGTGGGATATTCTCTACCATGCCCATTGTTTGGATACAGAGTGGTGTTATAGAGAGGACTGGGTTTCAGCCCCTTTGAGCTGTTGTTTGGGTACCCAGTCAGAGGACCTCAGAGTCTGGTGAAAGAAGGGTGGAAGCAAGCTTCCAGGAAGGTAAACCAGGATATAGTGAGCTACATGCTGGCCTTTAGAAGCCAGATGGCTAGGTTATGGAAGCAAGCTTTCAGTAACCTTGAAGTCGGCCAAGAAGTCATGAAGGAGTGGTATGACAAAAATTCTACCACTGTAGCTTTTCAACCTGGTCAGAAAGTGTGGATGATGGAGATGGTAGAGCCAAAGGCCCTCCAGGATTGCTGGAATGGGCACTATGAGGTGATTGAAAGAAAGGGTGTGGCCAGATACCTGGTGGACCTCATGACCCCTCATGACCCCTAGGCAACCCCACAGGGTGCTGCATGTAAATTGCCTCAAACCACACTTTGAGAGGTCTGAGCTCACTATGGTGTTGAAGACAGGTGGAGAAGAGGAAGAGCAGAGTGAACCTCTCCCTGACCTCTTGGACTCCAAGGCTAAGGATAGGTCTGTGGAAGGAGTAATCTTTTCCCCCACTAACTCCTGAAAAACAGAGAGAATGCCACCAAGTGCTGGGACTATACATTTCTCTGTTCTCTCTTATCCCTGGGACTACCCACCTGTTTACCCATGAAGTGGGGGAGCAGGGGACAATCTCCCTGTTAAGAAGAAGTCTTACAGGTTATCATATAAGTTGAGGTCCAGCATTAAGGCTGAAGTGTCCACAATGCTGGAGTTGGGGGTGATAGAACCCTCTAGTAGCCCCTGATCCGGTCCTGTAGTTCTGGTACCAAAAGCTGCCTCACCAGGCACCGCACCAGAACTGAGCTTCAGTGTGGATTACACAGGGCTGAATTCAGTGACTAAGACAGATGCTCACCGCATTCCATGGGTTGATGAGCTTATTGACAGGTTATGGGCTGCCCAGTATCTCAGTACCTTTGATCTTACATCAGGGAGCAAGCAGATTGCCCTAACAGAAGGAGCCAAGGAGATGTTGGTCTTCTTGACTCCAGAGGGCCACTATCGTTTAGGGTGCTGGTATGGAGACCTTCTCTGCTGCTTATCTGGATGACATAGCTTTCTTCAGTAGCAGCTGGAAGGACCACCCTTTTCACCTCCAGGAAGTGCTTCAGGCTCTGCAACAGGCAGGTCTGACTATCAAGGCAAGTAAGTGGCAGATATAGCAGGTGTTGGCGGTGTACCTGGGGCACATGGTGGGCAGGGGAAATCTGAAACCCCTTAAGGCCAAGAAAAAACCCATCATGGCCTGACTGTCCCCCAAAACCCAGACTGAGGTCAGAGCATTCTTGGGCCTCACTGGGTACTATAGGAGGTTTGTCAAGGGATATGGCACCATTGTTGCCCCCTTGACTGAGCTAACTTCCAAAAAGCAGCCCAGGAATGTGATTTGACTCCCTTAACCAGGCCATGTGCACAGCTCCTGTGCTCCAGGCCCCTGATTTTTCCAAGGAATTTATCGTTCAGACAGATGTCTCCGAGCATGTCATGGGGCAGTACTATCTCAGCTTAATGAGACGGACCTAGACCCGCCTGTAGCTTCTATCTCCAAGAGGTTACTTCCCAGGGAACCGAGGTGGAGTGCTATTGAGTAAGAAGCTTTTGCTGTGGTCTGGGCACTGAAGAAGTTGAGGCCATACTAGTTTGACACTCACTTTCTGATTCAGACTGACCACAGGCCCCTCAGGTGGCTCATGCAAATGAGTAGTGAGAAAACAAAACTGTTGAGGGGTCAATTTCCCTCCAGGGTATGGACTTCAGGGTAGAACACAGACCTGGGATAGACCACGTCAATGGTCTATCTAGGTTTTTCTGCCTTAATAATGAGAACTCCCTAGAGGTTGGGTAGATCTCCCCACTTTCAGCTGGGTGGTCTTCCCCAGACTTTTTGCCTTTAGCCTCCACATTTTGCTGATTTTTTTTGTTGGCCTTAGGACTCTGATCACTTTACCACTGCTAACCGGTGCCAAAGTTCATGTGCTTCTCCTCTAAACATGATGACATTGTTGTATACCTGATTGGAATATTTGATGTACTAGAAAGTCCCTTGTAAAGTTTTATACCATATACCCAGGGCCTGTACTTAAAATGCTACTAGTCAGCCTGCAGCACTAATTGTAGCACCCACATAACTAGCCTTTCAAATCTGTCTCAGGCCTGCCACTGCAGTGCCTGTGTGTGAAATTTACTGCCACATCAACTTGGCATTTAAAACTACTTTCCAAGCATCAAACTCCCCTTTCATTACACATAACTCACCCCTAAGGTAGGCCCTAAGTAACCATAAGGGCAGGGTGCTATGTGAGTAAAAGGTAGGCCATCTACCTTTATGTTTTACATGTCCTGATAGTGACAAACAGCCTATTTTGTTTTTCACTACTGTGAGGCCTATTCCTCTCATAGGTTAGCATTGGGAGTACATTAATATACTTTTAAGGTGTAATTTCTGATCAGAGAGGAGTAGCTTTTTCATGTTTCATATGTTTGGAATGCTAATGATATATCCTCCTTACTGTTTAAGTTGAATTTAACATTACTTTTTTAGAAATGCCACTTTTAGAAAGCAGAAATTTCTCTGCACTTACTGCGCTGTGTACCTGACAGCCTGCCTCCAAAACACTTCTGGGGTGGGGGACAGCTACACATTGTGCATACCCTCTAGACAGCCACAAAACAGGAAGGATAGGTGTGTCTAAGTACCCATCTATAAACAGCTGCATTTTGATGGCCTTGCCTGGGCAAGATAGAAGGAAGGGGCTAACACTGCCGAAATGGATACTTGTGCACCTCATAGTGCTGCTTTGACATCATCCCTCATATCAAAGGCATATTTGGGTATAAGTACTGGGTCTCTGACGCCCTAAAATCAGACACTACTGGACTTGTAACTGAAGATCTGCCGGAAGAACTGCCGTGCTTCTTAAAGGACTCAACTGGACTGTGGATCTGGAACGCCTGCTCTTCTGTTTGTTGCCCTGCTGCCTGCTGTTCTTTGGCTCTGGTTAAGGAGAGCTGGACTCTACCTTCACTCCAAGTAATCTCCAAGGCCTTTTGGTTTGTATCCTGTTGCTTGAGACTCAGGCATATCAAAGTCTCTGCCCCTGCTCCTGTGCCTAGCTCACTGGAAGTGGACCAGATACTTGCAGAACCGGCGTATTCACCCAGTTGCAGGAATAGAATTGGCGCATCGCATCGGATCCAGCACTTTGCCTCCCAATACATCCAACAGAGCATCACCGCCACCGCAGCTTGGTGAGATTTGCACATCTCCTCGACTTTGTGGCAGAATCTGGCGCATCGCTTGATGCATCTTGACTCCGGCACCCGTCTTCGGAACTGATGCATCGCCTTTACTGCGTGGAGAAGATCGACACATCTCGCTGTTTGCAACTGGGAAAGGCACTTTATTCACTGGGGCCTACGTGGGTCCTGTAGCCGGCCGGCACTCAATCGCAGTCAGCCCGAACTTTGACTTTGCCCCAGTCCAGTACAACCTAAAGTAACCTTTTTCCTTTCAAATTCAATATCTCAACTTCCATACATTGATTTTTTGTCGTTTTGGTCTTGTTTTGTTCAGAATATAATAATCTATTTTTCTAAACCTGTGTGGTGTCTTTTTGTGATATATTCAGTGTATTATTGTCTGTGTGTGTTTTGCACAAATACTTTATACATTGCCTTTTTAGATGAGCCTGACTGCTCTGTGCCAAGCTACCTGAGGGATAGAACAGGTTATCTTTTAGTGTGTATTTAGCTTGCCCTGACTAGAGTGGTGTTTCCTGCCTGGCATCGGTGCATACCACAGTCAACCAGGAATTCCATTTCTAACAGGGTGGGTAGGGGGTATTGGGCGGTAAGAGTGTTTTTAGCGTTTGGGGGTCGGCAAGAGTATTGGATGGTAATGGTATTTGTAGGGTTTTGGGGTGGGTAGGGGTATTGGGTGGCGCTGGTGTTTTTAGGGTGTACGGGTGGGCAGGATTATTGGGTGGTAAGAGTGTTTTTCGGGTTTAGGAGTGGGTAAGGGTATTGGGTGATAAAGGTGTTTTTAGGGTTTAGGGATGAGTAGGAATATTGGGTGGTAAGTGAATATTTAGGGTTTAGAAGTGATTGAGTTTAGGGGTCGATAAGGGAATATATATATATATATATATATACATATATATATATATATATATTCACTGAAAAAACCATAGGTTTCAGGGACGTTATAGTTAGCTGGACATTTCACTCGTACAAAACCATAGAAATTCCACTGTTATAGTTAGTTCAGCTAACTATAACTCGCGCTCCCGCAATGCACTGCTGATCACATCACATATTACATCATTCATGACATGGTCAGTGACATCACTGATGACATCACTGATCACATCTCAAATGACATCACTGATGACATCACTGATGACATCATCCAGTGAATGTGTTTTTCTTTAAAGTTTAAATATGTATTATATATATACCAAGGTGTATTGAAGAATGAGTGGGTGTATAAGTGTCTGGATGGAGGATTTAGAAGGTGTGTGACTGACTGTTTAACTCAGTTATTACATGTGTCTTACTGAATGCATGGGTTAGTGACTAAACTGTGTGAATGTCTATATCAGTCTGTTTGCTGTTGTATAAGGTGCTGCATGGATTGGTCAGTAGCTACATGAGTGTCTATATGGGTTATTAATTGGTTGCCAGAGTATTTGTATGGGTGCCTCAGTGTGTGTGTGGGTGCGTGGGAGGTGTGTGACTCTGTGCATACATGTTTGAGTGGTTGATTCACTGGGTGTATGGGTTCAAGAGTTCATGTGGAAACAGCTGTATGCATGGGTGAGTGTGTGTATGGGTGTGTTAGTGAGTGAATGGATGTCTCAGTGGTAGATGTCCAACTAACTACATATGTAAAAGAGAGTGTATGTGAGAGTTGGAGTATATAAATGACTATACGTGAGAGTTAGTGATTGTGAGAGTGGCTGTATGGATGAGTGTGTACTTGTATCAGTGATTGTATAAGAGACTAATTATGCGTTTCTTTCTGTTTGAATAAGTGATGTGTTGTGTGTATAACTGTATAGGTCAGTAAATGGAAGTGTGATTGATTATTTGCATGACTGACTAGGTGTGTGAGTAACTCTGGATGAGTGCTGCTGTGTGAGTGTCTGTGTAGGTGTATGAGTGCATATGATAGTGTTGTATTGATGAGTGACTGCATGTATGAGTGATTGTATGTGTGAATGAGTGGATGAGTGTGTAGACCTAAGAACCAGTGATTAGATATGTAGTAAGTAGTATTGGTGTCTATGGTTTCAAAAATGGTATTCTGTTTTTTGGAGTGGGTGTATCAAAGGTTATATTAGGGTGTGAGAAGGTGCATCAGATTGTCACATGGATGATGTCATCAGTGATGTCATTTGAGATGTGATCAGTGATGTCATCAGTGATGTCACTGACCATGTCATGGATGATGTAATATGTGATGTGATCAGCAGTGCATTGCTGGGGCGCGAGTTATAGTTAGCTGAACTAACTATAACAGTGGAATTTCTATGGTTTTGTATGAGTGAAATGTCCAGCTAACTATAACGTCCCTCAAACCTATGGTTTTTCCAGTGAATTTCAAAGGTTTTTTTAAATGCTAATTTCTAACTATAACATGCCTGAAACCTATGGTTTTTTCAGTGAATTTCAAACGTGTTTTAAATGATAATTTCTAATTATAATGTTCATTAAACCTATGGTATTTTCAGTGATTTTAAATTATCATTCCATTCTCAACCTAGTGAAAACAGCCAATATTGCCAGTTTTCCAACAATAGCTTCCGCAAAACAATTCGCCACAAATGAGAGCGACAACTAATGCTAATAATATGCAGAGTAGGCGTTCCCGTGCAAAAATAACATTGAAAACACCACTTCCCGATATTTTGAACGAGCAGCCAAATCTGGGGTGCGATCCAAAAACAGGCGATAAGCTGCGTTAGCAGTAGGAATTTAACATCTGCCTTTTACTGGTGTAAAGCAGGACTACTACCTACAGTGTGAAAGGGAGTCCAGCCCAGAACCACATCTGAAGACCAACACATGTCATAGAGCTACTGACCATGCAGCTCCAACATCCAAGAAGGCCACAACACCCACTGCCATCACCCTCAGGACCTCCCCCCCGGACCACCCCCCTCCCTACTACCACCGAGGCAGCGCAGAATGGGACAGTGGACCTTCCACAAAAACGGCATGGTCCCTCAGCCACACAATAGCTGAATCTTGGGAGATGTGGCAACCAAGTATGTGTGAAGGACGCAAGTCACCCATCAATAAAAATGCACACAATACCAAGTGTAGCGGTGATGTGGTGGACAGACCTCACTATGCAGAGCACAAACCTCTCCATGTGGACATATACTGCTGGTGCTTGTAGTGTTGTGGACAATAGATTCAACCATGTTACCTCAGGCAGTGGGGAAGATCTCGGTCATGTAGCTGTGTTGTCCCCCCCTGGAAGCAGAAGCGGAGTGTGCTGGTCCAATGTACGCCACTCCAGCAAAGAAGTATGAATAAAAAGGCTGGGGCTGTGGGCGTGGTTCACTTGTGGGAAGGCCAAAGCGTCTGCCAGGGCGGCAGCCCTCACCCTGCCACGAGGCCTCCGCCATGACCGCCGGCCTCCTCGACACAGGCCTGTTGCGAACCCAGTAGCAGAGCACCACAGACTTATGTCTGTACAGACTACTGCCTTCGATCTACACTGCGGACAGCAGGGCTCACAATTCAGATCGAGTCGCGATTGCAGATGACGCACTCCAGTAGGGAAGAGACATTGATCCCAGTGCGGCCCGCCCGGACCACGCATTATCGCAGACTGCGCACACACTGAGTGCTTCAGGTGCCACTAACTCAGTGCACCACAAGTCAACGCCACGTGGACTTATTAAGACTTATTAAGACAGAATTCATTAGGCAAAAGACATTGCTACCAGTGTGGGCCGCCCGGACCACGCATCATCGCAGGCTCCACACACGCTGGTTGCTTCAGGTGACACTAACTGTACAGCTCAACTCAACGCCACGTGGCTGTGGGCCCTTGCTGACCACTGCCTCCGGCCTACACTGCGGTCATCAGGGCTCACATTTAAAATTGACTCTTGATTCATTAATTGTAGAGTCCAGTAGGCAACTAAGTATTACGTCCCTAAAACCTACATAATACCATTTTAGTATCTTTGCTTCAAGAACTTGTTTTATATCAGTTATAGCTTTAGTACAATGACCAAATTCAACTTGCAAGTCCAAAGGAACACTGAATGGCAGTCTACACTGCGGACAGCAAAGCTCACAATTCAAATTGAGTCTTGATTTATTAATTGCAGACAGAATTGTACTCTATGTCCTCGAATTTTGTCAACAGGAAGTGACAAAAAGCATTCCTTGATGTCTGTGCTGACTACTGCCTTCGATCTACACTGCGGTCAGCAGGGCTCACAATTCAGATCGAGTCGCGATTGCAGATGACGCAGTCCAGTAGGCAAGAGACATTGCATCATCGCTGGCTGCGCACATGCTGAGCGCCACACCTACCACTAACTCTATGCAGCTCAAGTCAACACCACGTGGCTG
This sequence comes from Calotriton arnoldi, assembly GCA_963921515.1. Taxonomy (NCBI): domain Eukaryota; kingdom Metazoa; phylum Chordata; class Amphibia; order Caudata; family Salamandridae; genus Calotriton; species Calotriton arnoldi. The sequence goes on from CAWUFW010002051.1 coordinate 2,282,737, forward strand.
TGGACTCTTCCTGACCACTTCCTCCGGCCTACACTGCGGTCAGCAGGGCTCACAATTCAGATCGAGACGCGATTGCAGATGACGCAGTCCAGTAGGCAACAGACATTGCATGATCGCTGGCTGCGCACACGCTGAGCGCCACACCTACCACTAACTCTATGCAGCTCAAGTCAACGCCACGTGGTTCTGGTCTCTTCCTGACCACTGCCTCTGGCCTACACTGTGGTCAGCAGGGCTCACAATTCAGATTGAGTCGCGATTGCAGATGACGCAGTCCAGTAGGCAAGAGACATTGCATCATCGCTGGCTGCGCACACGCTGAGCGCCACACCTACCACTAACTATATGCAGCTCAAGTCAACGCCACGTGGCTGTAGGCCCTTCCTGACTGCTGCCTCCGGACTACACTGTGCTCAGCAGGGCTCACAATTCAAATTCAGTCTTCATTCATTAATTTCAGGGTCCAGTAGGCAACTAACTATAACGTCCCTGAAACCTACATATTTCAACAGTGTATTCCATAAATGTTTCATCTTTTGTTCCATACACCTACACTGTGGTTAGCAGAGCTCACAATTTAAATTGAGACATGATTTATTTATTGCAGAGAGAATTGTACTCTATGTCCTCGAATTTTGTAAACAGGAAGTAACTATAAGCATTCTTCGATGTCTGTGCTGACTACTGCCTTCGATCTACACTGCGGATAGCAGGGCTCACAATTCACATCGAGTCGCGATTGCAGATGACTCAGTCCAGTAGGCAACAGACATTGCTCCCAGTGCGGCTCACCCGCACCACGCATCATCGCTGGCTGCGCACACGCTGAATGCTTCTGATGCCCCTATCTCAGTGCAGCAGAACTCATGAACCCTTTATGATACAATGTTTTGTGTATAATTTCACATCTGCTGCCCCTACCTCAGTGTACCACAAGTCATGGACCCTTTACAATACAATCTTGTGTGTATTATTTCACATCTGTTGCCCCTACCTTAATGCAGCACAAATCATTGACCCTTTATGATTGAATTTGTGTGTCTGATCAAATGATTACTGTTGTACTTGTTGCCAGCACCAAACATTCCCAGAGGGCTGGCTTACACTCACCCCACACGCATCCAGCACAGACGTCACTGGACATGTGACCCTGGTAATAAAAATGAGTCGAGCGCACGTGCCCGTACCCAGTTCCACTATCTAACTGTGTCTGTGTGTACATTATGTATGCAAGATGCCACCCCTGGGCCCTACCACATTACATTGTGCTGTGGACAGGGTATGCAACCATGTTACCTCTGGCAGTGGGGAAAACTTCGGTTATGTAACTTTCTCTCGGTTATTGTACAAGTACGTACGTAGAGACTTGATCATTAGAGTACTGCAAGGAGAGTGTATTGTGAATTTATAAGTGCATGGAGATTGGCGGAGTAATTGTATAAGTACATATGTTGGCGCAGCCTAACCCCGAACACAAGCTTGGCTCTAATTGGCTGCCCTCCATGTGCCAAAAGCTGAAACTTGAACTTTGCATGACCCTGTATGGCTACAGCTGCAACACTCCACTGAATGTGCAATAAACATTCATATCCACACAGATGTGTCATGTCCACCATCTTTCATGTGTGGAACTATGGATGAATGTAGGGTCAGTGATTACCCGTACCTTCCATGTTGGCCATGTTGTGGGACTTGGCTCAGAGTGACACATTGGCGCTTGCGACCCGGGTGACGTCAGCACTACAACAGGGACACCCGCATCAGTTGATTCCTCATACAGCCCAGAACGGAGCCACGCCCATAGCTCCGGAGTCATTCTTCACAGCCTCACGCAGGACTGGCATACGCCAGGGCAGCCCACTCCGCTTACAGGGAAGGACAACAACGCTACATGGCCCAGATTTTCATTGCAATGATCTGCTGGTCACACCCTAGTTGTCAGTGCGCCACAGCCACTCCCTCACGGCTAGTATACACCCACACCACACCCATCCAGCACAGGCGTCACCGGACACGTGACCCTGCCAATAAAAAAGACCGGGTGCACGTGCTCGACGCCATTTCAGAGTTGCTCGCACCGGATGCACTGCGGCCGGCACAGGCACACCGGCACGGGACGGTGACTTTTGGTCCACTGAGGTACGGGTACCGTAACTGCTGAGCGGGTGTACAGCCTGCGGTGATGGCCCGTCCCGGCGGTCTGGACAGCTCAGGTTTTGTGTGCCCTGCTGGACCACAGTGTAGGCCTGAGCCATCAGACAGTGCAGGCCTACCGGCACGTGGCGTCGCCTCGCTGGTCACAGAGTTAGTGGCACCGCAAGAGCTGAGCGGGTGTGCAGCCTGCGATGAAAAGCCCGGTGCACTGGTATGTCCTCTGCCATGGCGAAATCAAGACCCAGCACCAAATGTGAGACCTAGTGGCCTGCGGAGCGGGGCTGCATGATTTGCAGGGTGCCGTGTCCGTGGGCCCCGGGCTTGGGGCTTGCAGCGGCACGTGGTAGGCCCTCTTTTCTACACACAGGTTGTGAAAGGTGAGCAGAGAGGCTTGTTAGCGCAGCGGCGGGCAGTGCTCTCCGGGCAGTGGGAGTGGAGGGGGTGCAGCAGCCTGGGTGCGCAGCGGCAGACAGTCACCTCCGGGCAGTGGGAGTGGATGGGGTGCAGCAGCCTGGGTGCGCAGCAGCGGAAGTGGATGGGGTGCAGCAGCCAGGGTGCGCAGCGGCGAGCAGACACCTCTGGGCAGAGGAAGTGGATGGGGTGCAGCAGCCTGGATGCACAAAGGTGGGACAGAGAATTAGGCGTGTGCAGTTGTATGTACTCTGCCATTACTGATTCCATCCTACGTTTCAGATGAGTAAGATTGAGGGCTTCACTCTGTTCCGGCACGTGGTTGGAGACACACCGGTGACGGAAAGGTGAGCTGTGAGGGTTTTTTCCACAGTGTGGGCACTCACTGTCCCTCTCCATCTCTTCCTTTCTCTCCCTCTCCCTCACACTCTTTCTCTCTCTCTTCCTCTCTCTCTCACTCTATCTCTTCCTCTCTCTCACACTGTTTTTTTCTTTCTCTCTCTCTCTCTACCTCTCTCTCTCTTTCTCTCTCTCTCACTCTTCCTCTGTTTCTCTCTTCCTCTTTCTCACACTGTTTCTCTCTTTCTCTCTCTCTTCCTCTCTCTCACTATTTCTCTCTCTCTTCCTTTCTCTCTCACTCTTTCTCTCTGTCTACCTCTCACTGTTTCTTTCTTTGTCTCTCTCTTCCTCTCTGTCACTCTTTCTCTCTCTCTCTCCTTTGATGGACGCATGACGCGCAATGTTATCTTGCTTTTTGTCTAGCAGGCTGTGATTCACATATTGACGACCCCCACCCCCTGACACGGACCTCCCGCCACGAGGCGATGACTTCAGTTCCACTGAGTTAGTGCCACCAGAGCTGAGCGCGTGTGCAGCCTGCGATGATGCGTGGCCATCCTGCAATCAAAACCCACTTTGAATTGTGAGCTCGGCTTGACCGTGTGTACGCAATGCCTGAGGAGGTTGCTTCGGCATGTGGTGGACCCTCTTAGACACACACCGGTGGCGGAAGGTGAGCAGAGAGGCTTGTTTCCGCAGCAGCGAGCAGTCACCTCTGGGCAGTGGGAGTGGATAGTGTGCAGCACCCTGCATGCACAAGAGCGGGCAGACACCTCCGACCAGTGGGATTGGATGGGGTGCCGCAGCCTGGGTGCACAGGAGCGGGCAGACACCTCTAGGCAGTGGGAGTGGATGGGATGCAGCAGTCTGGGTGCGCAGGAACGGGCAGTCACCTCCGGGCAGTGGGACTGGATGGGGTGCACCAGCCTGGGTGCACAGCAGCGGGCAGACACCTCTGGGCAGTGGGAGTGGATGGAGTACAGCAGCCTGGGTGTGCAGAGGCGGGCAGACACCTCTGGGCAGCGGGAGTCGATGGGGTGCAGCAGCCTGCGTGCGCAGCGGCAAAAGAGAGAATTAGGCGTGTGCAGTTGTATGTACTCTGCCATTACTGATTCTATACTATGTTTCAGATGACTAAATTTCAAGACTGCACTATGTCCCGGCACGTGGTTGGAGACACACCGGAGGCAGAAAGGTGAGCTGTGAGGATTTTCTCCACAGTGTCAACATTCACTCTCCCTCTCCATCTCTTCCTTTCTGTCACTCACACTCTTTCTCTCTCTCACTCTCTATCTCTTCCTTTCTCTCTCTCACACTCTTTCTCTCTTTCTATGTCTTTTCCTCTCTCTCTCATTCTTTCTTTCTCTCTCTCTTCCTCTCTGTCTCACTCTTTCTCTCTCTCTCTACCTCACTCTCACACTGTTTCTCTCTCTCTTTCTCTCTCTCTTCCTTGTATCTCACTCTTTCTCTCTTTCTCTCTCTTCCTCTCTCTCTCACTCTTTCTCTCTTTCTCTGTCTTCCTCTCTCTCACTCTTTCTTTCTCTGTCTCTTCCTCTCTCTCACTCTTTCTCTCTCTCCTTTCATGGACGCATGATGCACAATCTTATCTTTCTTTTTGTCTTGCAGGCTGTGATTCACAAATTGTCGGGGGATGACACGCCATACCTGTACCTACTTTTATTTTGTTGTTTTGTTTAAATAAAATGTTTTATATGTAAATCCATAGATGACTGAGATTCTTATTTGTCCAACCTCACATGCATCTTCTTTACTATAATTGTGCGACATCAGCCAATTTGTTACATTCCAGATTTCCTAAGGTTGCTGTCACATTTGTTTGTGTGGGGGGGAGGTGAGGGGGGATGGCAGACAAGGGGCTGGTGGCGGGGGGTGTCGGAGCAGTGTTGGGTGTCCGAGCTGCATGATCATTGGCTCCATTGCATCTGTTGTCATTCACTTTGAAAGTTAAAAATATCATCTCAAATACTTACCACTACTACAAAACACATAACACACCTTCTTAATTTCTAATTTACCTTTGTAGTTGGTATGCAGATTTCAAAAGTCACAAACGCATGCAATTCTTTTCTTGTCACACAGTACATCTAATGCACCGCTTTCATCAAGAATGGAACCAGTAATGGCAGAATTTCCCTGTTGCTCCACACATAAATACATATAAAGAACAAATCAAAATAGTTCCTTATTTTTTTTAGATTGCAAAACCTCACTTTATTGGTTATTTTTGAACTTTCCATTTAAACAGTTTTTTAAGGACACATACAGGTGAAAAGTTCAAGGTATTGTATCACCACTTTCTAGAACATTCTACGACACGTGCAGGTTAAATGTTCATCATTTTTTTAACCCGTTCCGTGCTTATGACGGAAGCACGCCGTCATGAGCCACGGGCGCCGTGTGCTCATGACGGCGTGGTTCCGTCATGCGGCTGCCGCTCGGCCCACGCGCGATTAATTCCCCGCCTGTGCGGGCGAATTAATGAGCGGGCGGGGCTGTGATGGAACCACGCCGTCATGAGCACAGGCCGCCCGTGGCTCATGACGGCGTGGTTCCGTCACAAGCATGGCGGCACCGCGCTCACCCCCCACCCCCCCAGCGCTGCGGCGGAATTACCGCCGCAGCCAAGGGGTTAAACCTACCGATATTTCTTTTTGCAACACTTTTTTCAACATTTAACGGCACGGGGAGGTCAAAAGTTCACCATTCTTTCAAGTTTGAACTGCACCTTCCAAATACAATTAGTAGGTGTGGTTGAGCTGAGCAAATTTCATCCTATAATATGTACTCAACGTATAAACTGCTTTTTTATTAACCAATCACAAAGATGCTTTTCATCAAAACTAATATACACCCTACTTTTTAGGACACAATACATTTCATCTCCCAATTGGTTAACGTTTTGTATGTAAAAAAAAAAGTAGTTCCCCATGTTTAAACATATCTCTTATTCTAGGAACAGACCTCATGAGCTACAGACATTTATCCATATCTTGTAGCCATACCTTCAAAATGCTAGTGTGGATTGTAGGACATAGCTATGTTTTCTGGTGCAAGAGGTATGCAGAACAGAGACGCATAGACTTAAACCTAGGTTTACAAAATGTGCACATTAAATGGTTTGCACAGAGAGGATTGAAGTGGCACCAATTGCTCCCTTTGGTTAAAACCTGTTTGCATTTCCAACACCCTGATCTCATGATTGTGCACTGTGGTGGTAACGACCTAGGCACATTGACTGGGGTAGGTTTGGAAATGCTTATGAAAGACACCTTTGGACAATTGATGTTACTTTTGCCTCAAACTGTCTTTGTATATTCCAATATATGCCAAAGACAGAAGTGGAAATGGTCAAACCAATTTTGTCATAAGATTGAAAAATCTAGGAAGAATGTCAACAAGGCTGTGTCTGCATACCTCAGAGATCATAGAATGGGGTCGATTTACAACAACAACATACGTTTTGATATGGCTGATATCTATAGAAGTGATGGAGTACACTTAACAGATAAGGGAAACCGAGTTTTCCTGATTAACTTGAAGCTGTGCATTCGCACTTACATGTAGCTCCAACTAATAAACACAAGGGCTCTTTTTACAGCCGCCTTATATTCCCAATTTCGGCTCGGAGAGTGTCACCTGCGGCCCGTGGGCTCAGCTCGCAGAGGGAGACCTACGAGCCGTTGGCTCGCAAAAGCACAGCACCGTACTGGCTCGCAGAGGGAGAGATGTGGCCGGACTCACAGAGGGAGACCAACGGGCCAACAGGCCTGCTAGCAGACACACAGCTATCACTTAACAGGCTGGCTTGCAGAGATATAGCTGCGAGCCCTTCGAGCTGCAACCTGACGGGCTAACTCGCAGAGGGAGAATAACGGGCCGACGGGCCTCCTAGCACAGACAGCGCAATGAGCTAATGAGGTGGCTCACAGAGGTAGAGCTGCGGGCCCGACGGACTGCCTTCTAAAGGCATAGCCACGAGCTGATGATGTGGGGAGAGGGAGCGTAAAAGGAGTATCTCGCACAGACAGACCTGCAGGATATTTTCAGTATTGCCTCGCAGAGGTAGAATTACGGATGCAATGCCTTTTAGAGAGAGAGATGCGAGCTGACGGACTGAGTCACAAAATGGCTCACAGCTCGCAGTCGCAGAGCTGCGAGCCGACGGACTGGCTTCTAAAGGCATAGCCGCGAGCTGGTGATATGGGGAGAGGGACCGTGAAAGGGGTATCTCGCACAGACAGAGCTGAGGTATATTTTTAGTGTTGCTTCGAAGAGGTAGAACTGCGGACCTGATGCCTTGCAGAGGGAGAGTTGTGAGCTGACGGACTGAATCACAAAATAGCTGCCAACACTTCCTAGTTTCAACAGTTCGCAGCCAATGAGCCACAAGCTCGTGCTCATAAAGCTTCAGCCAATCAGATGTCAGAATTCTTAAATATCGATATCTGGAAAATTTGATATTTCTCTAAAACTGCTGAACGGATTTACCCGATTTAAACAAAAGCGTGCTTTCTGGACCAAGACCTTTCTCTGTGCCAAATTTGGCATAATTCCGTTCAGCAGTTTGACCTGTAGCCTTGTCTAAAATTTCCTATGGAAATTGCATGGAGAAAACACGTTTTGGGACCCCCCTTTTTTCTTAGCCCCCCCTTGACGAATCCCCCCCAAACTTTTAGGATAGGAGCTGACCTTAAAAGAGGAACTTTTTGGAAAATTTTGTAAAGCTTCGTCAAACGACGCCAAAGTTATAAGCACATCAATAAATGCTTTTCCTATGGAAACGTGGTCCTAACTATAACTACCTACTGGCGACCACCAGTAGGTAATATATATATATATATATATATATATATATATATATATATATATATATATATATATATATATATATATATATATATATTCACTGAAAAAACCATAGGTTTCAGGGACGTTATAGTTAGAAATTAGCATTTAAAAAACCTTAGAAATTCACTGAAAAAACCACAGGTTTCAGGGACATTATAGTTAGTTGGACATTTCACTCGTACAAAACCAGTGATGTCATTTGAGATGTCATCAGTGTTGTCATCAGTGATTTCACTGACCATGTCATGAGGGATGTAATATGTGATGTCATCAGCAGTGCATTGCGGGGGCGCGAGTTATAGTTAGCTCAACTAACTATAACGGCCGAATTTCTCTGGTTTTGTACAAGTGAAATGTCCAACTACCTATAACGTCCCTGAAACCTGTGGTTTTTTCAGTGAATTTCAATGTTTTTTTAAATGCTAATTTCTAACTATAACGTCCCTGAAACCTATGGTTTGTTCAGTGAATTTCAAAGGTTTTTTAAATGGTAATTTCTAAGTATAATCCCAAAAATATTTTTTTTTAGTTTTTTAATTGTTATAAAAATAATATGTTTTCTCTTTTCTAAAATATAAATATATATATATTTTTTTTAAAGTGGATTTGCGTATTGATCATGTACCTGTCTCTGTGGGTGCTCAGATACAAGAATGTTGCTGCCATTTTGGTTATGTCGTGTAGGATGCGCGTTTGGTATGCGACGGGTACACGGATCTTGGCCCCGCGAAACGTCACATACGTAGTTCCGGGGGTCGTGCCAGGTGCGCGAATCCATCGCAAATCTTTAGGTTTTAAAAGTATATGTATATAACTTTATTATATATATTATACCAAGACATTATTTAAGATAATTGTAAATATCATATATTTGTAACTGGAATAAAGATATATTATAGTTAAATATATTTTTCGGGAATCGCGCTGGGTGCGCGCTGGGTGCGCGCCAGGTGCGCGAATCCCATGTGACTTCAAAAGAAAGCATATCATTGGTTAAGAGCCTTTTGATTCTAGAACTTGAAGGACCTCACCCATTTTTTCTCATTCCTTGAAGAGCATCTTAGGAGACACACCTATTGTCTTCTGGTCTTGCTTGCCTTTTTTTGGTGTTTTTTTTTAACAGAACTGAAAATGCAGCTGGTGGTGCACCTGTACAGCTTCCCTTTGAAGAAGAAGAAGACCTGTAGGAACCTGTAAAGAAGAGGTATGAAAGTGTTGTATGGGCATTTTTCTCTATTCCTCCAGGAGAAAAAGAAATAAATGCCCATAAAGTTACGTGCACTATTTGCCAAAATGTCCTCTCACGAGGTTCTGATAAAAAATATTCCTGTGGGACGTTGTCGATGTTGAAACATCTACAAACAATGCATCCTCGACGATTAGCTAAGGAACAGCTTAGACGGGAACAAGAGAGGCAAAGAAGTGACAACAACGCTGCGGGACCTAGCACGTCAAGTGCTTCAACATCTTCTACCACAGCCAACATCTTCCCTGACTTCGCTCGAGTGGAACAGCGTTGCATAAAATGCAAAAAAATTCTCTATTTTGGTGAGCAATCAATGGATGCTGTCCTGCTAGCTATAAGAAATCACCACTGTTAATTTTTATTTTTTTTATTTGCAATGAGTTTATAATTGCATAATTTTTTCATCATGTTCACTGTTGGTTCTGTTTTTTTTCTTCTTTTTAAAAAAAAAAAACACCCAAAAAAATTCAAAAAAAGGTTAAAAAAATACAAAAAATATATAAAACAAAAAAAGAAGAAATAAAATGTTCTTTTCAGAACCGCCTAATTGGTTAAAAATAGACAAACTTGTATGTGTTCTATGAATGACTGTTATGGTAATATCTGAGTCCTTGTATGAGTGAATAAGTACTGTCTCAGTGAATGAATGAGTGCAGCAGTATTGCCTGAGTCATTGAATGAGTGCATTGATAGTGTTTGAGTGAAAGAATGAGTGCTGTAGTAGTCCCTGCCTGATTGCATCTTTGTATAGGTAGTGCTTGACTTATTGCATGAGTGAATGTATAGTACCTGGATGACTGGAGTAGTGCAAGAGTAGTGTCTGGGTTATTCCATGAGTGCATAAGTAGTGCCTGGGTGATTGCGTGACTGCAAGGGTAGTGCCTGAGTGAATGAAGGAGTGCATGGCTAATGTCTGTGTGATTCTATGAGTGCAGGAGTAATGTCTGGGTGATTGAAGGAGTGCATGGGTAATGCCTAGGTAGTGCCTGGCTGCATTTTGGACTGCCTGGGTAGTTCCAGGGTGATTGGAGGAGTGCATGAGTAGTAGCAGGGTGATTGCATGAGTGCAGGAGTACTGCGTGGATAATTGGAAGACTGCATGGGTAGTGCTTGGTTGATTGCATGAGTGCTGCAGAAGTGCCTTAGCACATGTATGACTGCATGAACAGTGCCTGAGTAATTGAAGTAGTGCATGGGTAATGCCTGGGTGATTGTATGAATGCGGGGATAATGTCTGGGTGAATAAAGGAGTGCATGGGCAGAACCTGAGTGATTAGATGAGTGTATAGGTAGTGCCTTGGTGATTTTATAAGTGCATAGGTAGTGCCTGGGTGATTGGAGAAGTGCATGGATATTGCCTGGATGACTGGAGGAGTGCAAGGGTAGTGCTTGGGCTATTGAATGAGTGCATAAGTAGTGCCTACATGATTGCACGACTGCAGGAGTAGGACATACCTAGTGCCTGGGTAATTGCATGACTGTAGGGGTAGTGCCTGAGTGATTGAAGGAGTGCATGGCTAATGTCTGTGTGATTGTATGAGTGCAGGAGTAATGTCTGGGTGATTGAAGTAGTGCATGGGTAATGCCTACATGCATGGAAGAGTGCATGATTAGTGCCTGGCTGCAAGTAGGACTGTCTGGGTAGTTCGTGGGTGATTGGAGGAGTGCATAAGTAGAAGCAGGGTGATTGCATGAGTGCAGGAGTAGTGCATGTATGATTGGAAGACTGCATGGGTAGTGCTTGGTTGATTCCATGAGTGCTGCAGAAGTGCCTGAGCACATGTATGACTGCATGGACAGTGCCTGAGTGGTTGAAGTAGTGCATGGGTAATACCTGGGTGATTGCATGACTGCAGGAGTAATGTCTGGGTGAATAAAGGAGTGCATGGGCAGTGCCTGAGTGATTAGATGAGTGTCTAGGTAGTGCCTTGGTGATTTTATAAGTGCATAGGTAGTGCCTGGGTGATTGGAGGAGTGCATGGATAGTGCCTGGATGACTGGAGGAGTGCAAGGGTAGTGTCTGGGTTATTCCATGAGTGAATAAGTAGTTCCTGGGTGATTGCGTGACTGCAGGGGTAGTGCCTGAGTGATTGAAGGAGTGCATTGCTAATGTCTGTGTGGTTGTATGAGTGCAGGAGTAATGTCTGGGTGATTGAAGGAGTGCATGGGTAATGCCTAGGTGTATGGAAGTGTGCATGGGTAGTGCCTGGCTGCATGTAGGAGGCCTGGGTAGTTCTTGGGTGATTGGAGAAGTGCATAAGTAGTAGCAGGGTGATTGCATGAGTACAGGAGTAGTGCGTAGTTGATTGGAAGACTGCATAGGTAGTGCTTGGTTGATTCCATGAGTGCTGCAGAAGTGCCTGAGCACATGTATGACTGCATGGGCAGTGCCTGAGTGATTGAAGTAGTGCATGGGTAATACCTGTGTGATTGCATGAATGCAGGAGTAATGTCTGGGTGAATAAAAGAGGGCATGGGCAGTTCCTGAGTGATTAGATGAGTATATAGGTAGTGCCTTGGTGATTTTATAAGTGCATAGGTAGTGCCTGGGTGATTGGAGGAGTGCATGGATAGTGCCTGGATGACTGGAGGAGTGCAAAGGTAGTGCCTGGGTGATTGCATGAGTGCAGGAGTAGTGCGTGGATGATTGAAAGACTGCATGGGTAGTGCTTGGTTGATTCCACAAGTGCTGCAGAAATGCCTGTGCACATATATGACTGCATGGGCAGTGCCTGAGTGATTGATGTAGTGCATGGGTAATACCGGGGTGATTGCATGAATGCAGGAGTAATGTCTGGGTGAATAAAGGAGTGCATGGGCAGTGCCTGAGTGATTAGATGAGTGTATAGGTAGTGCCTTGATGATTTTATAAGTGCATAGGTAGTGTCTGGGTGATTGGAGAAGTGCATGGATATTGCCTGGATGACTGGAGGAGTGCAAGGGTAGTGCTTGGGCTATTGAATGAGGGCATAAGTAGTGCCTGCATGATTGTATGACTGCAGGAGTAGGACATAACTAGTGCCTGGGTAATTGCATGACTGACGGGGTAGTGCCTGAGTGATTGAAGGAGTGCAGGGGTAATTTCTGGGTGATTGAAGTAGTGCATGGGTAATGCCTACGTGCATGGAAGAGTGCATGATTAGTGCCTGGCTGCATGTAGGACTGCCTAGGTAGTTTGTGGGTGATTGGAAGAGTGCATAAGTAGTAGCAGGGTGATTGCATGAGTGCAGGAGTAGTGCGTAGATGATTGGAAGACTGCATGGGTAGTGCTTGGTTGATTCCACAAGTGCTGCAGAAATGCCTGTGCACATGTATGACTGCATGGGCAGTGCCTGAGTGATTGATGTACTGCATGGGTAATACCGGGGTGATTGCATGAATGCAGGAGTAATGTCTGGGTGAATAAAGGAGTGCATGGGCAGTGCCTGAGTGATTAGATGAGTGTATAGGTAGTGCCTTGGTTATTGGAGGAGTGCATGGATAGTGCCTGGATGACTGGAGGAGTGCAAGGGTAGTGTCTGGGTTATTCCATGAGTGAATAAGTAGTTCCTGGGTGATTGCGTGACTGCAGGGGTAGTGCCTGAGTGATTGAAGGAGTGATTTGCTAATGTCTGTGTGATTGTATGAGTGCAGAAGTAATGTCTGGGTGATTGAAGGAGTGCATGGGTAATGCCTAGGTGCATGGAAGTGTGCATGGGTAGTGCCTGGCTGCATGTAGGAGGCCTGGGTAGTTCTTGGGTGATTGGAGGAGTGCATAAGTAGTAGCAGGGTGATTGCATGAGTACAGGAGTAGTGCGTAGTTGATTGGAAGACTGCATAGGTAGTGCTTGGTTGATTTCATGAGTGCTGCAGAAGTGCCTGAGCACATGTATGACCTCATGGGCAGTGCCTGAGTGATTGAAGTAGTGCATGGGTAATACCTGGGTGATTGCATGAATGCAGGAGTAATGTCTGGGTGAATAAAAGAGTGCATGTGCAGTTCCTGAGTGATTAGTTGAGTATATAGGTAGTGCCTTGGTGATTTTATAAGTGCATAGGTAGTGCCTGGGTGATTGGAGGAGTGCATGGATAGTGCCTGGATGACTGAAGGAGTGCAAAGGTAGTGCCTGGGTGATTGCATGAGTGCAGGAGTAGTGCGTGGATGATTGGAAGACTGCATGGGTAGTGCTTGGGTGATTGGAAGAGTACATAAGTAGTCTCTGGGTGATATTATAAGTATATAGATTCAGGCTAGGTGAATGGAGAAATGCTTGGATAGTGCATGGGTGATGGTAGGAGTATGAGAATAGTGTCTAATTATATAGATCAGTGCATGGGTAGTATTTGAAAAAATGGATCAGTGCAATAAAAGGAACTGTAAACATTAATTCATATTATTATGCTTATTACATTATTTCATCTTACCTTCTTTATTCAAATACATACTAAACTCAGTGAAACTATTTTACAGTTGTTTTGTTGTAAACTGAATTTAAAATCTCTTCAAGGTTTACTATTACTTTCTGTAATAAAAAAGAAGGAAAACTGTTATTACTTATAATATTATGGTTTTTAGAACACAACATAAATTTACAAATACATGACATATTCAGTTTCCTTTTTTGCTGTTTTCAGATTCTAGTGAATTTCACCATACACAGTGATTTCAACATAGATCATCATATAACAACGGGGAAAAAAATACAATCAATTTGATTGTAAAAAAAAAACAAATCTGTGTCAAAAATATTTACAACAAATTCAACTGTTTACCTATCTACAGTTTCTAAATTACATTCTTCAACTACATAAAATTGTTTATTTTTCTAAAGTACATGTTCTAAAATATACACTCTCATTTACATTGCATATAATAAAAACATCAAATATATAAACTAGTTCCTTCAAACACAATTTTTGAAATGTAATAAAAAATAGCACAAATAATAATCCAAACAGTAATTGTTCACATCTTCCCAATAGGCTGAATAATGTTTCCAAATCCATTTGCATTGATAATATGCAAAATAAACTCGTTATTTTGTGTTCACATCTTCCCAATAGGCCGAATGATGTTTTCAAAATTTTGGCATCAAAAATATCAGATATGAATTTGGTCATTCGTAAGGCAACCTACATTTGAATTCCAAATGGGCATCATTGCAATGTGTCCATCCTTTATTGCACTTTAAATACACAGTATAGTGTCCAGATGTTGTAGTGGGTCCATCATGCAAAATAATAGCCACTGCTTTAAAAGTTCTTCCTGAAATTGACACTTGACTTGCCACAAATTTTTTTATTTTAGTTTCCAATTTTCTTCCATTTGCTCTACAACGTTGTAGCATTATAATGACATATTTTCCAAATCTTTCTATATATAATGTTGACAACATTTCTGATTTACAATGAGAACATTTCATATCTTGATTAGCTGTTTTTACTAATTTGTTAAAAGACACTGATTTGCAATCTGGTATTGTCAAATATATGAATCATTCAGTGCCTATTTGAGTGGTAGAACAAAATGAACCCTCTTCACATTTATTATCAATCAATCAATCACAGAATTTGTAGAGCGCACTACTTACCCGCGAGGGTCTCAAGGCGCTGGGGAGAGGGAAGGGGGGGATGCTGCTACTGGTCGAACAGCCAGGTCTTGAGTAGCCTCCTGAAGGTCAGCAGGTCTTGGGTCTTTCGTAGGCTTAGTGGAAGGGTGTTCCAGGTCTTGGCGGCGAGGTGTGAGAAGGATCTGCCGCCGGTGGTTGTTCTTCAAATGCGGGGGACGGTGGCGAGGGAGAGGTCGGCGGAGCGGAGCTGGCGGTTGGGGACGTAGAAGAAGAGCTGTCTGTTGAGGTAGGCTGGGCCAGTTTTGTGGAGTGCCTTGTGTGCGTGGGTGAGGAGTTTGAAGGTGATCCTCCTGTCGACGGGGAGCCAGTGCAGGTTCCTCAAGTGGGGGGTGATGTGGCTGTGGCGTGGTACGTCGAGGATCAGTCATGCGGAGGCGTTTTGTATGCGTTGCAGTCGCTTGATGAGCTTGGCCGGGGCTCCCGCGTAGAGGGCGTTCCCATAGTCCAGTCTGCTACTGACCAGGGCCTGGGTGACTGTTCTTCTTGTGTCTGTCGGGATCCACCTGTAGATCTAGCGAAGCATGAGGAGGGTGTTGAAGCAGGAGGAGGAGACTGCGTTGACTTGCTTGGTCATGGAGAGCGTTGAGTCGAGGATGACTCCCAGGTTGCGTGCGTGGTCGGTGGGTGTTGGGGCTGCTCCCAGCGTCATTGGCCACCAGGAGTCGTCCCAGGCTGAGGTGTTGGAGCCGAGGATGAGGACCTCCGTTTTGTCCGTGTTCGGCTTTAGTCGGCTGATCTTCATCCAATCGGCGACGGCCTTCATTCCTTCATGGAGTTTGGCTTTGGCGGCGAGGGGGTCCTTGGTGAGGGAGAGGATCAGTTGAGTGTCATTGGCGTAGGAGATAATGTTGAGGTCGTGTTGTCTGGCGATGCGTGCGAGCGGGGCCATGTAGATGTTGAACAGTGTTGGGCTGAGGGACGATCCCTGGGGTACGCCGCAGATGATCTCGGAGGCTTCGGATCGGAAGGGTGGGAGGCGGACTCTCTGGGTTCTGCCGTCGAGGAAGGAGGTGGTCCATTCCAGGGCCTTGTCTCGGATCCCTGCATCGTGGAGGCGTGCGCGTAGAGTGCGATGGCAGACAGAAGGCGGCGGAGAGGTCCAGCAGGATGAGGGCTGCGGTCTCACCATTGTCCAGCAGGATCCTGATGTCGTCGGTGGCGGCGATGAGGGCAGTCTCAGTGCTGTGGTTGCTGCGGAACCCTGATTGGGATGGGTCCAGGATGCTGTTTTCTTCGAGGTATCGGGTTAGCTGTTTGTTGACGATCTTCTCGATGACCTTGGCTGGGAACGGAAGCAGAGAGATGGGCCGGAAGTTCTTGAGGTCTCTCGGGTCCGCCTTGGGTTTTTTGAATAGGGCGTTGATCTCTGCGTGTTTCCAGCTCTCTGGGAAGGTCGCGGTCTCGAAGGAGAGGTTGATGATGTTGCACAGGTGGGGTGCGATGGAGCTGCTGGCTTTGTTGAAGATGTGGTGCGGGAAAGGGTCTGACGGGGAGCCGGAGTGTATTGTGCTCATGGTCTTGATGGTGTCCTCGATGTTCACGCTGGCCCAGGCTGGCAGGGGGTCGTGGTCGATGGTGTGTGGCGGGTCGATCTTAGTTGGGGTTGTCTGGGTGTTGAAGCTGTCGTGGATGTCGGCGATCTTGCGGTGAAAGAAGGTGGCGAGGGAATCGCACAGGGGTTGCGACGGCGGGATGTCGTTGGTGTTGGAGCTGGGATTGGAGAGTTCCTTCACGATGTTGAAAAGCTCCTTGCTGTTGTGTGCGTTGTTGTTGAGGCGGTCTTTGAAGGAGATTCTCTTGGCGGACCTGATGAGGTGGTGGTGGTTACGGATGGCGTCTTTGTGGGCTGTGTGGCTGTCCGGTGTCTTATCGCTGTGCCATTTCTTCTCTAGTTTCCGGCAGGTGCGCTTGGAAGCTAGGAGTTCCGAGGTGAACCAGCTGGCTCTTTTGGTGGTGTCGCTGTAGGTGAGCTTTTTCAGCGGGGCGAGGGTGTTGGCACAGTCGTCCATCCATCGTCTGAGGTTGCAGGCAGCGTCGTCGGTGTTGGATGGGTCGGAGGGAGGGCTGAGAGCGAGGGTTGCCCGGAGTTGGTCTTCGGTGACTTTGCTCCAGCAGCGGCGTGGGATCTGTTGGGTGCGGTGGTGTGTGGTGGGTTTCTGGAAGGTGAAATGGATGCAGCGGTGGTCGGTCCAGAGGAGTTCCGTGGTGTGGCTGAAGGAGACGTGGGAGCTTGAGGAGAAGATGGGGTCAAGCGTGTGGCCGGCGCAGTGGGTCGGTGTTGTGACGAGCTGGCTCAGGCCGAGGTTGGCGAGGCTGTCGATCAGGGTGGTGGAGTTGCTGTCGTTGTTGTTCTCCAGGTGAAAGTTCAGGTCTCCGAGGAGGATGTAGTCGGTAGAGGTCAGGGCGTGCGTGCTGATGAAGTCGGCGATGGAGTCGTGAACTGGGGTCGGGGCCCAGGGGGTCTGTAGACAAGGGTGCCTCTAAGGGTGGTGTTGGGGTCCGTGTGGATCTGGAAGTGCATGTGTTCGGCGGTGCTGAGAGTGTCGTCGGTGCTGGTCGAGACCCTGATGGTGTTCTTGTGGACGATGGCGATTCCTCCTCCTACTGCGTTGATGTGGTCTCTGCGGGTGATCTTATAGCCGTCTGGGATGGCTATGGCGATGTCGGGGGCGGAGGAGTCGTTCATCCAGGTCTCTGTCAGGAAGGCGACGTCTGGTGATGATGTGTCGAGCAGGTCCCAGAGCTCGACGGCGTGTTTGCGGGCAGAGCGGGTGTTCAGCAGGATGCACCGGAGGTGGTTGAGGTCCTTCTTGGCGGGCGCCTCGGTGGCTCTGAGGCTGGTGTAGCTGCAGTTCCGGCAGGTGAAGGGACCATGGGTGCGTTTCGGGGCGGCCTTGAAGCAGTTGTGCGTCCGTCCGGGGTTGAGAGCGTGGAGTGTGGTGGCATCGTATCGGCGTCGGTCCTCGAGGCTGGAGCGGGGGGCGCGCGGTCCAGGGGTTCTGGAGCTGGGCGCGGTCCAGTCGCGGACGGGCGCAGACGGGCTTGCCTTAGGCGCGCCTTCGGCGCGCCAGCTGCGCGGCCGCACAGCGGCCGCTATTTATGGGGAGGTGGGAGGGAGGAGCAGCTGGGAGGCAAGGGCAGCGAATGGGCAGTCAGGGGGGCGGGGCCGCAGGGCCCATCTGTAACTTACACCAAACATATTTTCAATTTCTATTCCTTCATCTTCCAATACTGCAAGCATAAACATAAGAAATTCTTGTGCATCTTGTTGTATATTAAGTGTAAATTGCGAAGAACCAGTACATATATCCAAAAGATTCCGAATGCCAGAAGCAGTATGGATTTTAGTTCTATCAGTTACCAACTTTTGAAAAATATAATGCAGTAAAGTACAGAATCTTTTTTCTTAATTTTCCATAGTTTCATGATGAAGATCCTCTAGATAAAAGACAACATTTACAATTACATTAGCATAGCAGTTGATACCTGAACTATTTTCTAACTGGTATCCTACAATATCATCAACAGTGCCCATTTTCATTTTCTTTGCAGCGTCATCATTCTCTTGAATTGTTTTCTTTATTTGAACCTTACTAGAATGTTTGTCATATTTCCGTTTTGGGCACACTATATGTTTTTCATATACGGGATATTCACCTAAGTTAGGAGCAGACAGTCTTCTTAACCGATTATACTCTCTTACACAATTTGCATCAGCACTAACCTTTTTCTCATCAAAATCAATCAAATACAAACCAGATAATGTTCTTACTCAAGACAATGCAACATATGCCATACCCTCTTTAAACACTGTACTTCCAATATTTACCAAAGCACTGTCTACACTTAAACCTTGAGATTTATGAATGGTCACTGCATATGCTAAAGAAAGAGGAAACTGTTTTCTACGAACATACAAGTCTTTTACAAGCAATAAGCGAACAGCACAACATCCAATCTGTTTTACCTCTTCAATCTGATCAAATGTAATCTTTAAAAATTCAATTCCATCTCTGTTCTGAAAATTTACAAAATCAACAACTTTTCCCATTGCTCCATTTACTAAACCTTTTTCTACATCCAAATTACGCCGTAATATTACACAACAGTTTACACATACATATAAAGTCTTTTCTAAACCAGCAGTCTTAGATACAGACTTCTCCAAAGAATCCAATTTTGACTGTAATTTCTCTGAGAGAAGAATAGTAACTCCTTCGTGTTCCATTTTATCAATGGCTTCCATTTTCTCTATTGGCTGTTTCTCCAGTTTCAAATGTTCTTGATTGAATGTAGAACACTCTTGCAGTGTTGGCATTAGTCAAACTATAGACTTTTTTTCTCCAATTTTTTTGTACATTATTTCAGGTGCAATATTTTCATTTGGAAACAAGTTTGTTAGTAGCCGACTTTGTAAAGCTTCTTTACCATGTTTTGTCAAAGCACCAATTCTAATATCTTGAAGAATGTTTCCATAATGTTTATCACCTGCTTGTCGCATATTCTTAATAAGTTCTTTATATTCAAAAAGAGACCAAATGTTCACATTTCCAATACTTACCAAAGATTTCTTAGTGTCTTCATGGACAAGTGTTTTAAAAACTGGTTGACCTTTCACAGGAGTAAGTTGTAGTAGATCGCCGAATACAATTACATGTTTTCCTCCAAATAAAACATCATAATCTGTTTTTAAAATCTGTTGCATTCTTATGTTATGTTATGTTATCCGCCATTTATAGCGCGCACGGATACTCGGAAGTGTCCCGGCGCGAAAGCCAATTCGAAGAAGACAGGGAGGCGTGGACCTCGGCTGGAAAATTAATTAAAAAACAAGGTTTTTAACTGCCTTTTAAACAGCCTAAGGTCGTGGATGTTCCTAAGCTCGAAGGGCAGGCTATTCCAAGCCATAGCCGCCTTGACAGAGAGGGAGCTACCTCCCATTCTAAGGAGGCGGTAACGAGGAATAACAGCAAGTCATTGCCCCGTGGAGCGAAGGTGTCTGGGTGGTACATAGAAATCAAAGCGTCTCCTGAGATACAAAGGCAAGCATTAAGTTTGAGACCATGCTCACCTCATCAATAATCAGAAGTTTCATTTTCTTTAGTACTCTTGAAACTTCATAGCAAGCTTCCCCAGATAGCTTGTGATATTCCAACTTATTTTCATGTTCAACTGGTAGCATGAGTAATCGATGTAATGTAATCCCTTTAATGTTATGTGCTGCTAACCCAGTTGGAGCGGTTACAACACAAGATAAATGTGATTCAGTGGTTTTGTGTAGATAACTGGTCAAAACTTTAATTAAGAAACTTTTTCCTGTTCCAGCTTGCCCACTGATATACATTCGAATAGGTTTAAATGATGTGCATTGGCATTCTTTTTCATGCAGTCAACCATGCTGTATCTGTTGTGTAACTTGCTGATATATTTCTTTTTGTTCAATATTTAGTTGCTCTTCCAAGTTTCCCAACTCAATAATATCCTGTTGTGCTTGTTGCATTACCGTTTCTACTTCAGTCATAACTATTGCTGCTTCATTTCCAAGAATTGGTTGTCCTAGTAGATCTTGACTTAGTGGAGCAGAACTTTGACTATCTTGACAACTATCTCTAGCTATTTCAGCTGCAAAACTAGTTTCTTGTTCAATCTCTTCATGCAACATTTGTAGATAATTTGGAAAAATTGTGCATTCAATGCTATCTTTACATGCATTAAAAGAATCTTCATAGCAGTCAAAATCTCCAAGTAATTCCATTTAAGTACGCCAAGGCTTGAAGAGTTGCAGAAGTGCTAAATAGAAAAATTCCCTTTTATCTGGAGTATTACAACTGAGTTTCCTGTGATTAATAAGATTTCCTTTGGCATGTTTTACCAAACATCCATCACATCCAATTACTGCATATTTTTCTTCATTTATATTTTCTGTAACATTTCTCTTAAAGCTGTAATGTTGCAGTACTTCATAGAGACATATGTTTTACAGATGTGGACTTCTTTTAGGATAGTACGTATCCAACATATTTGTTTTAACAATATCTGTACTTTCCGGTTCATTCAATGCTAAGTATTCAATTTCTTGTACAGATTTCAATACTCGATTTCGTGTTGCAGCAAGACCTAGACTTACCCAAATGATTCCTCTTGATTTTGAATATAAACTTGCAGAGGTCAACTGATCCGAACATTCGTACGATCCAATCTCTCGATGGGAAAGCATCTTCAAACTAAAGCTGTACAATTTGTTACTAAGAGTCTTCTCTTGTGAAATTTCTTCCCACATTTCTTTCAACTCCGTCTTTTCAGATTTGGTTATATATGATGTAACATAGCGAGCAACAGCAATCGAATTATCTGCAACATAATGGATATCCATATTTGCATTCCACATCATCAAAATCACTGGAGTGTAGTCATTAATATACTTTGAATCTTCAGTTCTTTTTATGTTGTAAGCATTCTTCAGAGATTTCCGAGTTATAGTATGCCTTACTGCTGACATGAAACTATTGACTCTTCCTTTTGAAATTACTGGACGTGGGAATCCAAAACAAAATTTTGTATAAAATGTTCCCTTTGACTTGTATTTCCGTCGACAATATTTCCCACATCGATGACTTTGAAACCGTAAAACTTGCTGTCTCAAGTTGTTTTCTCCTCCTTCTTTTGGTATGGCAGAGGTAACATATTTTTCAGTGAAAGACAAAACACTTTCATCAGTATCAGTTCCAAATTTTGGTGCATTCTTGATCCATAACAGCATGTGAATATGAGGTGCACCTCTGGCTTGGTACTCCTTTCTCCAAAAGAAATTAATAACTTCTCCAAGAGGTGGATTATTTTTATTGCAAATAAAAGACATCATAGCTTGAAACCTATGATTAAAATATCTGCACACATTTACAGGATCCAAGGAACACAGTTCTCCAGCTGTTTTCAATTCAATGTTTTTTACATTTGAATTTGCTTCTCTTAGAAATTCAAGTAAATCGTCCCATGCGTACTCAGCACAGCTAAGCGTAACAAACCATGTAGGGGTTCCTAAGTTCGTTAACATACATTTAAGTTCTCTGTGACGACGATACCAATACTCATTAGAACCACATTGGCACGCCATCAAATTAATTAACTGAGATTCTAAATGATCGTCTCTTTGTTGAACTTTGTCCAAAAATTCCTTTGCAGAAAGATGTGTAAGATGAACTCCTGTTTTTAATATTTGGTTCACTGCATATGAAAGTCCAGACAAGTCACTTTCAAACAGAAGATGAAATAAATATGGAACACACTGTCGAAATCTTGGATCTTCTGAGTATAATCTTGTTGAAGGGTATTCTGAAGCTGGATTCTGTACTGGTCGTTCATCATATCGCCCACCTTTTCCAGTGGGGAAGAGCTGTGGGAAACAACGAGCTTCTAAACTTTTTCCCTAAACACTCATGGGAGTTCCCTTTGCTTTCTTCATTTGGAATAATTCAATAGTGTTTCCAATCACTTCTTTTGAATGTGAAGGATGTATACTATAATGTTCACACATTTCTTCACTCCTGGAGTTGTCCACTTTTTTGATTTGGCCAGTTGAAATTTCTCTATCATCTTCTAAAGATATTTCTTGTTCTTCCAGATATACATTTTTATAATAAATATTGTTTTGTATAAAATATAACATAGCCTTTTGAACTTTGGTGACATCTACTAACTCCTGCCATATTTTCCGGCCCTTTGTTGGTACACCATTAACTAGAATAACTACAGGTTCACTTTCCTCTCTCTCTACACCAACAGTTTCAATATTTTTCTTAAAATCTAAAGGTAAATACACAACTCTTCCTTTTAAACCTCTTTGTAAATCTGTTGGAGGTAGCTTACCTGTTTTAGGCTCCATACGAACTATAGCCTGAAATGGGTGCACAGATTGAATAAGAATGGACTCATATGTATTTAAATCTACCAGTTCTGGAGAAATAGCTACCAACTCTAGGTTATTATGTACAGCTCTAGCTGGCCTTTTGTTCTCTTCTAATTTGCTGTAACAATATTTGCAAATACGTTGATCACTACCCAACTCAAAACGACCTTCCACCAACAAATAAGCACCAAATTGCTCCCACTTATCATTGTTTTCCTTTTCACTTTTTAAATACACATCAACATTCCTAGTTTGACTTCTATAGTGAGTACGTCGACAACAAATACAAACATAGTTTGGTTTTTCACAAGAAACTACCTTAAACTTTGTAATTTCTTCTGCAAACTTCTCAGTAGTGCTATCTTCCACCTCTTCTTCAACACCTACACTTATGAAACTCTCACTTTCTCTACACTCCTCTTGAGGACCAAAGAAACGAAACTGTATATCATCACACACTTTTTTTACATCCAATACTGAACCATGCAAAAGAGCTGTGTTTATTTTGCTTAAAGATAATGCAGGACTTTTTACATAGTACAATCTTCTTACTAACTTCCGCATTTCTGAATGATGCACTGCTAACATTCTTAAATGATGAAAAGTACTTTGACACACTTTTCTAGAAAGACAAGCCAGAGAATGACCCTGCAAGTTACTATATTTTCTCACTTTACAAGGATCTAGTCCTTGCAATATCTTTATCTTATGATTTTGTAAGTGCATGAGTACTGCTTCAGTGATTGCAGGAGTATTGAGGTAGTGTCTGAGTGAATAAAGGAGTGCAAAGGTAGTGCCTGGGTGATTTCATAACAGTATGACTACTGGCTGAGTGATTACATAAGTACAAGGGTAGTGTCTAAGTGATTGAAGGAGTGCAACGTTAGTGCCTGAGTGATTATATAGGTACATGAGTAGTGGCTACATGATTCAAAGAGTGCATGGGTAATACCTTGGTGATTGCATGAGTGTATAGGTAGTGCCTGGATGTTTGCATGAGTGCAGGACTAATGCCTGAGAGATTACACCAGTGTATATGTAGTGACTGGATCATTGGAAGACTTGGGGGCATATTAGCAAGGGCTGGCGATAATGTTATCGCCGCTTTAGCGTCCGTTTTCGTGCGAAAAGTGGCGATAATATTATCGCTCTATCTACAAGGACACGCTAGCGCGTGTTTCCTTGCATTAGCGCCCGGTTTCTTGCCGCCTCGCATCCCTAATGAGATGCAAGGTGGGCGTGCCTCGTGAAACTTCATTGTGAAATATCTTTAAAGGGGCTTTGCGATATTAACAACGCAGCCCCGTCCGGCGTAGCGATATTCTTTTCAGCGCTAACTCGCCCTTAACGCTGCTTCCAGACGTCTGCAAAAAACATGGGTTATGTATGTTTTACATTGCGGGTGGGTTATGGTGATACGACCACAGGGTCGTATCAGCAAGGTCATCGCCGTATTCAGGAGATCAATGCTGGTTTTCCAGCGATGTTTTTGCCATTTCCCGCCTATCGCTGGAATTTTATCGCCCTGGAGAAACGCGTTGTTAATAACGCGCTAACTGGGCGATAAATTCCAGCGATAGACGGCTATAAATAAAAAAGCGCTAAGCGCGCTTTGCGATATTTATCGCCGTCTGTTGTTGATATGCCCCTGCATGAGTAGTACTTAGGTGTTTTTATAACTGCATGAGTGTTGGGCCTAGCCAAATATAAAGCAACAGACTATTACATGACTCAACCGTAAGTCTCTCTATATCGTTAAAAGCATGCATACATTTGTCTCTACCTTTTCAAATCATCATAACATCTAAAATAAATTAATATACAATATTTCTAAAATATAGTGAAACCTAGAAACTGAGACATGTAATAGATCTGCCTGAGTGATTGCAAAACTCTATGGGTAGTGGTTGGGTGATTGTATGACTCCAAAGGTACTCGCTAGGTAATTACAGGAGAAGATGGATAGTGACTGACTAATTACGTGAGTGCACACACAAAGATTTAGTGCATGAATAAGTGTATAAATAGCACCTGAAGGCTTAGATGAGTCACTAAAAAGTGCCTAGGTGAATAGATGAGTGCAACAGTAGAGCCTGGGTGATTATATGACTGCAAGGGTAGTGCCTGGGTTATTACATGAGTCCATAGGTAGAAACTACATGATTCTATAACTGCAGGGGTAGTACATAACTAGTGCCTGGGTGATTGCATAACTGCAGGTGTAATATCTGGGGGATTATTGGAGTACATAGGAAGTGAGTTGGTGATTTTATAAGTCCATGAGTACCGCCTGGGTGATTACAGAAGTACTTAGGTACTGCCTGACTGATTACAGGAGTGCAAAGGTAGTGCCTCGGTGATTTTATAAGTGCATGAGTATTGCCTGAGTAATTACATAAGTACAACAGTACTGCCTACATGATTGAAAGAGTGCAAGGATAGTGCCTGGGTAATTGAAGCACTGTATAGCTAATGCATTGGTGATTGCATGAGAACAGAGGTAACGTCTAGAGGATTAAAAGAGTATATACTTAACGCCTGGGTGATTGCATGACTACAAGAGTAATATCTGGGGATTTACATGACTACATAGAAAGTGACTGAGTGATTTTATAAGAGCATGGGTACTTTAGGTGATCGCAGGACTACTGACGTAACACCGGAGTGAATAAATGAGTGTAAAGGAAGTGCCTGGGTGATTTAATAGTACCATGACTACTGGCTGAGTGATTACATAAGTACAAGGCTAGTGCCTCTGTGATTGAAAGAGTACAACGTTAGTGACTGAGTGATTATATAAGTGCATGAGTAGTGGCTACATGATTCAAAGAGCGCATGGGTAATATCTTGGTGATTGCATGAGTCAATAGCTAGTGCCTGGGTGATTGCATGAGTGCAGGGGTAATGCCTGGGGGATTAAAGCAGTACATATGTAATACCTAGGTGACTGCATGACTACAGGGATAATATCTGGGGATATACATGACTACATAGGAAGTAACTGGGTGATTTTATAACTGCATGGCTACTTCTTCAATGATTGCAGGACTACTGAGGTAGTGTCTAGTGAATAAAGGAGTGCATAGGTAGTGCCTGGGTGATTGCATGAGTGTATAGGTAGTGCCTGGATGTTTGCATGAGTGCAGGGGTAATGCCTGGGTGATTGCATCAGTGCATATGTACTGCCTGGATCATTGGAAGACTGCATGGGTAGTACTTGGGTGTTTTTATAACTGCATAAGTGTTGGGCCTAGCCAAAAATAAAGCAGCAGACTATTACATGACTGAACCATAAGTCTCTCCATATTGTTAAAAGCATGCATACATACGTCTCTACCTTTTCAAATCATCATCATATCTAAAAGAAATATGTATACAATATTTCTGGAATATAGTGAAACCTTCAACTGAAACATGTAATAGATCTGCCTGAGTGATTGTATAACTTCATGAGTAGCGCTTGGGTGATTGAATGAGTTGAAGGGTAGTCACTGGATAATTCTAAGAGAAGATAGATAGTGACTGGCTAATTGCAT
The DNA here is from genome assembly GCA_963921515.1 of Calotriton arnoldi. Taxonomy (NCBI): domain Eukaryota; kingdom Metazoa; phylum Chordata; class Amphibia; order Caudata; family Salamandridae; genus Calotriton; species Calotriton arnoldi. The sequence goes on from CAWUFW010002051.1 coordinate 2,308,807, forward strand.
GAGTGCACACATAAACGTTGAGTGTATGAATAAGTGTATCAATAGCACCTAAACATATAGATGACTCATTGAGTAGTGTGTAGGTGAATAGATGAGTGCAACAGTAGGATCTGGGTCATTCTACGACTGCAAGGGTAGAGCCTGGGTTATTACATGAGTGCATAGGTACAGCCTGCATGATTACATGACTGCAGGAGTAGTACATATCTAGTGCCTGGGTGATCGCATGACTGGAGGGGTATTATCTAGGGGATTATTGGAGTACATAGGAAGTGAGTGGGTGATTTTATAAGTCATAAGTACTGCCTGGGTGATTACAGAAGTACTAAAGTACTGCCTGAGTGATTACAGGAGTGCAAAGGTGGTGCCTTTGTGGTTTTATAAGTGCATGAGTACTGGCTAAGTGATTACATAAGTACAAGAGTAGTGCCTGAGTAATTGAAAGAGTGCAAGGATAGTGCCTGGGTGATTAAAGCAGTACTTATGTAAAACCTAGGTGACTGCATGACTACAGGGGTAATATCTGGGGATTTACATGACTACATAGGAAGTAACTGGGTGATTTTATAACTGCATGGCTTCTTCTTCAATGATTACAGGACTACTGAGGTAGTGTCTGGGTGAATAAAGGAGTGCATAGGTAGTGCCTGAGTGATTGCATGAGTGTATAGGTAGTGCCTGGATGTTTGCATGAGTGCAGGGGTAATGCCTGGGTGATTGCATCAGTGCATATGTACTGCCTGGATCATTGGAAGACTGGATGGGTAGTACTTGGGTGTTTTTATAACTGCATGAGTGTTGGGCCTAGCCAAAAATAAAGCAGCAGACTATTACATGACTGAGCCATAAGTCGCTCCATATTGTTAAAAGCATGCATACATACGTCTCTACCTTTTCAAATCATCATCATATCTAAAAGAAATATGCATACAATATTTCTGGAATATAGTGAAACCTTCAACTGAAACATGTAATAGATCTGCCTGAGTGATTGTATAACTTCATGAGTAGTGCTTGGGTGATTGAATGAGTTGAAGGGTAGTCACTGGATAATTCTAAGAGAAGATAGATAGTGACTGTGTAATTGCATGAGTGCACACATAAACGTTGAGTGTATGAATAAGTGTATCAATAGCACCTAAACATATAGATGACTCATTGAGTAGTGTGTAGGTGAATAGATGAGTGCAACAGTAGGATCTGGGTCATTCTACGACTGCAAGGGTAGAGCCTGGGTTATTACATGAGTGCATGGGTACAGCCTGCATGATTACATGACTGCAGGAGTAGTACATAACTAGTGCCTGGGTGATCGCATGACTGGAGGGGTATTATCTAGGGGACTATTGGAGTACATAGGAAGTGAGTGAGTGATTTTATAAGTCATAAGTACTGCCTGGGTGATTACAGAAGTACTAAAGTACTGCCTGAGTGATTACATGAGTGCAAAGGTAGTGCCTTTGTGGTTTTATAAGTGCATGAGTACTGGCTGAGTGATTACATAAGTACAAGAGTAGTGCCTGAGTGATTGAAAGAGTGCAAGGATAGTGCCTGGGTGATTAAAGCACTGTATAGCTAATGCGCTGGTGATTGCATGAGTACAGGGCTAACGTCTAGAGGATTTAAAGAGTACATACGTAATACCTGGCTGCCTCCATGACTACAGGAGTAATATCTGGGAATTTACATGACTACATAGAAAGTAACTGGGTGATTTTATAAGAGCATGGGTACTTCTTGGGTGATCGCAGGACTACTGAAGTAACGCCTGAATGAATAAATGAGTGCAAAGATAGTCCCTGAGTGATTGCATAACAGCATGACTACTGGCTGAGTGATTACATAAGTACAAGGCTAGTGCCTCTGTGATTGAAAGATTGCAACGTTAGTGCCTGAGTGATTATATAAGTGCATCAATACTGTCTTCATGATTCAAAGAGTGCATGGGTAATACCTTGGTGATTACTTGAGTGAATAGGTAGTGAATGGATCTTTGCATGAATGCAGGAGTAATACCTGAGTCATTACAGCACTGCATATATAGTGACTGGATCATTGAAAGACTGCATGGGTAGTACTTGGGTGTTTTTACGACTGCATGACTGTTGGGCCTAGCCAAATATAAAGCAGCAGACTATTACATGACTCAACCATAAGTCTCTCCATATTGTTAAAAGCATGCATACAAATGTCCCTACCTTTTCAAATCATCATCATATCTAAAACAAATATATATACAATATTTCTGGAATATAGTGAAATCTAGAAACTGAGACATGTAATAGATCTGCTTGAGTGAATGCATAACTCCATGCGCAGTGCTTGGGTGATTGTATGATTCCAAAGGTAGCCACTGGGTAATTGCAGGACAACATAGATAGTGACTGGCTAATTGCATAAGTGCACACATAAACGTTGAGTGCATGGATAAGATTATGAATAGCACCTAAATGTATAGATGACTCATTGAGTAGTACCTGGGTTATTACATGAGTGCATAGGTACAGCCTGCATGATTGCATGACTGCAAGGGTAGTACATAACTAGTGCCAGGGTGATTGCATGACTGCAGAGGTAATATCTGGGGGATTACTGGAGTACATAGGAAGTGAGTGGGTGATTTTATAAGTCCATGAGTACTGCCTGGGTGATTATACCAGTACTAAGGTAGTGCCTGAGTGATTACAGAAGTGCAAAGAAAGTGCCTGGGTGATTTTATAAGTGCATGAGTACTGGTTGAGTGATTACATAAGTACAAGAGTAGTGCATGCATGATTGAAAGAGTGCAAAGATAGTGCCAGGGTGATTGAAGCACTGTATAGCTAATGTATTGTTGATTGCATGAGTACAGAGGTAACGTCTGGGGAATTAAAGGAGTACATATGTAACACCTGGGTGTTTGCATTACTACAGGGGTAATATCTGGAGATTTACATGACTACATAGAAAGTCACTGGGTGATATTATAAGTGCATGGGTACTTCTTGGGTGATTGCAGCACTACTGAGGTAGTGCCTGAGTGAATAAAGGAGTTCAAAGGTAGTGCCTGGGTGATTATATAACAGCATGAGTACTGGCTGAGTGATTACATAAGTACAAGAGTAGTGCCTGCGTGATTGAAAGACTGCAAGGGTATTGCCTGGGTGATTGAACCAGTGTATAGCTAATGCATTGGTGATTGCATGAGTTCACAAGTAATATCTGGGGGACTACAGGAGCACATAGAATGAGCCTGGGTAATTTTATAAGTGCATCAGTACTGCCTCGGTGATTGCAGTAATACTGTGGTAGTGCCTCAGTGAATGAAAGAGTGTAAAGGTAATTCCTAGGTGATTTTCTAAGTGCATGGACACTGGCTAAGTGATTGGAGGAGTGCATAGATCCTGACAGGGTGATTGGAAGAGTGCAAGGCTAGTGCCTGCATAATTAAACCAGTGTATAACTAAAACATTGGTGATTGCATGATTGCAGGAGTTATGTCTGTGGGTTTAAAGGAGTACATAGGTAATGCCTAGTGATTCCATGATTGCAGGGATAATATCTGGGAGACTACAGGAGTACATAGGAAGTGCCTGAGTAATTTTATAAGTGCATGTGTACTGCCTGAGTGATTGAAGTAGTACTACAGTAGTGCCTGAGTGATTGGAGGACAACAACATTCTAAGTAGTAGCAGAATACTGAAACTGCAGCTCAAAAGTCAGGTCTATGACATGGTGTACACTTTTTTACTGCAGCCTCACAATTCTGTAACTACTCAGGGTGCTGAACATACTCAAAAAAAGCATAAAAGCTACACATGACTCTGTTATAAATCTCAACATATTCCTAAAACTATACATGCATATATGTCTACTTTTTGAAATCATCATCATATATAACAGAAATAAACAAATAGACTGAACTTTACATTTCAAAGACACAACCAAATTTCTGCAATGTATTTCAAGTGTACCTTTCCCCAAACTTATAGAAAGTAGCCTAATCAGTAATCCCTTCTGCCAACATGTCTTAAAACTCAGTTTTATTCTACAGATTCACCATTCTACAAATATTAGACATAGTCAAACATAAAGTAGCAACCTATCACACGTTTCCACCATAACTCTAATCATATTAACCCTGGGCAAAGCACTACGCTACGCTCGTGTAGTTTGCGAAGTTTGCGCTACTTCGCACAACGCGAATTGCACGTAGCACAGTGCAAACACGCGTAGTGTAGTGCAGCGGTCATTTTTTGCTTGCTCGCGGTCCTCAACGTCAAGTTGGCGACCGCGAGCAAGCAAAATGACATCCCGGCGAGACTTTTTCCTCGTTCGCGATCAGCAACATCAAGTTGCCGATCGCGAGCGTGGAAAATAAACCTCCCGGCGAGATTCTCAACGCGGGGAGGTCAGGTTTCTCATTGCGAGTGGTCGCGTATGCTCGCGACCGCTCGCGATGAGAAACTACCAGTCCGTGTTGAGAAAGCTGCCGCTCGAGTAAAAGTCTACTCGAGCGGCAGTAAAAGACAGCTCGCACTGTGCAAGATGCCGTTTTCAATGATTGCACAGTGCGGACAAGCATCCGGCACTGTGCAATCATTGCGAACAGTGCACTACGCAGTTCGCGTAGTGCTACGCGTAGCTCGCGTAGTGCGAACTGCACTTTGCGTAGCTTCGCGTAGCGCTACTTCGCGAACTACGCCCAGGCTTAAATCATATTCCTAAAAGCATGCATGCATCTATCTATACCTATTACCAAAAGCATTACACATATTAGAACACATGTGCAAGTAGAAACATAACCACGCTCACAAGACCATCAAGGCCTTAAAACTTGACAGACTACGCTTAACATTTCACACATACCTAGATTTATGCAGTAAATTTCAAGAGAACTTTTACACAGACTCTTATAAAGCACCATAATCAATAATTCCTCTCCCAACATATCTTAAACATCACTTTTCTACTACTACTGCTTTACTATTCTAGTACTATTCTGGTATTGAGCATAGCTAACAGCAAAGCAACCCTTCACTTATCTTTGATGAAAGTCTCCCCATATTTCTAAAAGCATGTATGCATATGTCTGTACCTTTTGCTAGCAGCATTATATATAAAAGCAATATACAGATAAATGTATACCTGTGTTTTATACATCTATCATCTTCATACACATAACACATACCATAATATATGTGCTAGTAGAAACATATCTAAGTCACAACACCATCCACAGCTCAAAACTTCAGAGACTACACTTCAATTTTTAAACATACACTGAAAATATGCGGTAAAAATGAAATATACCTTTCCACACATCATACAAATTACTCTAATAAATAAAATCTCTACAAACATATCTCAATCCTCTCTTTTGGGCTGCTGATTTACCATTCTACAACTACTTATATTGTTACACCAACCCAAATACAAAGCAGGAACCCTTCACATGTCGTCACTAAATGTGTCACCATATTCCTTAAAGCATACATGAATATTTCTGTAGCATAACACTATCCAAACCTTAAAAATTCACAGAACAAACTTCCAATTTCAAGCAAGCACCCAAAATTATGTGGCATTTTTCACCTGTACCTCTCTAGAAACTTAAACAAGAAGCCTAATCACTAATACCTTATGTCAACATCTTTTAAAGCACACTATTATCCTACATCTTCATTATTCCACTACTACTCACAATCTTGAGCCTACCACATAAAAAGCAACAACACCTCTTTGTTATGCATCATGCACCTTCAAATGTATAAGACATATGAAAATAAATATACAGGTAGAGACACACTTGAGGCAGAAGTCCATGCACACCTTAAAACTTGACACACTCCACCTCCAATTTTAAAGCAACACCTAAAATTATGCGGCATACTACAAATCTACATATCCACACACTAAAACAAACTACCATAATCACTAATCCATCTTCCAATATACACATATTACTATACAAAATCTATTTCAAACAACATTTAACTAGAATAAAACAAACTACAATACACATCTCTACATTTAATAATATATTTCAAACATCACAGTTTATCAATAATTTTTGAAGATTAAAAGTAAACCTAATACATAATACAGCTCACAAATGTATAACTCACCTTCCAAATCTATTTGTAGAATTTAAAATATCACAAACTCATAAAAGATTTTCTAATGCACACAATCAATGTAATGCACCACTCTCAGCTAGGTAAAACTAGTAATGACAAACTTTCCCTCTCTTTCTCCACACAAATACATGTAAGTAACAAATCACATTGCTTCATACATTATTTCAAATTATAAAACACATTTCTATTGGTTAAACATATGAACCCTTACCAACTGACTTCTAAAAGTGCCCAAACTGGTTCTGAAATTTTTTGGAGTTGCGCACCGTGCACCAACGCGATGGAGACGCAAATCCATATGGGAGTTCAAAAATATATTACAAATAAAAATACCACTATTTTTTTTGTTTGAAATCTGTTTATTGAATATAATCAAAGACACAACAAGAGAGAAGAAGGGGAGGAGAACAGGGAAGGGTGACTCATATCACAAAATCAGAAGCACCAGGGTGGGGAAGGAGCCGACTGCAGGGATAAAGAGTAACAAACAAACCCAGCAATCAACAAGCGAGGTGGAAATACAAAGCCATTTGCAGATGAGGCTCAAAGCATCCCAGATAACAGGGGGTACTATAAAAAGAAAAAGGTCTTTCATCTCACTCTTGGAGAAAATCGTGAAAAAAAATTAGCGAAGGTGGACCTAGCCAAAGTCACATAATCCGGGATTAGAGTCCAATAGCCGCCTATTCAAAGCACAAAGGAACCCCTCCCACCCCACAGAAGGACAAAGTTAACAAAATCTAATCAAGGCTAGGGTTCCCATTCTCTCGGGAACCATAACACATTCTTTGATAATAATAACACATTACATCATGTGGAAACCCAAAAGCAATATGAAACAAAAAGAAAAAAAATAAGAAGAACTGAAACTTAAAGAAACAACGGAGAGGAAGGAAAGAACAGTGGAGGGAGAGACCCGCCAAAGATAAGGAGAAAAGAAGAAAGGACAGATATGGATGCGCCCAAGAGGTGGGGGGGAAGGGGAGGGAAGAGCATGGGGTGAAGGCAGTGCCCAGAGGGCAGAAGGCCCCTGGGGTCAGTTCCATCAGACACACAACTTACTCCGGGGTAGCCGGTCTTTCACCCTGCCGGAAGGGTACTAAGGGGTCGTCAAATAGCTGAAGGGCCCGCAGTCGAGGGGGCATCAGGCGTGAGTTGGCAGTGCTAATGAGAAATTGTATAAGTGGACACCAGATGCGGCCAAAGCGTGTATTTGTGTGGGTAAGACGGGCCGTGAGGAGCTCTAAAGACAAGACGTCCCACAGATGGAGAAACCATGCTGCAATGGGAGGGGGATGAGGTCGCTTCCAGCAGGAGGCGACAGTCTGTCGCGCAGCACCAAGTAAGTGAAGGATTAAATACCAAAGGGACGTAGGCATGGCCTTCAGTGTACCAGGACGAATGCCCAGGATAACCTGGGCCGGATCTGAGGGGAATGGGAAACACACTACCTCCCTAATATGGCTGAGGACCTCTTTCCAGAACATGAGAAGGCTCGAGCATGACCACCAAATATGAAGGAAGTCCCCCCTTTCCGTCTGACAACGCCAGCACGTTGGTGGGGTTTCCGGAAACATCTGGTGCAGGCGGGTGGGGGTGTAGTACCACCGGGTCATTAATTTGTAAGCGGATTCGCGCTGAGAGATGCTATGGTACACTTTAGGAATGTCCGTCCATAGGCGGTCCCAGGCCTTCGGCGGGATGTCAGCTGTCAAATTGGAAGCCCAGCGCACCTGGTAGCCGTGAGGAGGGAGCTGTCGGGAGTTTTGAAGGACAGAGTAGGTTTTAGAAATTAAGCCCCGTGAGCCCTCGAATCTACGCACGAGGGCCTCAAAGGGAGTGAGCTGACGAGTACCCCGGGGAAGATAGCCAATGACGTATTTGACAATATTGTAGGCGCGCACTATCTGTGAGGCGAAAGAATTGCTTGCATTGGTCAAAGGAACGGAGGGCCGGACCCTCAAAGAAGTCCTGAAGCACTCGTCGACCTTCTATAGTCCACGCCACGAAGCTCTGAGATTGTAGAGCAGGAGGGAAGGCAGGGTTGAATGTCAGGGGAGTGTTAGGGGAAGGGAAAGTCGTAAGGCCCCGGGAAAGCGCCAAGTGATCCCAGATTTCCAAAACCGTTCTCGTCGGAGTCGCTATGTAGGCACTGCGTGGGCGTGCGCCGCGTGGAAGCCATGCCAGGTCCCACAGCGATCTACAAGCCACCACACGGTCCATTTGGAACCAGTGTTTTTCGCTTTCAGGGACAATTCATTCCGATATAAACCGGAGATGGCAGGACCAATAATAGTCTAGCAAATTGGGGCAGGTCAAGCCACCCGAGACCTGTGTAACATAAGTAATTTCTGGGAGAAGCGGGGACGGGACTTCCCCCAGATGAACTTGGTAAAATCCCGTTGGAGAGCCAAAATGTCAGCGCGCGGTATGGGAGTAGGAAGAGACTGAAATAAATATAGAATCTTAGGGAGAAGAGACATTTTGACGGCATTAAGGCGTCCCAGCCACGCCAGGGGGAGGCCTTCCCAGCAGTGAATTTCATCACGGTTGGACCTCCGGTACCTTGGCCAGTTAGAGGAGGACCAAGAAGCGAGATTAGGGGTCAAGTCAAGACCCAAATAGCGGATGGACTCTTCCGTCCACTGCACCGGGAGCAAATCCCGCAAACCCTGGACCTCCGAGGGCGAAAGTGTCAGATTGAGGGCATGAGATTTGGCAAGGTTAATCCGATAGCCCGAAGCAGATTCAAAGGACTTCAAAAGCTCAGCCACTGCCGGGAGGGATGTCGAGGGGGAAGACAGAGATAGGAGCAAGTCGTCCGCGAAAAGAGAGGCTTTGTGCTCAGCGCCCCCCATTACGGATACCCCGTATAGTCTGGTGGCGACGAATAGCGATGGCTAAGGGCTCAACGACAAGCGCAAAAAGGAGAGGGGAAAGCGGACACCCTTGGCGAGTGCCTCGATGAATAGAAATAGGGGCTGTGGTAGTTCCGTTGAAGCGGATGCGGGTGGTAGGTTTCGCGTAAGGGGCCATCAATTTAGAGATGAGACCCGGCCCCAAGCCAACCCTCTGGAGGACAGCCCGGAGGAATCCCCAATCTACGCGATCGAATGTCTTTTCGGCGTCGAGGGAAACCAGGCATGCAGGGATACCTCTAATCCGTGATTTTTCTAGCAAATGAGCGATCCGTCGTATATTATCCGCTCCTTGGAGGTGCCGAATAAATCCCACCTGATCTGGGTCTTTGAGACCTGGAAGATGAGGCTCCAAACAGTTAGCCAAGATTTTGGTGAATAGCTTTGCGTCAGTGTTTAAGAGAGCAATGGGGCGGAAGGAGGCTGCCAGGGTCGGGTCCTTTCCTGGTTTAGGAACAAGGACAATTTCTGCTTCATTCATTGAAGGGGAGAGGCCGGTGCGATCAGGAAAGTTATTAAAAAGATGGAGAAGATGGTCCCGCAGTTGTGGGTAGAAGATGCGATAAAATGTTACTGGAAGGCCGTCAGGGCCCGGGGTTTTGCCCACCGGCAATTGCTTCAACGCTTTCGCAATCTCTTCATGGGAGATAGGTTCATCAAGTATCTCCTTGAAGTAGGGGTCAATAGGGTCCCAAGGACAGGAGTCAAGAAACGCTGTAACCGCATCCGGAGGACATCGTTCCTCGGCATAGAGCTCAGAATAGAAGGTCGTCAGGGATAGAACTGACTTAGGAAATTATACTTTAATAACATATCACCTATATATAAATTACAATTTCACATTTTAAGTCCACAGTAAAGTTTCAACCCTTCCCCCATTCTGCTTAATGCCAGTTTCCATAGTAACAGTTCGTGGAACATTCAACTGAGCTGAAAAGTCACAAGTTCACCATATTTTGAAATCCAGCACACAAGGTTACAAATGCAAACAGCAGGTGTGGTTGACATTTGCAAAAAATCTCCTTATCCTATCTACTGTACCTTTCAATCATTTTCTACTAACCAATAAGGAACATGCTTTTAAAGAAAGTAACATGCACCCTATTTTTGAGTGTACAATCTTCTTAAACAGCCAATCAATTCACTACTTTTTTTAAAAACTGCATCTTGTCCACCATTTTAGATACCTCTCATTCTACCAGCTGACTACCTCAGCTACAGACATCTTTCATTACTTCCAGACATCCCTTGAAGATGCTTGCAGTATGGATTGTTGAACACAGCTACGTTTTCTGGTGCAAAAGGTATGCTGAACACAGAGGCATTGACAAAGACCTAGCTTTGCAAAATGTGGATATTAAATGCATTGCACAGAGAGGATTAAAGTGGCACCAATTGATGCCTATGGTTAAAACCTTTTTGCATCTCCAACCCCCTGACCTCATGATTGTGCACTGTGGTGGCAATGACCTAGGCACATTGACTGGGGTAGGTCTTGAAATGCTAATGAAGGACACCTTTGCACAATTGATGCTGCTTTTGCCTCAAACTGTCTTTGTATACTCTAATATATGCCAAAGACAGAAATGGAAGTGGTCAAATTAATTCTGTCCACAGATTGAGAAAGCTAGAAAAAATGTCAATAAAGCTGTTTCTGCTTACCTCAGAGACCATAGGATGGGCTCCATATATAACAACAATATACGTTTTGATATGGATGACATCTACAGAAGTGATGGAGTACACTTCACAGATCATGGGAACAGAGTCTTTCTCAACAACCTAAAGCTGTGCATCCACACTAACATGTAGCTACAACAAACTCATAATGAAAACAAGGGCTCTTTTTAGAGAACCCTATTACACAATAGTGAATCTAAATTTTTTTTACACACACATTTTTTTTAACATTTTTTGTGGATTCGCGCACCCAACGCGAATCAGCAAAAGGATGAATTCAATGTACTACAACACAACACACTTTTCAAGTCTAACTATTAGTTTTTAATTTTATATATTTTTAACAACTATCAATTGTAATCTTGTCATTAACTTCATTCACAGTACCTCTTTAAAACAACTTCACAAATACAACACTACCTTCTAAATTATATACTACTTAATTATTTATTTAACTTGAATTCGCGAATCCAACGCAACGTTACACGGGGCGCCACGCTGAGAGCCGCGTTGGAGTCGCAACTCAAAACTCGAAAGAAAAAAAAAATGCCCCACTTCCATTCTTCGGTATTCGCCCCGGGGACCCCATCCCCGGGGCCTGCCAACAGTTATTTATTTATTTATTTTTAAAAGAAGGGGGACTGCGTGGCCCCCTTCCTCAGGCCAATAATGGCCCCGGGGACCCCATCCCCCGGGGCCTGCCACTATTTTATTTTTTTTAAACAGGAGGGGGACCGCATGGCCCCCCTCCTCAGGTCAATATTGGCCCTGGAGACCCCATCCCCAGGGGCCTGCCACTTTTTTTTTTTTTTTTAAAAGAGGGGACCATGTGCCCCCCTCCTCTGGCCAATAATGGCCCCAGGGACCCCATCCCCCGGGGCCAAGCCTCTTTGATGGGTACTGTGGGGGGAATCCCAATGCCCCCACAGTCCCAGCCGGCTCCCCGCCTCCTGCGGGAGCCGGCATTGCTTTTGGGCAAGGGGAGCTGCTCACATGCAGCTCCCCTTGTCCAAAAGCAATTCTGCTTTGCTTCTTGGAAGCGAGAGCATGTAGCCCCGGGGAGGTGGTGGTCCCCACAGCTTGGGGGGGCATGCAAGACCCTCCCACCCAAAATAATTAAATGCCCCGGGGAGGTGGCTGTTCCTGGGGCTGTGGGTGGGGACTGCGTGCCCCCGCACATTATGGATAAAGCCCCAGGGAGGTGGCAGTCCCCGGGGCTGCAGGGGCCCCCGCGGGCCCCCGCTATATAATTACACATTGCCCCGGGACCTGACCCAAACGGGGGCTTAAGGAAAATGAAGCGCTGCTTCATTTTTTTTTATTTTCTCGGCGGGATTCGTGCACCAGCCCTAGGGGGTAAGGGTGTTTCTACTCTGACCCCTTTCCTACATTTACAACCTTTTTTCTACCTTTTTGATATAACTCGCTTCTACCGAGTCACAAAATGGCTGCCAACACACTCTGGTTTGGAGTGTTGACAGCCAATAAGAATGAAGCTCGTGCTCGGGAGGATTCGCGGCTCCTCCTCGGTGCTCAGATATCAATATTTTTATTTTTTTAATTTCTCAGGAACTACCGAACAGATTTCCACCATTTAAAAAAAAAAAGGTTGCTTTCTGAACCAAGAGCTACCTTTTTGCCAAATTTGGTGTAATTCCGTTCAGCAGTTCGGGATGTAGCCTGTTCCAAAATTTCCTATGGAAATTACCATGGAGAAAACACGTTTTGGGACCCTCCATTTTTCTCGGCCCCCGCTTGACGAATCACTCCCAAACTTTCCAGACAAGAGCTGACCTGAGCTGGTCATTAGTTTGAAAAATTTCGTGAAGATTTGTCAAACGGCGCCAAAGATATTCGCAAATCAAAAAATGCTTTTCCTAGAATATATATATATATATATATTCACTGAAAAAACCATAGGTTTCAGACACGTTATAGTTAGAAATTAGCATTTAAAAACCTTTGAAATTCACTTAAAAAACCATAGGTTTTAGGGACAGTTATAGTTAGTTGGACATTTCACTCGTACAAAACCATAGAAATTCCCCCGTTATAGTTAGTTCAGCTAACTATAACTCGCGCCCCGCAATGCACTGCTGATGACGTCACATATTACATCACTCATGACATGGTCAGTGACATCACTGATGACATCACTGATGACATCTCAAATGACATCACTGATGATATCATCCAGTGACTGTGTGTTTCTGTAAAGTTTAAATATGTTTAATATATATAGGGAAAGGCGTATTGAAGAATGAGTGGGTGTATAAGTGTCTGTATGGATGATTTAGTAGGTGCGTGACTAACTCTATAAGTGAGTGATTAAACGTATCTTACTGAATGCATGGGTTAGTGACTAAACTGGGTGAATGTCTGTATCCGTCTGTCTATTGCTGTGTAAGTGGCTGCATGGGTTTGTGAATAGCTACATGAGTGTCTATATGAGTTATTGATTAGTTGTCTGAGTATCTGTATGGGTGCCTGAGTGTTTGTGTGGGTGGGGTGTGTGCGACTCTGTGCATAGATGTGTGAGTGGGTGATTCACTGGGTGGATGGTTTCAAGAGTGCATCTGTGATAGACTGTATGGGTGGGTAAGTGTGTGTAAGAGTGTGTTAGTGAGTGAATGTATGTTCCAGTGGTACATGTGTGAGTAACTACATATGTGAAAGGCAGTATATATGTGTGTTGGAGTATATAAATAGCTATAAGCGAGAGTGTGTGATTGTGAGAGTGACTGTATGTATGAGTGTGTGCTTGTATCAGTGATTGTATAAGAGCGTAAGAATGTGCTAGTATTTGTATGAGTAAGTGAGCTGGTGTGTGTATAACTGTATAGGTGAGTAAATGGCAGTGTGTTTAATTATTTGCATGACTGACTAAGTGTGTGAGTACCTCTATGGATGAGTGGCGGTGTTTGAATGTCTATATAGGAGTATGAGTGCATATGAGAGTCCTGTACTGAGTGACCGTAAGTATGAGTGACTGTACGGGTGAGTGAGTGGATGTGTGTGTAGACCTAAGAATCAGTGAGTGGGTATGTAGTTATTGGTGCTGGAGTGTCTATGGTTTTGCGAATGGCAGTCTGTAATTTAGAGTGGGTGTATCAAAGGTTATATTAGGGTGTGAGGAGGTGCATCAGATTATCACGTGGATGATGTCATCAGGGATGTCATCAGTGATGTCATTTGAGATGTCATCAGTGATGTCATCAGTGATGTCACTGACCATGTCATGAGTGATGTAATATGTGACGTCATCAGCAGTGCATTGCGGGGCGCGAGTTATAGTTAGCTGAACTAACTATAACGGGGGAATTTCTATGGTTTTGTACGAGTGAAATGTCCAACTAACTATAACTGTCCCTAAAACCTATGGTTTTTTAAGTGAATTTCAAAGGTTTTTTAAATGCTAATTTCTAACTATAACGTGTCTGAAACCTATGGTTTTTTCAGTGAATTTCAAAGGTTTTTTGAATGCTAATTCCTAACTATAACATGTCTGAAACCTATGGTTTTTTTCAGTGAATTTCAAAGGTTTTGTAAATAACAATTTTTAAATGTATTAATTGTTATATTTATTTTTTTATACTGATTTACTACATTTTTTTAAACTATTTATTTTTACATATTTTATTTTTTAAATTACATTGTAATTACATTATACATTACATTACAAAATATACTTTCTCAGAATGAATTACTTTAGTTTAAATACTTTGCAAATAGGCAATAGACTTTTAAGTACAGAAGTTACAGTTGTTGCAATGGGCAACACAATTTCAAACACAATGCAACATTGAGCTCAATGTGAATTTCTAGTTAAATGCAATTAGTTACTTTATGGATTACTTTTCTAACCACAGGACTGGATCCTAGATTCAGTCCTGGGACATCTCCTGTAAACAGTTGAGTAAAAGCGTTTTGGTTACAGTAGTGATTTTTAAGGAATATTATTGTATTTTAAAAGTTGACACTTAGAAATTTTTTCACATAGAATCACCAATGTTATCCTATGGGAGGAAATTCACTTAGCAGGTAAGTAGTGTTATCGTTACTTTTTCTTACTCAGTGGTGGATCCTGGATCTAGCACTGGTGCATCTCCTGTAAACAGTTGAAAGAATGTGTTTAAGTCATACAGGCGATTTTTAAGGAATATTTGTAGTTTGTGAAAATCGACACAAACTTTTCTGCTGAAAACCAGACAATGGATTCCAATGGAAGGAAATACAAGTTACTGGTAAGTACGGTTAGAATTACTTTTCAGGGTCAGTGCTTGGCTAAAAGATGCAGCACTGTGGTCTCTCCTGATAAAAGGTGAGTAAATCGGAATTCGTAGTTCGGCTGATTTTAGAGGAATATTATAAAGTTCCAAAACTCCACACTTAGAAGAATTTCCAAGTGAAACCAGTCAATGTTAGCCTATGGAAGGAAATTCAAGTTACTGGTAAGTATGGTTAAAATTACTTTTCAGGATCAGTACTGGGCTAAAAGATGCAGCACTGAGGTCTCTCCTGATAACCGGTGAGTAAATAGGAATTCGTAGTTCGGCTGATTTTAGAGGAATATTTGTATGTTTCAAAAATCGACACTTAGAAACGTTTTCAGCAAAAAGCAGGCAATGATATCCTATGGAAGGAAATTCAAGTTACTGGTAAGTACGGTTAAAATTACTTTTCAGGATCAGTACTGGGCTCAAAGATGCAGCACTGAGGTCTCTCCTGATAACAGGTGAGTAAATCAGAATTCGTAGTTCGGCTGATTTTAGAGGAATATTATAATGTTCCAAAACTCCACACTTAGAAGAATTTCCAATTGAAACCAGTCAATGTTAGCCTATGGAAGGAAATTCAAGTTACTGGTAAGTACGGTTAAAATTACTTTTCAGGATCAGTACTGGGCTCAAAGATGCAGCACTGAGGTCTCTCCTGATAACAGGTGAGTAAATCGGAATTCGTAGTTCGGTTGATTTTAGAGGAATATTTGCACAATGGTGAAGGAAGGGGGTGGGGCCTGAGGTGACATGTCTGCAAACACGCCCTGTGGCGCGTTTTAAGTTGGAGAATTAATTCCTCCTCAATCCTGAGGGTCCCTAGGGGCCAACTAGCCCACCAGGAACCTCCAGTATGCGCCAGGGGCTGCGTTGCAGAGAGGTGTACAGAGGCCATGCTCCTTTTACAACACTCTGCAACGCAGCTCCGTGGCGCTTACTGGAGGTACCTGGTGGGCTAGTTGGCCCTCAGAGACCCTCAGGATTGAAGAGGATTTAATTCCCCATCTTAAAATGCGCCACGGGGCCTGTTTGCACACATGTCACCTGAAGCCCGACCCCTCCCTTCACCACTGTGCAAACGCGCCCCGTGGCGCATTTTAAGTTGGGGGATTAAGTCCCCTTGAATGCTGAGGGTCCCTGGAGTCCAACTAGCCCACCATGTACCTCCAAAAGCGCCACAGAGCTGCGTTGCAGAGAGGTGTAAAAGGGGCGTGGCCTCTGTACACCTCTCTGCAACGCAGCTCCCTGGCGCATACTGGAGGTTCCTGGTGGGCTAGTTGGCCCCCAGGGACCCCCAGTATTCAAGGGGAATTCGTTCCCCATCTGCAAACACGCCAGGGGACGCGTTTGCAGACTGCTGCAGGGTGGGGGCGGGGCCTCCGGCACGATGTCGGTCTTTTTTTTTTTTTTTGTATGGGAGGGGGGCTGCGTGACCCCCTTCCCTTGGCCTCTTTTGGCCCCGGGGACCCCATCCCCCGGGGCATGAGGATTTTCATTTTTTTTTTTTAATTAAAATAAAACGGGAAGGGGGCCGCGTGGCCCCCCTTCCATGGGCCTATATTGGCCCCGGGGGCCCATCCCCCGGGGCATGCCCTCTTTTTTTTAAATTTTAAATATTTGGAGGGGGGCTGCGTGGCCCCCCTCCTCAGGCCACTACTTGCCCCGGGGACCCCATCCCCCTGGGCTGGCCCTCTCCGTTGGGGACTGTGGGGGGGTCCCCAATCCCCCCACAGTCCCGCCGGCTCCCCGCGTCCCTTGGGAGCCGGCATTGCTTTTCCACATGGGGAGCTGCTAAGATGCAGCTCCCCATGTGGAAAGCAATTTGCTTTGGATATTGGAGCGAGAGCAGGTTTCCTGCTCTCGCTCCAATATCCAAAGCAGTTTGCTATGACAGGACGGGAGCCGCGAGGCTCCCGTCCTGTCATAGCAAACTACAGTGTCCCGGGGGTAGGCACCCCGGGACACTGCAGGAGCCGGCCCTGGGGGGTGGCGGTCCCCAGGGCCATCAAGGGCTCCGGGAGGGGGGCCGCGCGGCCCCCCTCCCTTGAATTGCACAGGGGAGGTGGTGGTCCCCGGGGCTCTGGGGGTCCGTAACGGACCCCCACATTTATTTTCTAAGTGCCCCGGGGAGGTGGTGGTCCCCGGGGCGTGTGGGGGGGCTGGAGCCCCCCCACACGTTATTAAAAATTAAAAAAAGAAGCCCCAGGGGGTGGCGGTCCCCGGGGCTGCGGGAGGGCAGGAGAGCCCTCCCGCACCATTTTTTTTATAAAGCCCCGGGGGGTAGCGGTCCCCGGGGCTTGGGGGGCCTTAGAGGCCCCCATATTGTAATTGTAATTGTAAAACATTTATAGAGCGCGTGGTTACCAAAGGCATCCCAGCGCTAGAGGCCGAATTCATGGTCTACATCTCAGTCATGGAAACAGGAAGGTTTTTATGCGTTTCCGAAAGGCCAGATGGTTAGTTTCACACCGAATGGCAAGGGGGAGAGAGTTCCAAAGCCTAGCAGCATTATATGAAAAAAGGCGACCCCCTGTGCGGGCCTTCCTAATTCTAGGAACAACAGCCAACTGTTTATTACATGATCGCAGGGTTCTCTCAGGATGATAAAAGGACATGAGAGAACGTGTGATAGGTGGGCCAGAGCCTAGCAAAACCTTATGTGTGATACAGAGAGCCTTAAACTGCACTCTCTGCTGGTTAGGCAGCCAGTGAAGGGCGGCCAGTGCAGCCCCTGCTGACTGTCGGCTGGGGATATTCAAGAGTTGTCGTGCCGCACAGTTTTGAACAATTTGTAGTTTCTTAATCGTGGAGCAAGATGTACCTAAGTACAGGGCGTTGGCATAGTCGAGCCTAGAAAGTATAAGGGTCTGGACTACCACTTTCCTTGCAGGAATAGGGAGGAGGGGAATGATTTTCCGTATCATCCTCATTTGCCCAAAACAGCTGCCAGCGACCTTCCTTGCTTGTTCCCCCAGATCAAGGTTACGGTCTAACCAGACTCCCAAACTCTTGATATAATCTTTGGGGGAAGGGGGAGGACCGAAACAACTCAGCCAGGAGGATATTATGTTGGGTATAGAAGGTTTACCCAGGAACATAAGCTCCGTTTTAGATCCATTGAGCTTCAGGAATGAACCCTCCATCCATACTGCGATCTCCCGAAGACACATTGCCCAGTCCGGGACGATGGTGTTGAGCTGATTAAAAGAAACAATCAGCTGCGTATCATCGGCATATGTGATAATTTGAATGCCGAAAGGCTCCACAACACCTGCCAAGGAGCTCATATATACGTTAAAAAGAGTGGGAGACAGGGAGGATCCCTGAGGGACCCCACATCGGAGGGGCAGAGGGTCAGAGATACAGTCTTCATGAAACACTTGAAAAGATCGATCATCCAGAAAGGAAGAAATCCATTCAAGGGCCAGATCAGTCACTCCTATATCTCTAAGCCTCTGACTAAGCAGCTGGTGATTAACCGTATCGAAGGCTGCGCTCAGATCTAAAAGCACGATGGCAGCGCAGCCCCCGTTGTCTAGGATTTTCCTAGTACCCTCAACCACCGCTAACAGAGCGGTTTCTGTGCCTTGTTGGGGCCTGAAACCAGTTTGAGATGGATGAAGGCAGTTATTGCTTTCCAAAAACCCGGACAGAACGATATTCACATGCTTTTCAGCAATTTTGCTGATCCCTGGTAACAATGAAATGGGGCGATAATTCCCTAACATTTCAGGGTCCAAGTTTGGTTTTTTCAGCAAGGCTTTAACCATTGCTTGTTTCCAAGGGAAGGGAACTATGCCTGTCCGGAATGTAGCATTAATCAAATCTAGGATAGTTGTAGACACTGTATCAAAAATCCGATTTAAAATGAGGGGGGGAACTGTATCCTTGGGAGAACCTGACTTCAACTGGCCAAGAATACCTTGCAGGCCAGAATGGTCCAGGAGAGGAATTTCCGCTAAAGTGCAATTATCAGTGCCTCCTTTGTTGATGATTGGGGAGACATTAATTGAAACAGTGGTCTGATGAAAAGAGGAATAGATATCTTGAATTTTATTAAAGAAAAAAGTAGCTAAAAGATTGCAGCGAGATGACATATCATCGCAAGAAATAGGCGGGGGGGAAGTTTAATAATGGATTTCACTATGCGAAATATTTCGCGAGAGGAGTTGGGGGCTAAAAGTATTTGGTTTTCATAATAAAGTGACTGAGCGCACTTAATTTCTTCCTTATACTTCTTAATATCTTCCCTATAGATCATTTTATTGATAGTGGAGTAGTCTTTCCTCCACTTTCTTTCGGACCGTTTACAAGACTGCTTAAGTTTACGCAGATTGGGGGTATACCAGGCTGTTCTATTTGCGCCATTTTTATCCTTAATTTGTTTCTTTGGAAGTACTATATCTATGGAAGAGCTCAGCCAATTTTCAAAGTTATGGTTTGCATTGATAGGGTTAGACTCAGGTGCTGGTCTGGTGTCATTAAGTATTGACACCCAGCGTTCTACTGGGAGTTGTGACCATGGTCGGAGCAGCTTGGTAGAGGTTACCATCGATCTGCTACTAGCTTTACAGGTCCAAGAGAAAGAAATGAGGGAGTGATCTGTCCAAGGAAGCGAAATAGGATTTCCAACCTGAAGATCTGTGGCATTGGTAAAAATAGGATCAAGTAAATGACCCTGAGAGTGAGTGTGGCCTCTCACTTTTTGGAAAAATTGGAGGGCTTCCATACTATCCACTAGGTCACGTGTGGCTGGTAAGGAGTAGTCATCGAAATGCATATTAAAATCTCCCAAAAGGGAGAAATTGGACAGAGGGCTGGCTAGGTTAGCTGTGATCTCGGGGAGATCGTTACAAAATTTGCCCAATGTCCCCGGAGGGCGATAAATTAAAATCCCAGAAAAAGTACATGTGTGGGAGAAGCCGATGGAAAAGAGCAGGCTCTCGCAGTCGGCTATAGGATTCCCTAACACACGACAATTAAATCCAGTTTTGTAAATGATGGCTATGCCACCTCCTCTGTTAAATTCTCTATCATGTCTTTGAATAGTGTACCCAGAGGGGAGGGCTTGCGTAAGGCTCGGGTCTGACTCACTCGTTAGCCATGTTTCTGTTAAAAACAGAACATCTGGACTCTCCTCCTCTAACAATAATCTAATTTCAATGGTGTGTCTGGGCATTGAGCGACAATTCAATAGAAGCATGTTAAAAACAGTAGCTGGGTTCGAGATTGTGTGCTCATTGAGGGCAGGATGGAATTGAAAGGGGCAGTGCACACATTGCATAGTCATCCCATCAGGGCACATACTATAAATACAGTTACTCCTTACCGTCCCTCTATACTGCTGGAGTTGATCAGTGGTATAAATGAGCGGCGCCCTAGCGCAACCGGCAGGGATTCTGGCACCTGGGACCGGTCGGGTGCGGACGGGCGCAGACGGGCATGCCTTAGGCGCGCCAGCGGCGCGCCCGCTGCGCGCGTCCGCTGCGCGGTCGCGTCATCAGCCCCTTTTATAGCTGGGCGTGCGCGTTGGCGTAAGTGTCCCAAACACTCGACTGCTAACCTAAAAGGTGCTTCAAGATTGGAAGCAGCCCCGGAGCTTTAACACAGCTCCCGCGATACTCGGTGAAAATACAGCGTTACAGTCACCAATATAAAAGCCCCCCCAGATTCAACAATTAAAACAATGCAGTAGTATTTTTAAAAAACGTAACAGCAACCTCTCATCTGAGCATCACTGAAATGGAATGAACAACGCCTCTGCGCGGTCGCGTCATCAGCCCCTTTTATAGCTGGGCGTGCGCGTTGGCGTGAGTGTCCCAAACACTCGACTGCTAACCTAAAAGGTGCTTCAAGATTGGAAGCAGCCCCGGAGCTTTAACACAGCTCCCGCGATACTCGGTGAAAATACAGCGTTACAGTCACCAATATAAAAGCCCCCCCAGATTCAACAATTAAAACAATGCAGTAGTATTTTTTTTAAACGTAACAGCAACCTCTCATCTGAGCATCACTGAAATGGAATGAACAACGCCTCTGCGCGGTCGCGTCATCAGCCCCTTTTATAGCTGGGCGTGCGCGTTGGCGTGAATGTCCCAAACACTCGACTGCTAACCTAAAAGGTGCTTCAAGATTGGAAGCAGCCCCGGAGCTTTAACACAGCTCCCGTGATACTCGGTGAAAATACAGCGTTACAGTCACCAATATAAAAGCCCCCCCAGATTCAACAATTAAAACAATGCAGTAGTATTTTTAAAAAACGTAACAGCAACCTCTCATCTGAGCATCACTGAAATGGAATGAACAACGCCTCATATAAAACATAAACCCACCCCCGCATGCCCCCGGGACTTGGGCCACCCGGGGGCAAAATACAATCGAAGCGCGGGAGACCGCGCTTCGATTTTTTTTTTTCTTGGCAGGATCCGCGCACCCTGAACACATCCTGACGATTTTTTTTTTTTTTTTTAAATGCTTTTTTCTGCCCAGGGGGTCCTTGTGGGACCCCCTGAGCAGACCTAGGGGGTCAGGGTGTTTCTACCCTGCCCCCTTTGTGCGTTTGCACAGTTGCGATTTTTTTTCTCGGCGGGATTCGCGCACCCTAAGCGCATCCCGCCGATTTAAAAAAAAATGCTTTTCGGCCCAGGGGTCCTTGTGGGACCCCTGAGCAGACCTAGGGGTCAGGATGTTTCTACCCTGCCCCATTTTTGCGCTTTGCGCACTTGTTTCTGTCCCTCGGTTCTACCGAGGGACAAAATGGCTGCCAACACTTCCTGATTTGGAGTGTTGACAGCCAATAGCATGCAGCTCGTGATCGGGAGGGTGCGCGAATCCGACGCGGCCATAGATATATATGTGATTTTCATTTTGATTTTCACAGGAACTACTGAACGGATTTACACCATTTAACAAAAAGGGTTCTTTCTGAATCAAGAACTACCTCTTTGCCAAATTTGGTGTAATTCCGTTCAGCAGTTTGGGCTGTAGCCGTGGCTAAAGTTTCCTATGGGAAAATGAATGGGGAAAACACGTTTTGGGACCCCCCTTTTTTCTCGGCCCCCGCTTGACGAATCACCCCGAAACTTTCAGGGTAGGAGCGGACCAGAGCGGGCCATAAAGTTTGAAAATTTCGCGAAGATTCGTCAACCGACGCAAGAGTTATTTCAAATAGAATGTCGCGGATTTCCTATGGAAAATAGGTCCTAACTATAACTATCTACTGGCGACCGCCAGTAGATAATATATATATATATATATATCCAAAGTTCCTGTTACCTTCAACGTCTTCTGACAGAAATGGATACGGACCACAAAGTAGGTGCAAGATTATTTATTACTTGTGCAAGTCGCCATGACGCGTTTCAGCCCCTCCGCGGGCCTTGATCACATATATTATCTACTGGCGGTCGCCAGTAGATAGTTATAGTTAGGACCTATTTTCCATAGGAAATCCGCGACATTCTATTTGAAATAACGTTGGCGCCGGTTGACGAATCTTCGCGAAAGTTTCCAACTTGTTGGGGCGCTCCGGTCCGCTCCTATCCTGAAAGTCTCGGGGTGATTCGTCAAGCGGGGGCCGAGAAAAAATGGGGGTCCCAAAACATGTTTTCCCCATTCATTTTTCCTTAGGAACTTTTAGTCGCAGCTACAGCCCGAACTGCTGAACGGAATTACACCAAATTTGGCAAAGAGGTAGCCCTTGGTTTAGTGTCGTGCCTTTTGCTAAAATGGTGTAAATCCGTTCAGTAGTTCCTGAGAAATTAACAAGTAAAATCACATATATATCTATGGCCGCGTCGGATCCGCGTACCCTCAGCGCACACTGCGCGCACCGTCCCTATCACGAGCTGGATGCTAATTGGCTGTCAGCTGGCTGTCAACATTCCGAATCAGGAAGTGTTGGCAGCCATTTTGTGCCTCGGTAGAACCGAGGCACAAAAACAAGTGTGCAAAACGCACAAAGGGGGCAGGGTAGAAACACCCTGACCCCCTATTACTGCTCAGGGGGTCCCACAAGGACCCCCTGGGCAGAAAAAAGCATTTAAAAAAAAAAAAAATCGGCAGGATGCGCTCAGGGTGCGCGGATCCTGCCGAAAAAAAAAGAGTCAAGTGCGCAAAACGCACAAAGGGGGCAGGGTAGAAACACCCTGACCCCCTAGGTCTGCTCAGGGGGTCCCACAAGGACCCCCTGGGCAGAAAAAAGCATTTTTTTTAAAAACAAATCGGCGGGATGCGCTTAGGGTGCGCGAATCCCGCCGGAAAAAAAAAAACGAAGCGCGGTCTCCCGCGCTTCGTTGTTAATTGGCCCCCGGGTGGGACAAGTCCCAGGGGCATGGGGGGGGTATTTATAATATGTGGGGGGCCTCTAAGGCCTCCCCAAGCCCCGGGGACTGCCACCCCCCGGGGCTTTAAAAATAAATGGTGTGGGAGGGCTTCACCACGGGGCGCGTTTGCACAGTGGTGAAGGTAGGGGGCGGGGCTTCAGGTGACATGTGTGCAAACAGGCCCCGTGGCGTGTTTTAAGATGGGGAATTAAATCCTCTTCAATCCTGAGGGTCCCTGGGGGCCAACTAGCCCACCAGGTACCTCCAGTAAGCGCCACGGAGCTGCGTTGCAGAGTGTTATAAAAAGGGGCGTGGCCTCTGAACACCTCTCTGCAACGCAGCTCTCTGGCGCATACTGGAGGTACCTGGTGGGCTAGTTGGCCCCTAGGGACCCTCGGGATTGAGGAGGAATTAATTCTCCAACTTAAAACGCGCCACACGCCGTGTTTGCAGACATGTATCCTCAGGCCCCACCCCCTTTATTCACCATTGTGCAAATATTCCTCTAAAATCAGCCGAACTACGAATTCCGATTTACTCACCTGTTATCAGGAGAGACCTCAGTGCTGCATCTTTGCGCCCAGTACCGATCCTGAAAAGTAATTCTAACCGTACTTACCAGTAACTTGAATTTCCTTCCATAGGCTAACACTGACTGGTTTCACTTGGAAATTCTTCTAAGTGTGGAGTTTTGGAACTTTATAATATTCCTCTAAAATCAGCCGAACTACGAATTCCGATTTACTCACCTGTTATCAGGAGAGAACCCAGTGCTGCATCTTTTAGCCCAGCACTGACCTTGAAAAGTAATTCTAACCGTACTTACCAGTAACTTGAATTTCCTTCCATAGGCTAACATTGACTGGTTTCACTTGGAAATTCTTCTAAGTGTGGAGTTTTGGAACTTTATAATATTCCTCTAAAATCAGCCGAACTATGAATTCCGATTTACTCACCTGTTATCAGGAGAGAACCCAGTGCTGCATCTTTTAGCCCAGCACTGACCCTGAAAAGTAATTCTAACCGTACTTACCAGTAACTTGTATTTCCTTCCATAGGAATCTATTGTCTGGTATTCAGCAGAAAAGTTTGTGTCAATTTTCACAAACTACAAATATTCCTTAAAAATAGCCTGTATGACTTAAACGCATTCTTTCAACTGTTCACAGGAGATGCACCAGTGCTGGATCCAGGATCCACCACTGAGTAAGAAAAAGTAACGATAACACTACTTACCTGCTAAGTGAATTTCCTCCCATAGGATAACATTGGTGATTCTATGTAAAAAGTTTCTGTGTCAACTTTTAAAATACAATAATATTCCTTAAAAATCACTACTGTAACCAAAACGCTTTTACTCAACTGTTTACAGGAGATGTCCCAGGACTGAATCTAGGATCCAGTCCTGTGGTTAGAAAAGTCATCCATAAAGTAACTAATTGCATTTAACTAGAAATTCCCATTGAGCTCAATGTTGCATTGTGTTTGAAATTGTGTTGCCCATTGCAACAACTGTAACTACTGTACTTAAAACTCTATTGCCTATTTGCAAAGTATTTAAACTAAAGTAATTCATTCTGAGAAAGTATATTTTGTAATGTAATGTATAATGTAATTACAATGTAATTTAAAAAATAAAATATTTAAAAATAAATAGTTTAAAAAAATGTAGTAAATCAGTATCAAAAAAATAAATATAACAATTAATACAATTAAACAATTGTCATTTACAAAACCTTTGAAATTCACTGAAAAAAACCATAGGTTTCAGGCACGTTATAGTTAGAAATTAGCATTTAAAAAACCTTACAAATTCACTAAAAAAACCATAGGTTTCAGGCACGTTATAGTTAGAAATTAGCATTTAAAAAACCTTTGAAATTCACTGAAAAAACCATAGGTTTTAGGGACAGTTATAGTTAGTTGGACATTTCACTCGTACAAAACCCGTGAAATTCCCCCGTTATAGTTAGTTCAGCTAACTATAACTCGCGCCCCCGCAATGCACTGCTGATGACGTCACATATTACATCACTCATGACATGGTCAGTGACATCACTGATGACATCACCGATGACATCATCCATGTGATAATTTCATGCATCTTCTCACACCCTAATATAACTTTTGATACACCCACTCTAAATTACAGACTGCCATTCGCAAAACCATACACACTCCAATACCAATAACTATATACCCACTCACTGATTCTTAGGTCTACACACACACATCTACTCACTCACCCGTCCAGTCACTCATACTTACAGTCACTCAGTACAGGACTATCCTATGCACTCATACACCTATATAAACACTCACACACCGCCACTCATCCATAGAGGTACTCACACACCTAGTCAGTCATGCAAAAAATTAATCACACACCCATTTACTCACCTATAGAGTTATACACACACCAGCTCACTTACTCATACAAATACTAGCACATTCTTACGCTCTTATACAATAACTGATACAAGCACACACGCATCCATACAGCCACTCTCACAATCACACACTCTCACTTATAGCCTTTTAAATACTCTAACACACATATTTACTGCCTTTTACATATGTAGTTACTCGCACATGTACCACTGAGATATACATTCGCTCACTAACACACCCATACACACACTCACCCACCCAAGCAGTCCATCACAGACGCACTCTTCAAATCATGCACCCAGTGAATCACCCACTCACACATCTATGTACAGAGTCGCACACACCCCACCCACACAAACACTCAGGCACCCATACAGATACTCAGACAACCAATCAATAACTCATATAGACACTCATGTAGCTATTCAGAAACCCATGCAGCCACTTACACAGCAACAGACAGACGGATACAGACATTCACCCAGTTTAGTCACTAACCCATGCATTCTGTAAGATACGTTTAATCACTCACTTATACAGTTAGTCACGCACCTACTAAATCATCCATACAGATACTTATACACCCACTCATTCTTCAAAACGCCTTTCCCTATATATATTAAAAATATTTAAACTTTACAGAAACACAGTCACTAGATGATGTCATCAGTGATGTCATTTGAGATGTCATCAGTGATGTCATCAGTGATGTCACTGACCATGTCATGAGTGATGTAATATGTGACGTCATCAGCAGTGCATTGCGGGGGCACGAGTTATAGTTAGCTGAACTAACTATAACGGGGGAATTTCACGGGTTTTGTATGAGTGCAATGTCCAACTAACTATAACTGTCCCTAAAACCTATGGTTTTTTCAGTGAATTTCAAAGGTTTTTTAAATGCTAATTTCTAACTATAACGTGCCTGAAACCTATGGTTTTTTCAGTGAATATATATATATATATATATATATATACACAAAATGGTCAGATAATGGCAGCACGCTCTGTCTTCTGGTGCCAGCTGGAAGGTATCAACTGAAATGTACGCTGCACTCCAGGAACTCAAAGTATTTCAAAGTTTTTAATGATCTTCTGACAAACACTCACACGTTTCGACCCCCAGGTCTTTCATACGGTAAGTGAGTCCATAAACTGTTCACTTATGTATGCAACTGCCTGTCCTTCGCATAATGAGGCATTCTGGGAGATGCAGTTTATCTTTAAAAACAAAAAATTGATTCACGTTATTTTAAACAGCAAAGGTTCAAGGCACATGGGTACATTAATAAACATAGTGTCTCACATGACTGCAGTTGTTTCCTGCATTGTTGTTACATTCAGCACTCGTAGCACTTTGAAACACAAGCTTCTCACTCAAACTCGTTGTGCTATGTGAGAGTACTCTATAAGGCTCAGTGCCCTGGAGTGCTAGAGACAGCAAAATGTTACGGCACATTTTTATATTTGGATTGCTGTCTAACATGGCTATATTGATTGCCCATATTTTTGTTATGTTCAGCACTCGTAGTGCATTGAAACATAATTTTGTCAACCATACTCATTGTCTTATGTGAGAATGCTAGAAGGGGCACCTGCATCAAGATATGCTTTTGCGAGTCCTTAATTGCGATTATTAAGGAATCGCAATTAAGGACTCGCAAAAGCCTATGCATGTAGGAATCGCTATAAAAATAGTGATTCCTAAACATTCCTTAATTGCGACTCACAAAATGCTGCACTTCGTTTTAATGAGCCCCGGGTGGCCCAGGTCCCATGGGCAATATGTAAAACATATGCGGGGGCTGTGCAGGCCCCCGCAGCCCCAGGGACTGCCACCTCCCCAGGGTTTTTCATAATTATGGGTGGAGGGACCTCGTGGCCCCCCAAGCCCCAGGGACCGCCACCTCCCCGGGGCTTTACTTAATTATTCGGGAGGGGGCTTCGTGGGCCCACCCAAGCTATTATAATAAGTAAGTGTGGGGGGACTCAAGCCCCCCACACTGCCCGGGGACCACCACCTCCCCGGGGCTCTAATTATTGTAATTCAGGGGTCCATTGCGGCCCCCTGGCCCCGGGGACCACCACCTTCCTGGGGCTGCATACCTGTTGGGAGTGGGGCCCCGTGGCCCCCCTCCTAGGGCCCTCCTTGGCCCTGTGGACCACCACCCCCCAGGGCCGGCTCCAGCAATGTCCCGGGGTGCCTACCCCCGGGACATTGCAGTTTGCAATGACAGGGCAGGAGCACGCCTCCCGCCCTTCATTGCAAACTTCTGCTTTGCTTCATGGAAGCGAGAGCATGAAACCTGATCTCTGAGGTATGCAGAAACAGCTTTATTGACACTCTTCCTATCTTTCTCAAACTGTGGACAGAATTGATTTGACCACTTCCATTTCTGTCTTTGACATATATTAGAGAATACAAAGACAGTTTGAGGCAAAAGCAACATCAATTGTGCAAAGGTATCCTTCATTAGCATTTCCAGCCCTACCCCAGTCAATGTGCCAAGGTCATTGCCACCACAGTGCACAATCATGAGGTCAGGGGGTTGGAGATGCATAAAGGTTTTAACCAAAATCAACAGTTGGTGCCACTTTAATCCTCTCTGTGCAATCCATTTAATGTCCACATTTTGCAAACCTAGGTTTTTGTCAATACCTCTCTGTTCAGCATACCTTTTGCACCAGAAAACCTAGCTAGTTGGTAGATTGAGAGGTATCTAAAATGGTGGAGAACATGTTGTTTTTTAAAAAGCTGATAAGTGATTGGCTGTTCATCAAGATTGTGCACTCAAAAATAGGATGCATGTTAGTTTGCTGAGATATGTTTGTGATTCGTTATTAGAAAATGTTTTAAAGGTACAGTAGATACCTACCAGGTAATATTTTGCAAAAGTCAACCACACCTGCTGTTTGCATTAGTAAGCTTGTGTGCTGAACTTGAAACTACGGTGAACTTTTGACCTGCCAGTACAGTTGAATGTTCCATGAACTGTTACTATGGAAACTGGCATTAAGTAGAATGGGGGAAGGGTTGAAACTTAACTGTGGACTTAAAATGTGAAACGAATGCTGAAATATAAGTGAGAAGTTAGTAAATGAAGGTTTTCTAAGACAGTAGTATGTGTAGAAGTAGTGTGTTGGTGAAAAAGGATACTAATATTTTTAAAAATAGGTATTTGAACTCCTGTGTGGATTCACGGCTCCACCGCGGTGGAGTCGTGACTTCAGAAAATTACAGAAGCAGTTTGGGCACCATTTGAAGACAGTTAGAAAGGGTTAATATGTCTAACCAATAGAAATGTGTTTTACAATTTGAAATAATGATGGAAGCAATGCGATTTGATACTTACATTTATTTGAGTGCAAAAAGAGAGGGAAAGTTTGCCATTTCTGGTTTCACCTTTCTGAAAGAGGTGCATTACATTTCTTGTGTGGAAAAGAAAATCTTTTAAGAGTTTCTGATATTTGGTATTCTGCAATACTACCTCAAACATGAGTAACCAATTTGTAAGGTGTATTATATATTATTCAGCACTGCTTTATTGATTCTAGTGATATTTTTACTTTAAAAAACAAAAAAGTGTGGAAATTGTAAGACAAATGTGATGTATGAAATATGTTATGAAATGTACAGCTCTCTATTGTACTTTGTATTATTGTAATGAAAAGAGTTTTGAAATAGTTTGTAGATAGTAATATGGTAGAAGGATTAGTGTTGGCTTTCTGAACTTATCCAGGCAGTACTCTTGTACTGAACTTTTCACTGAGGCACTACTCATCTAGTCATGCATTCTCTCAGGCACTATCCACTACCCATCTATTTGTATGTTTCTTTGATATATGATGCCACTTTTAAAAGGTACAGACACATGCATGCTTACTTTCTGGAATATTATGAGACTTTTAACAGATAGATTGAAAAGGTTGCTGCTTTGTATTTGCTTAGGTCCAACACTCTGAGTAGTTTCTGAATAGTGAAGCTGCAGTCCAAAACTGAGGTTTAAGACATCTTGGCAGAGGGATTAGAGATTAACTTAGGTTGTATTGGTCTGTGGAGATGTATTCTTCAAGTATGCCGCATAATTTTAGGTGTCTTTTTAAAATGGGAAGTGCACTCTTTTAAGTTTAATGAACTTTTTAGTCTTATGACTGAAGTATGTGTCTGTGTGCACATGTAGTCTCTCACGTGTTATGACTAAATATATGATAGAGGTATAAAACTCTGGTACACGTGTATTTGTATGTTTCTTTTACATATAATGCCACTAGGAAAAGGCACAGACACATGCATGTTATGTAATCCTTCAGACATTAACCATAGATTTGTGCAATGATCCAGGCACTACTAACCCAGTCAAAGATTCAGTCTGGCACTACCCATGCTCTCATCTACACACTCAGGTACTACTGATGCGCTGATAGAATGTCCCAAGCATTACCCTTACACTCATATTTTCTCTCATGTACTTATACAGTAATACAATCATCTAGTTACTACCACTGCAGTCATAGAATCACTCAGGCAGTACCCTTGCACTTTTTTATTCTTTCAAGCACTACTCATACACTCACTTCTTCAACCATGTGTTAGCCTTGCACTCATGGTTTGTCTAAGGTATTTCCCCTGCACTGATCTAATCACCCATTCAGTACTGCTGCTCTCATGCAATCACCCAGGCAGTACTCTTGCACTGAACTATTCAGTCAGGTGCTACCCATCCAGTCACCCATTCTCTCAGGCACTATACACTACCCATCTATTTGTATGTTTCTTTGATATATGATGCCACTTTTAAAAGGTACAGACACATGCATGCTTGCTCTCTGGAATATTGTGAGTCTTTTAACAGACAGATTGAAAACATTGCCGCTTTGTATTTGGCTAGGCCCAACACTCTGAATAGTTACTGAATAGTGAAGCTGCAGCTCAATAATGAGGTTTAAGACATGTTGGCAGAGGGATTAGTGATTAGGTTAGCTCGTATTGGTCTATGAAGATGTACACTTCAAGTACACTGCATAATTTTAGGTGTCTCCTTAAAATGGGAAGTGTAGTCTGTCAAGTTTAAGAGACTTTTTAGTCTTATGAGTAAGGTATGTGTCTGTGTGCACATGTATTCTTTCACGTGTTATGTCTAAACAGATGGTGGAGGTATAAAACTTTGGTATATATGTATCTGTATGTTGCTTCTATATATGATGCCACTAGGAAAAGGCATAGACACATGCATGGCTTGTAATCCCTCAGACAATAACTATAGATGTGTGCAATCAGCCAGTCACTACTATCCCAGTCAAAGATTCAGTCAGGCACTACCCATGCTCTTATCTACTCACTCTGTTACTACTGATGCACTGATATAATGTCCCAAGCATTACCCTTACACTCATATTTTCTCTCAGGTGCTTTCCATACAGTCAAACAATCATCTAGTTAAAATTACTGCAGTCATAGAATCACTCAGGCAATACCCATGCACCTTTTTATCCTTTCAAGCACTACTCATACACTCATGTCTTCAGCCATGTGTTAGCCTTGCACTCATGGTTTGTCTAAGGTATTTCCCCTGCACTGATCTAATCACCCATTCAGTACTGCTGCTCTCATGCAATCACCCAGGCAGTACTCTTGCACTGAACTGTTCATTCAGGCGCTACCCATCTAGTCATCTATTTTCTCAAGCACTGCCCACTACCCATCTATTTGCATGTTTCTTCGATATATGATGCCACTTTTAAAAGGTACAGAAAGATGCATGCAGCTTTCTGGAATATTGTGAGTCTTTTAACAGACACATTGAAAAACTTGCTGCTTTGTATTTGGTAGGCCCAACACTCTGAGTAATTGCTAAATAGTGAAGCTGCAGCCCAAAAGTGAGGTTTAAAACTTGCTGATAAAAGGATTAGTTATTAGGTTAGTTCATATTGGTCTATGGAAATGCATACTTCAAATATGCCGCATAATTTTAGGTGTCTCTTTAAAATGGAAAGTGGAGTCTGTCAAGGTTAAGGGACTTTGTAGTCTTATGACTCAAGTATGTGTCAGCTAGCACATATTTTCTCACATGTGTTATTTCTATAGAGATGGTAGAGCTATAAAACACTGGTATATATGTATTTGTATGTTTCTTTTACATATGATGCCACTAGGAAAAGGTACATACATATGCATGCTAGTTTTTAGGAATATAGTGAGAATTATATCTATGTACTCGAGCACTAGGTGTGCACTGATGAAAAGAGACTCATATCTCTCTTTGACTCATGAATTCACTTAGGCATTCTTATTCAGCTATGCAATCAAGGAGGCACTACTTATACACAGTTTTAATCACTTAGCCATTAACCATATATTCATTTAATCACCTAGACACTACTATTCCATTCAAACATTTATTCAGCCAGTACCTATACACTCATGTATTCACTGAGACACTACTGATACACTTATGCAATGGTCCAAGCATTACCTTAATACTGATACTATCTTAGAGGTATTTCCCATACATTCATACATTTATCCAGGTAGTACCTCTGCAGTGAAAGAATCACACAGACAGTATGCGTGCACTCATGCATTATCTCAACCTCTACCCATACACTCATGCAATAAACCATGCTTTAGGCTTGTACTCATAGTTTCTCTCAGGTATTTCTCATGCACTGATGCAATCACCCAGGCAGAATCGCTGCACTCATTCAATTCTCCAGGCACTACTCTAGCACTGAACTATTGACTTAGGCAGTAGCCATTTAGTGATCCATTTTGTTAGGCACTACATATGAACTCATCCAATGATCCTACCATTACTCTTACATTCATCCTTTTACTCAGGCACTACCATGCAGTCATACAGTTAAGGAGAAACTACCTATACACATACTACTCCTCTTCCCTCTTTCAGCATCTCTCCTGCCTCTTTGTGCACTTCTCTTGCTTGTTTCTGCACCTCTCTTGCTCTTTCTGCACCTCGGTTGCCTCTTTCTGCACTCCTCTTGGCTTTTTCTACACCCCTCTTCCCTCTTTCTGTACTACTCTTGCCTCTTTCTGCACCCCTCTTCCGTCTTTCTGTACCTCAGTTGCCTGTTTCTGCAATTCTCTTGCCTCTTTCTGCAGTTCTCTTGCCTCTTTCTCCATTTCTATTGTTTCTTTCTGCACTTCTCTTCCTTCTTTCTGCACCCTTCTTTCTTCTTTCTGCACCCCTCTTGCCTCTTTCTGCATCCTTGTTCCCTCTTTCTGCACCTCACCTGGCTGTTTCCACACCTCTCTTGCCTCTTTATGCAGTTCTCTTACCTCTTTCTGCACCTCTGTTGGTTCTTTCTGCACCCCTCTTGCCTCTTTTTGTACCTCTTTTGCTTCTTTCTGTACTTCCCTTGCTTCTTTCTGTACTCCTTTTCCCTCTTTCTGCAGTCCGTTTCCCTGTTTCTCCACTTCTCTTGCCTCTTTCTGCACCTCTGTTGCTTCTTTCTGCACTTATCTTGCCTCTTTCTGCACCCTTCTTCACTTTTTCTGCACCTCTCTTGGCCCTTTCTGCACCCCTGTTCCCTCTTTCTGCACCTCTTTTGCCTGATTCTGAAACTCTCTTGCTTCCTTCTGTACTTCTCTTGCATCTTTCTGCACCTCTGTTGCTTCTTTCTGCACTTCTCTTGCCTCTTTCTGCACCACTCTTGTCTCATTGTGCATGTTTGTTGCTTCTTTCTGCACTTCTCTTGCTTCTTTCTGTACCTCACTTGCTTCTTTCTGCACCCCTCTTGTCTCTTTTGCACCCATCTTGCCTGTTTCTACGCCCCCTTCCCTCTTTCTGTACCTCTCTTCCCTCTTTCTATACCCGTTCCCTCTTTCTGCACCTCTCTTGCCTCTTTCTGCACCTGTCTTGCCTTTTTCTGCGCATCTCTTGCTTCTTTGTGCACTTCTCTTGTTTTTTTGTGCACTTCTCTTGCCTTTTTCTGCACTTCTCTTGCCTGTTTCTTCATTTCTCTTGCTTGTTTCTGGACTTCTCTTGCCTCTTTCTGCAAGCATGTTGCCTCTTTCTGTACCTCTGTTGCTTCTTTCTGCACTTCTCTTGCTTTATTTCTGCTCCTCTCTTGCTTCTATCTGTACCCCTGTTGCCTCTTTCTGCACTCGTCTTCCCTGTGTGTGTGCACCTCTCTTGTCTCTTTGTGCCCCTCTGTTGTCTTTTTCTTTATCTCTTAGCTTCTTTCTGCACTTCTCTTGCATTTTCTGCACCTCTGTTGCTTCTTTCTGCACTTCTCTTCCTTCTTTCTGCACGTCTCTCACTTCTTTTTCAACTCGTTTTGCCTCTTTCTGCACCCCTTTTATTTGTTTCTGTACCTTACATGCGTTTTTTACAACTTTTTCCTCTTTCTGCACTTTTTTGCCTCTTTCTGCACCTGTCTTGCCTCTTTCTGTACTTCTGTTGCTTCTTTCTGCATTTCTTAAATTTTTCAGTAGCTGTGTTGTTTGAGTATTTCATTTCACTGTTTGTAAATCTTTTCTTTTTTTCCTTTCTCCTTTTGGCTGTGTGACCACATTTTCTTGTGTTTTTGCAGATGTTTTGCTCATTTTTATACTTTTCTCTTCTTATGAGTTATAAATGCAATAGAAATGTAATTGTAATTTTGCGCTTAGTTGTTATTTTCAAAATTGAAATGTTACTAATTTTAAAAATGTAATTGATGTACCAAAATAATTAAACTATTATTTGTTTTTTAGGAAGATATTTTGATTGGATTACAAATAAAAGATGGCAAGAAAACATGAAAGGAGAAGAGAAGAAAGGAAACAGAAGTACTTAATGAAAACTAAAAAGAGTGGAGCAGAAAAACACCAAAAGGATGCGGAGGATAAAGTGGCTTCTGGTAAGAGAACTAAACAATTTATTAAAAAAGTTGTGGAGAGATTGAACGATCATAATACTAACCAAAGGAGGAAAGACATTTTTATAACAAAGGAGAAGCAAATAAAGAAACACAATGGAAAAGAAACCCGTGACAAAAAGACAGAAACAATTTAAGGACATACGTGTACGTATGTTTCGTAATAGAGTAATTCAAAATGTATTAAAAGATTGTAAAAAGTGTAAAAAAAGATCTGCACCATATAAGAAGAAGCAACAGATTGAAAGTGTAGTAGATGCTCCTTTTGAATTGAAACGGAAATTATTTATATTGGTATTGAAGAGAATGAAAACATTGAATAAAACAATGCACTTTATGAAGGAGAAAAGCAAAAGAAAAAGACTGGTTAATAGAAGTAACTTTTGCAAAACTTTTACTGGTGAATGGAAGCACACTTCTAGTACTGAGCCTTTCTTTAATGAAGAAAGCTATTTTAAACAAAATTCATTAGTTCATGCAGTTGATACCAGTGGTTGTTAAAAGATGGTTGAAAAAGAAAAGATGGTTCCTAGAAATGTAGAAGAAGTAATAGCTGAAGAAGTTCAAGGGAGATGTACACAAGCTCCAGTGTATAAGTGGGATTGTAGTAGAATTTGTAGTATTCAACAGGAATCTATCGATATGTTATGAATTTTCTTACAAGAATATGCAAAAAAAAGTGTTAAACAGAAGATTAAGATGTTGCAAGGACTAGATCCTTGTAAAGTGAGAAAATATACTAAGTTGCAGGGTCATTCTCTGGCTTGTCTTTCTAGAAAAGTGTGTCAAAGTACTTTTCATCATTTAAGAATGTTAGCAGTACATCACTCAGAAATGCGGAAGTTAGTAAGGAGATTGTACTACGTAAAAAGTCCTGCATTATCTTTAAGTGAAATGAACACAGCTCTTTTGCATGGTTCCGTATCGGATGTACAAAAAGTTTGTGATGATATACAGTTTTGTTTCTTTGGTTCACAAGAGGAGAGTAGAGAAAGTGAGAGCTTGATAAGAGTAGGTGTTGAAGAACAGGTGGAAGATATTAGTACTGAGAAGTTTGCAGAAGCAATTACAAAGTTTAAGATACTTTTATGTGAAAAACCAAACTATGTTTTTATTTGTTGTCACCGTACTCAATATAGAAGTCAAACTAGGAATGTTGATGTGTATTTAAAAAGTGAAAAGGAAAATAATGATAAGTGGGAGCAATTTGGTGCTTATTTGTTGGTGGAAGGTCGTTTTGAGTTGGGTACTGATCAATGTATTTGTAAATATTGTTACAACAAATTAGAAGAGAACAAAATGCCAGCTAGAGCAGTACATAATAACTTAGAATTGGTAGCTATTCCTCCGGAACTGGCAGATTTTAATACATGTGAGTCCATTCTTTTTCAATCTGTGCACCCGTTTCAGGCTATAGTTCGTATGAAGCCTAAAACAGGTAAGCTGCCTCCAACAGATTTACAAAGAGCTCTGAAAGGAAGAGTTGTGTACTTACCTTTAGATTTTAAGAAAAATATTGAAACTGTTGGTATAGAGAGAGGAAAGTGAGTCTGTAGTTGTTCTAGTTAATGGTGTACCAACAAAGAGTCAGAAAATATGGCAAGAGTTAGTAGATGTCACCAAACTTCAAAAGGCTACATTATATCTTGTACAGAACAATATTTATTATAAAACTGTAAATGTGGAAGAACAGGAAATATGTTTGGAAGTAGATACAGAAATTTCAACTGGCCAAATAGAAAAAGTGGACAAGTCCAGGAGTGAAGAGATTTACGAACATTACAGTATACATCCTCTACATTCAAAAGAAGTGATTGGAAACACTATTAAATTATTTCAAATGAAGAAAGCAAAGGGAACTCCCATGAGTGTATGGGAAAAAAGTTTAGAAGCTTGTTGTTTGCCACAGCTGTTCCCCATTGGAGAAGGTGGACGATATGAAGAACGGGCAGTACAGATTCCAGCTTCAGAATACCGGTCGACAAGATTGTACTCAGAAGATTCAAGATTTCGACAGTACATTCCATATATATGTCATCTTCTATTTGAAAGTGACTTGTCCGGACTTTCATATGCAGTGAACCACATATTAAAAACAGGAGTTCATCTTACACATGTTTTTGCAAAGCAATTTATGGACAAAGTTCAACAAAGAGACGATCATTTGGACTCTCAGTTAATTAATTTGATGGCGTGTCAACGTGGTACTAATAAGTATTGGTATAGTCGCCACGGCGAACTTAAATGTATGTTAAGAAACTTAGGTACTCCTACATGGTTTCAAACACTTAGCTGTGCTGAATATGGTTGGGACGATTTACTTGAATTTCTTCGACAAGCAAATTCAAATGTAAAAAATATTGAATTGAAGACAGCTGGAGAATTGTGTTCCTTGGATCCTGTGAATGTGTGCAGATATTTTAATCATAGGTTTCAAGCTATGATGTCTTTTATCTGCAATAAAAATAATCCACCTCTTGGAGAAGTTACTGATTTCTTTTGGAGAAAGGAGTATGAAGCCAGAGGTGCTCCTCATATACACATGCTATTATGGATCAAGAATGCACCTAAATTTGGAACTGATTCTAATGAAACAGTTTTGTCTTTCATCGAAGAGTATGTTACCTATGCCATTCCAAAAATAGGAGGAGAACAGAGCTTAAGAGAACAAGTTTTACGTTTTCCAAGTCATCGATGTGGAAAATATTGTCGACGAAAATACAAGTCAAAGGGAACATTTTATAAAAAAAATTGTTTTGGATTCCCAAGTCCAGTAATTTCAAAAGGAAGAGTCAATAGTTTTATGTCAGCAGTTAGACATACTATAACTCAAAAATCTCTGAAGAATACTTACAACATTAAAAGAACTGAAGATACAAAGTATATTAATGACTACAATCCAGTAATTTTGACAATGTGGAATGCAAACATGGATATCCAGTATGTTGCAGATAATTCAATTGCTGTTGCTCGCTACGTTACGTCATATATAACCAAATCTGAAAAGACAGAGTTGAAGGAAATGTGGGAAGAAATTTCACAAGAGAAGAGTCTCAGTAACAAATTGTACAGCTTTAGTTTGAAAATGCTTTCCCATCGAGAGATTGGATCCTATGAATGTTCGGATCGGTTGAGCTCTGTCAGTTTATATTCAAAGTCAAGAGGAATCATTTGGGTAAGTCTAGGTCTTGCCGCTACACGAAATAGAGTATTGAAATCTCTACAAGAAATTGAATACTTAGCATTGAATGAACCAGAAAGTACAGATATTGTTAAAACTAATATGTTGGATACGTACTATCCCAAAAGGACTCCATATCTGGAAAACTTATGTCTCTATGAAGTACTGCAACATTACAGCTTTAAGAGAAATGTTACTGAAAATATAAAAAAAGAAAAATATGCAGTAATTGGATGTGATGGATGTTTGGTAAAACATGCCAAAGGAAATCTTATTAACCACAGAAAACTGAGTTGTGAAACTCCAGATAAAACGGAATTTTTCTATTTAGCACTCATGCAACTCTTCAAGCCTTGGCGTAGTGAAATGGAATTACTTGGAGATTTTGACTCCTATGAAGATTCTTTTAATTAATATAAAGATAACATTCAATGCACAATTTTCCCTACTTATCTACAAATGTTAAATGAAGAGATTGAACAAGAAGCTACTATTGCAGCTGAAATAGCTAGAGACAGTTCTCAAGATAGTCAAAGTTCTGCTCCACTAAGTCAAGATCCACTAGGACAACCAATTATTGAAAATGAAGCAGCAATAGCCATGAATGAAGTAGAAACGACAATGCAACAAGCGCAACATGATATTATTGATTTAAGAAACTTGGAAGAAGAACTAAATATTGAACAAAAAGAAATATATCAGCAAGTGACACTACACATACAGCATGGTTTGCTACATAAAAAAATAGAATGCCAATGCACATCATTTAAACCTATTCGAATGTACATCAGTGGTCAAGCTGGAACAGGTAAAAGTTTCTTAATTAAAGTTTTAACCAGTTATCTACTGTTGGAAACGGGGTTACCGAGACCGTTATGGTAGCATGGCGCAAAGCGGGGAAAGGCACGCGAAGGCAATGTGTAAGGCAGTTGTGCAGCACACTCTCACATTAACTCAGAAATGCGACGCAATAACCGGACACCACACCAGGCTTGTATAAGTAACAATCAGGTTCCTTTATATTGATCAAGATGGCATTCAATTATTCAAATTATACATTCGGGTAACTAGTGCGCGTTCATTTAAAAAGACCCTTCACAATTCTGGCCACTAAAAGGCCGCATTAAAATCACAGCACCACTGCTCATTCGGGTGCTCTTTACCAACTAGGGCCTAGAACATGCGCAACACGGTTTATGCATCAACATATATACATTAGGCCTAGGTACTCTGTACAGCCTATGGTACACTAGGCGGGAGGGAACCCTAAAGGGAACCCCTCAACATGTCCAGCAGCTGGGGGCTTCCTACAAGGGGGGACTCCTTTATCTCCCAGGGGAGGTGAGGGTTACATTAGGCTAGGGCCCTTTCTCACCAGGTGCCTGGCCTGTTACCAAACGTCATGGAAGGCCCCCTCCCTCCTTAATCCCTCTTGAAGCGTGGCCCCCGGCCCCCAGGGGCTTAACCTAGAGCCCTAGGGGCCTCCTGGGCTCACCTGCGGTGCTGGTGCAGGTCGCTGTACCTCTCGGCGGACTCTCCTCCGGGCCAGCCCTCGGTTGTAGGGGGCGGGGCCCGGCGCGAGTCTCACGGCCCTCCGGCCGGCGCTGGCAATTCTCCTGGAGGCTATGGAGCCTCTTGCTGCGTTATTGCTTCGTTGGGGGGCCGGTATGCCACTCCTCCGGCCCCCGTGGAGTCAAGATTGAGAGTAGGGACACGGAGCGGGAGCCGGCAGTCCTTTCAGACGGCTCCGGCTTCCCGCGAGGTCACACGCAGTTCCTGCTCACCTCCGGACGTGCTGGGGGGCGTTGCTCTCGGCGGCGCCCAATCCTGGCGCGGCGGCGATTCCTCCTGGGGCTCCCGTTGGCAGTGGAGCCCCACGGACGTCTTCCCGATTGGCTCCGGCTGGGCCAATCGCGTCGCGGCCTTCTCCTCTTCCGGGGGCTCCCGTTGGCAGTGGAGCCCCTCTGACGGCGTCCCGATTGGCTCCGGCTGGGCCAATCGCGTCGCGGCCTTCGTCCGTTGCTGGGCGACGCCTTCCGCCTCCTTCTTCTTGGGCTGCTGGCTCCGGCGGGGCCAATCCCGTCGCGGCCTTTTCGGGGGCGCGACCTATGACGCGGTCAGCGTCCCCGGCCCCACGGCAACGGCGTCCACGGGCCTGGAGGCCGCAGCAGGCCTCAATTCACTTCACGCGCCCCACGGGGCTGCGGCGGCGGTATTCTTGGCCGCGCTGGCAGCGGCAGGGGTCTCGGGCCCGGCGGTGACTTGTGGTGATTTCGGTGAGGGCGCGGACGGCGCCCCTCACCACTACTATGAATAGGGGAGAGATCCCCCGGCCTCAGTTCCCTTCGTCAAGCGGCGGCGGCCGCGGCGGTGATCCGGTCATCAGGTCAGTGACCAAGGGGGGGTCAAGTTCTCTCCACACTTGGGGGTTGCAGCGCAGGCGCGCTGACAGCCTTATGCTCAGGCTGTGAAGGGATGGTTCTAGGGGGACAGTCCAGCTGTCTGTATAGGTAGATAGGGGTGGAGGCCTAGCGCTTAGGACGCAGCGCTTCGCCTCCTGATCCCCTCTCAATGGTTTTCACTTCAGTCCTGAAATTCTTGGATGCAGTAAAGTCTCTTTATGAACAGGGGGGCTGTGAGTTGGTGATTCTTGGAGGGGTTGATGTGCCTCCTGGCACGCTGGAGATGGTTCCCTGGGTCCCCTCACACTGGG
The DNA here is from genome assembly GCA_963921515.1 of Calotriton arnoldi. Classification (NCBI taxonomy): domain Eukaryota; kingdom Metazoa; phylum Chordata; class Amphibia; order Caudata; family Salamandridae; genus Calotriton; species Calotriton arnoldi. Next base: position 2,349,290 of record CAWUFW010002051.1, read on the forward strand.
CAAGATCAGTGGGTGGTGGGCGTTCCTCATCTATCTTACGGCAGCAGGGCCTTGACCCTGTCAGCGGCAGTAGTGTAGGTCTCCCCCTAGGCCCTAAAGTCTGTACTCCAGCGCAGGTTCTCCCAGGTTCAGCGGTGCCTCAACCTAACTAACTCCAGGTTTTCCCTCCAAGCCTCTTATACCCCTAGGTCAGGTGACCCTCCCAAAGGCGGCAAAGTGTAACTCCTCCCACAGCCCGGAAGGTTCTGGAACCTTCCACCTACCTAGCTATGGGGCCCAGAGGCGGGGACGGGATGGCTACTGTATCCCTTGTCCCAGCCTGACTCTGGCGACTAGTGTGTATGTGTGGAAGGCCCTCTGCAGTAGCAGGGGCCTGTGGCAGCCATCTTTGGTGAGAGAGCACCTGCACCTCAGCACTGACCAGCAGTGGCAAGGCGCCCGGAGACCTAGGTCCAGTAAAAATATGGTGGCAAAAATGAGGCGCAGAAAGGGAAAAAAACAGGGTAAGACCACCCTAGGGCTGACAGGTCTAACACACGTCCCCCCCAGCCGAAAGAGGGGAGAGCTTCCCAACCTCTAGGGAGTTCTCTTCACTAAGGCGGAAAAACCGGGAGAGACCGTCAGCGTTGGCGTGGTCTACACCGGGTCGATGTTCCACCCGAAAGTCCATCCCCTGGAGGGAAATGGACCATCTCAACAATTTGGGATTTTCGCCTCTCATCTGCATGAGCCAGCGAAGGGGTCTGTGGTCGGTCTGGACCAAGAAGTGACAACCAAAAAGGTATGGCCTCAACTTCTTCACCGCCCAAACCACAGCAAAGGCTTCCCGCTCGATGGTACTCCACCGCTGTTCCCGGGGAGTAGTCGTCGGGAGATAAAGGCCACTGGCTGGTCTTGGCCATCGTCATTCAGCTGCGAGAGCACAGCTCCTATGCCATGCTCAGAAGCGTCTGTCTGCACGATAAATTCCCGGCCGAAGTCGGGGGTCCGGAGCACCGGTGCGGTGCACATGGCACGTTTAAGAGTCTCAAAGGCATCTTGGCAGGCAGCCGTCCAGATTACTCTGCGTGGCTGTTTCTTGGAAGTCAATTCCGTCAATGGGCCCACGATGGTTCCATATCCCTTGACGAACCGGCGGTAGTATCCCGTGAGGCCGAGAAAAGCTCGGACCTCTGTTTGGGTCTTGGGGGCTCCCAGGCCATGATGGTCTCAATCTTGGCTTGGAGGGGTTGCACCTTACCTCCGCCCACCAGATGTCCCAGGTACACGACAGATCCCTGTCCAATCTGGCACTTGCTGGCCTTGATGGTTAGACCAGCCCTTTGCAAAGCCTGCAGCACCTCCTGGAGATGCTGCAGATGGTCCTCCCAGCTGCTACTGAAGACAGCTATGTCATCCAGGTAGGCAGCAGAGAAGGCCTCTAGGCCAGACAGCACCTGGTTCACCAACCGCTGGAAAGTGGCGGGAGCATTTTTCAACCCGAAGGGCATCACCTGGAATTGAAAGTGGCCCTCGGGGGTGGAGAACGCAGTCTTCTCCCTTGCTCCTTCCGCCATGGCGATCTGCCAATATCCTGATGTTAAATCAATGGTACTCAAATACCGGGCTGCTCCCAGCCGGTCAATGAGCTCATCCGCCCGAGGGATCGGGTGAGCGTCGGTCTTGGTGACCGAATTGAGTCCACGATAATCCACACAGAACCGAAGTTCTGGTGTGGTGCCCGGGGGCCGCTTTCGGCACCAACACTACCGGACTAGCCCAAGGGCTACTGGAAGGCTCAATCACCCCCAGTTCTAGCATCTTTACCACCTCACTCTGGATACTAGCCTTGACCTTATCGGACAGCCGGTAAGACTTGTTCTTCACTGGCGGACTGTCCCCTGTGTCCACATCATGGGTACACAGGTGCGTGATTCCAGGCGTGAGGGAAAACAACGAGGCGTACTGCCCCAAAACCTGGCGGCAGTCCCTCTGTTGCTCTGGGGTCAAGGATGGGGCGAGGACTACTCCCTCTACCGAACCATCCTTCTCGTGGACCGCCAGAAGGTCTGGCAGAGGCTCACTCTCTTCCTCCTCACTCCCATCCGTTATCATCAAGAGAGTGAGCTCGGAACGCTCCTGGTGTGGCTTCAGGCGGTTGACGTGGAGCACCCTGTGGGGTTGACGGGGGGTCTTCATGTCGACGACATACGTGGTCTGGCCTTTTCGTTCTAAGATCTCAAACGGCCCAGTCCATCGGTCCTGGAGGGCGCTAAGCTCTCCTGGCTCCATGACCCACACCTTCTGTCCAGCGTCTAACTCTACCGTCCGCGCGTTCCGGTCATACCATTGCTTCATGACGGCCTGACTTGCCTCTAAGTTGTCCGAGGCCTCCTTCCACAGCTTGGCCACTTGGCTGCGGAACGCCAGCATATAGCTGACCACATCACGGGGAAGCTTCGAGGAAGACTTCTCCCACCCCTCTTTGACAAGACTGAGGGGCCCCCGAACGGGGTGGCCATAGAGCAGCTCAAAGGGGCTGAAACCGACCCCCTTCTGCGGCACCTCTCGGTAGGAGAAGAGCAGACAGGGTAAGAGGACGTCCCACTTTCTTCTCAAGTCCTCGGGTAGGCTCCTGATCATCCCCTTCAAGGTTTTGTTGAAGCGCTCCACGAGCCCGTTCGTCTGGGGGTGGTAAGGAGTGGAGAACCGGTAGGTCACTCCACACTCCTTCCACATGGCCTGCATGTAGGCTGACATGAAATTCGTGCCCCTATCTGACACCACGACCTTGGGGAATCCCACTCGGGTAAAAATCCCCATGAGGGCCCGCGCCACCACCGGTGCTGTGATGGTCCTCAGAGGGATTGCCTCTGGGTACCGGGTGGCGTGGTCTACTAGCACCAAAATGAACCTATGCCCAGCTGAAGTCGGCGGATCCAACGGCCCGACAATGTCAATCCCCACTCGCTCAAAAGGGGTATCGACCACTGGGAGAGGTTCTAGAGGGACCTTCACCTTAGTCCCTGTCTTGCCGCTTGCTTGGCAAGTGGTGCAGGTCTTGCAATAAGTGTCAGAAGTGACGCGCATCCTGGGCCAGTAAAAATGTGGGACCAAGCGCGCAAACGTCTTGTCCTGGCCCAGGTGTCCTGCTAGTGGTATCTCATGCGCCAACTCTAGCAGAAAGGCTCGGTGGCATTGGGGGACCACCACGGCCCTTGAGGACCCATGCACCGGAGCCTTAGGCTCACTGTAGAGGAGACCATCCTCCCAGTAGACATGGTAATTACCAGTCTCTGTTCCAGCTGCTTGGGCGTCGGCCTGTTGCCGTATGCCAACAAGCGTAGGGCACTCCCTCTGTGCCCGGCAAAATTCTTCCCGGGTAGGCCCTCCTTCCACCTGCCACTCTGCAGGGGTCGGCAGGTCCCCCACGGGAAAACCAACCACCGCAGCGGACTCCGGGGTCACCTCCGCGGGCTCCCCATCCATCTCACCGGGTGTTTCCTCCCGGACATCTCCTCGTCCAGCAGTGGGCTGGGCCCTTCTTTCAGGCTCCAACCCGGGCTGAGTTCCTGGTCGGGCAGCCATGGACCGCGTGATAACGCAAGTCCATCCTGGTAACCCCAACATCTCAGCATGGGCATTGAACTCTACCTCTCTCCAGGCAGTATGTTCTAAATCGTTGCCCAGCAGACAGTCAACTGGCATGGCAGGGCTCACCGCAACCTTCATCAGACCTGACACTCCTCCCCACTCAAAGGGAACTTGGGCCACGGGGTAATGACCCAGGCTATTATCTGCCATCACAACCGGGTGGAACTCCTCAGGAATCACCTGCTCTGGGGACACCAGCTGACGTTTCACCATTGTCATACTGGCACCTGTGTCCCTCAGAGCCTCCACCTCCTCCCCGTTCACCAGGACCCTCTGCCGATACTTGGCAGTGTTCTCGGGTACCTGCACCCTTGGGATGATCTCCCTATCCCCCAGGGAAACTAAGGTCAAGCCTGTCCACTCACCTCCCCTACCTAGGGACAACTCCTCCCCAAGCGCTACACTGGCCACCCCGGGGGTCTTACCTCCTGTGGGGGCTGGGGCTCTCTTGCGACACTGGGCATCCCCCTTGTAGTGTCCAACCTCCCCGCACTCGTAGCACCGGACAGTTCTGGGCTGCTGACTCCTGTCAGGGTAAGTGGGTTTCTGGTATCCAGATTGGGATGGGAAACCTACCCCTCTCCCTGGCGGTCTATTTTGGGGACCTTTAAAGAACTCCCTCTTTTTATCTCCCCCTCTTTCTTCTGGGGGAACACCTGTCCACCCTTCGGGGGATCCGCCCCGGCTCCCTTGTGGGACACCCTAGTGCTGACCCACGTGTCTGCCTCCTCTGCAAGCTCCCTTGGGTTGGTCAGCTTGCGGTCCACCAAGTACTGGCGCAGCTCCGGAAAACATTTCTCGAGGAGGTGCTCTCTCAAAAATAGGTCGTACAGCCCAGTGTAATTGTCAACCTCGCTGCCACGCACCCAACCCTCTAATGCCTTCCGGGCATAATCATAAAAATCTACCCAGTTTTGTGTGGTGAGCTTGTGGCTGTTGCGAAACTTTTGGCGGTACTTCTCAGGGGTGAGGCCAAACTTCCTGAGCAGGGCCTCCCTCATGATAGGGTAGTTGGTTCGATCCCCCTTTTCTAAGGTTAGCAGTGTGTCCCTGACTAGTGGAGGTATGTATCTATAAAGTCCTCCTCCCCAGTAGCTCTCAGGAACTCTATGGGCCACCAAAGCTACCTCGTACGCCGTCAACCACTTGTCTATGTCATCACCCACACTAAAGCTGGCCATCACCTCCCTGGGTAGGTAAAATTTGGGCTCCTGTGGAACCCCAGTAGGTACGCTGCCACCATTTCCTTTGCCTTCCATTTCCATTTGCAAGGCTCGGAGCTCCAGTTCTTTCAGGCTAAGCTCATGTACAAGCCTTCTTTCCTCCATGGCTAGCCTTCCCTGTTCTCGCTCCCTTTCCATCTTAGCCAATTCTAATGTCAATTGCCTTTGCTGCCTTCTGTCCTCGAATTCCTCTGGTGACACACTCCCCCTGACGCACTACTGCCTGCCCTGGAACGTCTTCCTGGCAACACATTCTCGCTGACGTCAATGTTCAGTAGGCTCAGTTCTCCTGGGTCGTCTGTCTCCCTCTGCTCCTCCTCCTCCCCTCTTCCCTCCGGGTGGGCCATGACCCATGCCCTCAAAGCCTTCTGAAGTACCTCCTTCCTGGCACCTCGCTTGACGGCCACCCCCTCTCTAGGCAGAACTCCTTGAGCTGGTTCACCGTGTACCTCTCTAGGTCGGCTAGCTCAAACTCCATCCTCCTAGGTGGGGTCCCAGACAACTTAAGGAAGGGGTCCTAAATGGAAGGCAGCAGGTCTAACACAGGACTAATACAACTGGCAATTTACAATAGAATTCCTCCTACTTATTATTTTCCTAGGTGTCCAATTGCGGCGCACACTGAGTCACTGTAGGGTGCTGCACAAATACCAGTCCTTATCCCACCGCTGAACACCAATGTTGGAAACGGGGTTACCGAGACCGTTATGGTAGCATGGCGCAAAGCGGGGAAAGGCACGCGAAGGCAATGTGTAAGGCAGTTGTGCAGCACACTCTCACATTAACTCAGAAATGCGACGCAATAACCGGACACCACACCAGGCTTGTATAAGTAACAATCAGGTTCCTTTATATTGATCAAGATGGCATTCAATTATTCAAATTATACATTCGGGTAACTAGTGCGCGTTCATTTAAAAAGACCCTTCACAATTCTGGCCACTAAAAGGCCGCATTAAAATCACAGCACCACTGCTCATTCGGGTGCTCTTTACCAACTAGGGCCTAGAACATGCGCAACACGGTTTATGCATCAACATATATACATTAGGCCTAGGTACTCTGTACAGCCTATGGTACACTAGGCGGGAGGGAATCCTAAAGGGAACCCCTCAACATGTCCAGCAGCTGGGGGCTTCCTACAAGGGGGACTCCTTTATCTCCCAGGGGAGGTGAGGGTTACATTAGGCTAGGGCCCTTTCTCACCAGGTGCCTGGCCTGTTACCAAACGTCATGGAAGGCCCCTCCCTCCTTAATCCCTCTTGAAGCGTGGCCCCCGGCCCCCAGGGGCTTAACCTAGAGCCCTAGGGGCCTCCTGGGCTCACCTGCGGTGCTGGTGCAGGTCGCTGTACCTCTCGGCGGACTCTCCTCCGGGCCAGCCCTCGGTTGTAGGGGGCGGGGCCCGGCGCGAGTCTCACGGCCCTCCGGCCGGCGCTGGCAATTCTCCTGGAGGCTATGGAGCCTCTTGCTGCGTTATTGCTTCGTTGGGGGGCCGGTATGCCACTCCTCCGGCCCCCGTGGAGTCAAGATTGAGAGTAGGGACACGGAGCGGGAGCCGGCAGTCCTTTCAGACGGCTCCGGCTTCCCGCGAGGTCACACGCAGTTCCTGCTCACCTCCGGACGTGCTGGGGGGCGTTGCTCTCGGCGGCGCCCAATCCTGGCGCGGCGGCGATTCCTCCTGGGGCTCCCGTTGGCAGTGGAGCCCCACGGACGTCTTCCCGATTGGCTCCGGCTGGGCCAATCGCGTCGCGGCCTTCTCCTCTTCCGGGGGCTCCCGTTGGCAGTGGAGCCCCTCTGACGGCGTCCCGATTGGCTCCGGCTGGGCCAATCGCGTCGCGGCCTTCGTCCGTTGCTGGGCGACGCCTTCCGCCTCCTTCTTCTTGGGCTGCTGGCTCCGGCGGGGCCAATCCCGTCGCGGCCTTTTCGGGGCGCGACCTATGACGCGGTCAGCGTCCCCGGCCCCACGGCAACGGCGTCCACGGGCCTGGAGGCCGCAGCAGGCCTCAATTCACTTCACGCGCCCCACGGGGCTGCGGCGGCGGTATTCTTGGCCGCGCTGGCAGCGGCAGGGGTCTCGGGCCCGGCGGTGACTTGTGGTGATTTCGGTGAGGGCGCGGACGGCGCCCCTCACCACTACTATGAATAGGGGAGAGATCCCCCGGCCTCAGTTCCCTTCGTCAAGCGGCGGCGGCCGCGGCGGTGATCCGGTCATCAGGTCAGTGACCAAGGGGGGGGTCAAGTTCTCTCCACACTTGGGGGTTGCAGCGCAGGCGCGCTGACAGCCTTATGCTCAGGCTGTGAAGGGATGGTTCTAGGGGGACAGTCCAGCTGTCTGTATAGGTAGATAGGGGGTGGAGGCCTAGCGCTTAGGACGCAGCGCTTCGCCTCCTGATCCCCTCTCAATGGTTTTCACTTCAGTCCTGAAATTCTTGGATGCAGTAAAGTCTCTTTATGAACAGGGGGGCTGTGAGTTGGTGATTCTTGGAGGGGTTGATGTGCCTCCTGGCACGCTGGAGATGGTTCCCTGGGTCCCCTCACACTGGGCAAGATCAGTGGGTGGTGGGCGTTCCTCATCTATCTTACGGCAGCAGGGCCTTGACCCTGTCAGCGGCAGTAGTGTAGGTCTCCCCCTAGGCCCTAAAGTCTGTACTCCAGCGCAGGTTCTCCCAGGTTCAGCGGTGCCTCAACCTAACTAACTCCAGGTTTTCCCTCCAAGCCTCTTATACCCCTAGGTCAGGTGACCCTCCCAAAGGCGGCAAAGTGTAACTCCTCCCACAGCCCGGAAGGTTCTGGAACCTTCCACCTACCTAGCTATGGGGCCCAGAGGCGGGGACGGGATGGCTACTGTATCCCTTGTCCCAGCCTGACTCTGGCGACTAGTGTGTATGTGTGGAAGGCCCTCTGCAGTAGCAGGGGCCTGTGGCAGCCATCTTTGGTGAGAGAGCACCTGCACCTCAGCACTGACCAGCAGTGGCAAGGCGCCCGGAGACCTAGGTCCAGTAAAAATATGGTGGCAAAAATGAGGCGCAGAAAGGGAAAAAAACAGGGTAAGACCACCCTAGGGCTGACAGGTCTAACATCTACACAAAACTACTGGATGCCATTTATCTTGTGTTGTAACAGCTCCAACTGGATTAGCAGCATACAATATTAAAGGGATTACTTTACATTGATTACTCATCCTACCAGTTGAACTTGAAAATAAATTGGAATATCACAAGCTATCTGGAAAAGCTTGTTGTGAAGTCTCAAGAGTACTGAATCATTGATGAGGTGAGCATGGTCTCAAACTTAATGCTTGCCTTTGTACATTTAAGAATGCAACAGATTTTAAAAACAGATTATGATGTTCTATTTGGAGGAAAACATGTAATTGTATTCGGCAATCTTCTACATCTTACTCCTGTGAAAGGACAACCAGTTTTTAAAACTTTTGTCCATGAAGGCACTAGGAAATGTTTGGGACGTATTGGAAATGTGAACATTTGGTCTCATTTTGAATATAAAGAACTTATTAGGAATAAGCGACAAGCAAGTGATGAACATTATGGAAACATTCTTCAAGATATAAGAATTGGTGAGTATTGTCCTGGGCACACGCGGTGAGGGTATTAACAGAACGTTAGTCTGTTTGCAGTACGTTACATAAATGCGAAGGTCGGCATCAGTATTGGAACCAAAAGGTTTATTTCTATTTCAACACCAATTGTGTTAGATACAGAAACCAGCCGACACGTGTTTCGTCACTGGGACATGTCCCGTGACTCATCAGGGCTGGGGAGGATACAAAAGGAACCAGGGTGAGGGGAACAAAAAGGGTTAAAAACAATAAAACAAAGCAAAAAAAACAAAAAAGATAATAAAATTAGAAAAGGGATCATCTTCAGTGTCTACTGGGCAGAACTAAACATGAACTGCAAAGGTTGACGCGTAACATGTGAGTGTGGAGTGACATTCGTGAAATTTCGCTGCTACACATATAGACTCATGGAGGTAATGCGGAAGAACATTCTGAAAAACACAACGTGACTAAGTGCTCGTGCCGCTCTCATGAGGAAGAATCATGAGGTAAAGCGCGGAAAAACATGTTATATCATGTGGTGTGACAGCTCTTAACGTGCAAGTAGAAGTGAGTGGAGATATTTAAGAAACTTCTCTAAGGTTAGGGGAAATAATGTGGTCCTGTAGACGTAAAGGACTGAATGGAGGGCATAAGGAGGAAGAGAAAGCAGAATTATTAAGGAATGGCCTGGTCTGAGAAGAGAGGCAAGGGCCCGGAAATTCGAATAAAGTCATGATTATCTAAAAGGCGACTGATAAATGATGAGTGCTGACCCTGGAGGGGAAAAAGGGGGAAACTAAGCTACATGAAAGGCTGTGGGTAAACTAAGTAGGGGATAGTGTAGCAAATGGGTTGGGAACTCACCCTGAAATCGGTGATAATTCCAAACCGGATGAGGAGAGCTGGAGCAACTGGGCAGGAAAGCGCTGGATACGGCGCCACAAAAATTGCTGCGAGGGTACTGTGTCGCTAATGAAAAACGGGCGAAAAGGTTGAGGACGGAGTGGACTGAGAACCGGACACTAGGAATAGAAGTAATGGACTGAATCTTACCGGTCTGTTGGTAGCCGTGTGTTGATATGAGGTACCGTCTAAAAGGGTGTAGACACTAGGAAACTGTGTAGTCTGAGGAAACCATAAAGGGAAAACCTATGAGTAGGCTGAGGAACCTGGTTGAACTAAAGGAAAACCGGGAGATGGACTTACCCTGGACTAGAAGTAACGGCTGTCCAGTGTCCGGCTGTGTCCGGGAGTGGGATGTCTGCCAGGCCGATTGCGGACACGTGAGCTAGAGGACGATCGTGGGGAGGGGACAACAGGGAATCGTTAGACAGAAAAAACGGGAAGATACTAAGTAGGAAGAAAGGAAAGGAAAAGGGGCTTACCCCGAGTGTGGGCAAAACGAGGGTAACTTTCAAGGTGGCGGGTGTGGACGCCGCATAAAACTGCTGGGAAAGAAAGTGAGGCGAAAGGTAAGGAATGACCCGGACTGCGGGGAAATGAAAAGCTGCGATGTGAAAGGCAATTACCTGGAGACTGGAAGGAGAAGCACGTCTGACACTGTTCCTTTAGTTCAACCAGGTTCCTCAGCCTACTCATAGGTTTTCCCTTTATGGTTTCCTCAGACTACACAGTTTCCTAGTGTCTACACCCTTTTAGACGGTACCTCATATCAACACACGGCTACCAACAGACCGGTAAGATTCAGTCCATTACTTCTATTCCTAGTGTCCGGTTCTCAGTCCACTCCGTCCTCAACCTTTTCGCCCGTTTTTCATTAGCGACACAGTACCCTCGCAGCAATTTTTGTGGCGCCGTATCCAGCGCTTTCCTGCCCAGTTGCTCCAGCTCTCCTCATCCGGTTTGGAATTATCACCGATTTCAGGGTGAGTTCCCAACCCATTTGCTACACTATCCCCTACTTAGTTTACCCACAGCCTTTCATGTAGCTTAGTTTCCCCTTTTTCCCCTCCAGGGTCAGCACTCATCATTTATCAGTCGCCTTTTAGATAATCATGACTTTATTCGAATTTCCGGGCCCTTGCCTCTCTTCTCAGACCAGGCCATTCCTTAATAATTCTGCTTTCTCTTCCTCCTTATGCCCTCCATTCAGTCCTTTACGTCTACAGGACCACATTATTTCCCCTAACCTTAGAGAAGTTTCTTAAATATCTCCACTCACTTCTACTTGCACGTTAAGAGCTGTCACACCACATGATATAACATGTTTTTCCCGCGCTTTACCTCATGATTCTTCCTCATGAGAGCGGCACGAGCACTTAGTCACGTTGTGTTTTTCAGAATGTTCTTCCGCATTACCTCCATGAGTCTATATGTGTAGCAGCGAAATTTCACGAATGTCACTCCACACTCACATGTTACGCGTCAACCTTTGCAGTTCATGTTTAGTTCTGCCCAGTAGACACTGAAGATGATCCCTTTTCTAATTTTATTATCTTTTTTGTTTTTTTTGCTTTGTTTTATTGTTTTTAACCCTTTTGTTCCCCTCACCCTGTTTCCTTTTGTATCCTCCCCAGCCCTGATGAGTCACGGGACATGTCCCAGTGACGAAACACGTGTCGGCTGGTTTCTGTATCTAACACAATTGGTGTTGAAATAGAAATAAACCTTTTGGTTCCAATACTGATGCCGACCTTCGCATTTATGTAACGTACTGCAAACAGACTAACGTTCTGTTAATACCCTCACCGCGTGTGCCCAGGACAATACTCATTTCACAGTGTGAATCCTGCGATTCATACAATTCCCAGGGGTTATCGGGTTATTCCCCTGACCTGGTAGCACCGCATGCACATAAATCTATAGTTAGCATACGCAATAGCTTGAGCGCCAATTTCCTGTTTGTACTAAAAACCCCCCACCTAATTTCCAGTAGACGGTTTCAGGAAGGGCAGCCGCAGCGTTTAACCCAATTATTCTAGCCCTCTAGTGCAGAGCATGGATAGAGACAAGGTCGCATCGGAACTATTTGAGAATCTATCCAAAGGGATCACTATCTCCTCTACATCTACCAACAATCATAATATACGCAAAGAAGGTCTTAAAGAAAAATTTCTTAGATTAGAAAGACTCAAAAAAACTGAGAACTCTAGGTGGTGGGACAGCGCCACACTTAAACAATATTTAAGATTAAACCGAGTCCCAAGGGGACTCCGCTCTCAGATCTTCCCTACATTTGACGACCTAGACGACGATCTATTGGGAAAATGGGAAGAAACCTTAAATCATAACTCAAATACACTAATCAATATCCTGATAGAGAACGCAGAAAGAAAAGTGGCCAAACTACAGATAGAAATTACCAATCTTGAAAAAGAAATAGTGGACCTCAACTTAGAAGAAGCCACGGGTAAAAACTACGTCATCCTCAATGACATTCTAACCAAACATCAAAACGAAATAAAAGATAGAAAAACACGTCAACTGAAATGAGACGAGGCTGATTACAGAGAAGGTCGAGTCTATACCTTCGCTAGGAAATACGACAAACTGATTAGCACTACAAGACAGGGAGACAAACAGACTAGAATAGATACTGCCTCTTTCTCATCCAGCTCCACATCACTCAACACTATTGCCACTAGTGATAGTGAGGGAGAGAACCAGGGTAATAACTCCACCAGAACAGTCTCAACGACATCGTCTTTTTTAAGGGAAGTACAGGCCATAAGGAAAGAGAACAGAACGCAACAAAAACAAGCACCCCCAGACAGAAGACCCGTAGAGGGAAAAGAGCAGGACACAGGGGAATACAAGAAGAAACTAAGATCCGGGAACGAGAAGAGCAAATAGATCAAGATAACACAGGTATACAGGTTGTCAATCTCTCCTCCCAGCACCTTAATAGTGGTATGATTTCTCTGCTGAGTAAGGGCCTTAGCTTTAACCCCCACGAACAGGGTGACACCTGCAGACATAAGATAGATCTGTTCAAATTTATCAGGAATATCAAAATTAAGAAACACTTTAGTGGCATTCCACCCACTACTAGCAATAGCAGTAAGATCAGCTCTAACAATATGTCTGGAATACAGAGCATAAATGACATCCAGGTCACTCATTTACTCCTCTCGCTCACTGACGCAGATGAAACACTCCACCAATATGGAGAATCTCCTCCAAGAGTTAAACATAGAAGAAGATCTCAGTCTACACAGCGGCTTTAAACCTAAGTCCAAATGGACACCCTTGCTCCCAGGGGGCAATGCGGTGGACACTTTCTACAATCTAGTACTAAACGATATAGACAAACACGAAACCAAAAGATTTAAGAACAAGCATAGGACCAAAGACAATCTCCGTAGAGAAGAAAGAGTAGCTTTAAAACAACTTACCTCTAACAGAGACATCATAATCAAGGAGGCAGACAAAGGAGGTAACGTGGTGATCATGAACAGATCAGAGTATCACACAGAGATCCTGTCCCAACTCAGAGACACCACCTGTTATGAACAGCTCTCTTATAACCCTATAGCCCCCTTGTCACCAAAATCAACAAATGCCTGTCAGAATGGCACACACAGGGTCTCATTGATGACCAAGAACTGCTATATCTCAAGGTACACAGGCCAACTTTTCCCTGTTTGTACACCGTGCCCAAAATACACAAGTCCGCTCCTTTCCCTCCAGGAAGACCCATTATATCGGGCATAGGTGGTCCTACAGAAAAAATAGCACAATATGTTGACCTCTTCCTTGGCACTCTAGTCAAAAACTTACCATCATACATACAAGACACCAAACACATTCTGAGTATCCTATCGGATGTCCAATGGCAACCTGACATGATTCTGGCAACCCTAGATGTAGTCTCGCTTTACACCACCATTGAACCCCATTTAGGGCTGGAAGCAGTTACCAGCATACTCAATAATAGACCGGCAAACCTGTGGCAGCATACCCAGATGCTTGTTACAATGATGGATATCATACTCAACAATAACTTCTTCATCTATGACAGCATATGGTACAAACAAAACAAAGGAGTAGCCATGGGCTCGAGATTTTCACCATCATTTGCGAACTTGTACATGGGTGTTCTAGAGTCCAAATGGATCTGGGGCCCTAAAGGCGCACAATGGATTAATTCCATAATATACTGGGGTCGCTACATAGATGATTGCCTACTTCTATGGTCAGGGTCACAGCTTGAACTTACCGATTTTTGCGCACACCTCAACCGCAATGACATGAACATGAAATTCACAGGGAACTCCAGCTCCTTCAAAATCACATTTCTAGATGTGGAAATTTATATTAAATCCAACACCCTTCAGAGCCGTCTCTATAGGAAAGAAACTGCATGCAATGCCATCTTGCACGCAGAGAGTTCACACCCAGTACATCAAATACAGGCAATTCCCTATGGGGAATTCATGAGAGCCAGGAGAAACTGTAGTGAGGAACTGGAATTTCAAGAGTGCCTCACTAACATGAAACATAGATTCAAAGAAAGGGGCTACAGTGCCCGCACTATCAATTCTGCAGAAAAGAGAATAAGAAACATAAGAGAGAAGACACATTACAAACCAGGAGGACAACTACTGAACTAAACCAACCTGTCCGACTGATTACAGACTATAGTGACATGGGGCAAACTATGAGGAAAAGCCTCAACAAACATTGGAACATACTACTTGCGGACAACACGCTTAGAGAGATCATACCTCCCAAACCCCTAGTTACGTACAGGAGAGGTAGAACACTAAAAACGAGACTTAGCCCCACCATCCCAAGCCCAAATACCAGTCCCTCATGGCTCACCACCCATAATCTTGGCTTCTTCAAGTGCGGACACTGCGGTGTCTGCAAATTAGCCCAACATGGGGTCAGAGACTTTATGGCCATCAACGGACAACAAATCCAGATCAAACAGAACATCAACTGTAATACCAAATTCGTGATCTACATTCTCGAGTGCACCTGCAAACGCTGGTACATTGGGAGCACAATAAGACCACTTAAGGACCGAATTGGTGAACATGTCAGAGCCCTCCACAACCTTGACACTAGATATCCCACGGCGGTCCATGCTGCAGTTTGCCCAAACCAAGGCCCAAGAAAACGGATTTCCTTCTTCGGTTTCGACATAGCACCCACCAATGCCAGAGGTGGCAACAGAGAACTCAGACTCAGACGCCTGGAAGCTACTTGGATCATGCGCTTACGAACTGTACAACACGGTTTGAACACTGACCATGAACTACATTACTTCCTGGGTGAATGAACATTGAACCATAACTTATGCTTCGGCATTTAAAGAAAATGATCGCTGATACCAATTTACACTTCATATGGTTTTGATTAACTAGCATGTCTCTGCACCATGCATGTGTAACCTTTTGACCTACTTACACACTAGCAACACTAGTATCTGTCATATCTGTCAATTATTGTGACAGTCTCTTACTATTGAGGTTTTTGTTATGCTATTTCAGTGTACATCTGCACTACTTCGTTATGATCTACTGTTCCTTTTGTACCTGTTAACTTACCATCGGTTTCTATTAATGTTCAACATTAGTCAATTGTCTTAATTCTAGTATTTCTCCTACAATTTTCAGTCACCTTTTCACTCCTTAGCATGGTTACTCACTTCAACTTTTCATCCTATTTGTGGCCCTTCAGTTCTGCTCTCATTCTCGCTCCAGTGCTCCCAAAATGTTTTCGCCTCCAATTATTTCATCCCTTCAGGCACAGCACTAGCCAACTATCCCGGCTCCAGTGTTTAGCTTTGCTTTCAAGACCGTGGTCCTTGAATCCATTTTACTATCCGTTTTAATCCCCTCCCTTTTTGCTTCAAGTTTTTGTTATTTACCCCCTCTTCTACCCTGCCTTATAGCGCTACAGTGCCCTTATTTCTTATGACGGCTCAGGTTCCACCGCACATGCGCACCAGCATTCTCGCGTGCCTTTCCTCCCCAATATGGCGACTAGATGCTTGGTCTAGTCTTTCCATTTCTTACGTTACTTAGCCTTCCCCCTGTTTCCCCTCCCCTTTACGTATTCAACGTCATTACAGCCTTCCCCGGCTCCAGTGTCAGACGTGCTTCTCCTTCCAGTCTCCAGGTAATTGCCTTTCACATCGCAGCTTTTCATTTCCCCGCAGTCCGGGTCATTCCTTACCTTTCGCCTCACTTTCTTTCCCAGCAGTTTTATGCGGCGTCCACACCCGCCACCTTGAAAGTTACCCTCGTTTTGCCCACACTCGGGGTAAGCCCCTTTTTCTTTTCCTTTCTTCCTACTTAGTATCTTCCCGTTTTTTCTGTCTAACGATTCCCTGTTGTCCCCTCCCCACGATCGTCCTCTAGCTCACGTGTCCGCAATCGGCCTGGCAGACATCCCACTCCCGAACACAGCCGGACACTGGACAGCCGTTACTTCTAGTCCAGGGTAAGTCCATCTCCCGGTTTTCCTTTAGTTCAACCAGGTTCCTCAGCCTACTCATAGGTTTTCCCTTTATGGTTTCCTCAGACTACACAGTTTCCTAGTGTCTACACCCTTTTAGACGGTACCTCATATCAACACACGGCTACCAACAGACCGGTAAGATTCAGTCCATTACTTCTATTCCTAGTGTCCGGTTCTCAGTCCACTCCGTCCTCAACCTTTTCGCCCGTTTTTCATTAGCGACACAGTACCCTCGCAGCAATTTTTGTGGCGCCGTATCCAGCGCTTTCCTGCCCAGTTGCTCCAGCTCTCCTCATCCGGTTTGGAATTATCACCGATTTCAGGGTGAGTTCCCAACCCATTTGCTACACTATCCCCTACTTAGTTTACCCACAGCCTTTCATGTAGCTTAGTTTCCCCCTTTTTCCCCTCCAGGGTCAGCACTCATCATTTATCAGTCGCCTTTTAGATAATCATGACTTTATTCGAATTTCCGGGCCCTTGCCTCTCTTCTCAGACCAGGCCATTCCTTAATAATTCTGCTTTCTCTTCCTCCTTATGCCCTCCATTCAGTCCTTTACGTCTACAGGACCACATTATTTCCCCTAACCTTAGAGAAGTTTCTTAAATATCTCCACTCACTTCTACTTGCACGTTAAGAGCTGTCACACCACATGATATAACATGTTTTTCCCGCGCTTTACCTCATGATTCTTCCTCATGAGAGCGGCACGAGCACTTAGTCACGTTGTGTTTTTCAGAATGTTCTTCCGCATTACCTCCATGAGTCTATATGTGTAGCAGCGAAATTTCACGAATGTCACTCCACACTCACATGTTACGCGTCAACCTTTGCAGTTCATGTTTAGTTCTGCCCAGTAGACACTGAAGATGATCCCTTTTCTAATTTTATTATCTTTTTTGTTTTTTTTTTGCTTTGTTTTATTGTTTTTAACCCTTTTTGTTCCCCTCACCCTGTTTCCTTTTGTATCCTCCCCAGCCCTGATGAGTCACGGGACATGTCCCAGTGACGAAACACGTGTCGGCTGGTTTCTGTATCTAACACAATTGGTGTTGAAATAGAAATAAACCTTTTGGTTCCAATACTGATGCCGACCTTCGCATTTATGTAACGTACTGCAAACAGACTAACGTTCTGTTAATACCCTCACCGCGTGTGCCCAGGACAATACTCATTTCACAGTGTGAATCCTGCGATTCATACAATTCCCAGGGGTTATCGGGTTATTCCCCTGACCTGGTAGCACCGCATGCACATAAATCTATAGTTAGCATACGCAATAGCTTGAGCGCCAATTTCCTGTTTGTACTAAAAAACCCCCACCTAATTTTATATAAGAATTGGTGTTTTGACAAAACATGGTAAAGAAGTTTTACAAAGTCGGCTACTAACGAACTTGTTTCCAAATGAAAACATAGCACCTGAAATAATGTACAAAAAAATTGGAGAAAAGAAGTCTATAGTTTGCCTAATGCCAACACTGCAAGAGTGTTCTACATTCAATCAAGAACTTTTGAAATTGGAAAAACAACAAATAGTGAAAATGGAAGCTATTGATAAAATGGAACATGAAGGAGTTACTATTCTTCTCTCAGAGAAATTACAGTCAAAATTGGATTCTTTGCAAAATCTGTGTCGAAGACTGCAGGTTTAGAAAATACTTTATATGTATGTGTAAACTGTAGGGTAATATTACGGCGTAATTTGAATGTAGAAGAAGGTTTAGTAAATGGAGCAATGGGAAAAGTTGTTGATTTTGTAAATTTTCAGAACAGAGATGGAATTACATTTTTTTTAAATATATATCTTTTATTAAGAACATGATCGGACAACCAAGACAGCGTACATTCCTGAGCAAACGCAGTGCTCTAATCATACTTTAAAGGCAACACACCTAGGTATAAATAGTCAAGAATTGCATTACAATTTCAATGAAGCGATGGCAGTTCTACGAAGTCATCACGTCTACCAGCTGGCAGAGGATCACATATTCTGCCCCTGAGTTCATTCCATGCTTCCCAGATCTGTGTCCACTTGGCGGGAAACCCTATAGATATATATATAGTCTTCTCTGTCACCATACACCAGTCCATATCTTTTCGCCACTCATCTAGGGTAGGTGGGTCTCGCGCATTCCATTTCCGAGCTATATTCCTTCTAGCAATCATCAGCCCCAGAGTCACCCATATTCGCTCTTTAGAGGTCAAATCTGTCGGGCCCCAGATATTCAGGAGACCTAATTTGATGTTGCAGTCTATACTTTGCCCCATTACTCTCTCCATGCACCCCGTGACCGCTGACCAGTACCTTTGGATAGTAATACACTCCCATAAGGTATGTATAAAAGTACCCTCCTGACCACATTTTCGAACACACCCTGCCTCAGTAACATATCCCATTCTCACCAATGTCGGGCCAGTGAGGTATATTCTGTGAAGTATCTTCAATTGCACTAGCCGAAGCCTCGAGGAAATGGCCACCTCTCTGGGAGAGGCCAGTGCTTCAAGCCACTCCTCATCATACAGCCACGCCACATTATAATCCCATTTTGTGCGAAGCCGGAGTAGGGGGTCTATCGTGTTATTGACCAGTTTTTTATATATTAACGATATGGCTTTTTCCAGGAGGTTCCCATCTAGGACCCTGTCTTCAAGCGGGGAGAATTCTGGCGGTGTGTCTCCCTTTTTTAACACCGCCTGTAAGGCATGGAGGATCTGCAGGTACCTATAATATTCAGAGTCAGCCAATTCATACTCCGTCTGCAGTTGGCCAAAGGGAACTACCCCACCCCCCTTCCATAGGCCGCCCACCCTTGAAATACCAATCAAGTCCCAACGATCAAATCCCGGATGCGTCCCAACTTGCCTAACTGGTCTGTATGCCAGAGTGGTGTGGCCTCCGTGGTCTTGCCCTCCCATCCCAAGCTCTTCGTAGCAGCCTTCCAGACTTGGATCGCATGTCCAGTGGGCCCAGCCAACTTCAATTTTGCTGGGTTTGAATACAATGCGCCTGCAAAGCTACCCCCAGGCAGGAGCCACCTGTCCATCTGGAAACCTGGGTCTTCCGGTGGTCGATATGTGCAGTGATTTATCGGTGCAAGTTGTGTAGCCCAATAATATTTCTTGACGTCTGGGAGGGCAATTCCCCCATCCTACCACTCCAGTGTTAGCTTCTGAGTGGCAATTCTCAGCGGTTTACCGTCCCACAAAAGTTCCCTAAGGGTACTATCAATGTCTCTAAAATATGCAGACCCCACTGGGTGAGGCGTATTTTGCAGGACATACACAAAACGCGGGAGTGACATCATTTTAAATAGGGCCACATGCCCTAAGAGGGACAAAGGGAGCGATCTCCAGTGGAGGACATCTATCTTTAAACGCCGTAGTGGGGGCTGGAGATTATGTTTGTCAAAGCCTGATGGGTCTTTGGATACCCAGATCCCCAGGTATTTAAACTCGTCCTTCACTTCCTTGATAGTGAAACCCCTGGGCAGTGAAGGTGTTGCCCCACTTAGGACATAGAGTACGGATTTTGCCCAGTTAATTCGATATCCAGCGAATCTACCAAAACTAACAAAGATATGCAAAATCCTGTTAAGCGAGGCCACTGGTGACGCCAAGTACAATAAGATATCGTCCGCGTACAATGAGATACGGTCTTCCCAGCCCTCGCCCATCTAAGTCCCCTGACCACTGGATCCCTATGTATCCACATCGCCAGCGGTTCGAGCGTCAACGCAAAAAGCAGGGGTGAGAGGGGGCAGCCTTGCCTGGTGCCCCTGCTGAGTGTAAAGGTACCCAATTTCCTATTGTTGACTACCACTTGGGTCAAAAGATCTTTATATAGGAGCCGAACCCACCCGATGTATTCCTGGCCAGACCCCAGTTTCTGCAACACCGCGAACATATAGGGCCATTCGATGGTATCAAATGCCATGGCCGCATCAAGAGACACAACCACCGCATCCTCCATGATTGTCGTAGCGTGGTTGAGTACTCCCTGAAGTCTTCGCAAATTGAGGGAAGTGTTCCTAGCTGGCATAAAGCCTGATTGATCAGGGTGTACCAGCTTTGTGATTACCCGTAATAAGCGAGCAGCCAACACCTTCGCCAATATCTTGGCTTCTGCATTCAGCAATGATATTGGCCTACATGAGGAACACTGATTTCTCGGCTTCCCTTCCTTAGGAATGACCACAATCGTCGCTAATCTCTGGTCAGCGGGCAGTACTCCCACTTCCTTACTCTCTAGGAACATTTTAGTTAGGTAGGGTGCAGTTTTGCTCATGGTAAGCTTATATAATTCAATGGGCATTGCCTTAACCCCCCTCAAGTCCTGTATGGCCTTTTCAATCTCTGTGCTAGTCAGCTCTTGGTCCAAGTCCAAGCGCTCTTCCCCAGTGAGCAAAGGCAGCGAGATGTCTCTTAAGAAGGAGTCCGCCTCCTCCTCTGTATATGGCGTCTGTGACGCATAGACGGTCTGATAGTATTGGCCAAATGCGTCTGCTATCTCTTGAGGTTCGGTGAGTCTTACACCCGGCTCCGTCTCTATTTCTACCACTACTCTATTCGCGAGGTCCCTATGGTCTAGCCAGGCCAACAACTTGTCCAGCCTTGTCCCCCACGTCGTATATTTTGCTAATCGTTGCCCTGTATTGTGGCCTGGCTGATTCAGTAGCCAAGTCGGTATATTCTTTCGTTTTCAATTGCAGAGCCTGCCTAGTATCATCTGTGCTGTCATCCTGAAGAGTGCTCTCAAGCTGCAATATATCTTCTTCCATGCAAACTAGTTCTGCCTTTTTCTCTTTCTTGGATCCCGCTATGTAGGCCAAGGCTACACCCCGGATGACCACTTTGTAAGCCTCCCATAGCGTCAGAGTAGAGTCCACAGAGCCATCGTTTTTCTGGAAGTATACCTCCATATCTCGGGTGAGTTTGTCCCATGTTTGAGGGATTTTAAAGTGCCACGGGTTGATAGGAACCGTTCTACCCGCTACGGGCTCGCCCACCTCCAGTCGGCACCAAACGGGCGAATGGTCTGAGATGCCCCTGGCCAGGTGGTTCACCTCTTTGACACTACTCATTTGGCTCGCCGGAGTCACCACATAGTCTATTCTGGACATACTACGATGGGCCCCTGAGTAGAAAGTATACTCCTGCTCATCCGGATGGAGCTTTCTCCATGTATCGACTAAGCCCAGTGCTCCCAGGAAACTGTGTATGTGCGTTCGGGAGGGAGGCAGAACCCTTTGGGGCCAACAGTCCAGTAAATCTGAGACAATGGAATTGAAATCCCCCCCAATCATCAGCCTACCCTCCGGGAGATCAAGAAGGAGGCTGCCAAGGTCCCTAAAAGGAGAGGCCTGGAGACCCGGGGGTATGTAGACTGAAACTAGATTTAACTTGCGACCCTCCCATGTCCCTGTGATCACCACAAATCGTCCGAGGTTATCAGTCAAGGTATGATCAATCGACATTGGGAAAGTGTTGCGCACTATTATCCCCACCCCCCTGGATCCCGAACCAAACGCCGAATGTGCCACAAGTTTAAACCCGTGCCTCGACATTGCGTTGCATGCATTTCCTAATAAGTGCATCTCCTGTATAAGGATCACGTCTGGAGAATGTTGTTTTAGGAACTGAAGCACAATTCCCCTCTTTATCTTGTCCCCCAACCCGTTAACATTCCAGGATATCAATCTCAGTCCTTGTTTAGCCATTGGGGTCATACTCCTCTAGGGTGATAAACTGACGTCGCAGGGGGAGCCCTGCACTGTACCAGGCGTATTTTGCGGCCTTGAGCACCCCTCCCACCCCGCCAGGTGTCCATGTCACCTTGTTGATGATGCTCATTCCGTTATCACTAGTGCACCACATGTTGCCCATCTTGTCTGAACTGTGTGTCATGAAAAAAACTAAACGTCCCTTCCCCCCTTCTTAACACTAGCAAAGCTCACTGAGTGATTAATGTCGTGATCCTGTATGGTGTCGGAAATGCTGCGTAACAAGAACCCCATCCCCCTTAACTTAATCAACTTTACCCCCCTCCCGGCATGGCGGACTCGGAACCTCCCGCCACCCCCAACTTGCAGAGTGCCTATCGCCCACCCTTAGAACTCAAGATGCGTGTGTCCAACCTGGCACCCGTTAAAACAATACTGCCAATTACTGATTCAATAGCACGTTACACATATTAATTAAATCTGGAATTGCATTGTTCAGTCCCCCACTGACTAAATAGAAATGTTATTCGTGCCTTGTCTCCACCAGTGCTTTGCCGGAAAGACCCTCCAATACCAGGCTCTGTGGAGGGGTGACTGCAGTTCCTTTACAATTACAGTGAATGATACAGACCAGTTATCATTTGGTGCTATCATCTTCTGCTCGTTCATTCAGTGGGGATCTCCCCCTCCCGATTGCCTCGAAGCTGCTCTCGACCGTTACGCTGGCTTCGATGATTCTGTTTGCCGCCCTGCCGCCATCCGTCCAGCCAGTCCCACGCCTCCTCTGGGGTGACGAAGAACTAGACCTTCCCCTCTGATTCCACTCTTAATTTCGCAGGAAAGATCATTGCATATTTCAAGTTCTTATCTCGCAGTGCTTTCTTTACCTCTAGGAAGCTACGCCGCTGGCGCTGCACCCTGAGCGTGAAGTCTGGGAAGAAAGTCACTCGACTATTTTGGAATTCAATTGGTGGTGAGGTGCGCGCCGTCTGTAAAATGATATCCCTATCCCTATAGTTGAAGATCCTTGCAACTATAGGTCTCGGGGGGGGCTCCGGGTTTCGGTTTACCCCCTGGCACTCTATGCGCTCTTTCTACTGTAAAATGTTTTGACAGTCTAGTAGGTTTTAGGTAGTCCGTGACTAGCTCTTCCACAAAGAGGTCTGTTGCCTGGTCCTCCGCGCGTTCCAGGACCCCCAGTATGCGCACGTTGTTGCGCCTTGAGCACCCTTCATACTCATCCAGTTGAGCCTCCAGTCGCTCACTCAGAGATTGCAAGTCATTCACTCTTTGCTGGAGGGAGGAGGTGTCCTTAACAAGGGAGCCCGCTGTCGATTCCACCTCTTTGAGCCTAGTGTTCATGGATCGCATATCTGCTCTAATTAGGCATACTTCCGAGGACACAGAGTCAATCCTGGACTCCAGAGACGTTCTCACTGTCGTGATAGCCGTTAGGATATCCTGTAGGGTTGGTTCCTTTACCCCATCAGCGTCTTGCTGGTTATCTGACGAATGTTGCGTTCCCTTCTGACTGGGACCGGAGCCCTTGTCTCACGCAAATTTTTCCAAGTTGGCCTGCATGGAGGCCTTGGTGTTGCGACCACTCGCCATGTTGAAGCCGTATGAATCTGCACACAGGTGAGTAAGAGCCCGGCGGGTAGTCCGACTATGTTGTTTGGTGGATGCTGTAGAATTCCGTCCTCCCTCAAGGGGAAAACACTGTCTGTGGTGGTCGTTTCCTCCGACTCCATGCCTCTCCAGCAACACTAGCCCTCTTGCGCCCTTGGTGTCACCAAAAGCGGTGCGCCGTTTGAGCCACTAGTTATGAGGCAGAGGACAGCATTGGAACGCTAAACTGCACTCCGGTTTCCATTCAAGAGTTTAGGACCTTCCCGGTACTCCAGTAATTGAGGCGATCTTAGGCCCAGCCGGACTCAGGTCTCAATGCACCTCTGTGCCTCGCGTCTTCTCCCCTTCACAGGCCGAGGGTGGTCCCAAGCCAGGCCCTATGGCATCACAATACCCATTTTTGCCCACCTCAATGCCGCTTGTTTGGAAACCCCTGTGTGGTCTCACTGCCCAACTCTCAGCGTTCCTCACCGTGGATGTTGCGTTGGTGCGTTGGCCGTCCCGCATCCACTCTCTGTAGGCGGATGGATACCACTGGCCCTGTGCACTTCGTCAGGCGCTCCCGACCCGATCAGGTAATGCAGGCTCATCAGTCTACTATGGAAGCCGGAGAGAGGGAGGGAGGAGGGGGGAAGACACCAGCAGCACGTCTTCCACACACTGCCCCCCGATTTACGGTCCCAGGGGGGGGCAGGTATACTTCACGGTCAGAGCGCTCGCCCCCTCCTAACCCTCAATGAGTCCCCACAGTGCAGGCCCCCACACGCCGCCTCCGCTTCTCCAGTCTCCCTCGACGGAGATCTTGTCTGGGGCCGCAGTAGTTTTGGCACGTCACTCACCGGAGTTACGGCCCCGCTGGATCACCTCCTTGTCAGCCGTGGCCGGGCAGTCAGCTCGACGGTCACATCAGGCGCACGATCTCCGGCGCAGCCAAGACCAGGCCCCGCTACGTGCGCCGAAGCTCGCCCGCCCCTCCTCCGTCGCAGACACAATCGCTGTAGAGTGGCCACGCCGCTGGGCAAATCTCCGGGTCTAATCCACCAAATCGATCGGCTCACAGCTCAAAATGAGCCCGCAGGAGTTGTGGGCACAAAGCTGTCGATCACGGCTCAGCAATCCCGGATTATTGAACGGATGGCTCCATTAATGGGTACACTCGGCCGGAGCCGCCTCAAGGTGTGGCCACTTCCATCGGCAGCTGGCCACGCCGCGGAATTGAATTTTTGAAGATTAAATTTGGTCAGATTGCAGAGATAAAACAGATTGGATGTTGTGCTGTTCGTTTTTTGCTTGTAAAAGACTTGTATGTTCGTAGAAAACAGTTCCCTCTTTCTTTAGCATATGCAGTAACCATTCAAAAATCTCATGGTTTAAGTGTAGACAATGCTTTGGTAAATATTGGAAGTACAGTGTTTAAAGAGAGCATGGCATACGTTGCATTGTCTCGAGTAAGAACATTATCTGGTTTGTATTTGATTGATTTTAATGAGAAAAAGATTAGTACTGATGCAAATTGTGTAAGAGAGTACAATCGGTTAAGAAGGCTTTATGCTCCTAACTTAGGTGAATATCCTGTATATGAGAAACGTGTAGTGTGTCCAAAATGGAAATATGACAAACATTCTACTGAGATTCAAAAAAAGAATACAATTCAAGAGAATGATGAAGCTGCAAAGAAAATGAAAATGGACACTGTTGATGATATCGTAGGATACTAGTTAGAAAATAGTTCAGGTATCAACTGCTATGCTAATGTAATTGTGAATGTTGTCTTTTATCTAGAAGATCTTCATCATGAAATTATGGAAAATCGAGAAAAAGATTTTGTTCTTTACTACAGTATAGTTTTCAAAAGTTGGTAACTGATAGAACTAAAATCCATACTGCTTCCGGGATTCGGCATCTTTTGGATATATGTTCTGGTTTCTTGAAATTTACATTGAATATACAACAAGATGCACAAGAATTTCTTATGTTTATGCTTGGAGTATTGGAAGATGAAGGAATAGAATTTGAAAATGTATTTGGACTAAGTTACAGATGGAATCATAAATGTGTAGAGTGTTCATTTTCTTCTACTACTGAAATCGACAATGAACGATTCATATACTTGACGATACCAGTTTGCAAATAAGTGTCTTTTAACAAATTAGTAAAAACAGCTAATCAAGATATGAAATGTTTTCATTGTAAATAAGAAATGTTGTCAACATTACTTATAGAAAGATTTGGAAAATATGTCATTTTAATGCTACAACGTTGTAGAGCAGATGGAAGAAAATTTGAAACCAAAATTAAAGATTTTGTGGCAAGTCAAGTATCAATTTCAGGAAGAACTTTTAAAGCAGTGGCTATTATTTTCCATGATGGACCTACTACAACATCTGAACACTATACTGTGGGGCAAATTTACAAGCCCCTTGCGCCACTTTTGCGTCACTTTTCCCATGTTAAAAATGAAACAAAAGTGGCGCAAGGGCCTTGTAAATATGCCCCTGTGTATTTAAAGTGCAATAGAGGATGGACACATTGTAATGATGCCCATTTGGAATTTAAATGTAGGTTGCCTTACGAATTACCAAATTCATATCTGATATTTTTGATGCCAAAGTTTTGAAAACATCATTCGGCCTATTGGGAAGACGTGAACACGAATTAACGAGTTTATTTTGGATTTTTTAAATGCAAAAGTTTCGGAAACATTATTCGGCCTATTGGGAAGATTTAGGGGCCTATCAGGATGACGGGCGGACTTTCGTCCACCCGCCACCCTAGCGGTGCTGGGACCGGCCGCCAGTGGTGCGGCGGTCCCGCACAGGCGATTAGGATGCCACCGCCACCTTGGCGGTGGCATCCTCCATTCCCAGCATTGAGGCGGGTGGTGCTCACAGCACCGCCCGCCACAATGCTGGGAATGCACTGTGTGCATCGTCATGCACAAGGTGACAGGCACCGCGAGGTGCCTGCCACCATGTCCATGACAATGCAGGGGGGTACCTCCCATGTGCACCCCCCACCCCCCAACATCTTGGGGGCCCGCAACGGGCCCCCGAAAGTGGAATCCGCCTGGCTTTCCATGGCGGAGCAACCGCCATGGAAAGCCCTGCACCGCCGACCATCGTAATATGGATGGCGGTGCCTGCAAGGCACCACCACCATATTGCAGGCCTTTTCCGCCTGGTAGGCAATCGGGCCGATTGCCTACCGGCGGAAAACTGGCGGACGGTCCCCACCGCCATCGTAATATGGCGGTGGAGAAATGTTAAGGGGCGGTGGAAAATAGCGGGCGGATCGCCACCGCCATACGGGCGGTGGCGATCCGCCCGCTATCCTAATGACCCCCTAAGTGTATGGATTATTGTTTGTGCTAATTATATTGCATTTGGAAAATTGTGTTTAGAAACAAGTAGTTTATGTATTTGTTGTCTATATTATACGAGATGTAAATGAGAGTGTACATTTTACAAAATGTACTTGAGAGAAATAAAAGACTTAGGGGTCGATTCCGATCTCGGCCGGAAGCGCACCTAACAGTATTCGTCCGGAAAAAAAACCAGCCGATTGCGTGTTTCCCGACCGATTCGAACACTCGTCTGGAAGAACAAGTACGATGCGTATAACAACCCAGATTCCGAGCGAGCCGTACTTACCCAATCCAGCTCCTGTTCCCCGCCCGAGCCGGATCCGTAAACGCAGAATCGAGTCGTACGGAAGCAAATACACAGCACCTTCCGGCCGGACGAGTACGATGCGCACTCCGTACGCGCCGAACCCGTCGCTACGTCCGGGACGTTTGAAAATCCGGGCGAGCCGTACAAAAGAAAAGCTCCGTTTGGCGCCACAAGACGACGATCCACGGCTACGAGACGAACAAGCCTGCTACGAGTACGACTCGAAGACACGAGAAACCCGAACGAGACGATCCAAGCATGAATCCCATTGCGCAGGTCCTACCTATACTCTACATCTATTACCGGGACCGGCACGGACGCATACGGCGCAGACGGTAAGTCAAACACCAACAACACAAACAAACGACACGTACCCGAAATATGTCACACACACATAGGGATGCACAAATGACGTACACTAGCAACAGCAGAACCATAGGGGTGGGATGGCCATCACCAATGCCATACACACCCATAGGGGGATGGATGCCTACCACCAACACCACCCTACCACCACCCCTACTCAGGGGGGGGCTGGATACCTACCACTACCACCACCCCTACTCAGGGGGGCCTGGATGCCTACCACTACCACTACCCCTACTCAGGGGGGCCTGGATGCCTGTCACTACTACCATCCCCACCCTTAGGGGGCTGGATGCCTACCACTACCATAACCCCTACTCAGGGGGGGCTGGATGCCTGCCACTACCACCACCCCACTCAGGGGGGCCTGGATGCCTACCACTACCACCACCCCTACTCAGGGGGGGCTGGATGCCTACCACTACCACCACCCCTACTCAGAGGGGGCTGGATGCCTCCCACTACCACCACCGCACTCAGGGGGGGCTGGATGCCTGCCACTACTACCATCCCCACCCTTAGGGGGATGGATGCCTACCACTACCACCACCCCTACTCAGGGGGGCCTGGATGCCTACCACTACCACCACCCCTACTCAGGGGGGGCTGGATGCCTGCCACTACCACCACCCCACTCAGGGGGGGCTGGATGCCTGTCACTACTACCATCCCCACCCTTAGGGGGCTGGATGCCTACCACTACCACCACCCCTACTCAGGGGGGGCTGGATGCCTGCCACTACCACCACCCCACTCAGGGGGGGCTGGATGCCTGTCACTACTACCATCCCCACCCTTAGGGGGCTGGATGCCTACCACTACCACCACCCCTACTCAGGGGGGGCTGGATGCCTGCCACAACCACCACCCCTACTCATGGGGGCCTGGATGCCTGTCACTACTACCATCCCCACCCTTAGGGGGATGGATGCCTACCACTACCACCACCCCTACTCAGGGGGGCCTGGATGCCTACCACTACCACCATCCCTACTCAGGGGGGGCTGGATGCCTACCACTACCACCACCCCTACTCGGGGGGGGCTGGATGCCTGCCACTACCACCACCCCACTCAGGGGGGGCTGGATGCCTGCCACTACCACCACCCCACTCAGGGGGGGCTGGATGCCTGCCACTACTACCATCCCCACCCTTAGGGGGATGGATGCCTACCACTACCACCACCCCTACTCAGGGGGGGCTGGATGCCTGCCACTACCACCACCCCA
Source organism: Calotriton arnoldi (assembly GCA_963921515.1). NCBI lineage: Eukaryota > Metazoa > Chordata > Amphibia > Caudata > Salamandridae > Calotriton > Calotriton arnoldi. Next base: position 2,377,758 of record CAWUFW010002051.1, read on the forward strand.
CTCAGGGGGGGCTGGATGCCTGTCACTACTACCATCCCCACCCTTAGGGGGCTGGATTCCTACCACTACCACCACCCCTACTCAGGGGATGCTGGATGCCTGCCACTACCACCAGCCCTACTCATGGGGGCCTGGATGCCTGTCACTACTACCATCCCCACCCTTAGGGGGATGGATGCCTACCACTACCACCACCCCTACTCAGGGGGGGCTGGATGCCTGCCACTACCACCACCCCACTCAGGAGGGGCTGGATGCCTGTCACTACTACCATCCCCATCCTTAGGGGGCTGGATGCCTACCACTACCACCACCCCTACTCAGGGGGGGCTGGATGCCTGCCACTACCACCACCCCTACTCATGGGGGCCTGGATGCCTGTCACTACTACCATCCCCACCCTTAGGGGGCTGGATGCCTACCACTACCACCACCCCTACTCAGGGGGGGCTGGATGCCTGCCACTAACACCACCCCTACTCAGGGGGGCTGGATGCCTCCCACTACCACCACCCCTACTCAGGGGGCCTGGATGCCTGTCACTACTACCATCCCCACCCTTAGGGGGATGGATGCCTGCCACTACCTCCACCCCTACTCATAGGACGGGTAATGCATGACACAAGCAGCATACTCCCACATAAGGAATGTCTGAAAATTACATCCCCCCCAACACCATGACACGCGTGTGTAGTCTGTGTCAAATGCCTACAACACTGAACATGACATTGAACATACAATGTGACCCCCTAGCACATGTGTCACACATAAATGTGTGTGGCCTCCACAATGCAAGCCGACCATGGCCACTGTGGCAATGGGGTTGAACACCCCATCACCACAGCGACCAAAAGGTAAGTGTGGGGTCCATAGCTGATGCACATTTTGAACAGTGTGGCAATGGGGCCCAAAGCCCCATCACCACAGTGACCAAAAGGGAAGTGTGGGGTCCATAGCTGATGCACCTTTTGAACAGTGTGGCAATGGGGCCCAAAGCCCCATCACCACAGTGACCAAAAGGGAAGTGTGGGGTCCATAGCTGATGCACCTTTTGAACAGTGTGGAAATGGGGCCCAAAGCCCCATCACCACAGTGACCAAAAGGGAAGTGTGGGATCCATAGCTGATGCACCTTTTGAACAGTGTGGCAATGGGGCCCAAAGCCCCATCACCACAGTGACCAAAAGGTAGGTGTGGGGTCCATAGCTGATGCACCTTTTGAACAGTGTGGCAATGGGGCCCAAAGCACCTTCACCACAGTGACCAACAGGTAGGTGTGGGGTCCATAGCTGATGCACATTTTGAACAGTGTGGCAATGGGGCCCAAAGCCCCATCACCACAGTGACCAAAAGGTAGGTGTGGGGTCCATAGCTGATGCACATTTTGAACAGTGTGGCAATGGGGCCCAAAGCCCCATCACCACAGTGACCAAAAGGGAAGTGTAGTCAGGGTAAAAGCTGCCAAAGCCAAACTGCATGGATGATTCCTGGTCACACAACAACAAACACATCAGTGGCATAGTAGTGCTTGTGTCCCATAGCAACATAGATTGGGTGAGGCAAACAGTGCAGTGCAAATAAAACATACCTTTGGCCATGTGCATGCAAACATCACCCACGGGGGCTCACATTGTCAACATTCACAAATAACACAATGACAGAAGTGACCATCATAATGCAGACCCACATATCTGCACCAATGGACACACAAATGTAGATATCCTGTGGAGACTGTAGATGTCAGGTGAACAAATACCATACCATGGCAGCAATGGGACATACAAACCATGATTATTGTGCTGACTGATGACCTAGGAGTCCCAGGGACAGCAGGGGAAAGCCACCAAACAACATACAGCCAATGGCACACTCAAGATATGCCAATGCAGTGGTGCAAATGCACAAACACAAACAGGCAGACTCACACTGCATATCAAACACAACAGGTGATGGGGGGGGGAGGGGGTGTGCCAGTGTCCCCAGGCAACCACACAACACATGAGGAGGCCTGAATTCCAATTACACAGATGTGTATACAGTGCCATACAAAAGTAACTCATTGATCAGATTCCCCTATGTGGGCAAATAGGCATTGTTAGATGAGAGGGAGCCCAAATTACACATGTCACACAAGCTTGTAGGAACAGCAACTAACACAGCAAGAGACAGACCCAACACAGCACTACCCCCAGGGACCCCACATTGTGGTGACACTAGCCTGCATGATAATCCCACTGTGATGACAAAGGTAGATGTCATTCACACTGTGAACCACAGCCATGTGTCCTGAGCAACAAACTACCATCACACCTACACAAGCACAAATCAATCAGCACGGCCTGCCAGCCATGGCCAATATGGAGGTAGGGGTCTAGCCGTGCAACAACTCACATTTGCACACACTCAACACCACACACCTTGATCTCCACCAATGTGCAGCAGTGAAGCTCACATGGACTGGTGACATTGCACATGCACCCATGACAATCCCAGGGGTGGTGGTGGGAACTAAGGTGCAGAAACCCATCACACATGACCAGTCAACAAGACTCGTGAATGTCTGACACACTGCACACTACGTGGTACATGGGCATGACGTGAAATCCACCACAATCAATGGGATCCTGGCCATAGTCACACACCAATGAAGAAGACAAGGTGACACACAAAGAACACACTTACACAACTTCCAACATTGCAGCTCTGACCCTGAGGAGTGGCAGCAGTCACACACACAACGTGTCACAATCACTGAAAGCTACCACAGACTGTAAATTACATGACATGTGTAACCAACAAGTGCCAAGGGGAATCCTGAATGTGTCCCATCTGCGTTTGCCCACATCCCCAGCCCTGACAACAAAGACAACCTGGGATGCCAACCTGATGAACCTTAGTTTGCCATGCACCCACATCCCGGAGTAACCAGGTCCAAGATGCTGGATGAACACAGAACAACTCAGCAAGCATCAGAAACAGGAACATCCGTAGGGACACAGCCTGTGTAGGAAAAGGGAAGGGTACACGCACAGACATGCTCACACAACACAAAACACGGGCCCAGGCAATGTCACGGGATTACACACTGCCATGAGGGCACTCCACTGCTGTGGAAGGTCCGCTGTGCCAAACCTTGTCTGTGCACGACTCAAACATGTCGGCAGAACACTCGGTCAGTGAGTCAACAACTACAACACACTGAAGGCTCTGCTCACATCAGCCTGGTTACAGGAGTGTCACGTCAGTCATCTGCATACACCCAAAACACGTTTCAAGCAAGGTGCACTGTATACACTGATGAGTCCTTCAACATTGGTGTGCTAAACTGCATGTCCAGTGGAGATGGGCACACAGTCAGGGAAATAGAAACATTGAACAGTGGTAAGCCCACCAGATGTGCATCACTGTAAGACAAAGATGTTAATTTACAAATGCAAAACCTACATCCCTGTGTCATATGCTGAACATCACACCCTCAGACTGCAGCAGAGGATGCCATAGATCCAGACTACAACAGGACACATATCCATTGGACCACATGGAGTCCATCACTGCAACACTTCATTTCCCTGATCTGAACACTATTACAACTGCAAATGCATGATGATACTCATCTACATCATGTACATCAAAAGAAAAACCACAAGTAAACAAAAATAGGCTTTATTCAGCAAATGTCAATAAAAAATCAGAAGTCCAAATTAAACTAAGGCCAATGGCCAGTCCAAATACACAGTCCCAACAGGGTGATATGTGACAACTTGTCACCCATTGCTTGCCTGCACTGGTAGGGACAGGGGACATCCCCCTTGGAGGGGCATACAAGGGGCAGGCCAGGCACCGCAGGGACAGGATCAGGGGATGCCAGAGTGAGGCAGTGAAGGGGTGGTGGGTGCAGGAGTGTCACCGGCAACTGCAGTGGAGGTGTCTGACTCAGGGGGGCCGGCACCACTGTAGGGCACAAGTCAGATGGTGTTGGTGCTGCAACCACTGCAGTGGGCTGGTCTGATGGAGTGGACTGGGTCCCCACTGCAGTGCCCGAGTCAGACGGGGTGGTTGTGGACTCCACTGCAGTGCATGCCTCCAAGGGAGTGGAAGGGGGGCAGATGAGGTGGGCAGGACAGAGGGGGGACCCGGTCTCCACACCAGTGGCACAAACAGGCTGAGCGTCTGGGTTGGGGGTGGAAGAGCAAGTGGCAGGGGGAGGGCCTAAGCAGTTTGGGGATGCGGTATCGGTGTGTGGGGGAACCTGGGGCAGGGTGTGGCGGTGGAACCTGTGGAGTGGTGGCCTGGGGGATGGAGGAGAGAGACTGGGTGGTGGAGCTGCGTGGTGGTGGTGGTGGGGTCTTGCCCTTCCTGGTCCGGGGGGACTTCCGAATGGGGTCCTCAGTCTGCCTGCGCCTGGGGGAGGGTGTCCGGGGGCGAGGGGCACTCCCCTCTGTGTGGGTGGACTTCCTCTTCCCCCGGTATGCCGGATCTGCAGGATCGGAGGGGAAGAGGCCGAGGTCACACAGGAAGACCTGCTGTGTAGGTGGGGTTGCAGGTGAGGCAAGGGAAGGGGTCTTGGAGGGAGAGGATTTGGAGGACTGCGGAGTGACTGTGGATGCCTGTGTGTGTGTCTGTTCCCCATCCCCTGTGTGTGTGGTATCTGTCCCCTGAGGATGCTTGTGTGCACGTCTTGCCTTTCTTTTGGGTGTGTCTGTGCTGCTCGTGTCTGTGTGCTTGGGTGATTGTGCAGGTGTGCATGTGCTTTGGACAGGTAGGGTGCCAGGAAGTGTGGATGGGGCAGAGGTAGGAGGTGGGAGGGACTGTTGGAGGAGGGACACTGCTGCCGTCAGGGAGGAGTCCATGGACTTATTGCTCCTCTGTAGGGCAGACATACCCGTCGAGATGCCCTCCATGAACGACACCAGCTGTGTCAACAGAGTGGTGTGTGCATGGAGGACACTCAGCATTGCTGTCTGCCCTACATGGAGCTGCCGAAGTAGGTACACAGACTCCTCACTCAGGGCAGCAGGGGACACAGGGGCAGGGGGTGCGGTGCCTGGCATGACGGAGACATGCTCCCGAACACGGGAGCCTCCACGGACCTCTGGAATTGGAGCCAATGGGAGGGCAGTGCTGGTGGTGGTGGTGGCGGGGCCAGACAGACTAGCGGGGGTGTGGTGGCTGCTGACACCCACCTCCACAAGGGAGTCATCCTCCGAGCTGCTGTGGTCCTCAGCTGAGGTGGATGGTGCTGAGGACTCCTCGGTGTGGCTCCCCTCGCCCTCCGTGCCACTGGGTCCCTCTGACCACTCGTCGGATGCTGACCCAGTCTGGCTCCGCTGCTCCTCCTGGTCCGTGGAGCTGTCCCCTCCTGTGGCCGTGGATGTATCTGCAAACAATTAGGGAAACAGACAAACATCAGTCACCTGCACTGACCGCACACACCACAGTAAGTACAGCACTTACAGAGCCAGCCCTGGCATCCTTAGTTGAACATTGCCAAAACTCCTCACACAGATTTGGAGAAGCCAATTGTCAGTCTGATGGTCAACCATGGGACTCACACCCCTCCTGCCCTTGCACCCATCTGTCTGGTGCCTGTCTGATGGTAAGACCCCAGTGTGGACACATGCACCACCTACACAGTTGTTGGACATTGCAGGGAACACGGTGAAGTATGTGAACATGCACACATCACATCTCTTGCCACTGAGTCAGTGCAGGTGTCCGGAGAAAGGGATGGCCAGAGTCTAAATAGAAATGCATGTGATGCATACCAGCACCAGACACCATGATGCACCCATGTCCGGATAGTCCATGCCACAATGGGGTGCATGTTGCACATGTCACTCCCCTGCAGGATCACTCTTAGGAAGTTTAATGCCATGACACAGGCATGCGTGCAAAGTCATACATCACTGTCTCCAGTCACATGGCCATGGCAGCCAGCCAACAACAGTCTGCACTGTGTCACAATCCTAGGACATGGGGAATGCAAGTTATGTAACTGACAAGTGCACATGTCCATCCCCCACACACCACATCATCTGAACTAGTATTTGTCCACGTCATGCCAATTGGACATATGGGGGACATGAAACACAACTCCCAGAACCTGAGCACCTCACAGTGTGCTGTGAATGAATAACAGCTGCCTGAAAGTCACAGTCGCATACACCTGTGTGCACAGTCAAGTGATCAAACATCTATAAGTCACAGAAGTATCGTCTCTCATGGTCACATCTCAGATGGCATGCTGAACCCTAACCGACAAACATACCAGTAGTCCTGACAACGAAGCCACAGCACAATGACACAGAGGCAGACACCTGAGGGAACATGTCACTGATCACAACATGTCAGATGATCCACGGTAGTGGGAGTACAGAGTCTATTGTATGCCCTGGAGTAGGCATGACTGTCCAGCTCCACCTGTAAGAGGGATGAGTCCTGGACAGTAGGCAGGTGTCTAAGCATGTGTGACACACTTGATATACATACTCCTGAGGCCCAAACATTGTTCCCACCCGCAGCATGGGGGTGTGCCAAATACCCCAGGGACATGTGGTGAATCAGATCAGCAAGTGGACCACATATCAAAGTTACACCCAGATTACATGTCAGGACTTGGGCAATGTGTGAGCAATTGACCCACCCATGAATCCCACAACATAGTCACCGGAACAAATGCTGTCCCCCACCTTGAGCAAAGCAAAATGCAATGACACAGTCCCCAAGTGACACAATTTCCTGACTGTAAGGGCCACACATATGCGTATCAGATGAGGAGTGGGCATGTCACAATAGAGGGACATGGGTCCTGGACCACAAGACTGATGTACTGTGGAAGTTTAACCAGGCCAGAGGAGGGCACATAGCATGTCAGACAAAGTGCACAGTGCTGTCATGGACTCACCCCCTCCTTGCTGCTGTCTGGCCTTCAGCTGCCCATCCAGGTCAGGGAAGACCACCGCCAGGATCCTGAGCATGTGGGGGTCAGGGTCCGGTGTCCGCCCCTCCTGCGAGGAGGCGACAGCTTCAGCTGGACCCTTGCGATCCTCCGGGTCCAGCCTCGAAGGTCCTGCCACCTCTTCTGGCAGTTGCGGATCCGGCGCTTGTAGTCCCCCACGGATCTTACTGCCCGGGCGATGGTCAGCCAGATTTCCTGCTTCTGGTGGGCATCAACCTGTGAGGATGACAAAGTGAAAATGCCATTACTACACATGCAACATATACGTGCATCACACAGTTGGATATACATGTCTCAATCACTGGGGCACATGATGTACACAGGCAGTGCAACGATGGCTATGAACAGTTTGCCAGCAGTTACTACATGGTATCATTGCATGGGAAGTAAACCTTGTTGGAATGCACTGTTACTGCACTGTACCTGTTCAGTGCATGTAACTACACACTTTGGGGGGTCAGAACTACTCAGTGAGCATGCTAGCCAGTGGTGTGCACACTGTAAGTCCTGCTAGTCAGACAACATGCAAAATTAGTAAGGCAGTGGACAGCACACTCACCTGCTCCCCTGGTGTCCCATACAGCTTGCTGTACTGTGGAAGGAGGCTGTCCAGCAGGGCCTGGTTCTCCTCAAGGCTGAAGGCTGGGGCTCTCTCCACAGTACGTGCCATTGCAGTAGCCAGAGGATGCAGAGACAGCAGCAGTGTTGGTGGCAGATGTCGTCCTGGAGCATGTAGTGCAGGCAAGTGAGCTCTCAGGGGAACAGCCAGCATTATATGTGTGCTGCAGAGGCAGATACTGTCCCATGTGTCCAAAGTGATAGGTCCAAGTCGTTTGCATCTTCTGAATCTGACCAATCCATGGAATAGCAGCACTAATACACGCCCACAGCATCCTTCAAAAATCCAAGTTCATGACACCCATGATTTTGCAACATTGTTGTGGCTGGCCAACTGAATTCACTGCATCAGACTCGTTGAAGCTTCGAATACGCGCCGTTGCCATGCCAGGCCCCAGCCAACGCGTGCGCACCGTTCGGTCCATTGCTGTACAACGCATATTTCGGGATACAACGCGTACCCGATCCCAACAGATGCAATGGGCCGGCCGGGCACACTGATCGGTCCATTGCTGTACAACGCGTACCCGCTCACAACAAATGCAATGGGCCGGACGGGCACACCGATCGGTCCATTGCTGTACAACGCGTACCCGCTCACAACAGATGCAATGGGCCGGCCGGGCACACCGATCGGTCCATTGCTTTACAACGCGTATTTCGGGATACAACGCGTACCCGCTCACAACAGATGCAATGGGCCGGCCGGGCACACCGATCGGTCCATTGCTGTACAACGCGTATTTCGGGATACAACGCGTACCCGCTCACAACAGATGCAATGGGCCGGCCGGGCACACCGATCGTTCCATTGCTGTACAACGCGTACCCGCTCCCAACAGATGCAATGGGCCGGCCGGGCACACTGATCGGTCCATTGCTGTACAACGCGTACCCGCCCACAACAGATGCAATGGGCCGGCCGGGCACACCGATCGGTCCATTGCTGTACAACGCGTGTTTCGGGATACAACGCGTACCCGCTCACAACAGATGCAATGGGCCGGCCGGGCACACCGATCGTTCCATTGCTGTACAACGCGTACCCGCTCCCAACAGATGCAATGGGCCGGCCGGGCACAGCGATCGGTCCATTGCTGTACAACGCGTACCTGTACAGGTCAGTCGCATATGTCACCATGCTTGTCACTGGTGAACGTATGCCAGCCACATATACCTGCCAGAGGCCCAGGGGCACACCTACAACACCACACCGAGTCCACACTGTTTCCTAAGGCATGTAAGGCTGCATTACCTTTTCTGTGTATGGGGGTTAACATGTGGTTTCTGTGGTGGCACTTGTGGGCAGCCACACCCAGGCTGTGCATGTGTTCATGGGGACAGGGTCCTTTGTGTGTTGTGCACATGACCACTGTGATGTGCAACAGTTCATTTCGGAGCATGTGGCATGGTCACATTTCCAGGTTGTGTATGTGTATGACATGTCACATACCCCCAGGGTCCCATGGGGGAAGGCATGTACGTCACAGGGTGACCCATTGCCACAATAGTGATGTCCCTCCACAGTCTGTGTGCATGTTGTGTTTCCGATGTCTCTGATTCCATGTGCACGATGGGAGACAGTCTCCACATCAACGTTGTTTGTGCATGGACTTTGATGTTGTGCGTCACTGGCGTCCATGTCTGTCCTGCGGAGGCGACAGGGGCCACTACCTGTGGGAGTCATGTTTGTTTTTCTGACGTGTACATGATACGCCATGTCATGCCAGTGTCCATGTGGCAAGACAGGGTCACTGGGAATCTACCTGTCAATGAGCTGTGATGCCTGTGGCGCATCTGTCCAGACATGTCACTGTGGTGTGTGTGTGGAACGTGACAGCAGTAAATGGGTACTGTGACACAGCCTAATGGTTTCCCATAGCACAACCTGGAACCTGTTGTCCACACATGTTATACTGAGAAGTTAGATGATGGCCATGTAGGTGCGAGTTATGTCCGAACAGAACGGCACACACATCAAGTACTTGTGTCTCGTAATGATGTATCATGTGAAATTGAGTATGGTGAATGGCACATATGTGGGGTGACTGACAATCTTTCTTTCTTCAACCTATGCACTGCAGGGCTCCAGCTGTCCATAGACCATTCCCTGACCTGGCAACGATGGTGGAACGTGACAGCATCCGACGGTACCGCTTCACCAGGCAGCTGATTGAGGATTTGGCAGTGCGCTTGGCACCACATTTGCAACCTGGCCGGCCGTACCCTACGGCGCTGACCCCCAAGGTGAAGGTAATGGCAGCCCTACACTTCTTTGCCACCGGTACCTTTCAACACACTGTGGCGACTGCCGGTGGGATGTCACAGACTATGTTCAGCCGTGTGCTACGCGATGTTTTGGAGGCAATGTTGAGATGCCTGAACCAGTACATCTATTTCCCTACACGTCAACAACTCACTGACGTCAAGAGTGACTTCTATGCCCTGGGGAGGATGCCACATGTCATTGGCTCCATTGATGGGACACATGCGGCTTTGGTACCACCACAGGCACATGAGCAGGCATACCGGAACCGGAAACATTACCATTCGATCAATGCTCTGGTGTTATGTCTTGCAGATATGAGCATCACACATGTGTGTGCCCGTTTCCCTGGTTCAGCACACGATGCCTACGTGATGAGGAGTAGTCGCATCCTGAGGATGATGGCACAGATGCAGAACCAGCGTGCCTGGCTTGTCGGTGTGTACTGACTTTGTACCATTGTGTGTGTTCTGCTCTGTAGTATTCCGCCCACTTTTCCAACTCAGCTAATGTGCACTTGTCTGTCCGTAGGTGACTCCGGATACCCCAACATGCCGTGGTTGCTGACACCCCTCAGGAACCCTGTGACACCAGCCCAGATGCGCTACAATGAGGTACATGGTCGGACCAGGAGAGTGATCGAGCGGACATTTGGTCTCCTGAAGAGCCGCTTCCGCTGCCTGGACAAGACAGGAGGGGCCCTCCCATATGCCCCAGCAAAGGTGTGCAAGATTGTCATCGTCTGCTGCATGCTACACAACCTGGCAGTGCGGAAGGAGTTGCCTCTCATCCTGGATGACGATGACCAACGTCCGCCACCTGTGGAGGATCCTGGCCTGGACCACGATGCCAGTGATGATGATGATGATGGTGATGTCCGCACACAGCTCATCACCAACTTCTTCAGCTGAATGTGAGTATCCAGGGAGATGTAATGTGAATGATGTGAGTTTGCATGATATGTGTGGGTGGTGCTCTGGTGCTGTTTGAGTGTGGCCATGTGCTACTTGACTGGATGCGTGCAGCAATGTGTCCTTACAGGTAGTCTGTACTCCCCAACAGTTTTGACATGCTAACTTGGTTTTGTGTAGTTGTCTTGTGACATGTATTGGGCATGAGTATTGCAGTTCTGTCCTGTTCTTCAGTGGTTTTAACTGTGTGTCATGTCTGTCCTTCACAGGGTGCTTACTGAGTACTTTGGTCAACTTGGATCCCCCGACACCATGATTCAGCTTTCAGGGTGGCAGCAGTAGTTTCCCTACAGGTGATGTGCCACACACCCCTGGACTTCATATCTTCTGCACTTGTTGACTGTGTGGCCACTGCCACGTGGGTAAACCTTGCATTTGTAGTGGAAACAACATGTTGCAAATGTGTAATAAACCTGTGCTTCACTTTGGGATGTGCGTTGTCTGTGGTCACACATCTGACTGACATTTGCTTACTGCACCTGTGGGCTAGTTGACACAGACTCTGAATAGGTGTGGTGTCTGTGCATTCCACTGTATTTCCTGGCAACATCACTGTAGGCGATGAGTCCGATGGCCCTGGTGTCTCTGTGTTGTGTAGCCCTAGTGGTGTGTCTCCCTCATATGTGTCACGTCACCATGACTCACATGACGGTGTTGTACTTGCTGTAGCAGTTAGCATACACAGTGTAATTTAGCAGATTATCATCACCATAACAGTATCCACATTTGAATAACAACAGAGGCAAGTATGGTGTACTAGTGATTTTATTTACAGAAATGTGTGTGTGTATAGTGCACAGGATGGTGGGTGCTGTACATTGGGATTGGGATCCAAAGTTCCCAGATGAGTTGCAAGTCTTGGTAGCAGAAATGTCCTGAGTGAAATCCACAGTCATATGATACATTAGTCCAACTTGAACTCCCCATGTCATGTGGGAGAGTTGTGTTGCATTCGACAGGGTGAAAAGTTTGCACACAAAGGAGAATTTCCGGAACAGGTGTTGGCTTCCTGGTGGATGTACGTGGCCATCAGCCTCTCAGTTTTCCTTCCTCGGACGACCCCTCTTCTTTGGGGGGGGACCCTCACGTGCAGGCTGCTGCAGTGCAGGGGACTCTCCGCCAGAGTCCTCCTCCCTCCCTGTGGCAGTGTCAGTTGTTGCAGCACCAGATGTTGTGGGCACACAGGGAGGTGTGGCCATGTTGGTGCTAATCTGGCGGAGGCATGTCAATATGTCTCTATGCACCGCTGTGAGTTCCCACTTGGACTCCATGTGAGACATGTGTGTCTCCACACGGGACATGTGGGAGTCCAAGCGGGCATGATGGGCAGCCTGCTGCTGTTGTATGTCCTTGAGGATCCCCACTACCTGTCTGACCTCTCCGGTGCTATTCTGGTACGCATCAGCTATGCGTGCCAGTTGTGGGTCATCATGCAGTCCAGACCCCTCTGCAAGCAGCGACCTATGTCTACCACCCCTCCCATCACCCCTGGCGACACGTGCAGGACCTGTGGTGGCACGCACAGGTGACCGTAGGCCCCCTTGGGGGTTGTTAGTGGTGTTGAAGTCCGTTGCTCCACGGTGGGCCTGGGGCCCTGTGCTGTTGTCATCGGTGGTCCTTGGTCTGTCCGTGTCGGCGAGGGTGGTCTGTGTGTTGGCAGTTGTTGGAGGGGTGGGTGCAGGGGGTGCAGATGTTGGTCCTGCTGGTGCTGCATGATGACTCACACCGGAGGTGCCAGGTAGGTCTTCGCCATCCGAGGAGGGCAGAGGCTGTTCCACACCAGTGAGCTCAGTGTCCCCCGGAGCCTGGGACAGGGACTCCTCCTCGCCTGCTGCTGTGTCCCCATCATCATCACCTGTATTTGGAAGAGACACACATTGTATGTTATGTTTCTACAGACATCAATGGTTCACACACCTGACAGTTGTGACTGTACCTCTGGATGCGGGCATGTACATTGCATTGTCCTAAGTTGTCACAGTAAGAGGTTGATATTGGTGTAGCACATTATCCTGCATACCTGGGCATTTCAATGTGAATGTTGAGGTGTGTGCATGGCCAGCATTGGTTGTATTTGGTGGACATCCTGCCATCCTTCTCCACCTAGCCCAGTTATCCCACCATGAAGCATGCCACCCTTGCAGTGGGTTCAGGTTGACTCTCAGGATGTCATTCAGTGGTGTTCTGCTGTTTGTTGGTGCACAGTTCCCAGCAGGGCCTTGTGCTCCCCACAGCAGTACCCAGTGTCAGCCATCTTGTCAGTCCTTATCCACTCCCTGTGAGCATGGTTCAGAGTGGTGTTGATGGGCCAATTGTGAGGGTGAGCAATATCTGTGGCTACAACTCCCATCATGCTATTGCCTACACCCCCCTTCCCAGCATGCCCGTACTTCCTTCCTTTTGACTCTGCTTCACTGTGGGGTAGTGTGCCTGTGCTGACAGGCAGGCTGACAGTGTTGTCCTTGCGTTTTTTTGGCTACAAGTCCCAAGAGTGTCCCTGTGCTTCACACAGCATTACCCAGGGTGGTGGTTCTTTGTGGGATCTTCATTTGGTGTGTGAGGCATTGCATTCTCCCAGGTGGGTTATGTGGAGTTTGTGTTGAGGGGGTGTGTGAGGAGAGCTGCTTGTAACTATGGTCAGTGCTGTCAGTCCTCCTTCCCACCCAGCCAGATATCCCACCATGCAACGTGCTTGCATTGCAGGGAGTACAAGTTGGCTTTCAGGATGTCAGGCAGTGGTGTTCTGCTGTTTGTTGGTGCACAGTTCCCAGCAGGGCCTTGTGCTCCCCACAGCAGTACCCAGTGTCAGCCATCTTGTCAGTCCTTATCCACTCCCTGTGATGTGAGCATGGTTCAGAGTGGTGTTGATGGGCCAATTGTGAGGGTGAGCAATATCTGTGACTACAACTCCCATCATGCTATTGCCTACACCCCCCTTCCCAGCATGCCCGTACTTCCTTCCTTTTTACTCTGCTTCCCTGTGGGGTAGTGTGCCTGTGCTGACAGGAAGGGTGTCAGTGTTGTCCTTGTGTTTGTGTGGCTACAAGTCCCAAGAGTGTCCCTGTGCTTCACACAGCATTACCCAGGGTGGTGGTTCTTTGTGGGAACTTCATTTGGTGTGTGAGGCATTGCATTCTCCCAGGTGGGTTATGTGGAGTTTGTGTTGAGGGGGTGTGTGAGGAGAGCTGCTTGTAACTATGGTCAGTGCTGTCAGTCCTCCTTCCCACCCAGCCAGATATCCCACCATGCAACGTGCTTGCATTGCAGGGAGTGCAAGTTGGCTTTCAGGATGTCAGGCAGTGGTGTTCTGCTGTTTGTTGGTGCACAGTTCCCAGCAGGGCCTTGTGCTCCCCACAGCAGTAACCAGTGTCAGCCATCTTGTCAGTCCTTATCCACTCCCTGTGATGTGAGCATGGTTCAGAGTGGTGTTGATGGGCAAATTGTGAGGGTGAGCAATATCTGTGACTACAACTCCCATCATGCTATTGCCTACACCCCCCTTCCCAGCATGCCCGTACTTCCTTCCTTTTGACTCTGCTTCCCTCTGGGGTAGTGTGCCTGTGCTGACAGGAAGTCTGACAGTGTTGTCCTTGCGTTTGTTTGGCTACAAGTCCCAAGAGTGTCCCTGTGCTTCACACAGCATTACCCAGGGTGGTGGTTCTTTGTGGGATCTTCAATTGGTGTGTGAGGCATTGCATTCTCCCAGGTGGGTTATGTGGAGTTTGTGTTGAGGGGGTGTGTGAGGAGAGCTGCTTGTAACTATGGTCAGTGCTGTCAGTCCTCCTTCCCACCCAGCCACATATCCCACCATGCAACGTGCTTGCATTGCAGGGAGTGCAAGTTGGCTTTCAGGATGTCATGCAGTGGTGTTCTGCTGTTTGTTGGTGCACAGTTCCCAGCAGGGCCTTGTGCTCCCCACAGCAGTACCCAGTGTCAGCCATCTTGTCAGTCCTTATCCACTCCCTGTGATGTGAGCATGGTTCAGAGTGGTGTTGATGGGCCAATTGTGAGGGTGAGCAATATCTGTGACTACAACTCCCATCATGCTATTGCCTACACCCCCCTTCCCAGCATGCCCGTACTTCCTTCCTTTTGACTCTGCTTCCCTGTGGGGTAGTGTGCCTGTGCTGACAGGAAGGCTGACAGTGTTGTCCTTGCGTTTGTTTGGCTACAAGTCCCAAGAGTGTCCCTGTGCTTCACACAGCATTACCCAGGGTGGTGGTTCTTTGTGGGATCTTCATTTGGTGTGTGAGGCATTGCATTCTCCCAGGTGGGTTATGTGGAGTTTGTGTTGAGGGGGTGTGTGAGGAGAGCTGCTTGTAACTATGGTCAGTGCTGTCAGTCCTCCTTCCCACCCAGCCAGATATCCCACCATGCAACGTGCTTGCATTGCAGGGAGTGCAAGTTGGCTTTCAGGATGTCAGGCAGTGGTGTTCTGCTGTTTGTTGGTGCACAGTTCCCAGCAGGGCCTTGTGCTCCCCACAGCAGTACCCAGTGTCAGCCATCTTGTCAGTCCTTATCCACTCCCTGTGATGTGAGCATGGTTCAAAGTGGTGTTGATGGGCCAATTGTGAGGGTGAGCAATATCTGTGACTACAACTCCCATCATGCTATTGCCTACACCCCCTTCCCAGCATGCCCATACTTCCTTCCTTTTGAGTGGACTTCACTGTGTGTGAGTGTGACAGCAATGGCAAGATGGCTGACAGTGTGGTCCTGTTGTTTGTTGGTGCACAGTTCCCAGCAGGGCCTTGTGCTCCCCACAGCAGTACCCAGTGTCAGCCATATTGTCAGTCCTTTTCCACTCCCTGTGTTGTGAGCATGGTTCAGAGTGGTGTTGATGGTCCAAATGTGAGGCTGCCCATTATCTGTTACTACGAGTCCCATCATGCTCTTGGCTACACTGACTTCACCAGCATACACAGGATTCCTTCCTTTCTGTGAGCTTCCCTGTGAGGTGGTGTTCTAGTGGTGGCTAAATATCTGACAGTGTTTGTTGGTTAGATTTGTGCCACTGCCTAGCTCTATTTGGTATTGGGTTTGTACATGTCATGACACAGTTACATATCACTATGACATGGCATGTATTGTGTTTATCTGACTAACATACACATCTTGGGATGATTATCTTTTGGTTGCTGTTGATTTGCTAGGGGTGCATGGTTTGACTATCCCCTTGACAGTGATGTGTGTGTATTGTCACACAATATTGTGTATATTAGTTGTGTACTCACCAGGCTCTGGGATGTTTGTTAGTCCATATACGCTCACTGGTGGTAGGATGGCCCGCACCTTCTCCTCCCAGGGCCTGAGGTCTACTGGTTTGGCAGGAGGGCCACTGCCGGTGTGCTGGCTCAGGAGGTATCCCTTCTTCAGTAGGTCCCTGACCCTCCTGCGCACATCATACCACCTGTTCTGGATGTCTTCCTTTGTGCGCAAACATGGTGATTGTGCGTTGACCCTGTCGACGATCCTCGCCCACATCTTGGTTTTCTGTGCCATGGGGGTCTGTTGGACCAATGTGCCAAACAACTGTGGCTCTACCCTCAGGATCTCGTCTACCATGACTTCCAAATCACTATCTAGGAACTTTGGATTCTTCTTTAGGGGCATAGTGATGGGTGGTGGTGGTGATTGATGTGTGTGTGTGCAAGTGAGGGTGTGTGAGTGTAGGTTTTGCTGGGTGTGTGTGAGGGTGCTATTTGTTGAGGTGCTAATGGTGTGTGGCTTTTGTGTTGGATGAGCTGTGTGTGTGTCTGTGTTTGCTGTCTGATGGTGTTCTGTGCTGGCAGGTCAGTGGAATTTGCAAAGGATCATGGTAGGGATTTGTGGACTTTATATAGGTGGAGTTGGGGGTGTGTCCTTGTTCCATTTTTTTCCACCCCTGTATTTATTGGCGTTGTCATTGCTTGTTTGGCCGTCTTTTTTTGTATTTTTTCATTTGTAATTATTGTGCATGTAGGAGACGTTCTTCTGACCGAGTAGGACGTTGCAGTTGTCTCGTGTGCGCCTCTCCGAGTCGTTCCCGCTGTGTTTCAGCTCAGTTTCATATGCGGCGTACGCGTCGGTCGCGGAGTATTGTGTTTGTTCGGCTGGCTTTTGTATGCGTGTCGGTCGTACGGCTTGGGCTCCGTGCGAATCGGTCTGATTTTGCACCCATTGCATCGTACTGCGCGGGTCGGAGTTCGTGGGTACGTTTCGTTCGGGTTGATTCCTGGTGCGTGTCGGTCGGTTCGATTCGCGTGGTTTCCCGGCCGGATAGCTTGTTTCCGTCCGGGTCGGTCGTTCGCCTTGAGTTCCGTACGAGTCGGTCGTGATTCACATGCATTTCATCGTACTTCCCAGGTCGGGCAACGCCGGTACGTGTCGGTCGGACTATATTCCCGTACCGAGTCGGTCGGGTGGTTTTCCGGCCCGAATCGGATTCGGCCCCTTAATGTAGTTGAAGAATGTAATTAAGAAACTGTAGATAGTTAAACAGATAGTTACACATGTTCTAAATAATTATCAACGCTGATTTGTTTTTTTTTCACAATCTCATTGATTGTTTTTTTTCCCGCTTTTGTATGATGATCTGCATTGAAATCACTGTGTATGGTGAAATTCAGTAGGATCTGAGAACAGCAAAAAAGGGAAACTGAAAATGTTATATAATTCTAAAATGATGTTGTGTTCTTAAAAGTATAATATTATATTCGATAACAGTTTTTCTTCTTTTTTTACAGAAGGTAATGGTGAAGTTTGAAAAGATTTTAAATTCAGTTTACAACAAAACTACTGTAAAATAGTTCCACTTAGTTTTGTATCTACATTAGTAAAAAAGGTAAGAAGAAATAATGTAATATGCATGATAATGTAAAAAAATGTTTAGAGCCACCTTTACTGCACTCATCCATTCCTTCAAACACTATCCATGCACTCATCTATGAACTCAGGCACTATTCCTACACTCATTTAATTTACCCAGGCACTACCCATACAGTGGTACAATCACCCAGGCACTACCCATGCACGTACCCAGGCACTACCCATGGACTCAACCGTGCACTCAGGCAATACCCTTGCACTCTTGCATTCACTCAGGCAGTACACATGCACTCCTCCTATTACCCAGATAGTAGCCATGCACTCATGCAATCACCCAGTCATTACCAATGCACTCCTTCAATCACTCAGGCACTATCCATGCATTGATTCAATCACTTAAGCAGTACCCATGCACTCATGCAATCACCCAGCCAGTACTGATGCACTTATAAAATCATGTAGGCACTACCTATGCACTCCTCAATCACCCTGACACTATCCCTGCACTCATGCAGTCACCCAGGCACTACTTATGCACCCATGCAATAACCCAGACATTATCCTTGCACTTTTCGAATCATCCAGGCACTATCCATGCCCTCCTCATGCACTGAGGCACTTCTGCTGCACTCATTCAATCATAGAAGCACTATCCATGCAGTCTTCCTATCATCCATGCACTACCCGTGCACTCATGCAATCACCCAGGTACTACTCATGTACTCCTCCAATCACCCAAGCACTACCTATGAACTCTTGCAATAACCCAGTCACTAGCCTTGCAGTCCTCCAATCATCCAGGCACTATCCATGCACTCCTCCAATCACCCAGGCAGTACCCACGCACTTAGAAAATCATCCAGGCATTACCCATGCACTCTTTCAATCACTCAGGCAGTACCCACGCACTCCTCCAATCAGCCAGAAACTACCCCAGCACTCATGTAACCACCCAAGCATTACTCATGCACTCCTTCAATCACCCAATCACTACTCATGCACTTATAAAATCACCCAGGCACTAGCTATGCAGTCCTCCAATCACCCAGGCACTACCCATGCACTCTCGCAATTACTCAGGTACTACCCATGCACTCATACATGTACTGAGGCACTGCTGCTGAACTCATGCAATCATGGAACCACTAACCATGCAGTCTCCTAACATCCACGCACTACCCGTGCACTCATGCAATCACGCAGGTACTACTCATGCACTCCTTCAATCACGCAGGCACTACCTATGCACTCATGCAATAACCCAGGCACTACCCTTGCAGTCCTCCAATCCTCCAGGCACTATCCATGTACTCCTCCAATCACCCAGGTGTAGGAAGGTGGAATCTGACTATATGGTTGCCCCCACTTTTTTCCTGGTGTTTTGCTGGTTTATGACTTAGTTGGACTGGGATCCTGCTATTCAGGGCCCCAGTCTAGCTGCTTCCTCTATAAAATGGTTTCCATGTGCCGTAGGCACATCTCTGATTGGGATCTGGAGTGCCCTTATAAGTCCCTATTATATGGTATACTATGTACCCAGGGCATAGGTACCTCAGAGGCCTACCAGGGGCTGCAGCATGTATTGTGCCACCCCTGGAAGGCCAGCCAAAAGGACACCACAGGTCTGCTACTGCAGCCTGGGTAAGGTGGTGCATGCACCCCTTACTGTGATATAGGCTACCTATATCACTACATACATACACACATATAAACCTATAAGTCACTCCCATGGCAGGCCTTATCAATCCTGAAGGCAGAGTGCGTGGTTCCTATGTGAGAGGGTGCCCCTGCATGAGCTGGGCCCCTCTGCAGCGTTCGGAGACCCTTCTCTGATGCTGTTTGTAGTGCAGCCCGACCATATACTCTTGAGCGCATTATAACCTCGCGTTAAATGCTAACTTTGGGATGGCTGCACGGAAACATGTCGTGTTTGGTGTCAAACATCTTGGAATACTACCCCCCCCCGCCAGTTCTGGTGGCGGGGGTAGCATTCCACCCTTCTAGAGGGAAAGACATGTACACACCGGTATACCCGGTACTGACTTTCCAGAGCCCTGGCATCACAAAATGGATGCCGCTGCCACAGACACGAGTCTGGCCTCCTGCTGCTGACCGAAACTCCGGCAGGGGAGGCCTGGACAATAGGTTTCCTGTCCCAGGGAGGTGTGACCACCTCCCCAGACAGGATAGTGTGTATTGGGGCTGGGCGGGAGCACTCTCTGGTGCTTTGAAGTCCTGCACTGGGGGCACATTTGGTGTCCCTGTGCATACCCCAGTTCAAACCGGCTCAGGGGCTTCCAGCCCCTGCTCTGGCGCGAAACTGGACAAAGGGAAAGGGGTGTAACCACCCCTCTACCCTGGCCCTCCCATAGGTGGGGCCACAGAGTATGTCCAACCCCCTACCTTAGTATAAGTAGGGGAACCCAGTCCTTAGGACTTTAGATTTACCTGGACGAAACTCTGATACAGAATCCTGGACCTTCGACGCTCTACTTTAAGATTAGAGGACTGAAGAATCTCCCTTGGGGTCAAGGAGTGACTCCCCTGCTTGGCAGGCACCAAAGAAGCAATTGTCCGGTCTGCATCGCTGAAGCTCCCGTCGGACGCCGAAGTCTTTGCATCACCAGAGGTGGATTTTCAGACTTCCCCGAGGCTTCCCTGAGTTCCCAGCAAAGCTGAGGCCCGTAGCTGTCGTGGGTAACATGGAACCATGACCCCTGGACACCGAATGCATTTGCAAGTGCATCCTCTTCTGGGTCTTCCACAAAATCGTGCTTTAAGCTCCGAGTAGCCCCAGCCTCCAGCACCAACTGCACCGAAGATCACTGGCCTCCACTCCACGAGTGTCCTGTGAGCCAGCTCCACGTGCACCGTCTCGAGGTTCATTCACGGTCGCTAGTCCGTTAGCTAGTAGGCCCTCACGAAGGCCAATCTTTTTCTTCTTGGGCTCTCTGGTTGCTCCAGGTGTGCCCTGACTTATCCTCGCTGGGTGAGTCCCCCAGACCTTGCTGGTCTGCAACATTGTCCTTCTTCTATTTCCACAAGACTTGCCGTTGCCAAGGCTTGTTGGGTCCAATCCGGTCGCTGACACCCCTGCAATCGACAAACATCGTGGAGCAGCTCGAATCCAGCTCCTGGTTGTCGTCGACACCTCCTGGACTTCGTGGCTGTTGAGTCAAGACGACCGTCAACCTACCTGAAGCACTCGACATCGGGGGGCATCTGCTCATCGCCTTCCTGGTCACTGGCTAGTGACCCAGACTCTGTCCCCTCTGCTTTCAGGTTCTTCAGATCTTCGATCCACCTTTGGATCCACCCGAACACTTTCGACTTGGTCGCCAGCAGCACTTTGCAGCAGATCGCCATTGAAAGCGACGACGAAACCCGACCCCGAAAGACACCTATGCACCCGGCTCCCCTGGGTGAGGTAACTTGAGTACTCCAGTGCTCCCGTGGGTATTGACACTAGAACAGCCTAGTTCTCAAAGGGTTTGCTCCAAGTCCTCCTCTAAGTGTCCCTTTTCTTTTAAATTCTAATCGCGACTTTCCCCATAGAAGTTAACGGTGGTTCGCGGCTGTGTTCATACACTGCACGCGTCGCCCGTGGGTCCCCTGTGTCACTGCCTTGGGTGGTTCCTTGTGGTCCAAGCACTTCTACAGGCTCTAGGCCTTGTGTCTAGCTCAGTCGTGGTTCTTATACCACTTTATTGGTATATGGTTTGGTACGCCCCTGGGGCTCAAACGTGTATTTGTGCTATTACTGTAGATAACTAACTCGTAACGTATGTATTTCGAACTCTAGCCTCATAAAGAGACTAGAGGGGTGTGTTTAGTAATAAATACATTTATTTTGAATATATACCTGGTGTGGTCCTCTTTCATTTGGTCACTCAAGAGATTATAGACTGGTAAAACAAGCTGCTTTACATTCCTTCAAGACTTAGCCTGAAGGCTGCTCTCCATAGCTACCACTAGGATAGCTTTCAATAAAGGTTGTCTTTAACCTATCTCCAATAAGGGGTTGTTTGGACTGGTGCAAGGTGCCCACTATAATTAGTGGACAGCATATGCCAGGCCAACTTCTCACATTGGTGTGCAGCGTGTGGGATTCCAGCTTGCTATTGTTTTACCAGATAATCTCAACTGAATTGATCAACTGAAAACCACTAAGGGTACCTAAGGTACATATAAATCAAGCTTAGTAATACAGTAAGTTCTACTGAACTTAGAGTTGTGTGTTAAGGGACAGCACACCCTTTCTACAACTCAAGAGAGTTTAGTAGGCCACACTAGAGTAGGTAGTGCATACACCACACCTCACTAGTAATGTCTTCAAAGCCAGGACCCAGTGAGTCCTTGCCAGAAGCCAGTGGGCTTCTTCCCTCCAAGTATGATAAACTCCCATTCTTGGAATTGAGAGCATTATGCACTACTAGGAAGTTGAAGACAGGCAAAAGTGCCAGCACCCAACACCTCAGGGAGGTGTTACTAGCTGATGATCTCAGCAAGCCCCTAGGGTCTGAAGGGGTAGGCAAAGAGGGTGGGGCAGAAGATGAGGAAGGGGCCAGGGGTGAAGAAACCCAGGCCCCCCTCTGAAACTGGCCAGGAAGGTGAAAATGACCTTGTCCTGGAAAATCCAATTCCTCCTGTGGAGGAGGAGGAGGGAGAGGATCAGACTGACCTCCCCTTTGTCCCCCCAGGAAGAGTTCTGAGTGTGCCCAGAAGGTCTAGGTCTCCTTCTCAGGAGTCTAACCACTCTGACACCTCAATAGGGACCTCTGTCTCCTCTCATAGGAGGGAATCCTCTCATGAGAGGAGAAAGAGACTGATTCAATATGAGCAAGCTCAGCTTGAACTCAGGAAACAGCAATTGGCTATAGACAGGGAGTCCCTAGATCTCTATAGAGAGAGACAAAAGTTGGGACTAGAGTCCCATGGTGGCAGCAATTTCCCCAAAGATAGGGAAAGGTCTTATGACCATAGAAACCTGAGCAAGATTGTCCCTCCCTACCAGAGTGGGGATGACATCCACAAATGGATAACTGCTCTAGAGAGGGCCTGTAAAGTACAGAGGGTCCCTCAGGAGCAGTGGGCAGCAATCTTGTGGCTCTCCTTTGCAGACAAAGGTAGAGATAAGCTCCTCACTGTTAGAGAGGAGGATGCTGACAATTACAAAGTCTTGAAGAGTGCTCTGATAGATGGGTTTGGCCTAACCACTGAACAGTATAGGTTGAAGTTCAGAGACACCCAAAAGGCTCAGACTCAAGACTGGGTTGATTTTGTAGATTGTGCTACTAAGGCTCTGGAAGGTTGGATACATGGCAACAAGGTGCATGACTTTTTAGGATTGTACAATTTGATTATGAGGGAGCAGATCCTTAATAATTGTCAAAACCAGCTTTTACACCAGTACCTGGTGGACTCTGATCTGACCTCTCCCCAAGAATTGGGAAAGAAGGCAGACAAATGGGTCAGAACCAGAGTAAAGACTAAGAATCAGGGTGGTGACCAGAAGAAAGATTCTACCAAGTCCCAAGAGAAAGGTGGGGATAAATCTAAGGATAAATCCACTACAGGGCCCCAAAAGTCCTCTTCTGGGGGTGGGTCCCAAACTCCTTCCTCTCCTGAAAAGAAACCATATTGCCATGTCTGTAAAAAGCCTGGACACTGGAAAACTGATCCCAGTTGCCCCAGGATTGGCAATAAAGAAAATGTTCCTCCAACAACTACTACCACCCCTCCTGGTACTACCAGTAGTAATCCTCCAGTTGGGAGTAGTGTACCCAAAAAGTTAGGTGCTTTTGCAAGAGGAACAGAGGTGGGCCCTAGTTTAGACAGGACCCCCTCAACAGACTCCTCTGACTCTGATGGTGGTGTAGGATTTGCCACCTTTACCATGGGTCCCAATGCATTGGGCAGGTACAGACTGGAGCCAATAATTAATGGTCAGAAAGCTGTGGCATTTAGGGACACAGGGGCTAGTGTCACCATGGTGGCAGGGAACCTAGTCCCCCCTCACCAGCTTTTACCTGAGTTTAAATACCAGGTGACCAACATTGATGGTGTCAGAACAGATCACCCCATGGCCATAGTCAATCTCAGCTGGGAAGGGGTCACAGGCCCAAAAAGAGTGGCAGTGTCCCCAACCTTGCCTGTAGATTGCCTGATGGGCAATGATCTGGAAATTTCAGCCTGGGCTGAAGTTGAACACCAAACCCATCTGAGAATGCTGGGCGTCCCTGTAAAGGTTAGTGGGGCTGTGATGGCCACAGCCCAAGCCCAGGGAAACTTTGGAGAGATGGAGCCTGGAAGAATGGCCCACTCTCCCCCAAAAGAGAGCACAAGGGTTGAAGAAAAGTCTTCTTCCCTCCAGACAGTAGGTAAGGGTCAGCCTCCTCAGGGAACTGACCCTACCCCTAGTGAAGGAACTGCCCCAGAGGTAGTCAGGCCTGGCCTGGCCCCACCCCTGATGGCAGAGGACCCTTCCAAGGTGGTACCCAGTCTGGAGCAGGTAACCTGCCCCTCTCTACCCTGCCTCAGTCAGCCCAGGGCTGCAGAGGTCAGGGAGGTCAGTGGACCCCCAGGGCCCCCTGTCCAGAGGAAACCCCCCATCAGCAGATTAGGGGCACCCAGGCTAGTAGCCCTAGCCAGGTGAAAATTCCTCAACACACTGAGGGATCCCCCATACCTTTGTGTAGGGACCTCCCCCAGAAGGACTCTGTTAGGCAAGGGCAAACCTGGGACCAAAAGGTTCCAAACCTGCCATGTCCCTCCAGTGGTCCATCCAAAGGGACCCAACCCCCAGCTGTAGGCAGCCAAAGGTTGACCCTTAGAGCACAGTGCAACTCAGTCATGGAAAGACAGGCATACATGGTGACCAGTGATCTGAGGAAGCTGAGACCAACCTTCCTAGGGCCTCACTTCCCTTCTCAGACACCTCACCAGCCTTGTACTTTACCAAAGCACACCACAGGTAGTAATTCCCCATGGTGGAGACCCTCTCATACCCTTAGGGTGAGGGATTGCTTAGTGGACCATAAGATAGGGGGCAACCATGCTAGTGCAGGTGCTTCCTTATATGGCCACTTAGTCAATAAAGGCTCAACTGGCCAAGGTTAGCCTTATCTCCTTTCGCTTGGGGGGGGTTATGTAGGAAGGTGGAATCTGACTATATGGTTGCCCCCACTTTTTTCCTGGTGTTTTGCTGGTTTATGACTTAGTTGGACTGGGATCCTGCTATTCAGGGCCCCAGTCTATCTGCTTCCTCTATAAAATGGTTTCCATGTGCCTTAGGCACATCTCTGATTGGAATCTGGAGTGCCCTTATAAGTCCCTAGTATATGGTATACTATGTACCCAGGGCATAGGTACCTCAGAGGCCTACCAGGGGCTGCAGCATGTATTGTGCCACCCCTGGAAGGCCAGCCAAAAGGACACCACAGGTCTGCTACTGCAGCCTGGGTAAGGTGGTGCATGCACCCCTTACTGTGATATAGGCTACCTATATCACTACATACATACACACATATAAACCTATAAGTCACTCCTATGGCAGGCCTTATCAATCCTGAAGGCAGAGTGCGTGGTTCCTATGTGAGAGGGTGCCCCTGCATGAGCTGGGCCCCTCTGCAGCGTTCGGAGACCCTTCTCTGATGCTGTTTGTAGTGCAGCCCGACCATATACTCTTAAGCGCATTATAACCTCGCGTTAAATGCTAACTTTGGGATGGCTGCACGGAAACATGTCGTGTTTGGTGTCAAACATCTTGGAATACTACCCCCCCGCCAGTTCTGGCGGCGGGGGTAGCATTCCACCCTTCTAGAGGGAAAGACATGTACACACCGGTATACCCGGTACTGACTTTCCAGAGCCCTGGCATCACAAAATGGATGCCGCTGCCACAGACACGAGTCTGGCCTCCTGCTGCTGACCGAAACTCCGGCAGGGGAGGCCTGGACAATAGGTTTCCTGTCCCAGGGAGGTGTGACCACCTCCCCAGACAGGATAGTGTGTATTGGGGCTGGGCGGGAGCACTCTCTGGTGCTTTGAAGTCCTGCACTGGGGGCACATTTGGTGTCCCTGTGCATACCCCAGTTCAAACCGGCTCAGGGGCTTCCAGCCCCTGCTCTGGCGCGAAACTGGACAAAGGGAAAGGGGTGTAACCACCCCTCTGCCCTGGCCCTCCCATAGGTGGGGCCACAGAGTATGTCCAACCCCCTACCTTAGTATAAGTAGGGGAACCCAGTCCTTAGGACTTTAGATTTACCTGGACGAAACTCTGATACAGAATCCTGGACCTTCGACGCTCTACTTTAAGATTAGAGGACTGAAGAATCTCCCTTGGGGTCAAGGAGTGACTCCCCTGCTTGGCAGGCACCAAAGAAGCAATTGTCCGGTCTGCATCGCTGAAGCTCCCGTCGGACGCCGAAGTCTTTGCATCACCAGAGGTGGATTTCCAGACTTCCCCGAGGCTGCCCTGAGTCCCCAGCAAAGCTGAGGCCCGTAGCTGTAGTGAGTAATGTGGAACCGAGACCCCTGGACACCGAACGCATTTGCAAGTGCATCCTTTTCTGGGTCTCCCACAAAGTCGTGCTTTGGGCTCCCAGTAGCCCCAGCCTCCAGCACCAACTGCACCGAAGATCACTGGCCTCCACTCCACGAGTGTCCTGTGAGCCAGCTCCACGTGCACCGTCTTGAGGCTCCTTCGCGGTCGCTAGTCCATTGGCTAGTAGGCCCTCCCGAAGGCCAATCTTTTTCTGCTTGGGCTCCCTGGTTGCTCCAGGTGTGCCCTGACTTATCCTTGCTGGGTGAGTCCCCCAGACCTTGCTGGTCTGCAACATCGTCCTTCTTCTATTTCCATGAGACTTGCCGTTGCCAAGGCTTGTTGGGTCCAATCCGGTCGCCGACACCCCTGCAATCGACAGACGTCATGGGACAGCTCGAATCCAGCTCCTGGTTGTCGTCGACGCCTCCTGGACCTCGTGGCTGAAGAGTCAAGACGACTGTCAACCTACCTGAAGCACTCGACATCGGTGGGCATCTGCTCATCGCCTTCCTGGTCACTGGCTAGTGACCCAGACTCTGTCCCCTCTGCTTTCAGGTTCTTCAGATCTTCGATCCACCTTTGGATCCACCCGAACACTTTCGACTTGGTCGCCAGCAGCACTTTGCAGCAGATCGCCATAGAAAGCGACGACGAAACCCGACCCCGAAAGACACCTATGCACCCGGCTCCCCTGGGTGAGGTAACTCGAGTACTCCGGTGCTCCCGTGGGTATTGACACTAGAACAGCCTAGTTCTCAAAGGGTTTGCTCCAAGTCCTCCTCTAAGTGTCCCTTTTCTTTTAAATTCTAATCGCGACTTTCCCCATAGAAGTTAACGGTGGTTCGCGGCTGTGTTCATACACTGCACGCGTCCCCCGTGGGTCCCCTGTGTCACTGCCTTGGGTGGTTCCTTGTGGTCCAAGCACTTCTACAGGCTCTAGGCCTTGTGTCTAGCTCAGTCGTGGTTCTTATACCACTTTATTGGTATATGGTTTGGTACGCCCCTGGGGCTCAAACGTGTATTTGTGCTATTACTGTAGATAACTAACTCGTAACGTATGTATTTCGAACTCTAGCCTCATAAAGAGACTAGAGGGGTGTGTTTAGTAATAAATACATATATTTTGAATATATACCTGGTGTGGTCCTCTTTCATTTGGTCACTCAAGAGATTATAGACTGGTAAAACAAGCTGCTTTACATTCCTTCAAGACTTAGCCTGAAGGCTGCTCTCCATAGCTACCACTAGGATAGCTTTCAATAAAGGTTGTCTTTAACCTATCTCCAATAAGGGGTTGTTTGGACTGGTGCAAGGTGCCCACTATAATTAGTGGACAGCATATGCCAGGCCAACTTCTCACATTGGTGTGCAGCGTGTGGGATTCCAGCTTGCTATTGTTTTACCAGATAATCTCAATTGAATTGATCAACTGAAAACCACTAAGGGTACCTAAGGTACATATAAATCAAGCTTAGTAATACAGTAAGTTCTACTGAACTTAGAGTTGTGTGTTAAGGGACAGCACACCCTTTCTACAACTCAAGAGAGTTTAGTAGGCCACACTAGAGTAGGTAGTGCATACACCACACCTCACTAGTAATGTCTTCAAAGCCAGGACCCAGTGAGTCCTTGCCAGAAGCCAGTGGGCTTCTTCCCTCCAAGTATGATAAACTCCCATTCTTGGAATTGAGAGCATTATGCACTACTAGGAAGTTGAAGACAGGCAAAAGTGCCAGCACCCAACACCTCAGGGAGGTGTTACTAGCTGATGATCTCAGCAGGCCCCTAGGGTCTGAAGGGGTAGGCAAAGAGGGTGGGGCAGAAGATGAGGAAGGGGCCAGGGGTGAAGAAACCCAGCCCCCCTCTGAAACTGGCCAGGAAGGTGAAAATGACCTTGTCCTGGAAAATCCAATTCCTCCTGTGGAGGAGGAGGAGGGAGAGGATCAGACTGACCTCCCCTTTGTCCCCCAGGAAGAGTTCTGAGTGTGCCCAGAAGGTCTAGGTCTCCTTCTCAGGAGTCTAACCACTCTGACACCTCAATAGGGACCTCTGTCTCCTCTCATAGGAGGGAATCCTCTCATGAGAGGAGAAAGAAACTGATTCAATATGAGCAAGCTCAGCTTGAACTCAGGAAACAGCAATTGGCTATAGACAGGGAGTCCCTAGATCTCTATAGAGAGAGACAAAAGTTGGGACTAGAGTCCCATGGTGGCAGCAGTTTCCCCAAAGATAGGGAAAGGTCTTATGACCATAGAAACCTGAGCAAGATTGTCCCTCCCTACCAGAGTGGGGATGACATCCACAAATGGATAACTGCTCTAGAGAGGGCCTGTAAAGTACAGAGGGTCCCTCAGGAGCAGTGGGCAGCAATCTTGTGGCTCTCCTTTGCAGACAAAGGTAGAGATAAGCTCCTCACTGTTAGAGAGGAGGATGCTGACAATTACAAAGTCTTGAAGAGTGCTCTGATAGATGGGTTTGGCCTAACCACTGAACAGTATAGGTTGAAGTTCAGAGACACCCAAAAGGCTCAGACTCAAGACTGGGTTGATTTTGTAGATTGTGCTACTAAGGCTCTGGAAGGTTGGATACATGGCAACAAGGTGCATGACTTTTTAGGATTGTACAATTTGATTATGAGGGAGCAGATCCTTAATAATTGTCAAAACCAGCTTTTACACCAGTACCTGGTGGACTCTGATCTGACCTCTCCCCAAGAATTGGGAAAGAAGGCAGACAAATGGGTCAGAACCAGAGTAAAGACTAAGAATCAGGGTGGTGACCAGAAGAAAGATTCTACCAAGTCCCAAGAGAAAGGTGGGGATAAATCTAAGGATAAATCCACTACAGGGCCCCAAAAGTCCTCTTCTGGGGGTGGGTCCCAAACTCCTTCCTCTCCTGAAAAGAAACCATATTGCCATGTCTGTAAAAAGCCTGGACACTGGAAAACTGATCCCAGTTGCCCCAGGATTGGCAATAAAGAAAATGTTCCTCCAACAACTACTACCACCCCTCCTGGTACTACCAGTAGTAATCCTCCAGTTGGGAGTAGTGTACCCAAAAAGTTAGGTGCTTTTGCAAGAGGAACAGAGGTGGGCCCTAGTTTAGACAGGACCCCCTCAACAGACTCCTCTGACTCTGATGGTGGTGTAGGATTTGCCACCTTTACCATGGGTCCCAATGCATTGGGCAGGTACAGACTGGAGCCAATAATTAATGGTCAGAAAGCTGTGGCATTTAGGGACACAGGGGCTAGTGTCACCATGGTGGCAGGGAACCTAGTCCCCCCTCACCAGCTTTTACCTGAGTTTAAATACCAGGTGACCAACATTGATGGTGTCAGAACAGATCACCCCATGGCCATAGTCAATCTCAGCTGGGAAGGGGTCACAGGCCCAAAAAGAGTGGCAGTGTCCCCAACCTTGCCTGTAGATTGCCTGATGGGCAATGATCTGGAAATTTCAGCCTGGGCTGAAGTTGAACACCAAACCCATCTGAGAATGCTGGGCGTCCCTGTAAAGGTTAGTGGGGCTGTGATGGCCACAGCCAAGCCCAGGGAAACTTTGGAGAGATGGAGCCTGGAAGAATGGCCCACTCTCCCCCAAAAGAGAGCACAAGAGTTGAAGAAAAGTCTTCTTCCCTCCAGACAGTAGGTAGAGGTCAGCCTCCTCAGGGAACTGACCCTACCCCTAGTGAAGGAACTGCCCCAGAGATAGTCAGGCCTGGCCTGGCCCCACCCCTGATGGCAGAGGACCCTTCCAAGGTGGTACCCAGTCTGGAGCAGGTAACCTGCCCCTCTCTACCCTGCCTCAGTCAGCCCAGGGCTGCAGAGGTCAGGGAGGTCAGTGGACCCCCCAGGGTCCCCTGTCCAGAGGAACCCCCCATCAGCAGATTAGGGGCACCCAGGCTAGTAGCCCTAGCCAGGTGAAAATTCCTCAACACACTGAGGGATCCCCCATACCTTTGTGTAGGGACCTCCCCCAGAAGGACTCTGTTAGGCAAGGGCAAACCTGGGACCAAAAGGTTCCAAACCTGCCATGTCCCTCCAGTGGTCCATCCAAAGGGACCCAACCCTCAGCTGTAGGCAGCCAAAGGTTGACCCTTAGAGCACAGTACAACTCAGTCATGGAAAGACAGGCATACATGGTGACCAGTGATCTGAGGAATCTGAGACCAACCTTCCTAGGGCCTCACTTCCCTTCTCAGACAACTCACCAGCCTTGTACTTTACCAAAGCACACCACAGGTAGTAATTCCCCATGGTGGAGACCCTCTCATACCCTTAGGGTGAGGGATTGCTTAGTGGACCATAAGATAGGGGGCAACCATGCTAGTGCAGGTGCTTCCTTATATGGCCACTTAGTCAATAAAGGCTCAACTGGCCAAGGTTAGCCTTATCTCCTTTCGTTTGGGGGGGGTTATGTAGGAAGGTGGAATCTGACTATATGGTTGCCCCCACTTTTTTCCTGGTGTTTTGACGGTTTATGACTTAGTTGGACTGGGATCCTGCTATTCAGGGCCCCAGTCTATCTGCTTCCTCTATAAAATGGTTTCCATGTGCCTTAGGCACATCTCTGATTGGAATCTGGAGTGCCCTTATAAGTCCCTAGTATATGGTATACTATGTACCCAGGGCATAGGTACCTCAGAGGCCTACCAGGGGCTGCAGCATGTATTGTGCCACCCCTGGAAGGCCAGCCAAAAGGACACCACAGGTCTGCTACTGCAGCCTGGGTAAGGTGGTGCATGCACCCCTTACTGTGATATAGGCTACCTATATCACTACATACATACACACATATAAACCTATAAGTCACTCCTATGGCAGGCCTTATCAATCCTGAAGGCAGAGTGCATGGTTCCTATGTGAGAGGGTGCCCCTGCATGAGCTGGGCCCCTCTGCAGCGTTCGGAGACCCTTCTCTGATGCTGTTTGTAGTGCAGCCCGACCATATACTCTTAAGCGCATTATAACCTCGCGTTAAATGCTAACTTTGGGATGGCTGCACGGAAACATGTCGTGTTTGGTGTCAAACATCTTGGAATACTACCCCCCGCCAGTTCTGGTGGCGGGGGTAGCATTCCACCCTTCTAGAGGGAAAGACATGTACACACCGGTATACCCGGTACTGACTTTCCAGAGCCCTGGCATCACAAAATGGATGCCGCTGCCACAGACACGAGTCTGGCCTCCTGCTGCTGACCGAAACTCCGGCAGGGGAGGCCTGGACAATAGGTTTCCTGTCCCAGGGAGGTGTGACCACCTCCCCAGACAGGATAGTGTGTATTGGGGCTGGGCGGGAGCACTCTCTGGTGCTTTGAAGTCCTGCACTGGGGGCACATTTGGTGTCCCTGTGCATACCCCAGTTCAAACCGGCTCAGGGGCTTCCAGCCCCTGCTCTGGCGCGAAACTGGACAAAGGGAAAGGGGTGTAACCACCCCTCTGCCCTGGCCCTCCCATAGGTGGGGCCACAGAGTATGTCCAACCCCCTACCTTAGTATAAGTAGGGGAACCCAGTCCTTAGGACTTTAGATTTACCTGGACGAAACTCTGATACAGAATCCTGGACCTTCGACGCTCTACTTTAAGATTAGAGGACTGAAGAATCTCCCTTGGGGTCAAGGAGTGACTCCCCTGCTTGGCAGGCACCAAAGAAGCAATTGTCCGGTCTGCATCGCTGAAGCTCCCGTCGGACGCCGAAGTCTTTGCATCACCAGAGGTGGATTTCCAGACTTCCCGAGGCTGCCCTGAGTCCCCAGCAAAGCTGAGGCCCGTAGCTGTCGTGGGTAACGTGGAACCGTGACCCCTGGACACCGAACGCATTTGCAAGTGCATCCTCTTCTGGGTCTCCCACGAAGTCGTGCTTTGGGCTCCGAGTAGCCCCTGCCTCCAGCACCAACTGCACTGAAGATCACTGGCCTCCACTCCACGAGTGTCCTGTGAGCTAGCTCCACGTGCACCGTCTCGAGGTTCCTTCGCGGTCGCTAGTCCGTTGGCTAGTAGGCCCTCACGAATGCCAATCTTTTTCTGCTTGGGCTCCCTGGTTGCTCCAGGTGTGCCCTGACTTATCCTTGCTGAGTGAGTCCCCCAGTCCTTGCTGGTCTGCAACATCGTCCTTCTTCTATTTCCACGAGACTTGCCGTTGCCAAGACTTGTTGGGTCCAATCCGGTCGCCGACACCCCTGCAATCGACAGACGTCATGGGACAGCTTGAATCCAGCTCCTGGTTGTCGTCGACACCTCCTGGACCTCGTGGCTGAAGAGTCAAGACGACTGTCAACCTACCTGAAGCACTCGACATCGGTGGGCATCTGCTCATCGCCTTCCTGGTCACTGGCTAGTGACCCAGACTCTGTCCCCTCTGCTTTCAGGTTCTTCAGATCTTCGATCCACCTTTGGATCCACCCGAACACTTTCGACTTGGTCGCCAGCAGCACTTTGCAGCAGATCGCCATAGAAAGCGACGACGAAACCCGACCCCGAAAGACACCTATGCACCCGGCTCCCCTGGGTGAGGTAACTCGAGTACTCCGGTGCTCCCGTGGGTATTGACACTAGAACAGCCTAGTTCTCAAAGGGTTTGCTCCAAGTCCTCCTCTAAGTGTCCCTTTTCTTTTAAATTCTAATCGCGACTTTCCCCATAGAAGTTAACGGTGGTTCGCGGCTGTGTTCATACACTGCACGCGTCCCCCGTGGGTCCCCTGTGTCACTGCCTTGGGTGGTTCCTTGTGGTCCAAGCACTTCTACAGGCTCTAGGCCTTGTGTCTAGCTCAGTCGTGGTTCTTATACCACTTTATTGGTATATGGTTTGGTACGCCCCTGGGGCTCAAACGTGTATTTGTGCTATTACTGTAGATAACTAACTCGTAACGTATGTACTTCGAACTCTAGCCTCATAAAGAGACTAGAGGGGTGTGTTTAGTAATAAATACATATATTTTGAATATATACCTGGTGTGGTCCTCTTTCATTTGGTCACTCAAGAGATTATAGACTGGTAAAACAAGCTGCTTTACATTCCTTCAAGACTTAGCCTGAAGGCTGCTCTCCATAGCTACCACTAGGATAGCTTTCAATAAAGGTTGTCTTTAACCTATCTCCAATAAGGGGTTGTTTGGACTGGTGCAAGGTGCCCACTATAATTAGTGGACAGCATATGCCAGGCCAACTTCTCACACCAGGCACTACTCATGCACTCATGCAATCACCCAGGCATTACCTATGAACTCCTTCAATCACTCAGGCAATACCCATGCACTCCTCAATCACCCAGACATTACCCCTGCACTCATGCAATCACCCAGGCATTACCTATGCACTCCTTCAATCACTCAGGCAGTACCAATGCACTCCTCCAGTGACCCAGACAGTATCCCTGCACTCATGCAATCACCCAGGCATTACCCATGCACACTTTCAATCAGCCAGCCACTACTCATGCACTTATAAAATCACCCAGGTACTAGCTATGCACTCCTCCAATCACCCAGTCACTACCCATGCACTCATACATATACTGAGGCACTTCTGCTGCACTCATGCAATCATAGAAGCACTACCCATGCAGTCTTCATATCATCCAGGCACTACCTGGGCACTCATGGAATCACCCAGGTACTACTCATGCACTCCTCCATTCACCTATGCACTACCTATGCACTCACGCAAGAACCCAGGCACTACCCTTGCAGTCCTACAATCATCCAGGCACTATCCATGCACTCCTCCAATCACCCAGGCACCACCCATGCACTTAGAAAATCATCCAGGCATTACCCATGCACTCCTTCAATCACTGAGGCAGTACCCATGCACTCCTCCAATCAGCCAGACATTTCCCCAGCACTCATGCAATCACCCAGGCATTACCCATGCACTCCTTCAATCACTCAGGTAGTACGTATGCACTCCTCCAATCACCCAGACATTTTCCCTGCACTCATACAATCACCCAGGCAGTACCCATGCACTACTTCAATCATGCAGCCACTACCCATGCACTTATAAAATCACCCAGGCACTAGCTATGCACTCCTCCAATCACCCAGGCACTACCCATGCACTCATGCATTTACTCAGGTACTACCCATGCACTCATACATTCACTGAGGCACTTCTGCTGCACTCATGCAATCATAGAAGCACTACCCATGCAGTCTTCCGATCATCCAGGCACTACCTGTGCACTCATGCAATCACCCAGGTACTACACATGTACTCCTCCAATCACCCAGGCACTACCTATGCACTCTTGCAATAACCCAGGCACTACCCTTGCAGTCCTCCATTCATCCAGGCACTATCCATGCACTCCTCCAATCACCCAGGCACTACCCATGCACTCATGCAATCACCCAGACATTACTCATGCACTCCTTCAATCACTCAGGCAGTACCCATGCACTCCTATAATCACCCAGACATTACCCCAGCACTCATGCAATCACCCAGGTACTACTCATGCTCTCCTCCAATCACCCAGGCACTACCTATGCACTCATGCAATAACCCAGGCACTACCCTTGCAGTCCTCCAATCACCCAGGCACTAATCATGTACTCATGCAATCACCTAGGCATTACCTGTGCACTCCTGCAAAAACCCGGGCACTACCCTTGCACTATTCCAATTATCCAGGCACTATCCATACACTCATGCAATCACCCAGACAGTACCCAGGCACTTACAAAATCACCCAGGCATTACCTATGCACTCATGCAATCATTCGGGCACTATACAAGTAGTCCTGCAATCACTCATGCAGTATCCTTGCACTCATGCAATCACTCAGGTAATTTTTCTATTTTTAACCAGTATATGTGGTTCTGTAAGAACCTTTTTTTTTTAAAGAATTTAGAAAAAAAATTGTCTTTTCTAACAATTTTTTCTTTTTTTTTTCTCGTGTTTTTGACTTTTTTTTTTTAAACAAAACAAAATTGAAGAGTCCAATATAACTGTCTGGAAAAAAAAAGGAAAAGAAAATTTGAGAGCAGATTAAAAAAAAAATTAACACTTATGTGGTTTAATTGCATTGATTATGACATCAATGCATTGCTCCCCAATGCAGAGTTTTGCATCGCATTTCTTGCAATTAATTGTGGCATCCAGTAGTTCAGAACGGATGTGTGGCCTCGGTGTAGGTGGAACTCCTTGTGAGGGAGTTTATGGAGCATTTGGGTCAAGTTGTGCCGCTTGATTTCTCTCCCTCTGAGATATTTCTTTGGCTAAATGCAAGGGGTGTATTGTCTCCAAGTGCTTTTTCATGGACGACGTTCCGCATGAGTACTTTTTCTCTGAACCTCTGGACAGTACTCTTTTGCAGATCTTGCATGTCACCTTTCTCGCATTCACCTTCCTCTCACCCTCCGGCACAATGAAGAAGGCCCAAACCACACTTTATTTTCTTTTCTTGACTGGCTCCACCACATCATCTTCCTCTTCCAGTGGGTCTTGTTCTGGATGACTGGATGCCATTGTTTGAAAAAAAAAGTCAGCAAACACAGTAAAATAGAAAATTGAAGGAAGATACAACAAACAGGTCTTGCCAGGAAGACAGACAAATAATAAGAGGAATAAAACAGGTTTTGGATCCTACCTCTAACAGAATGAAAATGTTTTAAACCAATCAGAAGCTTTCTTATCAGGTCACATGGAGTCGCGTAGGGTGCGCGCACCCGTCGTGCACCTGTAAAATTTTGTATACATAATTATAAAGTATAAATAGGTGTTTATAAAATATTTTTAAAAAGTATATTAGTGAAAGTGTTTATACAAATCTGATCATTTATCTTTGTATAGTGATATTTCACGCTTTGAAAATTACGCCGGAGTCACGACCCCGGAAATACGTGCTGGGAAGGGTTGCGCACCCTACGTGCATACGTCGCACACTCGTGAAATTTCGTAGTTAATAGTAAAGTAAAAAATACTGTTTCTAAATTGTTTTCTAAATTATATTAGTGAAAGTCTTTAACTAAAACTGATATTTATAATTTTCACAATGATATTTCATACATTTGAAATTACGCGGGAGTCGCGACTCCAGCGCGACTCCAGAAATGCGCGCCAGTAGGGTTCGCGCACCCTGAATCCGCACACCCATCGTGTAGGTTTGCGTAGGGTGCGCGACTCCTTTGTAAAAATTAAAAAAAAAATTAAAAAGCATAATAATACAATAAAACATCTTTCACAGTTTTAAAAGGATTATTTCATGAAAATATAAATGTAAGTTGTACATATAAAAACAGAGTATATTTTTAGTAGTGTATGATATATATATATTTTAAAAGAGTGATTTTAATTGTTGAAGAAGATTTTTGAAAAACTAAGTATATTTTTAAAAATAAAAGTTCAAAATCTACTTCTAATCATTTTTAAATAAAAGGGATTCTATAAAACACTCACAACTATTGTCAAAAAGGTTAGGTTAAAATATTTTTTTACATAAGATTGACAATTTAGAAAACCTTAGAAAAACCATAGGTTTCATGGACGTTATAGTTAGGAATTAGAATTTTAAAAACCTTTGAAATTCACTGAAAAAAACCATAGGTTTCAGGGATGTTATAGTTAGAAATTAGCATTTAAAAAGCATTTGAAATTCATTGAAAAAAACCATAGGTTTCAGGGACATTATAGTTAGGAATTAGCATTTGAAAAACCTTAGAAATTCACTGAAAAAACCATAGGTTTCAGAAACATTATAGTTAGGCTGACATTTCACTCATACAAAACCAGAGAAATTTGGCTGTTATAGTTAGTTGAGCTAACTATAACTTGCGCCCCGCAATGCATTGCTGATGACATCACATATTACATCACTCATGACATGGTCAGTGACATTACTGATGACATCACTGATGACATCTAAAATGACATCACTGTTGACATCACTGATGACATCATCCACGTGAAAATTTGATGCACCTCCTCACACCCTAATATAACCTTTGATACACCCTCTCTAAAATAGAGACTATCATTTTTGAAACCATAGACACTCCAATACCAGTTACTACATACTCTCTAGCTGATTCCTAGATCTACAGACACATCCACTCATTCACCCATACAGTCACTCATACATGTAGTCACTCATAAATACAGCACTATCATATACACTGATACAGCTATACAGACACTCACACACTGTCACTCACCCATATAGGTACTCAAACACCTTATCAGTCACCCAAAAAATCAATCACACTGCCATTTACTCACCTATACAGTTAAACACACACTACATCACTTATTCATACAGATACTAACACGTACTTATTCTCTTATACAATCACTGGCAAAAGCACACACTCATTCATACAGCCACTGTCACAATGACTCACTCTCACATATAGTCATTTATATAGTCAAACACTCACATATACTGTCTTTCAGATATGTAGTTACTCACACATGTACCACTGAGACATCTAAAAATTCACCAACACGCCTATACACACACTCACCCACCAATACTGCCCTTCAGAGAAGCACTCTTGAACCCATGCACTCAGTGAACCAGCCACTCACACATCTATGCATGGAGTCACATACCCCCACCCACCTACACAGACACTCAGACACCCATACAGATACTCAGACAACAAATCAATAATCCATATAGACACTCATATAGCTACTCATTAACCCATGGAGCCACTTACACATCAACTGGCAGACTGATACAGACATTCACACAGTTAGGCACTAACCCATGCATTCAGTGAGAAACATTTTATCACTCACTTATACAGTCAGTCACGCACCCACTAAATCATCCATTCGGACACTCATACACCCACTCATTCTTCAAAAAACCTTGGCATATATATATAAAACATATTTAAACTTTACAGAAACACACAGTCACTGGATGATGTCATCAGTGATGTCATTTGAGATGTCATCATTGATGTCATCAGTGATGTCACTGACCATGTCATGAGTGACGTAATATGTGATGTCACCAGCAGTGCATTGCGGGGGCGCGAGTTATAGTTAGCTCAACTAACTATAACAGCCGAATTTCTCTGGTTTTGTACAAGTGAAATGTCAGCCTAACTATAACGCCCCTGAAACCTGTGGTTTTTTCAGTGAATTTCTAAGGTTTTTCAAATGCTAATTCCTAACTATAACGTCCCTGAAACCTATGGTTTTTCAGTGAATATATATATGTATATGCCATTTGAGATGTCATCAGTGATGTCATAAATATGGCCTAGAACATGTCATAAGTGACGTCATATTTGAGGTCATAAGCAGTGCATGGAGAGGGCACAAGTTATAGCTAGTGCCTCGAACTATAACTGG
Organism: Calotriton arnoldi; assembly: GCA_963921515.1. Taxonomy (NCBI): domain Eukaryota; kingdom Metazoa; phylum Chordata; class Amphibia; order Caudata; family Salamandridae; genus Calotriton; species Calotriton arnoldi. The sequence continues at coordinate 2,416,232 of CAWUFW010002051.1, forward strand.
TAAATATTGGTGTTTTTTAAGTTCAAAACATTAAAGTTGACACTGACAAATTCACCTAACTATAATGTTACTTTTACCTTTGTTTTTTTCAGTGAATTTCTAAGTTTTTTAAAATTGAAAACATATATTTTTATTCCACCTAACTATAATGTTACTTTAACCTTTGTTTTTTTCAGTATTATGTATTACTCTTTTATTGTTTAATTAGTTAAAATCAATACAATATGCATATAAAAACATTAATTGAACATTTTGCGCTGCATTCATCGCAATCAATGAAAAAATGTAATCGTTATTTGTTAATATTCACATTTAAATTAAATTAAAAAAATGTATCCTTCTTAAAAAAGGTAACCATCATTTAAAAACAGGTACAAAGAGGCGCCAAAAATGCGTAAGTATTCATAGGCCAGTGCGAAATCAAGAGATTAACTTTCTGTGGTGATTACTTCTATAGTGTCAATCAATGAGAAAGTAAATGGTTAAATAAAAGCTCTGGGACGAGTTTGCTTGTTCCATGCTGTGCTGCCACTGTTTAGTGAGGAGTTCGGAGTTAGAATAATCTATGGCAGACAGTTGATGTTACTTATTTGTACTCTACCCCGCAACTTGATATTCCATGTTCCTTGAGAAGGGTTCCACGATCCCCAAAAGATGCCCTGTCTTTCAATTAAAACTAGTGCACTTCTTTTTTTTTTTATTCAATCCATAGCATATAACAGACACAGTTGATTACATCATCATTTGAGCAACAATAACACAGATTATACAAAGCATAGCAACAAAGAGAATAACGCAAGAAAAGAGAAAAACAAGTAAAGAAGAAAAAAAAAGAAAGAACTATGTCAGACATCGGGGGAAAAGGCAGCACTTAAACATGAACATGACACTAAAGAAAATATCCCAGAGACATTGAAAAAAATGATACAATTAATTCATATGTTCAATCATTGGGCCCCATATCTGAGTGCCCAATTTTTTCCTTTTCATTGATTTGTGGCAATAAAGACTATATTCCAAATTAAAGATGTTATCAAATTTGGCCCTCCAAATCTCGAAGGAAGGGGCATCCTGCTGCAGCCAAGTTGATGCAACACATAGCCGTGCCACCGATGCTGCTAAAAATATAATATATCTAAACGAATATGCCGGCTGGCCGGGCTTCAGGGTATCACCCACCCCTGTTAACATCACATCCTTAGTTAAATGTATTTCTACCCCTGTAATTCCAGACAGAAATAAATCAATGTGTTGTCGTAATTGTATAAGAGAGATGCAATCATAAAAAACATGCATGATGTCAGCCCTCTCCGAATTACATCTAAAACACTTTCCGTCATTTGAACCTCCCCACTTCATCATCCTCTCTGGTGTGTGATATAAATTAAATATCGTCTTGAAGTGCTGGGCTTTCAAATTAGCTGACATCAGAATTCTCCCTGCAGTATCAATTTATTGCTGCATATACACACCTTCCTGTCTTAATCGGTCGCACCATTTACTATCTTGCAGAGCCAGATCATCCTGCTGAAGATCAATTAGTATATCATACAATACCCCTATTCTTGCCCTTCGTTTAATTGCCTCAACTAACATATAAAACTAGTGCACTTCTTTACGTGTAAGATAGCACTAGAGGGAAGTAGAGTCTACCCCGAGGTGTACTGTAAGCCTTTGTGGAGTGAATTCGATGTTATGACACTGAGAATTGAAAAATTACCAGATCAGGTCACTTTAACCTTTGTTTCTTTTCAGTAAATTTAAAGGTTTTTTAACGTTTAAAATATATTTAAAAATACATAGGAACTAAGGAAACTATGGAATGATCTTCCACTTGACCTATGCCTAACAGAGGACTACTTGCTCTTTAGAAAGAAATTAAAAACTTCCCTGTTCCCAAGAAACTAAAGCTAGCTAGTCTTAATGTAGAGCAATCTTGTCTTTGCTTCCCTCTGTTACGCAGTGCTCATTGTCCTAGCGCTGTGATATCCTCTGGGATGAATGTTGCGCTCTATAAATACTATTAAATACAAATACTAACTACTCGAACAGTGTCTGTGCTGAGAATGTTCAGCTTCTTAGTTTTTATAACTCAGATATACAGAAATATTCCCAGCATAGTTTTTATAGTCTTTATATGTATCTTTACATAAACTTCATATTTATATTTCAAAAAGACACTGACCAGATTTTCCCATACCGTAAAGTATGGGTTTTCACTTCATACATCTATTTTAAAGGTGTGTGATCGCTCTCTCAGGAGGCTCATGGGTGAATCTTGGGAGGCTCACAAGGCCGTAGAGTTATACATTTAATTCTAATCTATTGTACAGAGACCTTTTCATGTAGTCAGCTATTTCTGAATTTTAATCTTTAATAATAAAGTCAGTACAGTATGTATATTGTATTAATTATTCTGTTTACAAATTTACAGTTCTTGTGAGACAATCACAATCCCCTGGGTTTAGTACGTGGGGTATGAGAAGTGTTGCTTAAAGTAGAAAAACAGTTGATGTATTGTTGCATTTGAGATATTCAGAAAATTCTCTGTTTTTCCAATCTTGCTGGCCTCTCATGAGACACCTGCGAGATGCCCGGGAGTGAAACAACATCCCCTGGAAGGATTGTGATTGATTGATATGGATATCTTTTTTAGCAAAGAAAGATTCCTTCCTTGTTGTTTCAATTGGCTATTTGGTTTTGCTGTAGTTAGGCCTATTTGACTAGCTCTCTGACATTGTTGATTTTCTGTCACGAGTATGTCATCCTCTAAATTAGATGAGAACCCTACTGCTGTTCCTGCAACTCAGCCATCTTAGCCACCCAAGGAGTACTTGGTGTGGTCATTTTTTTAAATGAGGCCTGGTGGGAAAAAAAGTATCTGCCAAGTATGAGATTTGTAAAATATGCAAAAAGGAGTTCAGTAGGGGAGGATGAAACATGCAATACAGCGTGAGAACCACTGGGATGTGGTGACATTTAAGTGCTATACACCCTCAAAGCCTTGCTTGGACTGAGTTAGCTCATGCTTGATAATTCATCAGGGGCATCCACATCTTTTCAACCTGATGACACTGTGCCTGCTCAGGTACTCACCGCTCAAGCAGATAACAACCCTGCTCATCAGAAAAAAGCCCTTTGTTGCTGCTTATGCAAGCAGATTATTTTTTCTTCTGAGACAAGCAGGGCTGCACAGGACAGGCTTGTCCAGAATCATAAATGCCTACCTAGGCAATAGTTTAAAAAAAAAAAAAGATTTACCTAGATTTTTTCTCCTTTTTGTTTTGAATGAGATGGTTTTTTTTGTTTACTCCCAATTTCTTGTTTTGTTGTACTTTTTTTTTAGAAAAAATACAAAAAAATAAAACAAAATTAAAAACACAAAAACATTTTTTCCAAGCTACCCTATAATTTAATTATGTATGTTGCTTGTACTGTTACACTTGTTTTCTTCTTTATGGCTCTTGCAAGCCAAGATGCCCTCAAACAAAGCATTGTTAACTGTCGTGGGCCTCTTGCGACAGCCAGCTGCACAGTCCTCCACGTCGACTGTGAGGGGGCAGTGTTTTCTGCTTTACGCTTGCGAGCTTCTTACGAAAGCATACATTTATAACGGAATTTTCATTTTCACTGAACATATTCTGTTGTAATAGATATAATTTGTAGGCACCAGATTTTCACTACCCCTTTTTTTATACGATCCCATAATACTCTTGCAAGATCGTAATACACCTTGTGGCAGGCCCAGTAATTTTCCATGCAAGGCTTGGGGGATGTTCGCGAGATTGAACAACCCCCATAAATATTATCCATCTTCTCATCACAGTACTTATCTCTCACACACTTTCTCTCAAAAACAAACACCACAATATGCATTAAAATTAATGGAGTTTACGAAGAACTCATCTACACCTTTTCACTGTTTGTGTTCCCACAAGGGTCCTGCGAGATCATAAAAATCAGTTAAAACCAATATTATTTATTTGCTTCTTAGACACCTCTTCTTTATAGTCTGCACACACACAACAATTTCAACTATAACCTCTCTCTTGGGATAAATTTTCTCTACCCCACTATTTAAAAAAAAAACCATTTACGATCCTGTGAGCCTCCTGCAAGTGTGGGGGCACCCAATCGCCTGCCTTCAGCTGTCTATCTTTCCCTCTCTCTCAAGAGTCTTGCGAGCTCGGGCATTTAGTGTATTTCTCATGGACAACAGGTCTGTATCCTTCAGTGTGGATAGTAGAGTATTCCAACACATAATTCTGTGCACTGAGATGTTTTTCTATAAACAATTTTTCCCTACCACCCCTACCTTTTTTTTCCAAGATCTCAGGAGACTCTCACAAGATTGTGATTTTTTTTAAAATCACATAATGTTTGCTCTCCTTTATTACAGTACCTACAACTTTTACTTCCTTCTCCTAGGATTTTAGGAAAACGTGACCTCTCCAGTCCCAGCTTTCCACAGTATGGCAGCAGTATATAGTAGAGAGTGAGGAGAGACTGGACTCTTTAAAAAATACTCACCACAGGATAACCACTCTACATAGTAGGGTATAATAGGCATTGGCCATTCCACTGAGACCTCTCCCCAGGACAAAAAAAATGTACAATACAATGTGGGAGGGACTGGCTACAACACTAAAACTCTCTTTTGAATGAAGGATGTGTTTGCTAGGATGTAGGAAGAAACTGGCCTCTACACTGAGACCTCTCTTTGATTACAGGTGTGGGTGGTAGGGTGTGGAGAGGTACTGGCCTCTCCGCTGAGACCTCTCTCTGGGATGACAGGTATGTGTAGTACGGTTTGTGGGAGCATTGGCCCCTATCCTTAAATTTCTCTCTTAGATGATGGGTATGCATAGTAGGTTGTGGGGAGGGACTGGTCTCTCTGCTGAGACATCTCTATTGAATGACGGATCTACATCTAGGGTGTGGGGAAGAAATGGGCTCTATACTGAGAAGGTTCTCTTGAATGACAAGCATACAGACTAGGTTATAGAGAGACTGCTGGGTCAGCTCAGACATCTCCCCAGAGTAACACATGAGCAAAATTGGGTGTGGGTAGAGACTGCTCTCTTTGTTCATACCTCTCTTCATGATAATGAATGTCATTAGTAGAGTATAAAATGGAGTATCCTCTCTGTTGACAGCAGTGTCTTGGACAACCAGTGTGCATATTTGAATATAATGACACACTCACCTCTCTCTCTCAGACACCGCCTTAGGGGGAAAGGCATGTATAGTAAGGTGTACACAAAGACATACCTCTGCGATGAAACTTCTCTCCAGAGTGACAAGCATATATACTAAGATGTGCAAAAGAACTGCCCTCTCCAACAGCTGACAACAGTGTATAGTATACTTTGAAAATGCATTTGCCTCTGTGCCAAAACTTGTCTGTTGAATAAAAATATTTATACATCAGTGGGAAGAAGCACTAATCTCTCTATAGTACCTTAAACATAGATATACATGCAGCAGCATACTTGCAGTTCTTGAAGATGGAACTGCCACTTTAAGTCAACATTGCAAGACTGTAATAATATCAAAATATTTAAAAGCTATTAAGGAAAGAAATCTGTAATAACTTTAAATATTTTATTAAAAAGCAATTTAACATTACAAACAACAACTACATTAACAAAGTACAACAACTGGAAAAAGAAACAATACACTTTGTTCCTTCTCATTACTAGGCAGTAACACCTCCTTCCCTTTTGCTTCATTTGGCTACTGATTTTGATGTACATAGATTGTCTTTTCCTTTGTTTCAACCACTCTAGCCTGCCAAACAATATCTCCAGGAAATAGTTGATTTCTGGCAGGCTAGGCGGCAAAAGGGTCTGCAAAATAAACTTTTCAAAATGGTGTTCATCCAGGAAATTTGAAACAACCAGTGTTTGACATCCATTACAGGAATGTAGAAGTATTGTAGATTTAGTCATTCTGAGAGGATAGCTAAGACAAACTTAGCTCCTGCAGCCAAACTACACAATTTTTCAGCTGACTACACATTCTTTCAACTGACAGATACAACCTCTCCCCAGGTACCTACTGTTTAAGTTGAAAATAATCCTTCTTATATAAATAAAGCACTTTTGTCGTAAGAAAATCATTTTGTCACTAAAAACAACTAGAGCTACAGAGAACAAGCTTCTCGAAGGGTACAAATGTTGCTGTAGGCAGTAAGAACATAATGTGCAATTATTATTTTTCTTTACTTTCCACGCAGTTACTGTTCCGTCTTTCTTCTAAACTAAACAATTTTTGTTTTCCTCCTCCATATATTGTGTGACATGGTACTTCTGTTTTTTCAGATCTTCTGTTTTCCATTTTCCTGCTAAGAAAATAAAAAATAACCAAAACATTTAAAGTTACTTAGTGATCAATAATTGATAATAATGATACATCACTATATTTCTACATTCTTCAAACACAATCACATATTTATATGTACTGTACAACTAATTTTATATTCTTTTCTCTTAAAAAATTCCACAGCCTCAAACACTGCATTTTTTTATCCACAATCAAATTATAATGTGCATTCAAACATGGTACCATAACAATTTGTAAGGTAACACATTTCTTATTACATACCTTTCCTAACAGTGAGCACAGTGTTTTACTCTAGAAATAGCAATATCTCCACTCAAACATCTCATAGGGGTAAAATATGTATAACAGTAAGGTTCATACAAATAATAGGCCTTGTATTAACACATTGCAGAATCTTTGTTTTATGATTTCAGAAACACTGCCTCTTTTACTTACAGCTACATAAATATTGAACATTTCAGTTTTTTAACAAAATGTCCACTAGTTAGTGGCATCTCTCGACATTCTAAAGTCTACCTCTCAAAACCTATATTAAGAAACGTACGCTTCTACAAATAGATTTTTATTCACTAAACAAAGTTTATAAAGTATCTTTTAAATATGCTAAACTTAGAGCAGTTTCTTATATGCAAGTGAAGACACCAGTCTGTATCAGTTCCAAATTCATTCACTTACATTGAGCACAACTCCAACAGACTTCCTTCTCCTTCAAATCACCAAGAACAATGTGAACTATCTTCATATTTTGCACCCAATCACTTCATAGCATTTCTTCAACCATGTAATAAAAATACTAATTATTTTTTTGAGCCTTGGCCCTTTTTTTCAACTTCTCCCCATTGCGATCTTGCGAGATTTGGTGTGATTATAAAACACCTCATAGCAGGCTCAGTATTTTTCCCTCAGGTCTTGCTAGCCTCTCGCGAGATCGTATGTGTACATGCAGCAAGCTTCACCCCTTGAAGCTTGCAAGTTCGTCTTGTGAGAGTATTGTGAGATTACAACAAAATTCTAGGGAAATAGTAGAATGTGGGACGAAGCATTCTCTCCACTGAGACCCATCTCTTACATGACAGGTGTTTGTAGGCCCTTCTGCTAAGACCTATCTCTTCAATTACAGGTGTAAATACTAGAGTTTTGGGGGATACTGGCCTCTCCCCTAACACCAATCTCGGATTATAAGTATACATAGTAAGTTATGGGCAGAGATTGGCCTTTTCAATGAGACCACCCTCTTAGATCACTGGTGTGTGTTGTAGAGCATAGGGAGGGCCTGGCCTCTGCATGCAAACCTCTGTCTTGCATGACGGGTGGGCATACTAGGGTATGTAGAGTGAGTGAACTCTCCACAGAGACTTCTCTCTTGGATAACAGGTGTGTGTTGTAGAGTATAGAGAGTAACTGGCCTCCCTGCTGAGACCCCTTTCTTGGGTGATGGGTGTGCATACTAGGATGTGAGGAGAGACTGGACTCTTTCCTCAGACCTCTCTCTTACATGAGAGGTGTGCACAGTGGGGTGTCTGCATGGACTGCCCTCTCTTTCCACACCTCTTTTTTGCAGATAATGAGAGTGCTTCGTAAGGTGTGTACATGGACTACCCTCTCCTTCCAGACCTCTCTCTCAGATGACCAATTTGCATAGTAGGGTGTATGGAGAGAGACTACCCTCTCCACTAAGTTCTCTCTCTCAGATGACGAGTGTACGTATTTGGGTGTGAACATGGACTGGCCTCTTCTGTCAGACTTCTGTCTCAGATGACTGGTATGAGTAGTAGGCAGTGTGGAGAGAGACTGACCTCTCCACTGAGACCTCTCTCCTGGATTATATATGTGCATAGTATGCTCTGTCCTGGGACTGTCCTCCCTGCTAACAACTCTCTCTCTGATAATGGGTATTCACACTAGGCTGTGGGAAGAGACTAAACTCTACTTACAACTCTTAAAAGCTGATGGGTGTAAATAGTAGACTCTGATTATCACCATCTCCAGTAAGACTCCTTCCTACAGTAACACGTGTGCATTCAAAGATCACCTGTTCTTTCCTACTTTTCATGATCCCACAAGAGTCTTGCAAGATCAAAATATTTAAAAAAAAAAAGATTTAACTTTCTAATCATCACAGTACTTATCTCTTACACACTTCCCCTCAAAAACAAAGACCACAATATGCATTCCTACTAATAGGGTGTATTGAGCACTCATCTACTCCCTTTTACTATTCACAATACCGTGAGAGTCCCACAAGATCGTAAAAATTAGTTAAAAACAAAATACATTTATTAACTTCACAGTAGTTATCCCAGAGACACCTCATCTCTAAAGCTTGGGGGACATCATGCCTTTCTGCTGCCCCCTTAAATGGTTTTTTGAATTAATTTCTAAAACATCTCCAATTGTTAACAGTAAACAGAAATGGCGGCTGTTTAATTTCTAGCATTCCAACAGCCTGCCAATCAGAGTGCCCACTTAGCCTCTTGTGAGAGCGAGAAGACTCACATGAAAAACAGCCATATCAACCAATCATAGGGCTTCATTTTTGATTTTGCCCTCTCATGTGAGGCCAGCAGGACTCCCGCAAGCCTAACTGCCAAAATATAATATTATTTTGACCGTTAATATCTCAAATACTACTGAACAGATTTACACCAAAATCATAAAAAGCACAATCTGCGAACCAAGCTCTAGCTTCCTGTTTAATTTGGTGTAATTCCATTCAGCAGTTTTTGCTATAACCTGTCTTAAAGAAGTTTATCGAAAATGCTGGGAGATTTTTCGTGTTGGGACCCCCATTTTTATCATTCCCGACTTGAAGGATTACCCTGGAACTTTTGAGGAAGGAGCTGGGGTAGATGAACTTTTGTTTTGGAAAGTTTCATGAAGATTCGTCAAACGAGGCCAAAGTTATTAGCACACAATAAAACACTCTGGGGCCGTTTCCGATTCGGGCCGGAAAAAGCACCGACCGACTCGGATCCGGAAAAAATACCGACCGACACGTACCCGTGGCGCCCGACACGCCAAGTACGATGCAAGGCGCGAAAACTCCGACCGACACGTAACGAAACCAAGTCGACCGACCGAGCCGCACGGAAAACAGCAATCCGGCCGGAAAAACACGCGAATCCAACCGACCGACACGCACCCGGAACAAATCCGACCGAAACGTACACGCTAACTCCAAACCGCTAAGTACGATGCAAGGCGCGAAAACCACGAGCGAGTCGGACGGAGGACAAGCCGGACGACCGACACGCATACAAAACCGAGCCGAAGCAACACAATACACTGCGACCGACGCGTACGCAGCATAGAAAACTGCACAAACACAGCGTGAACGAAACGGAGAACACCGTACGAGACCAATGCAGGGTCCGACTCGGTCACAAGAACGTTTCCAACACACACAAACAGCACAAAGGAAAAATCACCCAAAAAAGGCCAAACAAGCAATTACCAAGCCAATAAATACTGGGGGGTGGGGACAGAGAACAAAGACACACCCACAACTCCACCTATATAAAGGACACAAATCACTACCATGAGCCTTTGCAAATGCCATTCCACTGCCAGCACCCAAGAGAAAGCAACCACACACCCACAGCTCATCCCTCACACAAGCCACACACCATCAGCACACCAACAAATACCTACCTCACATACACCCAGCAAAACACACACTCACACACCCTCACCTGCACACCAACACACACATCACCCACCATCACCACCCATCACCATGCCCCCAAGAAGAATCCCAAGTTCCTAGATAGTGAATTGGAAGTCATGGTAGACGAGATCCTCAGGGTGGAGCCACAGCTGTTTGGCACTCTGGTCCAACAGACCGCCATGTCGCAGAAAACCAAGATGTGGGAGAGGATCATCAACAGGGTGAACGCACAATCACCATGTCGGCGCACAAAGACCGACATCCAGAACAGGTGGTATGACGTGCGCAGGAGGGTACGGGACATGCTGAAGAAGGACTACATCAACAGCCAACACACCGGCAGTGGCCCTCCTGCCAAGCCAATATACCTCAGGCCCTGGGAGGAGAAGGTGCGGGCCATCCTTCCGCCAGTGAGCGTATATGGACTAGAGGACATCCCAGAGCCTGGTGAGTACAAAACAAATGTACACAATAAACTGCCACAAAACACACACATCACTGTCAAGGGAGAGTCAAACCATGCACTCATAGCAATTACACAGCAACTAGAACAGAATAATCCCAAAATGTGTATGTCAGTCAGATAAACACAACACATGCCATCCAAAAAGTCACATCCAACTGTGCCAACACATGTACAAACACAACCACAACTACAGCTAGGCAGTGGCACAAATAGAACTAACAAACACATCCACACATGTAGCCACCACAACAACACCAACACACAGTGAAGACCACTCAAAGGAAGGAATTCTGTGTATGCTGGCCAAGTCAGTGTAGCCAATAGCATCATGGGAGTCGCAGTCACACATATTGCCCGCCCCAAAACTGTCCCATCAACACCACCCTGAACCATGCGCACATCACAGGGAGTGGAGAAGGACTCACAAGATGGCTGACACTGGCTACTGCTGTGGGGAGCACAAGGCCCTGCTGGCAACTGTGCACCAACAAACAGCAGGACACCACTGACTGACATCCTGAGAGACAACTTCCACTCCCTGCAATGCAAGCACGTTCCATGGTGGGATGGCTGGCTGGGTGGGAAGGGGGACTTGCAGCACTGACTATAGTCACCAGCACCTCCCCTCACACCCCCCCAACACAAACTCCACAGTACCCACCTGGTAGAATGCAATGCCCTCCATCCTAACACAAGATCCCACTAAGCACCACCACCCTGGGTTATGTTGTGTGAAGCACAGGGACACTCTTGGGACTCTTAGCCAAACAACTGCCAGGACAACACTCCCAGCCATCCTGTCAGCACAGCCAGCCAACCCCACAGGGAAGCAGAGTCAAAAGGAAGGAAGCATGGGCATGCTGGGAAGGGGGGTGGAGGCAATAGCATGATGGGAGTCGTAGTCACAGACATTGCTCAGCCTCACAACTGGCCCATCAACACCACCCTGAACCATGCTCACATCACAGGGAGTGGAGAAGGACTCACAAGATGGCTGACACTGGCTACTGCTGTGGGGAGCACAAGGCCCTGCTGCCAACTGTGCACCAACAAACAGCAGGACACCACTGACTGACATCCTGAGAGACAACTTCCACTCCCTGCAATGCAAGCACGTTCCATGGTGGGATATCTGGCTGGCTGGGTGGGAAGGGGGACTTGCAGCACTGACTATAGTCACCAGCACCTCCCCTCACACCCCCAACACAAACTCCACAGTACCCACCTGGTAGAATGCAATGCCCTCCATCCTAACACAAGATCCCACTAAGCACCACCACCCTGGGTTATGTTGTGTGAAGCACAGGGACACTCTTGGGACTCTTAGCCAAACAACTGCCAGGACAACACTCCCAGCCATTCTGTCAGCACAGCCAGCCCACCCCACAGGGGAAGCAGAGTCAAAAGGAAGGAAGCATGGGCATGCTGGGAAGGGGGTGGAGGCAATAGCATGATGGGAGTCGTAGTCACAGACATTGCTCAGCCTCACAACTGGCCCATCAACACCACCCTGAACCATGCTCAAATCACAGGGAGTGGAGAAGGACTCACAAGATGGCTGACACTGGCTACTGCTGTGGGGAGCACAAGGCCCTGCTGCCAACTGTGCACCAACAAACAGCAGGACACCACTGACTGACATCCTGAGAGACAACTTCCACTCCCTGCAATGCAAGCACGTTCCATGGTGGGATATCTGGCTGGCTGGGTGGGAAGAGGGACTTGCAGCACTGACTATAGACACCAGCACCTCCCCTCACACCCCCCCCCAACACAAACTCCACAGTACCCACCTGGTAGAATGCAATGCCCTCCATCCTAACACAAGATCCCACTAAGCACCACCACCCTGGGTTATGTTGTGTGAAGCACAGGGACACTCTTGGGACTCTTAGCCAAACAACTGCCAGGACAACACTCCCAGCCATCCTGTCAGCACAGCCAGCCCACCCCACAGGGAAGCAGAGTCAAAAGGAAGGAAGCATGGGCATGCTGGGAAGGGGGGTGGAGGCAATAGCATGATGGGAGTCGTAGTCACAGACATTGCTCAGCCTCACAACTGACCCATCAACACCACCCTGAACCATGCTCACATCACAGGGAGTGGAGAAGGACTCACAAGATGGCTGACACTGGCTACTGCTGTGGGGAGCACAAGGCCCTGCTGCCAACTGTGCACCAACAAACAGCAGGACACCACTGACTGACATCCTGAGAGACAACTTCCACTCCCTGCAATGCAAGCACGTTCCATGGTGGGATATCTGGCTGGCTGGGTGGGAAGGGGGACTTGCAGCACTGACTATAGTCACCAGCACCTCCCCTCACACCCCCAACACAAACTCCACAGTACCCACCTGGTAGAATGCAATGCCCTCCATCCTAACACAAGATCCCACTAAGCACCACCACCCTGGGTTATGTTGTGTGAAGCACAGGGACACTCTTGGGACTCTTAGCCAAACAACTGCCAGGACAACACTCCCAGCCATCCTGTCAGCACAGCCAGCCCACCCCACAGGGAAGCAGAGTCAAAAGGAAGGAAGCATGGGCATGCTGGGAAGGGGGTGGAGGCAATAGCATGATGGGAGTCGTAGTCACATACATTGCTCAGCCTCACAACTGGCCCATCAACACCACCCTGAACCATGCTCACATCACAGGGAGTGGAGAAGGACTCACAAGATGGCTGACACTGGCTACTGCTGTGGGGAGCACAAGGCCCTGCTGTCAACTGTGCACCAACAAACAGCAGGACACCACTGACTGACATCCTGAGAGACAACTTCCACTCCCTGCAATGCAAGCACGTTCCATGGTGGGATATCTGGCTGGCTGGGTGGGAAGGGGGACTTGCAGCACTGACTATAGTCACCAGCACCTCCCCTCACACCCCCCAACACAAACTCCACAGTACCCACCTGGTAGAATGCAATGCCCTCCATCCTAACACAAGATCCCACTAAGCACCACCACCCTGGGTTATGTTGTGTGAAGCACAGGGACACTCTTGGGACTCTTAGCCAAACAACTGCCAGGATAACACTCCCAGCCATTCTGTCAGCACAGCCAGCCCACCCCACAGGGAAGCAGAGTCAAAAGGAAGGAAGCATGGGCATGCTTGGAAGGGGGTGGAGGCAATAGCATGATGGGAGTCGTAGTCACAGACATTGCTCAGCCTCACAACTGGCCCATCAACACCACCCTGAACCATGCTCACATCACAGGGAGTGGAGAAGGACTCACAAGATGGCTGACACTGGCTACTGCTGTGGGGAGCACAAGGCCCTGCTGCCAACTGTGCACCAACAAACAGCAGGACACCACTGACTGACATCCTGAGAGACAACTTCCACTCCCTGCAATGCAAGCACGTTCCATGGTGGGATATCTGGCTGGCTGGGTGGGAAGGGGGACTTGCAGCACTGACTATAGTCACCAGCACCTCCCCTCACACCCCCAACACAAACTCCACAGTACCCACCTGGTAGAATGCAATGCCCTCCATCCTAACACAAGATCCCACTAAGCACCACCACCCTGGGTTATGTTGTGTGAAGCACAGGGACACTCTTGGGACTCTTAGCCAAACAACTGCCAGGAAAACACTCCCAGCCATCCTGTCAGCACAGCCAGCCCACCCCACAGGAAGCAGAGTCAAAAGGAAGGAAGCATGGGCATGCTGGGAAGGGGGTGGAGGCAATAGCATGATGGGAGTCGTAGTCACAGATATTGCTCAGCCTCACAACTGGCCCATCAACACCACCCTGAACCATGCTCACATCACAGGGAGTGGAGAAGGACTCACAAGATGGCTGACACTGGCTACTGCTGTGGGGAGCACAAGGCCCTGCTGCCAACTGTGCACCAACAAACAGCAGGACACCACTGACTGACATCCTGAGAGACAACTTCCACTCCCTGCAATGCAAGCACGTTCCATGGTGGGATAACTGACTGGCTGTGTGGGTGGGAAGGAGGTCCGGCTGTCAACCAAACACAAGCAATGCAGACCATGTTCACACCCCAGAAAATACATAGAAATGCCCAAATAATGCAGGACAATGTGCCACACCAATATCAACCCCTGACTGTGACAACTTAGGACAATGCAATGTACAGGCCTGCACCCAGAGGCACAGTCACAACTGTCATGTGTGTCAACCATTGATGCCTGCAGAAACATGACATACATTGTTTGTGTCTCCCAAAAACAGGTGATGATGGGGACACAGCAGCAGACGCTGAGGAGTCCCAGTCCCAGGCTCAAGAGGATGCCGAGCTCACTGGCGTCGTACAGCCTCTGTCCTCCTCGGACGATGAAGAACAACCTGGCACATCCGGTGCAAGTCAACATGCAGCACCAGCAGGACCACCAGCTGCAGCACCAGCAGGACCACCAGCTGCACCCCCTGCACCCACCCCTACAACGACTGTCATCACAAATACCATCCCTGCCGACATGGACAGAATAAGGAGCAACACCAGCACAGTGACCCTGGACCAACCTGGGGCCATGGACACCACCACCACCACCAACCGCCAAGGTGGACCAGGGTTATCTGTGCGTGCCACTGCACACACTGCACATGTCAGCAGGGGTGGTGGGAGGGGTGGGAGACAGAGGTCGCTGCTTGCAGACGTTGCTGGTGTGCATGACGACCCACAACTGGTACGCATAGCTGATGCGTACCAGTCCAGCACCAGAGAGCTCAGCCAGGTAGTGGGGCTCCTCAGAGACATTAAACAGCAGCAGGCTGCCCATCATGCCCGCTGGACTCCCACATGTCCCACGTGGAGTCACACATGTCCTGTGTGGACTCACACATGTCCCGCGTGGAGTCCAAGTGGGATGCACTGCATGAGATGACGGCGGTGCACAGGGACATTTTACAATGCCTCCGCCAGATGAACAGCAACCAGTCCACACCTCCCTGTGTGCCAACAACATCTGGTGCCGAACAAACTGCAACTGCCACAGGGAGGGAGGAGGACTCTGGCGGAGAGTCCCCTGCACCGCAGCAGCCTGCACTTGAGGGGCCCCCCAAGAAGAGGGGTCGTCCGAGGAGGGAAAAGTGAGAGGCCGATGGCCAAGCGCAACTCCCAGGAAGCCTGAACCTGTTCTGGATGTTCGCCTTTGTGCACAGACTGTTCACCCTGTTGACGGCAACACTACTCCCACACATTGCATGGGGAGTACAAGTTGGACCAATGTGTCAGACAACTGTGGCCCCGATACTGGGGATCCTGTCTACCCGGACTTTCAATTCACCTAGGAACTTGGGATTGCAAGATTCATGTACAGCACAACCCATCCTATGCACTATTAACACAAATGTATCACAATAAACACACAAATACACCATACTTGCCTCTGTCGTGATTCCAACGTGGGTGCTGTTATGGGGATGATGAACTGCAAAATTACACTGTGTATGCGAACTGCAACAGCAAGGACAACACAGGCATGTGAGTACAGGCAACGTGACACACATGAGGAGACACACCACCAGGGCTACACGACACATACACACCTAGGCCATCTGACTCATTGCCTACACTGATGTTGCCAGGGAAGACGGTGCAATGCACAGACACCACACCCATTCCCAGTTGTAGTCAAGTAGCCCACTGGTGCAGTAAGCAAATGGCAGTCAAATGTGTGACCACAGACAACGCACATCACAAAGTGAAGCACAGGTTTATTACACAGTTGCAACATGCCGTAACCACTACAGATGCAAGGTAACCCCACCTGGTAGCGGGCACACAGTCAACAACTGTAGACGGAAGGAAGTCCATGGGTGTGGCGCACATCACCTGTAGGGACACAACAGCTACCAGCCTGGATGTGCAATCACGTCGTCGGTGGACACAGTTGACCAAACGAATCTGAAAGTACCCTTTGAAGGACAGAAATGACACACAGTCAAAAGCAATGGAGTACAGGACAGAACAGCAAAACTCATGCACAATACATGTTACAAGATACCCACCCAGAACCAAGTTAGCATGTCAACACTGTTGGGGAGTACAGCCCACCTGTCACCACACATCGCAACACACATCCAGTCAAGTAGCCCATGGACACACTCCAACAGCACCAGAGCACCACCCACACATCATGCCAACTCACATCATTGACATGACACCTCAGGATACTCACATTCAGCTAAAGAAGTTGGTGATGAGCTGTGTGCGGACATCACCATCACCATCATCATCATCATCATCGTCACTGGCATCGTGGTCCAGGCCAGGATCCTCCACAGGTGGCGGATGTTGGTCATTGTCATCCTGGATGAGAGGCAACTCCTTCCGCACTGC